>CM061142.1:529323240-530523240 GCA_030789695.1 Scilla litardierei
AAAGAGATTAAATGTGTTTTAAATTGTTTAAAACAATATTTAATAAACTAAACACAAGGAAAAGTTCACAGGTAAGACGGGAATGTCCCGGTCTACGCCCAGGTTTGAACGGCGTCCAAATCGGACGTCAAATGCCCACCTTATGCCCAATACAGCCCAATGGATCAGACTGGATCAGACCAGGTTGACCCAGGCTAGACTAGGGTCTGGCCTGGGCACCTGACCTGCCAGACCCAAAGGGCCTGGGCGCCAGGCTCACTGGGCCTGGGCCCGCGCCCAGGCCCAGGCGCCTGGGCGCCTGCCCAGGCACCCAGGGCGGGCGCCCCGCCCGGCCCAGGCGCCCGCCCGCCTGGGCGCCTGGCGCCAGGCGCCCGCGCCAGGCGCCAGGCACCCGTGCCCAGGTCTGGACCAGGCACCCAGTCAGCCTGATTTTAGGCTATGGGGCCCACTTGCTGGGCCCCACTAATGGGTACAGAACCCTAGGTTTATTGGGCAAATTTGACTGCTAGTTTTTGCAAAAAAACAAGTCGTAGGCTGAACTTTGGACATACAATCGAGTGGTCAAACGAACTCCGATTGACGAACGGTTTTTTCCTATGCGTTCACCGTTGAACACCCTTCGGATTGATAGGTTGTATCAATCCTGAAGTTCAACGGTGAGGGAGTTAAAATTCACGGAAGTTTGCACTTTGTGAAAGGCAAACTAAATTGATTTTATTAACTCTAATTATTAGTCCCACATCGGATTTTAAGTAAAGGGGAGCAGTCAGCCGCCTATATAAATAGGGGTCTGCTCTCCTCCTCAAAACTCGTCCCAAGCTCTAGATCTGAGCGGCTCTCGTAAATGTTGGAGCACGCTCGGATCTAGGCTTAAATTAATATTTATCTATCTCCCTATATTTCTGCCTTACTCTTGAGGGCTCTAGCAAAGCCGCAAAGGAGTTCGGATTCAGATCCGAAATCTAGGCGAAGGTTTCACTCGCGTGAAGCTTTCTTCGGCGCGTGGTTGGCTCGGCGACACGGGATTGATCGCCTCGGGATGCGGAGCGGTTCGAGGAGCGGTTCGGGGAGAGGTTCAAGGAGCGGCTCGACGTGGGACGGGGAGAGGCTCGGAAGACGATGCGGAACATCTCGCCTTCTCCAGGGTTGAGATTCCGGGTATGTGTTTATTAGCATTAGTTTAATTTAATCGCAGTAGGTTAGATCCTTCTTGGGATGGTCAGATCCATCCTAAGTCGGCATAGATCTTGGCTAAGGGTTTTGAACCTAAGGGCTAAGTTAAAATTGTTTTAACTGCATGTTAATAGGATTAACTGTTTTATTCTTCCGCTGTAAACTTTTATGTCTATGTTCCGTCCGACTTAGGACGGGAATAGAGTTTTTGTGCCCTAAGGGTCCCACAAATCCCTTCAGTGGTATCAGAGCATGGTATGCGTAACGATCTAGCCTGCGATTATTATTAAACTTTGAAATGCTTTTCAAAATACTTTATAAAATGTTTTAAAGTTATGAGATACTTTTAAAATATTTTAGATGCCTTTTAAAATATTTAAAATTTATGCGATATTTTTAAAGGTGATTTTAAAAGGATTTTAGATGTTTAAATATTTTATATGATAAAATTTTAAACATGAAAATTTTAAAATGATGATTTTAAATTTATGTGATAATTTTTAAAATTGATTTTAAGGCTTTTTTAAATTTATGCGATAAGTTTAAAATGTTTTAGATGTTTAAAAATTGTATAAGATAAATTTTTGAACATGGAAATTTTTTAAAAATGATGTTTTAAATTTATGAGATATTATTAAAACTGTTTTAAAAGTTTAAAATTGTTATGCGATAAACTTTAGTCTATTTAATTGTTAAATAGTTGTACACTTTCTTTTTATGCGATAAAATTAGTGTAGCTTTATTTTAAGGGCTAGTTCATCGTGTCCCTTATTTGATAACACAAGACAACCCTTTAGGTTAGCCATTAAGAAATGATTAAAATTTATTAATTAAATTTTAATGACATGCTATGTTTTAATAAAACATTAACAACACTTCAAGACCTAATTCCTGATTAGGGTAGTCCTTTTAATGATTTTTAATTCTAATTGTTATAATTAATTTTCATCAAAGGACTTCGTTTTTAGCGTTGGTTAATAAATTTATTAAAATCCTAATAACGATTAGTATAGCACGTGAACCTTATAGTTGATAAGGACTTAATAAAAGTTATTAAACAAATCCTAAAATTTTGAATTTAAGGATGCAACTAGTTGATAGGATTAATTAGTTGTTAATAAAAGCTGTTTAGTCTATGGCACGCATATAAAAATGACAAGCTTCATTCAATGGACCATGATCCAGTCAATGTGCTTGGCTAAGTTTGCTGGATCACCTTTTTAAAGGGTATTGATTCTGGCTTAGTCAATTCACTGGCTGTGTTCCGCTGGACCACAATGTCGCGAATCATGATTGTATGACACCCTGGACTATATCTAAGTCAAATACGTTAATGATCTTTTTCAAGATTAGCCGTAGCCCTCCTTATTTTAGGGGTTGGCAACTATAGGACCCGTGTTACAGTTGTTGAGCTACACTCAAGCTGTAACATGTCAACCTTATAGAATCCAACTCCTTTAATACATAAGATGAAATCTTGACTAAACCCAAACCGTCGTATTACTATGCGTCGGCATAAGTTATGTCAATGATGTAGTCTGGCTAGATGTAATCTAAAACCTGACCCAAACCGACGTGTCGTGAATACACCGAGCGGCGGGGCAAGTCAAGCTAGACACGAAAACAAGGGTCCGACTAGACTAGACATTGTGATTTGGATGAGCACACTCATGATCACAAATGGCTAGGGGCAAAAACCGATAAGAGAATCATATTTGATATGATCGATGAAGAGTCATCTTCCGATCACAGAGTCAAGCAACTTGTTGAGCTACACTCAAGGTTGTTAGGCTCAAGGTGATTGGACCTCTTACCCATTAATTTTAATTCGATTAAATCGTTCGTTATTAAGCTTTGAAACGATCGTAAAAATAGTGGGAGGATATAGATAGATAAAAGCCATTCTACCTATATTTAATATTGAACATATGCTAAACTAGGGCAAGACTATGTTTACCGAAGGAATCTAATTATAATATTATAATGGAATAAGTTAACTGGTCAAAAGAGGTTGATTAATTGAATATCAAGTTAAATTCTAATTGATAGAATTAAAACTATATTCTCGTTGACATTTAAACGACCTTCTAAAGAACAGACTTAAGAAATATGATTTCATTAAGTTCTGGGTCTAACAAATAAATTCACGCTACATGTCACTCGTCTCTATATGAGGCAGCTTAAACATATAGGAAATTCGAAGTATGTTTCTCCCTACAACTTGTCGAGCTACCCTCAAGGTTGTATGGATAAACAATTTTGATCCACAAAGTTCAAGAATTCGATCAAATTGTTTGAGTCGAATACGAGTGCATGAGTGATGCAAGGCTATGTATCCCAATCAAATCTTGAGACAAGCAACTGCTTGAGCTACACTCAAGATTGCAACTCTCAGGCGTTTGGATACATGAGACGCTTGCATAGCTATTTATTTATGTTGGGCCATTTAAATATCTAAATGTGATTTAGAAAAGGAAGAAGGCACTCCGGAAAGTCAATCGAGTTAAATAGTTCAATTTATCATTAGTAAAGGCATAAGGAGGAGGAAATGAAAATGTGACATATTCTGATGTCACGATTTCATTATTATTGTTATACAAAAGGTTAACACATTTTGACGAATGTCGTCACATTGCTTCTGAAGCAATGAGTAATATGTATAACGATAATATATATATATTAAATGTTAATACACAAGATAGTAGCAAACTTATATGGCAAAACAAACTAGGCCGTATCGAGAGACTAAGCTTCACAAGTCACATAAAGAGGGGTCTGACCTCCCGTATTATGAAGTCTGCGGACACTTATGAGTCTTACCTTCTCAGATATAATGGCCGAAACCCATCTGTGAGACAGTGGGAGAATGAGTTGTCGAACTCAATCTCGTACATACTGATGTACCCGAGTCTAGATTAACCAAAATAAGTTATTCGTACATTTTATTAAGACACGTGTTCTTGATGAAACACAAGTCTGATAAAATAAAGAACGAAATGACAAAAGTATTTAAACTGATTCGATTAGATCGAGTGGTCAAATACTTAGCTACATAAAATCTTGTGTAATTAAAAGAAAATGTGATTTTCTCTCAGGTCAAGTCTGTTAACACATCCGTGTGTTAAAAGTATGAATCACACTGAGTTAGACTTGGTGTGATCCATAGCAAGTAATCCTGAGTTAAGTCCTCCCTTTGGGTTAGGTCCCAGATAGTAATGCCTAGGTTTTGATAATGTTCTATAAGGACACATCAATAAGATATTCATAAAATCAATCATTGGGAAGTGGTAAAATTACTCAAATCTCGTGAGACGAATTGTCGAGTTAGACATCATTACTGATGATGACTTAGTCAACTTCTAGGATGAAATTCGGAGTAGTAACTCCGATTTATAACTTGATGCAATCAGAATGGGTCCGTGTGCGTAAATAAATTTTGGAATTTAGTTTACGTGTCCAAGGAAAATGTTTCCTCTCTTTCTGTAAGTAAATCTTTAAGTTGAAAGATTGGTGCAGAAAGAAAATAGTGAAGTACAATCATGTTGGTCGAAAACGGTTTTCATCCTAATTCCTATAAACGGATTATGTTGAAACCGTCTCGCCAGCAGATGTGTACGAATCTACTCGGACCAAGCTCGATGTAAACGCTCATGTTGACCATGAAACTTTGAGCATTCACTTATAAGTTCGTTTTTCTAAATATGATTTAGACGAACCAACTTATATGAATTGGCCAGAAAGTTTTCAAGGTCAGTGGGAGCGTATAAATTACATGCGAGGCATCAAAGGGATGGAACATTTATTTTGACAAAGTAATCAAAAGGTTTGACACTTTATCAGAAATAAATATGAGCCATTTGAAATGACCAGTGACTAATTTAAAATTATTATCGTAAGGTACGATGAGACTGGATACAATCCAAATAAAATATTATGGATTCTGATAGACCAAAGAATTATTTGAATGAGTTCAAATGGTTGGTCTAATATGAACATAGAAACCCCTTAAGTCTATAGTGTAGACGGTTTTAGCAGATCCACTCATGAAGGCTCTACCACATGATGTCAGGAAAACTCATGTGTAAAAACGGTATTAGATATCGAGATAAATGGGCCTGAGTGCAAGTGGGAGATGTAGAGATATGATGCCCTCAAGGCTATTTATCTCTGTGTGAATAGCACAAACGTCTTGTTCAAAATAACTGTAAGATGTTTGGTAATGATTTATCTAAGTTATATTATAATGTAGTTAACATTAGATATCAACGTAGGTAAAGTCCTGAGACTTTATGCAAGGTAAAACAGGTATCGAGATGAGTATCTCGATCATGGAGAAATGTTTGACCGTCTGTAGCATAAGTCTAAAAGGGTTCGTGGTCGTAGATGTTTCGAGACAAGGATATCGAAACATCGGATAGACCATTATGTCTTAGTCTTCACCGTTTAGCGGTAGCGATGATCTCATGATCGTTTTGACTTGGCGAAGTCGAAGACGAGACACAGGTGCTAATTAGAGAATGAGTTCACTGAACGATCCACAAGAGTTATCATATGGTTATATTGACCAATCTATCAATGATGACTCTGAGTGATGATAGGCTAGTTGGTCTTTTGACTTGAGGTCATTCTGACGAACCTATGCGTGAACGGTGCCACTTAAATCAACTGACCTAGCTTCGAGGTAAGGCCTGTCGAAAGGTCTTTTGATTGGGTGACACTTGAAGCGTATGAGGAGAGTAATGACCAAGAGAGGATTCGTCTCTCCCGGTCAATGGGAGTTAGTGTCGTAGGGTTAGTTTGGTCTTTAGTAAAATCTCTGGCCAGAGTTTGTTGGAAGAAGTCCAACATTATTTGACTAAAGATCGATAGATACTAACCGGAGTCAAGTTATTGGGGTTGACAGTTTGGCAGTACCTTAGAATTGATCTACACGACATAGTTAAGACGAAGAGACTATAACTGCGGAATTCATCATGAAAACAGTCAGGGTGGTCCCGACAATACTCATGTCAATGAGTCAACCACATAATGATGATTCCTGAAGCAGGGACGGCAACCACTGCTCGTGGTCACTGCCGTATAGGGCTTCGAGCCCAACCTGTTGTAAGGGTCAGGCTGTAGGGTCTCACACAGAGTGCGACCTTTGTCTAGTAATAGGTAGAAATTAGTTAGGGAGAATAATTTGCATTTGATGCAAAGGAAAGAGAAAATTGCATTTGATGCAATATGATAATTTAAGCTTAGATAGGGGACTAATTTGCATTTGATGCAAAAGCGATTAAATGTGTTTTAAATTGTTTAAAACAATATTTAATAAACTAAACGCAAAGAAAAGTTCACGGGTAAGACGGGAATGTCCCGGTCTACGCCCAGGTTCGAACGTCGTCCAAATCGGACGTCAAATGCCTAACTAGGGATGCAGTAATGACCTGACCCGATCCGCCCGGCCCGACCCGCCACGGTTTTGACCCGCCCCGCCCCGGCCCGTAGCCGGGTCGGGGCAAGCTTGGGCTTTGTATGCAACCCGCCCCGCCCCGGCCCGCCCCGATAAACTATAGAGGTTCTAAAAAAACCTTACTATTTTAATGCGAACCATGCGGTCTGTCCATATCTCATAACTCATACTTTGTCCCAATGTTCTTCCAATTAGGCCAATTTCCAATTCCAAATTACCAATAAATCACAATTCTCCTAAATCCCAAATAAAACTTTTATTTGGGATTCATATGGATGGCAGTAATGACCTGACCCGACCGACCCGACCCGGTTTTGGTAAGAAATTACCCGACTCGCCCCGGCCCGCAGACGGGACGGGGCAAGCTTGGGTAGTTAAATACCCGCCACGCCCCGCAATATTTCCATTCCTATGCCCAACTTATGCCCAATACAGCCCAATGGATCAGACTGGATCAGACCAGGTTGACCCAGGCCAGACTAGGGTCTGGCCTGGGCACCTGGCCTGCCAGGCCCAAAGGGGCTGGGCGCCAGGCTCACTGGGCCTGCGCCCGCGCCCAGGCCCAGGCGCCTGGGCACCTACCCAGGCACCCAGGGCGGGCGCCCTGGGCCCGCCAGGGCCCAGGCGCTCTGGGCCGGGCGCCCCGCCCGGCCCAGGCGCCCACCCGCCTGGGCGCCAGGCGCCTGGGCGCCTATGCCCAGGTCTGGACCAGGCGCCCAGTCAGCCTAATTTTAGGCTGTGTGGCCCACTTACTGGGCCCCACTAATGGGTGCAGAACCCTAGGTTTATTGGGCAGATTTGACTGCTGGTTTTTGCAAAAAAACAAGTCGTATGCTGAACTTTGGACATACAATTGAGTGGCCAAACCAACTCCGATTGACGAATGGTTTTTTCCTATGCGTTCACCGTTGAACACCCTTCGGATTGATAGGTTGTTTCAATCCTGAAGTTCAATGGTGAGGGAGTTTAAATTCACGGAAGTTTGCACTTTGTGAAAGGCAAACTAAATTGATTTTATTAACTCTAATTATTAGTCCCACATCGGATTTTGAGTAAAGGGGAGCAGTCAGCCGCCTATATAAATAGGGGTCTGCTCTCCTCCTCAAAACTCGTCCCAAGCTCTAGATCTGAGCGGCTCTCGTAAATGTTGGAACACGCTCGGATCTAGGCTTAAATTAATATTTCTCTATCTCCCTATATTTCTGCATTACTCTTGAGGGCTCTAGCAAAGCCGCAAAGGAGTTCGCATTCAGATTCGAAATCTAGGCGAAGGTTTCACTCGTGTGAAACTTTCTTCGGCGCGTGGTTAGCTCGGCGACACGGGATTGATCGCATCGGGATGCGGAGCGGTTCGAGGAGTGGTTCGGGGAGCGGTTCGAGGAGCGGCTCGGCATGGGACATGGAGCGGCTCGGAAGACGGTGCGGAACATCTCGCCTGCTCCAGGGTTGAGACTCCGGGTATTTGTTTATTAGCATTAGTTTAATTTAATCGCAGTAGGTTAGATCCTTCTTGGGATGGTCAGATCCATCCCAAGTCGGCATAGATCTTGGCTAAGGGTTTTGAACCTAAGGGCTAAGTTAAAAAATTTTTAACTGCATGTTAATAGGATTAACTGTTTTTATTCTTCCGCTGTAAACTTTTATGTCTATGTTCCGTCCGACTTAGGACGGGAATAGAGTTTTTGTGCCCTAAGGGTCCCACAAATCCCTTCACTTATTAACACCGAGCATTTAGGAGGGCGAGTTGATATTCGTCGACTGAGAACGATCATGGATGGATTCGATCATCTCCTACCTGAAGACTGGAGCCCTACTGGAGGATAGGCTGGAGGCATAGAAGACCGAGAGACGGGCTCTATCGTTTGTGATCTTTGACGACGTACTCTACCGAAAGCGTCGCGCGAAGAACGATGTATTGCCTTATTTAAAGTGCCTTGGGTCAAGAAGAGCTGAGGAGGTCATTCGAGAGATACATGAAGGATTCTGCGGGAATCATCATGGTGGCCACACCTTGGCACATAAGGCAGTCCGACCGGGCTACTAATGACCGACTATA
Organism: Scilla litardierei; assembly: GCA_030789695.1. Classification (NCBI taxonomy): domain Eukaryota; kingdom Viridiplantae; phylum Streptophyta; class Magnoliopsida; order Asparagales; family Asparagaceae; genus Scilla; species Scilla litardierei. Next base: position 529,331,925 of record CM061142.1, read on the forward strand.
CCGAAGGATGCGATCAGCTTCGTCAAAAGGTGCGAGAAGTGCCAAAGATTCTTCAAGCACACAAAGGCTCCTCTCGCCGACCTGATTCCAATCCTCAACCCGGTCACATTTGCCAAGTGTGGCCTCGACATCCTCAGACTGTTCCTCCCAATGGTAACTGGAGGAAGGAAGTACCTGGTTATCGTCGTCGATTACTTCACCAAGTGGATAGAAGCGGAGCCTCTAACACACATCGCCTCGGAAGACATGAAGAACTTCATCTGGAAGTCAATCATATGCTGCTTCAGGATACCCTGCTCCATAGTGACGGACAACGGGACGCAATTCGACTCCATGGACTTCGGGGAATTCTGCTCAGACTGGGGCATCAACCTCCACTTCGCCTCCGTAGCACACCCGTAGTGCAATGGCATGGCCAAAGCAGCAAACAAGTGCATCCTCGAACCCCTGAAGAAGAAGGTCGACAACGCTCCTGGAACTTGGCTCGACGAGCTACCCTGCATCCTTTGGTCTTACCGCACCACCTACAAAGTTTCAACTGGCAAGAGCCCCTTCATGCTAGCTGATCGCCCCCGGGCGTACACCCAGAAGAACGGTTGTAGTTTTACCGCAAGTGCACGGTGTAGCAGCGAGCGGGATATCGAACACAGGGAGGACGAATGATCGTGCTTGTTCCAATCACCCTGGCTATTCAAGAAGAAAGATTTGCCTTTGGCGATCCTGTCACAATCGTCAGACAAAGTGCGGAAATATCAAATCAAATAAAGAACGTCTAAGGAATGGGGAATCCCCGCTACTCACCGTATCTCATAAATGTGGTTCGTCGGTTTCAAAATTTCTAGATTGAGATTTTGGATGAACTAGTTGCAACTGAATGTAGAACCAAGCTCACGCTCTCGCGCTGTTGCCGGTCTATAGCTATCCTAGGTTTGGGTCCAATCTCTTGCAAACCCTAGCCTAGGAAAGCTAGCATTAGGGTCAACATCATCGTCCAATCGCGCACCGAGCCCAATCTCTTGCAAACTCGGCTCGCGATCTAGGTTGGGATAGTTCCTACCCGTCCAATCTCTTGCAAACGGGTATTGGCACGGAATTGCAACCGGAAACCCTAGTATCGGTCCAATCTCTTGCAAACCGATACTACGGAAATTCGATTCCAACCCAATTCGGATTTCTAGGGTTTCCTATCGAATCGGGATCCAATCTCTTGCAAATCCCGATCGGTATGAACTCCTAGCTAACCGTAGTAAATTGATCCCAATCTAATCCCTAGATATCGATTCTAGCAAAATTTCTACTAATTCATCACAAATATGAAGTTGGACTTGTAGGGTTCATCCCCACGCCCCAAGACGTGGCGACTACTCACAATTCATAGCAAGATCACAAAAATAATCAATGAAATAAGCAATAGAATTCATCACAATGTTGAGATATGCAATAAAAATAGAATTTTTGGGGAAGAGAAAGACAAACCAATGGAGTTCTTCAATTAATCCAACAAAAATCAAACTTTTTCTCCTCTCCAATCTCAAGAATAAAACTAAAAAGCTAATCTAAAAAACTGCAAAAAATCTAAGGAGAAGCTCTCCAAAACTAGGGTAAAAACAGGGGTTAAATAGCCCCCAAAATCGTCCAAAAACTGTGACCAAAATACCCATGCGCAGCCTATTTTCCGCAATTTTCGCTACAGGCAGCGCGTCGCACTCGGCCGAGTGACAAAAGTCGCTCGGCCGAGTGAGAAACCCTGTAATTTTCCAGTAAGTCGGGGCCTTCAGGGGTCTCTACTTCGGGGGCGGCTCGGCCGAGTGAGTTGTCGTCACTCGGCCGATGGCTTCATTGTACTCGGGCGGACGGGATTCTCCACTCGGCCGAGTGGGTCTTCTGAAGCTCAGGCAGCCGAAAAACAGAAACTTGGAGATTTTTGAAGGGCTTTGTCTTGGCGCCACTCGGGCGGACGTGGTCTCGTCACTCGGCCGATGTGGTCTCCGTCGCTCGGCCGAGTGCACATAGGAATCGTGTCTGCTCTGGTCGGCCGAGCGGTGTCTCTCTGGTCGGCCGAGTGGGTCCTCCACTCGGCCGAGTGGGACACTGAACATGCCCAATCTGCTTATTTTGGCCTCCTCGTCGCTCCTGCGACGTCCGTTCTTCTTCCGCTCCTCTCCAACAGCAAAATACCCCTCGGGGAGGTCGTCGGTGACCCTCTGGAGTAAGCGCATCTCGAGATCACTCCAAATCGCGCCAAATCACCTGAAATGCGACAAAAACAACAAATCGTGAAAAGCATCGCAATATCATCGATATATCGTGAAAAACATGATTTGGGCGATCTAAATGGCATGCAAAAATGCGGAAAAAAAGTGTAAAATAAGGAGTGATCACTAGCTTATGGAGCGGAAGCCGTCGCCCCGGTGGCGGTTGGCGAACGTTCTATCTGCCTCCAATATTTCGACGAACAAGCGAATGAAGAAGGCCTCGACCTTAACACCAAACTACTTTATGAGGTAAGGGATCGTGCTCTAACGTGTCTTATCAAGCATAACTAAAGGATGGTGAGGTATTACAATACCAGGGTGAAGAAGTGAAGCTTCAGAGTCGGCGACCTCGTCCTCAGGGACGCCACCTTCAAACCCGAGGTCGGTCGTCACAGAAAGCTCTTCGTCAAATGGGAGGGCCCCTATAAAATAGCAGACGTCGTAGAACCCGCTACTTACATTTTGGCGAACATGGAAGGCGAAGAGCTAGCTCATCCATGGAACGCCCAACACCTACTCAAGTATTATCAATAAAATTTGTAATTTTATGTATTTTTACCAACAACGTATTATTTGAGTAAAAGTTTCAGATTCCCTCCAAGATAGAAAGCGCCCCCATAAAGGCCGCCTTAATCATCCAGTGCGGGCTAGTTCTCTACAAGTAAACTCTTGTGTTTTCATTTAGTTATACGTATTATGCGAACTAAATTTACAGCCCGTCATTCAAACCGGAATCATAAATGCGGGGTCGGCAACGGCCACTTTACACCCGCAATCCTGAAGACCTCCGGGGCAGTTCGCCACCCAAACCAGAGTTATAAATGCGAGGTCACTTGATCCTGCAATCTTGAAGACCTCTGGGGCAGTTTGCCACCCAAACCGGAGTAATAAATGCAGGATCACTCGATCCCGCAATCTTGAAGACCTACAAGGCAGTTTGCCACCCAAACCAGAGTTATAATGCGTTGTCACTCGATCCCGCAATCTTGAAGACCTTCGGGGCAGTTTTCCACCCAAACCGAAGTTATAAATGCAGGGTCACTCGATCCCACAATCTTGAAGACATCCGGAGCAGTTCGCCACCCAAACCAGAGTTATAAATGCGGGGTCACTCGATCCTGCAATCTTAAAGACCACCGGTGCAGGTCGCGATGCAGCTACACATAGCGTACCAGGCTTCGCTAACCAAACCGGCCAGGGGCTTAAAGAAGCGTTCTGCCCGAAATTCACGCTCAGGAAGATCACCAGGGCAGGTCGCAGTGTAGCTACACATAGCGTGTCGGGCTTCGCTAACCAAACCAGCCAGTGGTTTGAAGAAGGATTCTGTCCGAAATTCGCCCTCAGGAAGACCATCGAGGCAGGTCGCGGTGCAGCTACCCATAGCGTACTGGGCTTCGCCAACCAAATCGACCAGGGGCTTGAAGAAGGGTTCTGCCCGAAATTCGCCCTCAGAAAGACCTTCGAGGCAGGTCACGGTGCAGCTACACATAGCTTGTTGGGCTTCGCTAACCAAACCGGCCATGGGCTTGAAGAAGGGTTCTTCCCGAAATTTGCCCTCAGGAAGACCTTTGGGGCAGATCCCAGTGTAGTTACCCATAGCGCACCGGGCTTCGCTAACCAAACCGGCCAGGGGCTTGAAGAAGGTTTCTGTCTGAAATTCACCCTCAGGAAGACCTCTGCAGTAGGTCGAAGTGCAGCTACCCATAGTGTGTCAGGCTTCGCTAACCAAACCGCCCAGGGGCTTGAAGAAGGGTTTTGCCCGAAATTCACCCTCAGGAAGACCTCCGGGGTAGTTCGCGACCCAAACCAGAGTTATAAATGTGGAATTATTCGATCTTGCAATCTTGAAGACCTCCGGGGTAGTTCCCCACCCAAACCGTAGTTATAAATACAGGGTCATTTGATCCCGTAATCTTGAAGACCTCCGGGGCAGTTCGCCACCCAAACCGGAGTTATAAATGCAGGGTCACTTGATCCTGCAATATCGAAGACCTCCGGAGCAGTTCTCCACCCAAACCAGAGTTATAAATACGGGGTCACTCGATCCCGCAATCTTGAAGACCTCCGGGGCAGTTGTAAATAAGGGGTCGACCCCTTGCAACGCCCTCAAAAGACCCTGGAGGCGATCTATCTTCACAAAGAGCTTCGCCAACTCAATCACACTCAAACTCCACAACATTCCGCTTCTCCGGGGCAGTATCCACTTCCAAGCAGTAAGTTGGTGCATACACACACATGCAGAAATAGTGGCAGACAACAACACAAGCACAAACAAGGCGAACAGCCAAAGGTATATTTCATTAAAAGTTAAGGTTTACATTTACATTAAAGATTCCTTCACCAGGTCCTACATCTGGCCCTGAGACCGGCCCTATGCTACCCTCCCACAACCGCATTATGGCGCCTCCACATGGGCCCCGGCTTCGGCCTTTGCTGGCTCCGTCGCCGTGACCTCCCCCAGGTCGTCGACATCGCCGCCAGCCTGATCACCGCCAGCTTGATCGCCATTAAACGGACCTAGCTCCTCGGTTTCTCCTTCCACCTCACCATCTGAGGCCGCCATCAACACGAAGAAGTTGATCTCCAGCCCAGGATGCAGCCTCTTCAGCCTCTTTCCTGCCTTCTCGAGGGCCGCCTGAAGGCCCGCCTGCACGCTCGCCTCCTGGGCCTCTGCCATGCTCTTGACCCAAATCTCCTTCATGAGGTGAAGGAGCTCGTCCTTCTGGTACTTGAGGACGGCCTCCATCTTGGCGGCCTCGAAATCGACCTCCTTCAGCACCGCCACCTGAAGCACGAGCTCGGCAATCTCAGCCCCTTCGCCTCCAGCTCCGCGGCATGGGCTTTCTCCAGAGTGACTGTTTGGGCCTCTGCCTCCTCCATCTGTCGGACCAAACCATCTGTTATCTTATATTGTCACTCGGCCGTTGTGGTCTTCAGTGCTCGGCCGAGTGCACACATAAATCGTGTCTGTTCTGGTCGGCCGAGCAGTGTCTCGCTGGTCGGCCGAGTGGCTCCTCCACTCGGCCGAGTGATACACAAAAAATGCCCAATCTGCTTATTTTGGCCTCCTCGTCGCTCATGCGACGTCCGTTCTTCTTCCGCTCCTCTCCAACAGCAAAATACCCCTCGGGGAGGTCGTCGGTGACCCTCTGGAGTAAGCGCATCTCGAGATCACTCCAAATCACGCCAAATCACCTGAAATGCGACAAAAACAACAAATCGTGAAAAGCATCGCAATATCGTCGATATATCGTGAAAAACATGATTTGGGCGATCTAAATGGCATGCAAAAATGCGGAAAAAAAGTGTAAAATAAGGAGTGATCAAAATCCCCCAAGCTTGCCTCTTACTCGTCCTCGAGGAAGATAAGTAAAAGGCGAACCCGGTGGAATAGGAAAACGAAAATGGCGAAAAATGAAAAATGAAAAACGGAGAAGAATGGAAAACGAAATGAAAATAAAGAAGAGAGAAAGAAGCGAAGAGGTAAGCTACTAGATCATTTTCTCAGGACGGTGGTTTCACTTACTCATATAGCATGCACCGAATGAAAAACTCATGTCAAAAGATTTTATTTTGATATCATAGTATAATAGTGCAAATAGAAATGGAAAACCCACGAACAATGATATAATCATGAAAAACGGAATAATTCTAAAATTAACATCGTCTGAATCATTTAAAGCGGTATACAAATCACAGATCACACACTTTTCAATTGAATGCTTTCTATCAGGAGTATAAGAGTATCACACAATAGAATAGAGAGAATAGAAAAGTATGGATTTCATGAAATGAACGCTAGGCTTAGATCTCTGGATTTCGTAAAGCTAGAAATAATCTCACCGGGTATAGGATATTACTTAGCCTAGGTTGTCGTGCAACGTCAAGTAGTCACTCTCTCACACATCAATGGATCCCCTCCCCCAAGCTTATCTATAAGCGTGGTGGCATAAAAAATATTCACATCCCCTTTTTTATATAGCTCCAAAGGTAGTAAGAAGAAAGAAGAAAAAAAGAAAGTGAGATGGGATCTTTTATTGAGGATTTTTCCTCTTTTCTCTTTTTTTTCTTTTTTCTTTTTTTTTTTCAATATAGCATATATACACAACGATCCCAACTCAAAGAGAGATAATGATGTACAAGAATGTTTTTCTCTCTTTTATTTATTTATTTTTTTTATAGAGAATAAGAGATTTGGAGCTAGGAATTAGTAGCGGGGGAAATGCCATAAAATAGAATCGCTAAGGGGAGATTCACCAATGATTTTAAAAGTGGAGAAATGATGTTCAAGATTTGTGGAGAAAGAAATAGATATAACTCTCGGTTCACTCTATAAGACATGCACGACAACTTCAGCAGGGTAATCTAATCTACTCAGTTTCGATCACAAAAAAGCTAACTAATCCAGATTTATCATAGCTGACATCATTCAATCATCCTGAAGTGAAGTGTACAATTCATGCATATAGAAGTGATATAGGAAAAAGAAATCAGTACTCCAGATATAAGCATTCAATGCGTGAATCTTGGTGTGTTTTCTGTGATAGCATACATATGAATATTCAGACTCAGCTAATAATAGAACTTCATCCATTTTCATGTGGCAAAAGTGTGGGTTACTATCTCTAGATGCAAGGCAAGTCATAGCATATGATATCAGAAATAAAGTCTAAGACATGACAAATATAGCATGCATACAGAGTAAGCTAAATCCAACGTCATCATCATCACAGAAAAGTCATCTCTAGCATGAGATGAAAAAGAAATAAAGATAAAGGGAAAAAAAAGAACTATTTACAATGCGGCACACAGAAAAAATAAGAAAAACGTGATGCATGGCAAAATAAAAGAAAAATGATGAAAAATAAGTGCAAAAGCGAAAAATGGTGCGAAAAACTAAAAATAAAGGTGGCAAATCGAAAAATAACGTGAGAACTCACTCCCCCAAGCTAAATGGCACAGTGTCCTCAATGTGCAAAGTGTGGCACGCCGAGAGACAAGAAATGTGAGGGGCAAGTGAGGGTGCATGCATGAAAAATGAAAATAAAAAGAAAAATAAAAAGAAAGAAAAAGACATGAAAATATGATGCGGAAATGATGCATGCACAGATAGGAGTGATATAGATATATAAGAGTGTCACCAAAAGCGCTCCCTCTCTCCCAGAAAAGATATATAAATATATGGTCGACATGAGAATCCCAAAATAAGTGAGGGGAGGGGGGTGGACAAAAAGGCATCAGGACCCAGCAGAAACGGGCAGCACAACGGCAAAAGGAATCGATGGCATCAAGGGTGCCTAGGAAGGTGGTGCTGCACCGTCTCCGTCCTGAGGCGGAGGTGGTGGTGGTGGCTGGACAGGCCGCTGAGCGGGTGTGGGTGTGGAAGTGTAGGCAGGTCGAGTGTGTGTGGAAGTGTGGGCAGGAACCTACTGGGTGGGTGGGGGTACGCGCGGGAGATGCTCCAGAACCTGGGTGAGACAGTAGTGAATCTGCGGTAGCAGCTCGAAGCGGCCAGCCATCGCAGAGACGGTGGAGGACAGGGTCCTAAGGTCGCCTCTGAGGCCACTCACCGCCCCCTCTAGAGCACGAATGCTCTGAAGTACAGTGTCAGGGGGAGGTGGTGCAGAGGGACGCACCGGGCGGGGCTGTGCAGGGCGTGGCTGGCGTACTCGGGTCGCGTATGTGACGGGCTCAGCGGGGAAGGGTACGAAAGGTGCTGCACTCGCAAATGTGGGCCTGGCCTCAGTGCGAGGCCGGGGCACAGACTGGTGAGAAGTGGAGGCAGCAGCAGCGAAAGAAGAGTGCAAAAGTGGCAGCGAGGCGGCCAGAGAGGTCGGTGGCACAGAAGTGTGGACAGACGCCACGACGCTCTCGGAAAATACAGCAGGGGTGGAGACAGAGGTGACTACCGCTGGGGTGGAAGTGTGTGGACCAAAAGGCGCAACCCCAGCGGAGATCATGCTAGCCATGGTCTCCACGACCGCGGCAAACGAGGGCTCTCCACTCTCAACAAAGGTCGGTGGGCGCTCGGGGAGTGCGGAGCAAAGAGGCTCGACGGACAGAGGGCCGGTGGTGGTGGTGGGAGTGGTGGCGACAGCCTCGGAAGTGGTGGAGGTGGTGGAAGTGGGCTCAGCTGAGGTACTCTCGACACCGACAGAGGTGTCAGGAGCAGCAGAAACATCAGGTATGGGCTGAGGGGCCACAGGGTCAACAGGCTCGGCGGCAGGCTCGGCAGGGTGTTCAACAGGGTCTACAGGGGCAGCGTGGGCCTGCTCGGCCTCCTCGGCCTCGAGCACGTAAGCAGCGGGGATGAGAACATCCATCGCAGGGAGCCAGTCTGCCTGGGCTGGTGCAATCTGAGTCCGAGCTGGGCTCGGAAGAATCATGTAATCGGCCCCGTAAGGGCCGTGCAACCAGACCCAGTGACGCTCACCGTGCGGACGAAGCATCTTCATCCGGGCCATAACATCTATCGACAGAGAAGTGGGGCCCGGGACGCGTCGCAAGTCGTCAGGGAAGTCCTCGCCGGTCATAAGGGCAAGCAAGGTGATCAGGCCGCCGTAGCATATCGGTGAGCGAGCGCCCACCGATACGATGATGCGGTCCAAAAACCAAGCCGCGACATCAATCACGACGACGGGGACCAGCTCATCGCCATCCCTAGATAGAGCTCTGGGACGTGTCATCGCGTAGAGCATGTAGAGCTCTGGCGTAGACATCGTGCCCGGCTCATATCTGGCCAAAAAGGTCGTCGCCATAAGGCGCTGAGCAATGCGGAGGCAGGGATGGACAATGGCCGAGGCCTTGGTCCTACTAGGGTCAAAGGCAGCGTGAAGACCCGTAATCCGGGCCCAGAAGGCACCGGCGTCGAAGGAAGGTGGGGGGATATGGGTGGGGCCGTAACCGTAATCGGCTCCGGGGACAGCGGGCCACGAGAAAAACGCTCTCATCATATCGAGAGTGACCTGGCACTCTCGATCCATGAACCGAAACGAGCATCCCTCGTCGTTCCGGGCGATCGAACTCAGAACCTCAAGTGTCGGGCGGGTGAACGTGTCCGCCGACACCTGGAAGAAATCTTGCCAGCCCACGTTGTCGTACAACGTGAGCATCCCCTCTAGTACCCCCAGGCGTCCTAGGTCAGCGAGGTGTGCAAACCTGAAGGGTACGATCGAGCGCTGGGAGATACGGTCGAAGACGGCGCGGTGTGCGTCGTCTCGGAACGTAATCACGAGCGGCCCGACCAGTGGAGCCGGAGGTGGTGGCTGTGCAGCGGCAGGGAAAGGCTGTGCTGGCTGTGGGTGCACTGCAGGCTGTGCGGGGTGTGCGGGGCCTGCAGGCTGTGCTGGGTGTGCGGGGTGTGTGGGAGACGGTGGAGGAGAGTCCTCCAACTCGTGGGAGGGGCCGGCATCATCCGACCGCTTCCGCTTGGCGGAAGCTCTCTTCGACCGCAGCCGTGTCCGGGGCGGCATATCGGTCCCGAGCGCGCCGAAAAACGTGAAGAGTGTGGCGTGTGCAAAATAATGGAAAGAGTGTACCCCGACACGCCGCGAGTGCTAAGCAATGGAAGCGTGCGAAGTCAGCGCCTCCACGAAGCTCAAATCAATCCCGAGAAGCTCCCCTGGGCTCCCCTAAGCTCCCAAAAACAACCTGCGCATGAAATGGCGATATCAGCGGGTAATATTCAAAACGTATGGAGCATTAGGGGTATAACAGATAAATATAGAAATTGATTTGGGTTAGGGGGTCGTTTAACACTTGGATCCTCAAAATGCTCAAAAAGAGGAGAAAAAGGCAATTAAGTCGATACCGGAGGTGGTAGGGGCGGCGGCCGCCGGCGGCGACTCGGGCGAGGCGCCGGAGGTGCTCGGCCGGCGGTGGCGGGCCGAGCGGCGGCGCGAGCGGGCTGGTCGGGCGAGTGGGGGCGCGAGCGAGGGTTATCGGGCGAGGGGAGCTGAAGGGTCGGGCTGTTTGGGGGTTTTCGCGTTTCGAAAAATGTGCCCCCCCTCGCCCCTTATATAATAAAAGTTACGACTCGGCCGAGTGACTAAGCTACTCGGCCGAGCGAGATCAATGAAAATTTCTCCTCGCTTACGCTTCGGCCGAGTGGCTTTCCCAGCCTCGGCCGAGTGGAGTAAGTCCATTCGGCCGAGTGACGCAAGCTACTTGGCAAGACTTGCCCTAGGAGGGTATCCGTTTTACTCGGCCGAGTGGGAATATATACTCGGCCGAGCAGCAGTTATACTGAAATCAGGAAAATAAACAGAGAGTTGGGTACAGCAGACTTCCCTCGTTCGTGAGCGGCTCAGCCGGACGAACTTGTGTACTCGGCCGAGTGACTAGTATGCTCGGCCGAGTGAGCCTTATGTTCTGCTGTTTGTCTTCGTTTGGGATCTAAACTCCGCCTTTCTTCCTCCAGTCGATTCCATCTTCCTCCTAAGCGTCGAGCGCCTTCTTGGGGCGCTCCTCATCGTCGCGTTCATCCTCCTCATGATGGATCTACCTATCTCCTCTCCTGTCAAGAAAAATAGGACCCGTTATCACAAAATTTTTGGGCGAACGACTCAAAACACTAAAAATTTCTAAAACGAAAATAAAGAAAAAGTAAAAATAAAGCGAAAACCGTCGGGTTGCCTCCCGACAAGCGCTCGTTTAAGGTCGTGAGCTCGACCCCCTATAATTTTCAATCAATGTGGGATGTTTGGCGCATATGAGATGCACCCATCAAACTTTCCGGGGAGCGCGCTTTGATTTGGACGTGGCGGCGTGTTCTCCCTCGGTGGTCTCCCATCTCGAATAGTGTTGGGGGGAGGCTCCCCCAAGCTAGCATTTGCTCCGGTCAACGGCTTCACCGGTGATGCCGATTTCCGTACCGGCGGAGTTTTCTTTGGAGACTTTAATTTCGAGAGCTTACAGAGCTCTCGAATCCTTGCGACATCAGCGTCGCCTTCATCATCTTCAGCGGAGAGGTCGGGGGAATCATGTTTCTTCTCATTTTGGCCTAAATCCGGGCCTTCCTCGAAATCTTCATTGAATAGAGCGCCAATAGAGTGGGGGATCGCCTCCTCAATTACCTCATCGAGGAGGTCCATGTAATCAAGCTCCTCGTGGTAAGGCATGTGCTTCATAGCCTTAGGAATGTGAAGCTCCACCTCGATGTTGCCGACATTTAAAGTTAGGGTACCTTCGCGCACGTCGACGATGACTCCGGCGGTGGCGAGGAATGGGCGTCCAAGTATCAACGAAGTATCTCCCTCCTCCTTAACGTCCATGATCACGAAGTCATATGGCAAGCATATCCCCCCGGGACTTGTAGCGGGATGTCTTCGGCGATCCCCACCGGCCTTGTTATCCGTCCATCGGCTAATTGAATGCGCATGTCGGTGGGTTTCAACTTTGTCCCGGTGTTTAGCTTTAAGAACATGGAGAGGGGCATGAGGCTCACACTAGCCCCTAGATCAACCAACGCCTTTTGAAGAGGAACGCCGCCCAAGGTGCAAGGAATCTGAAAACTCCCCGGATCTTTAAATTTTGCCGGCTCCTTCTCTCTCTTGGTGAACCAAGAGCCCTCCTCGGCTAGCATGATCTTCTCCTTCCTCTTTCTCCCCGAAATCAAGTCCTTTAAGAATTTAGCATATGTGGGGATCTCCACGATGGCGTCGAGGAAGGGAATATTGAGGCTAACTCCTCTTAGATACTTGAGAAACTTCGCTAGCCTTTTCTCCATTTTCGCTCTAGCGAGCCTTTGGGGGAATGGGACCGGTGGCATGAAGCGCCTTTCCTCAATCAATTGTTCCGCTCTAGATTTCTCTTTTTCTTGTGGCTCCTTCTCCTTATCAACTTCAACTACCGGCTCAATCGGCTCCAAACTTTCCTCCACGGGTTCCTCGGTTGGAATCATGGCGGGGGTGGTATCCTTTCCGCCTCTAGTGGTAACGGCAACTACGGCATTGATGTGGCCGGTGTTGCCCCGTGGGTTTTGCTCGGTGTAACGACCCGCTCTCGGGGGCCCGTTACTTATTTGGTTTATTCGCAGGTTCCGCAGTTTACCAGTGAAATCAGCATAGCCACAACTCAGAGATGTATCACAATACTCAAACCAGCGTACAGACGTTATTACAGTCCAAATTAAAATACAACAACCACAAGCACACTCTCTCACGAGTACATAAAGGAAGTACTGAAAAGAAGTGCGGAAAAGGAAATACACAGTACAACATGCACACCAACAGAAAAGTAACTAAAACTCTGCAGTCACTGGGTCAATGTAGGCTCCACGAACTCTGGGGCAATCTCCTCGATCAAGTCTTCGTCTGCCGGTACCATAAATGGAACCGAAGGTAAGTCACAACAATTCTAGCGATAGAAAAAGAGGAGTGCACAAATATGGAGCAGTCTATAGTAAACAAGTGCGGAAAGTAAAGTAGGGACAGACAAGCATGCAAGTGCGATAAGTAAAGTACATCTGTCAAGCATGCAAGGGTGACAAGTATAGTAAAGGTGACCAAGCAATGACAATAGCAATAGGGAGAGCAATTGTACCTAGCCTAGTTCGTGACTTATAACGCGGGGTGCAATGAGCAACCAAGAGGCCACCTCTTACCACGGGTGCTACCCGGGCGAACTATGCTATGAATACTATGAATAATATGCAATAATCTGTGATCTGTGATGGTTGTCACCGGCTACTATGATGGGTTGCTAGAACCCGCACGGTGACAACAAAGGCTGGACTAGTCGCTCCCGCACCCTCGCTATTATAAGTTACCCCAAAACCCAGTGTCTGTGCAGGTTACCGTTCTTTGCAATTTTACGAGTCATTTACCATTCTCACATTTCCAGTTACAATCTTTCTGTCAAGCATGCCAATAATCTGTTCAGGTCAATAACTGTTCCGAGACTAGGTGTCAAGTCCTATGTTCATACGAGTACACTATCTATATTTCTAAGGGTAGAATTTACTGTGACTTACACTATCGGGATCGTCGTAGCAAGACGAGGATGGAGTTAGAGCGCGAGGATTGATACCTGCAAATACAAGAAGTTATCAGTTAATGGCTACACTAATTATTATCTAATTTTTCTTACCCTTTTTTTTATATACGTACGAATTTGTTAAATTAACCTAACTCAACTCACATTCACATGATAATAGCAGCAATTTAAACTTTTAGAAAACCAACAAATATTATATCAAGGCTTATATTTTAGGGCTAATTGATTATGCAAACCATCATGCCGCTACAACCTACAGATCTATATATATCATGAAAGGCACTTGATTGATCATGTATCTATTTAATATTTATCATAGATCCACTAAAAATAGTTATATGAAGACATTAACTGTGTTGTTTGAGTAGTAATAACGGGTAATTATTATATAATGAAAATATACCAAACCTCTAGATTAATCCATAAACTGAATAATATTTAAAGTTGTGGTTATAACATAATATATATGTAGGCAGTATACCTGAACGTCAAAGCCTCATTGCAATTAAATACTTTGAAATCATTAGCTTAGGGGTAGTGACTACTACAAATAACCCTACTTATTATGCCTGTAATTTATCTTGAACTACATTGCTTAATAGAGTTATGTTATCAAATATCAAGCATGGGCAAAATATAAGGTCATTGCTAATTTCTGTGTTTCGTTAATGTCCCTGTTAATTCATTGTAGATATATTTAGCAAGTGAACACTTGCATAAATCATTTGCAAAGAGTTCACAGACATGCATAGTAGGATACATGTCTTTTTATCAAAATTCACAGAGGGAAAAAAATAGTTAGCATTACATGCAGGGAAACTATTCAACACAAACAACTAACACTCATCACATACTGTGATACATATCACTAAACTGTGATATATTAGGCATATATCACCAAATTGTGATACATGCATCATAATAATATAATTAGCATCATTAATGTTCAGTTTATTGGAACACAAAATGAAGAGCTAACATTAATATTACCCAATTCAATAACATTAACCAAAGCTTTTACAAGGGCAAGAAATGTGATAACCGAGTTCCATCCACATTTACAAAAATTATGGCAATCATAACAAACAATTTTTCCACCAAAGGATTAATTTAAAACTCTATTGAAAAGAAAGTATCCTAGCCAGCACACATGGTCATTATTTTTGAAATGCCAAGTTTTATGATAAACTGCCTATTAGGGTCTTTATTAAAATTTCAAAAACTTAAGTTGTGTCTGTGTTTTGACAGCAAGTCAAAAATGCAATGATATTATGTGTTCATGCCAAGATAGCAAATTACCAATGATTAACACGGTCCAATATATATGATAGCATGAAACTTATTCTTCCAAAAATCAAAATAGCTTAGGGGACCTACCTCTCCGAACACGTATTTCGCGGGGTCGACGACATGTCGGAAGAGCGTGTCAACTCCGGCGAGGGGAGTGGCGGTTGCCGGAGATGGTGGCATGGGTCAACCTATGGAGCAGAGCTTGGGGCTCGGCACTGGGGTGCTCGCAGGATGGTGGATGGGTCACAGCAAAGGGGCGCGGGAGTAGTGTTTCGGTATTGGTGCATTTCGTCATCGGGGCATTTCGTCGAACAGTCGGCGGGTCAAGTGGAGGACAGGGGAAACAGGGCAGCGAGGGACCTTGGCGTTGGCTTCGGGTGGCGTCGTGGGCTTCGGGGTGCATGGTCGGAGCTCGCAGCGGCGGTGGCGTGGTGCTCTCGGGGAGGAACGACGGGCGGCGGGCGTTGGACGGCGGCGACGGCGAAGTCGAAGAGCAGAGAGAGGGTGAGCTCGCGGCGGAAGATGTGGACGAACGCGGTGGAGGGTGGTGCTCTCGAGGGCGGAGCTCCGTCGAGGCGCTTCGTTGAAGATGGCGGAGGCGGCAGCGGCGTACGGCGGGTTCAGCTGCGTCGGAGAGGGGTGGATGATGAGAGAGTATGGGTTCGGGTTCGTGTACGACAGGGAGGAGAGTTTGGTGAGCCTGAGGGAAAAGAGAGATCCTGGGGGAGTTATAAATAGGCTTTAGAAAATGTGATAATAAAAATAGTAACCAATAGCAAACATTTAATAGAATAATGAATTTAGGGGGGTGCTGGGTTGAAATAACAAGGGGAGAGAGACTGGGTTCTTAGGATTTAGAGAGCCTGGTTGCGTTAATTATAGGATTAGCAAATAATTTAGCATGTGATAAAATTTATTGATAATAATAATGATAATAGTGTTAAATGACTCCACATCCTAGTGTCGGATCTGACCTACAAAAGGGGGTGGGTTAATGAGGGTAGTTAGGATAGTAATTATTAGGGGTAGATCTAGATTTAATAGGGGGGGAAAAGTAAATCAGTAAAGGTGATTAGTAATGGTAAAAAGTCATTAGTGAATGTAATAAGCAAAATACAATAGATTAAAAATTACGGTTTTGTCCCTGATATTAAACGTGTCCGAAAAATTACGAAAACATACCCACGGGATCGTATCGTTGCGAGGATCGCGAATACAAGATCCGTTCTGGGATTCGAGCTACGGAAATATTAGTTTTAAGCCAAAATGTTTAGAAAGCGGGTCTGCGGGTTCTAGGCTGAAATGATATCAGAAAATTACGAAATTAATGTGGGGAGCCCTAAATGATTATAGGATGCTACTGTAGAAGTTTGAAAACCTTTTGAAGACGTTTTGAATAGAAAATAAATTCGTCGAGGCAAAACGGTAATTTTGGGATATGAATTTTAACAGAAATGTTTTGGGCATTTGAGGAAAACTGAAATTGCTGAAATAATATATGATAAGTCTAGTGCTCTAAAATATTTTTATAAGAATTTTTGAAATCAGTTTGTTAGAAAATTCTTGACTAACTATTTAAAAGAAATTTTGAAAATACGTAAAATACGTAACTTGATGTGTTGAAAAAATACAGGTCGTTACACTCGGGTTGCGCCGGCAATCGTTGAGTGTTCCGATTGAGCAACGCCAATTGCTCCGATATTTGAGCCACAACGGTATTAAGAGAGTCTTGCCCCGCCTTCAAGCTAGCATTGACCTTATTTTTCTCGACCATAAACGCCTCCACTCTAGCTTCGAAGTCGGATCGTTGTTGAGCTTGTGGAGGGTTTTGATTTTGATTCCTCCACCCTTGATTGTATCCGGGCGGCCTATATGGTGGAACTTGTTGCTTTGGTTGAAAATTTTGTTGAGTAGGCCCCCTCGGTGGATAGTTTTGTTGTTGGGGTGGTGGTGGTCGAGCTTGTTGAGGTGGTTGTTGTGGCGGGTTCAAAGCTCCTTCATTGTTGGCGTAAGAGAATCCGGGATGATTTCTTGTGGCCGGATTGGCCCAATATCCTTGGTTCCCCGCAACATATTGTACTTGCTCCAAGGATCCTTCTCCTTGCTCTCCTCCCGAGTACATGGCTTGAGATTGGTCTTGCCAATCACACATTTGGTTCGTTGGAGCGGAGGTAGAAGGGGCTCCTTGGGGATCCGTGATAAACTTCTCCAATCTCTCCACTACCTTGTGGAGAGAATCAAACTTGCTCGTAAGCTCCGCTACGGCCTTCGCCTCGTAGATGCTAGTTGGCTTTAAGGAGGACGTAGAGTGTCCTCGCTCATCGCCCCATTGTTGATTATTTGAGGCCATCTCCTCAATTAGGGCCGTAGCTTCCTCGGGAGTCTTTGACAAGATAGCACCATTCGACGCGGCATCAATAATTTGTTTGGTCCCCGGTTGGAGACCATTGTAGAAGCTATGCACTAGCTCCCAATCTTCTATACTATGGTGCGGGCATTGATGCTGCAGATCCTTAAAACGCTCCCAAGCTTCATAGAGCGTCTCCTGTGGTCCTTGCTTGAAGGACATGAGAGCGCTCCGGATCTTCACCGTCTTGGATGGCGGATAGAACTTGTCAATGAATGCACTTGCCAACTCATCCCAAGTGGTGAAGACACCTTCAGCTTGCGTCCTCAACCAGTATAGTGCCTTGTCCTTTAGCGTGAAAGGGAAGAGACGCAGTCTGATGGCATCGATGGAGACCCCCGGCATCTGGAATGTGGCGCACTTCGACAAGAACGATTGGATGTGGTAGTGGGGATTTTCATGGGCATTCCCATGAAATGGATCCTGCTGCATCAGAACCACTAGTCCAGTCTTTAGCTCGAAGCTCTTGTCAGCCGCCAACCCCGGCATGGCAATGGATGAGGTAGTAGAAGAGGTCTTAGGCCGAAGCCTATCTCGAATAGAAATTAGCCTCGCCATCCTTGCCGCCAATTGTTCAGGAGTTTCCGGGTTGGTCATAAACCGCCCTTCCGGATTTTGTCTCCTTTCCGCTCTAAGTCTTCGCGCGGTACGTTCGATCTCCGGATCAAACAATATAGCTTCAGGGTCCGCCGTAGATCTCGTGTACATGCACAGGGAAAACAGAGTTTCAAAGAGATGATTAGTACCGTGGAAGGGTTAGGTAAAAAAAATGGAAATAATAATGATAATAGTGAAAAATAAAAAAAAAGGAAGTAGCTAGGGGTGGTAAGATCAAACGCAATCGCCTCCCCGGCAACGGCGCCAAAAACTTGATCGCCCCCGGGCGTACACCCGGAAGAACGGTTGTAGTTTTACCGCAAGTGCACGGTGTAGCAACGAGCGGGATATCGAACACAGGGAGGACGAATGACCGTGCTTGTTCCAATCACCCTGGCTATTCAAGAAGAAAGATTTGCCTTTGGCGATCCTGTCACAATCGTCAGACAAAGTGCGGAAATATCAAATCAAATAAAGAACGTCTAGGGAATGGGGAATCCCCGCTACTCACCGTATCTCATAAATGTGGTTCGTCGGTTTCAAAATTGCTAGATTGAGATTTTGGATGAACTAGTTGCAACTGAATGTAGAACCAAGCTCACGCTCTCGCGATGTTGCTGGTCTATAGCTATCCTAGGTTTGGGTCCAATCTCTTGCAAACCCTAGCCTAGGAAAGCTAGCATTAGGGTCAACATCATCGTCCAATCGCGCACCGAGCCCAATCTCTTGCAAACTCGGCTCGCGATCTAGGTTGGGATAGTTCCTACCCGTCCAATCTCTTGCAAACGGGTATTGGCACGGAATTGCAACCGGAAACCCTAGTATCGGTCCAATCTCTTCCAAACCGATACTACGGAAATTCGATTCCAACCCAATTCGGATTTCTAGGGTTTCCTATCGAATCGGGATCCAATCTCTTGCAAATCCCGATCGGTATGAACTCCTAGCTAACCGTAGTAAATTGATCCCAATCTAATCCCTAGATATCGATTCTAGCAAAATTTCTACTAATTCATCACAAATATGAAGTTGGACTTGTAGGGTTCATCCCCACGCCCCAAGACGTGGCGACTACTCACAATTCATAGCAAGATCACAAAAATAATCAATGAAATAAGCAATAGAATTCATCACAATGTTGAGATATGCAATAAAAATAGAATTTTTGGGGAAGAGAAAGACAAACCAATGGAGTTCTTCAATTAATCCAACAAAAATCAAACTTTTTCTCCTCTCCAATCTCAAGAATAAAACTAAAAAGCTAATCTAAAAAACTGCAAAAAATCTAAGGAGAAGCTCTCCAAAACTAGGGTAAAAACAGGGGTTAAATAGCCCCCAAAATCGTCCAAAAACTGTGACCAAAATACCCATGCGCAGCCTGTTTTCCGCAATTTTCGCTACAGGCAGCGCGTCGCACTCGGCCGAGTGACAAAAGTCGCTCGGCCGAGTGAGAAACCCTGTAATTTTCCAGTAAGTCGGGGCCTTCAGGGGTCTCTACTTCGGGGGCGGCTCGGCCGAGTGAGTTGTCGTCACTCGGCCGATGGCTTCATTGTACTCGGGCGGACGGGATTCTCCACTCGGCCGAGTGGGTCTTCTGAAGCTCAGGCAGCCGAAAAACAGAAACTTGGAGATTTTTGAAGGGCTTTGTCTTGGCGCCACTCGGGCGGACGTGGTCTCGTCACTCGGCCGATGTGGTCTCCGTCGCTCGGCCGAGTGCACATAGGAATCGTGTCTGCTCTGGTCGGCCGAGCGGTGTCTCTCTGGTCGGCCGAGTGGGTCCTCCACTCGGCCGAGTGGGACACTGAACATGCCCAATCTGCTTATTTTGGCCTCCTCGTCGCTCCTGCGACGTCCGTTCTTCTTCCGCTCCTCTCCAACAGCAAAATACCCCTCGGGGAGGTCGTCGGTGACCCTCTGGAGTAAGCGCATCTCGAGATCACTCCAAATCGCGCCAAATCACCTGAAATGCGACAAAAACAACAAATCGTGAAAAGCATCGCAATATCATCGATATATCGTGAAAAACATGATTTGGGCGATCTAAATGGCATGCAAAAATGCGGAAAAAAAGTGTAAAATAAGGAGTGATCACTAGCTTATGGAGCGGAAGCCGTCGCCCCGGTGGCGGTTGGCGAACGTTCTATCTGCCTCCAATATTTCGACGAACAAGCGAATGAAGAAGGCCTCGACCTTAACACCAAACTACTTTATGAGGTAAGGGATCGTGCTCTAACGTGTCTTATCAAGCATAACTAAAGGATGGTGAGGTATTACAATACCAGGGTGAAGAAGTGAAGCTTCAGAGTCGGCGACCTCGTCCTCAGGGACGCCACCTTCAAACCCGAGGTCGGTCGTCACAGAAAGCTCTTCGTCAAATGGGAGGGCCCCTATAAAATAGCAGACGTCGTAGAACCCGCTACTTACATTTTGGCGAACATGGAAGGCGAAGAGCTAGCTCATCCATGGAACGCCCAACACCTACTCAAGTATTATCAATAAAATTTGTAATTTTATGTATTTTTACCAACAACGTATTATTTGAGTAAAAGTTTCAGATTCCCTCCAAGATAGAAAGCGCCCCCATAAAGGCCGCCTTAATCATCCAGTGCGGGCTAGTTCTCTACAAGTAAACTCTTGTGTTTTCATTTAGTTATACGTATTATGCGAACTAAATTTACAGCCCGTCATTCAAACCGGAATCATAAATGCGGGGTCGGCAACGGCCACTTTACACCCGCAATCCTGAAGACCTCCGGGGCAGTTCGCCACCCAAACCAGAGTTATAAATGCGAGGTCACTTGATCCTGCAATCTTGAAGACCTCTGGGGCAGTTTGCCACCCAAACCGGAGTAATAAATGCAGGATCACTCGATCCCGCAATCTTGAAGACCTACAAGGCAGTTTGCCACCCAAACCAGAGTTATAATGCGTTGTCACTCGATCCCGCAATCTTGAAGACCTTCGGGGCAGTTTTCCACCCAAACCGAAGTTATAAATGCAGGGTCACTCGATCCCACAATCTTGAAGACATCCGGAGCAGTTCGCCACCCAAACCAGAGTTATAAATGCGGGGTCACTCGATCCTGCAATCTTAAAGACCACCGGTGCAGGTCGCGATGCAGCTACACATAGCGTACCAGGCTTCGCTAACCAAACCGGCCAGGGGCTTAAAGAAGCGTTCTGCCCGAAATTCACCCTCAGGAAGATCACCAGGGCAGGTCGCAGTGTAGCTACACATAGCGTGTCGGGCTTCGCTAACCAAACCAGCCAGTGGTTTGAAGAAGGATTCTGTCCGAAATTCGCCCTCAGGAAGACCATCGAGGCAGGTCGCGGTGCAGCTACCCATAGCGTACTGGGCTTCGCCAACCAAATCGACCAGGGGCTTGAAGAAGGGTTCTGCCCGAAATTCGCCCTCAGAAAGACCTTCGAGGCAGGTCACGGTGCAGCTACACATAGCTTGTTGGGCTTCGCTAACCAAACCGGCCATGGGCTTGAAGAAGGGTTCTTCCCGAAATTTGCCCTCAGGAAGACCTTTGGGGCAGATCCCAGTGTAGTTACCCATAGCGCACCGGGCTTCGCTAACCAAACCGGCCAGGGGCTTGAAGAAGGTTTCTGTCTGAAATTCACCCTCAGGAAGACCTCTGCAGTAGGTCGAAGTGCAGCTACCCATAGTGTGTCAGGCTTCGCTAACCAAACCGCCCAGGGGCTTGAAGAAGGGTTTTGCCCGAAATTCACCCTCAGGAAGACCTCCGGGGTAGTTCGCGACCCAAACCAGAGTTATAAATGTGGAATTATTCGATCTTGCAATCTTGAAGACCTCCGGGGTAGTTCACCACCCAAACCGTAGTTATAAATACAGGGTCATTTGATCCCGTAATCTTGAAGACCTCCGGGGCAGTTCGCCACCCAAACCGGAGTTATAAATGCAGGGTCACTTGATCCTGCAATATCGAAGACCTCCGGAGCAGTTCTCCACCCAAACCAGAGTTATAAATACGGGGTCACTCGATCCCGCAATCTTGAAGACCTCCGGGGCAGTTGTAAATAAGGGGTCGACCCCTTGCAACGCCCTCAAAAGACCCTGGAGGCGATCTATCTTCACAAAGAGCTTCGCCAACTCAATCACACTCAAACTCCACAACATTCCGCTTCTCCGGGGCAGTATCCACTTCCAAGCAGTAAGTTGGTGCATACACACACATGCAGAAATAGTGGCAGACAACAACACAAGCACAAACAAGGCGAACAGCCAAAGGTATATTTCATTAAAAGTTAAGGTTTACATTTACATTAAAGATTCCTTCACCAGGTCCTACATCTGGCCCTGAGACCGGCCCTATGCTACCCTCCCACAACCGCATTATGGCGCCTCCACATGGGCACCGGCTTCGGCCTTTGCTGGCTCCGTCGCCGTGACCTCCCCCAGGTCGTCGACATCGCCGCCAGCCTGATCACCGCCAGCTTGATCGCCATTAAACGGACCTAGCTCCTCGGTTTCTCCTTCCACCTCACCATCTGAGGCCGCCATCAACACGAAGAAGTTGATCTCCAGCCCAGGATGCAGCCTCTTCAGCCTCTTTCCTGCCTTCTCGAGGGCCGCCTGAAGGCCCGCCTGCACGCTCGCCTCCTGGGCCTCTGCCATGCTCTTGACCCAAATCTCCTTCATGAGGTGAAGGAGCTCGTCCTTCTGGTACTTGAGGACGGCCTCCATCTTGGCGGCCTCGAAATCGACCTCCTTCAGCACCGCCACCTGAAGCGCGAGCTCGGCAATCTCAGCCCCTTCGCCTCCAGCTCCGCGGCATGGGCTTTCTCCAGAGTGACTGTTTGGGCCTCTGCCTCCTCCATCTGTCGGACCAAACCATCTGTTATCTTATATTGTTTCTCCATCTCCTCCTTCTGGGCTGCATGCAACTTGTGGAGTTTCTCCACCTCTGCCGACCTCCTTCTCAGCCGCTTTACGACATCCTTGAGCTCATCGTCCTTCTTCTGCGGCTCGCTGGTGGCCGCCTGAAGCTCTGCCTTCTTTCGATTGAGGGTCGCCTGGAGTTCCCCCACATTTGTATGGCGCTGCAAGGAAGTCATCACCGCCAACACCTATAAGAGCAAAAGAATACATGAGCCCATAGGAGAGAATGCAGATCTGTGACCTGGGTTGGGGAAAACATCTAACAAGCATGTTGTGCCAGATCGTTGTGCTGTAGAGGCGCTCGGGACCAATGTTATATAGGGACTCCCGGTCCCTGGGCAGCAAACTGTTCTCCTCCAGACGGGCCGCGACCCCGGCATCTTCGAACAACGAATCCTGGGCATCGACCGGGTAGCCCGGCTGGAAGAGCTCGATCTTCAGGATTGCCAGGACCACAACCTTCTTTGCTTTGAAGCAGGCGAGTGCTGCCTCGTAACTTGGATGCCCCGGCGTCCTCGAATCTTGCATCCACTGCTTTCCAGAGGGGCATCCAAAGGGCCAACGCTCGACCCCTGTAGCTTTGGCTTGGGCCGGCGGGCCCTGGGGCATGGCAATCGTCAGATCTGCCACCGGCTCCTCGACTGCCATGAGCTCGGCCAAGTTGCACGACGCCACCTCGCTCACACGGGGGGGAGGGAACAGCTATGGCGGGCGCCTTCTTCTTCGGCCTCTTTATCCGCTCCTCCTCCTCAGTCCGTGCAGCATGCGCCTCTTCTAGGCCCCGCTTCTGCCTGACTTTCTTCGGCATGCTCTTCGACACTGCCACCTTGCCTTTGACCAGGGCCGCCTGCTCCTTGGGAGCCGATCCCTCGGCTGACGCCCCCTCCATGGTTATCCTCATCAGTTCGTCCCTCGAAAAACTCATGTCTGCACCTGCAAAAAGAAAAGAGATCAGGGTGAGCAAAGACGACGAAGATCGCTTAGATCACAGTACCTTCGGGCCAGATATGGAGGGCGATCTGGTGCTCCTTGACTAGCTTCGTGTGTATCCGGAGTTTGCGGGGAATCTCCATCAGTATTTTGGAATTCTCCAGATCCCGCCCCCTAGAGTCACCTCCTTGTTCATGGCAGAATTCAATCTTCCCCAGTTCATCTGTAGAGACAAGTTCGCCTGTGTCGAGATGAAGACGAACTTCTCTTTCCACTCCCTTACTTTACACGGCATGTCGATGACAAGATGCAGGTCTCTCCTCGCATTGACATAGTAATACACTTCTCGCCGCTTCGCTTCGAAGAAATGCCAGAACAGCGACAGGGTCGGATCTATGCCACTACCGAAGCAGATAACAAGGAACCCAACCATAGCGCTGATCGAGTTCGACATCAATTGGAAGATCGAAAGCTCGAGGAAGTTCAGCATGAGCAGGAGGAAGGGGTGGAGCGGAAATCGAAGGCTGAGCTCAAAGGTCGGAACATAGACACTGACTTTGTTTTCCCTGGGTGAACAGACCTGTTCATCGAAGGTGAGGAGGTGAACATCATAGGGCGGTAAGATATACTTGGAACGAATCTCGGCACGGTTGATGTGCTTTGTTTTGGGAGCTATGGCCTGTTGAGTATTGGACTTCTCCCTACTTGGTGTTAATGATGAGCAAACATAAATACTTGTGACTAATCCCCTATTTTGCAGTTAATCCATTGTCTAAGCTTACTATGAAGATCAACTAGCAATGGATGACTCACAAACGTGATTGAAGGCAAATGATATGAATTGGATGATCGTAGATTGATGATTGAAGCTTCGTAAAGACTTCAAGCTCATACGATGGAAAGAAGAGATTATTCGTCAATGTAATTTTTCTTTTCTCTCTTCTAGTATGTAGCTTAGAAGTAGAACTATGATGGAGCACTCACACACATCTACTTTCGGTCATAGGACATCTCTAGACCTTCATCCTTTGATCGCAATTCATTTCTCTTTTGTTTGTGCTAGGATTGTTTATAACAGCCGACTGCTTAACAGTTTGCAGTCGCCTGTCTCAAAAACAGTCGACTGTGTTTTGTTCTACAGTCGCCTGTTATGCACAGACTATTACAATGCAGTTTTTGGGTCCTCTCTGATTATCTCGCACAGGCCACTATTGAACGTTTATCAGGTGCCTGTCTTAGCGACAGTCGACTGTGAGTGGTTCATCAGTCGCATGTCTCTCCTTGCCCAAACTCTGTTTGATCCGATTTCTACGGCCAGTCGACTTATGCTGTATATACAGTCGACTGTATATTAGATCAGTCGACTGTCTATGCTGCAACAGTCGCCTGTCTGTAAGTCTAATCTTTGACTTAGCTCTCTGGAAATTTCTCCTGTCTGTGACAGTTGTCTGTTTAAGGTTATACAGTCGCCTGTTCTGATTAACAGTCGACTGTGTTCCTTGCATCAGTCGTCTGTCCTGTATCTTGTGAGATTTCCAGTACCCTTCTAACTTACTCTTCTCTCGGCCAGTCACCTGTCGAAGAATGTACAGTCGCCTGTTGGTTTTACAGACGACTGTCTTGGCTTCATCAGTCGACTGTCCACGTGGTAAGTTACCGTTATGAATTCTCACCTACCCTTGCTGACTGTGCAGTAGTCGACTGTGTTTTGTTCATCAGTCGACTGTTGCGAGTTCAGATTATATCCATTGAGATTTTTCTCACGGATTTCGATTGGGTTTTTGCCTAAACTGTTTTGTGGATTTGAGAAAGCTATAAATAGAGCTTCTACTGTTTCATTGCAATGTTACTCACTTACACACTCATTCATTGCAAAATCTTTCAAGCTTTCTTTTCCAAAGATCAAAGCTTTCAAATCAAAAGCCCATAGCATTTCTAAATCTGATTCTCTTGCTCTCCAACCTAGAACCAAAGATTAATCCTCTAGGCATTTGGTGCAGTCAAGAGAAAGGGCTTTCCTCCCCTCTTCCAAGCGAGTTCTTCAACACACATCACACTTCTCCTTCAATTTCTACTTCAAGGCATAGGTGATTGTAAGTGTTGCTTTCAGATTTCATAACTTCATTATTTGAATTGTGCTCTCGGTTGTGAGAGTGGTTTTTGCTTGCTCCCGGGTTGTGGGAGTCAAGGACATCGATTGTCTTCGATTGCACTTGTAGGGTTGCTACAAGTGGGTTTTTAAGGAAACCTCAAGTTAGGGTTCTAACTTGAGTATCCGGTGATATCCGGGTGGTAGGGACGTAGGATTACCGGGAACAAGTCGGGAGTTGACTTGGGTAATCCGAACCCTTGAAACATAACTGCGTTTGCGTGTGTTTCTCTTTGGGTTGTTTTCTATTCCGCACTATTTGTTGGATTGCAATTTATTTGGCGTAAATTCCTATTTAATTTGCATAAACACTATTCAACCCCCCCTTCTAGTGTTTTCCCCATAGACAGAATCCTTACAATTGGTATCAAAGTGCAAGGTTTTATCTATGGCATCCAACAACAACAACGTTCCTCCGCCGCCTACGTACAACAATCACGACCGTGATGGAGCGTCCACACTTTTCGAAGGTCAATCTACGGTACGTCCTCCACGTTTCAATGGTACTAACTTTGGTTATTGGAAGTGTAGGATGGAGACATTCCTTAGGAGTGCTTCTCTTTGGAGAACTCTCCACAAGGAGTATGTCGAGCCCTCCGAAGATGATTTCGAGAAATGGACGACTTCCGAAAAGTCCGCCGAAGTCAACAACGCTAAAGCAATGAACGCTCTTCATTGTGCGTTGGACCCGAATGAGTTCAACAAGATATGCACATGTAAGAGTGCATATCAAATTTGGAACCATCTCATCGTTACCCACGAGGGAACGAATAAGGTAAAGCTTTCAAAGTTATATGTTGCCGTGCAAAACTTCGACTTGTTCCACATGCAGGAAAATGAGAGCATTGCGTCGATGTACGGACGCTTTACCGACATCACAAACGAATTGGAAGCCCTTGGCCAAATCTACACCGAACCCGAAAAGGTAAGGAAGATTATCATGGGGATGACCTCCAAATGGGAAAGATGAGCAATCGCCATTGAAGAGGTCAATGATTTGAAGAACTACACCGTGGTGAATCTCATCGGGACTCTTATGTCTTACGAAGTAAGACGGGATAACCGATTGAAGATTCGAGCCATGATGAATCCCTCGGAGGCCAAGAAGAAAGCTTTGACGTTCAACGCAAATTCGTCATCCTCCGAAAGTGATGAATCCGAGAACGAGATGGATTTGGGTGAAATGGCCCAAATGGCAAAGAAGTTCCAACGCTTCTTCCGCAAAGGTAAATTTCCCTCCAACAAACATTTTGAATCTACTAATGCTACTTCCTCTCTTTGTTATAAGTGTAATAAGCCAGGGCACATCAAGAGGGATTGCCCAATGCTAAACAATAAAGAAAAGTGGAAGGCACCAAAGTACCACAAGTCCAACAAGAACAAGAAAGACAAGAAGAAAGGACTCGTCGGTACCTTTGATGACTCAAGTGATGACTCATCAAGCGATTCCAATGATGAGAAGGGTGAGAGCACCCACATGTGCTTCATGGCACTTGAAGACCCACTCTCGGATGAGAGTGATTCCGATACGGATAACACCGAGGTAACAATGGATGAACTTCGCATAGCTAATGAAGAACTATTTACTAAATACCAATCTTTAATGCTTAGATATTCTAGCTTAAAGAAATCAAAATTTAGCAAGTCATCCATTCCATGCATTATCAACAATGACACCATTGTTGATACTTTAACACTTGAGAAAGCAAACTTAGCTTCTCAAAATGTCACATTGAGAAATGAGGTGAATTCCCTCAAATCTCAACTAGATCAAACACATCCCATGGATAATAGTGATTTAGTTACACGCCACCATAATTGGGATTAGAGAATGATTCTCTTAAAACCCAAGTGCACGAGCTCAAAGCACGGGTGTCCACCTTGGATACCAACATTTCTTCTTTAAAGGAGAAATATGAGCTCATGTCCTCCCGTATTGTAAGATTCAATAAGGGACAAGGACAATTGGATGATTTGCTTGCAAATCAATTTCCGGCCACACATCGTGTTGGCCTTGGATTTGTTAAAGCAAATGCATCTAATGATCGCACCTCCTATAGTGGTGTCACTATAGATTTTGTGAGGCCTTCCTCCGGTGCATCCACAAGTGGTGTCAAAGACACTATATGTAGCAATCCTACCAAGAATGTCACCACATCACTTTCTCTTCCTTTTGGCAAGAAACCCACTAAGGGTGGAAACCAAAAGCAAGGCCATGCTTATATGTACACTAATACTCATCCACGTAGGAAACATCCTACTTCACAAGTGGATAATCATGACACATTTTATGCTCCGCACCCACGAACACGTACACAACCACACATGAGAAATACTCATGTACGTGCTCCCACACACCCATATGTTCATACGCATCATTCTTTCATATATGATAATTCTCCACATGTCATGCATGATCAATATCCTTCATATAATATGCATGCTCCCAAGAATTCATATCATTCAAGAATGTACAATGCATATCCTCCAACTCATATATATGCTAGAAATCATGTTCCTAAGAAGCATGCACCACATAGAAATCCAACTCATATGCATGCAACTAGGAATAGGACTCCCAAGATGTACACTATTTGGGGTCCTAAGAACACTAGTCTAAATGTTAGGAATGCTTATGTTGATTCCTACTTTCATGATGTAATTAGAAATAGCAACTATGTTGGGAAGCGGAAGTCCACTTGGACTTGGCTTCCAAAGGGCTAATCCCCTTGGACCCAACAAACATTGGATACCATAAGCTTATGGTATATTATATAGGTACCCAAGAGAAAGAAGAAGAGCAATAAATGCCTTATTAGCTCTAAAGGGAAAGGATGGATTCTTGATAGCGGTTGCTCCAAACACATGACGGGAGATCCATCATTGCTCTCTGAAGTGATTAGCATCAAAGATGGTGCAACGGTCACTTTTGGAGGTAATCAAAAGGGAACCATCATTGGAGTAGGTATCGTTGGTAATCCTTCCAAACCCCTAATTACTAATGTTTATCTTGTTAGTGGTTTATGTCACAACCTCATTTCCATAAGTCAACTTTGTGACAAAGGTTATAAGGTTAACTTCGGAGAAGGATTGTGTACAATTGTTGATTGTGATTCAAATGTTTTATTTTTCGGTATTAGACGTAAAAATATTTATTATTTAAGCTTGCCTAAAACCGTAGAACATTGCTTAGTTGCTAACACAAGTGAACAACTATTATGGCATCGCCGTTTTGGTCATGTTCACTTCAAGCACTTATATAAGTTAGCTAAGCATGATCTAGTCAAAGGTTTTCCTAAGATTGCTTTTAATAAGAAAAACTTTTGTGATTCATGTCAAAGAGGTAAACTAAGTAAATCTTCATTTAAGCTTAAAGAAGGGATTACTTCTAAGAGGCCCCTAGAACTTCTACATTTAGATTTGTTTGGGCCAACTAGAACCGCTTCTTTAGGTAATGCTCATTATGGACTAGTTGTCGTTGACGACTTTTCTAGATTTACTTGGGTTTCATTCTTAACTAATAAGAATGAAGCTCATGAAGAGTTTACCAAATTTGCAAACAAGATTCAGAATCTTTTAGGATCCACCATTATCACTATTCGTAGTGATCATGGAGGAGAATTTGAGAATGAATCTTTTACTAAGTTTTGTGATAACTCCGGGATAACTCATAACTTTTCCTTTCCTCGTGCACCACCACAAAATGGTGTTGTAGAAAGAAAGAATAGGACTCTTATTGAGTGTGCTCGCACTATGCTCCATGATAGTCATTTAGGACTACAATTTTGGGCAGAAGCGGTGCACACGGCATGTTATGTGCTCAATAGAATCCTAGTGAGACCCCGAACAAACAAAACTTGTTTTGAGTTGTTTTACGATAAAAAGCCTCAAGTGATATATTTTCGTGTCTTTGGTTCAAAATGTTTTATAAAGAACACCTTTGGTAATTTAGACAAATTTGAGCCAAGATCCGATGAAGGAATCTTTGTTGGATATTCCACACGTAGCAAAGCCTACCGGATATACAACAAAACTTCTTCAACGATTGAGGAATCACTTCACGTATCGTTTTATGAAGATTTTGATTTTCCTCATGTTGATGATGATAATGTAGACATTCTTTGTGATTCTCTTAATAATGTCAAGATTAATGATAATATTGTTGAGACTAACACTTCTAACGAAGTTGTTGAAGTTATTCATAGTGATCCAGGTTTACCCAAAGCTTATCCAACCGTTCGCAACCATCCTCATAACCAAATCATTGGAGATATTGGTGTGGGTGTTCGAACGAGATCTAGAATTGAAGAATTCTCCCATTGCGCATTCGTCTCTACCATTGAGCCAAAGAACATTCAAGAAGCTTGTGAGGATAGTTCTTGGATAGTGGCAATGGACGAAGAACTAGCGCAATTCGAGAGAAATGACGTTTGGGAACTTGTACCTCTTCCAAGTGGTCACCAAGCTATTGGGACCAAATGGATCTTCAAGAACAAGACGGATGAAAACGAGGTAATCACACGGAACAAAGCAAGGTTAGTAGCTCAAGGCTATCGGCAAGAGGAAGGTATTGATTTCGAAGAATACTTTGCCCCCGTAGCTAGATTAGAAGCTATTAGGTTGCTTTTATCTTTTGCATCCCTTAAGAATTTTAAATTATTCCAAATGGATATTAAAAGTGCATTTTTAAATGGATTTGTAAATGAAGAAGTCTATGTTTCTCAACCTCCCGGTTTTATTCATGAGAAATTTCCAACCCATGTTTTCAAACTTAAGAAAGCGTTGTATGGATTGAGACAAGCTCCTAGAGCTTGGTATGATCGCCTTAAGACCTTTCTTTTGAATTTAGGTTTTAAAATGGGAGAAGTTGATTCTACACTTTTCATTAAAGAGTATGAAAATGACATTCTTTTGATTCAAGTTTATGTAGATGACATTATTTTCGGTTCTACTAACTTTCATCTTTGTCAAGAATTTTCCAAATCTATGAAGGATGAGTTTGAGATGTGCCACATGGGAGAGCTCACCTACTTCCTTGGATTGCAAATTCGACAAATGGAGAATGGCACTTTCATACATCAGACAAAGTACACAGGGGAGCTTATTAAGCGATTCGGGATGGAATCGTCTTCAAGCAAAAGGACTCCCATGAGTACTACTACACATCTACACAAGGATGAAAGCGGAAAAGATGTAGACGTTCGTCTATATCGAGGTGTGATCGGTAGCTTACTTTACTTAACCTCTAGTAGGCCCGATATCATGTTTTCCGTATGTATTTGTGCTAGATATCAAGCAAGACCTAAGGAGTCACACTTGATTGCGGTTAAACGAATATTTCGTTATCTCAATCAATCCCTAGATTATGGGTTACTTTACCCTAAGTCTAGCACATATGAGTTAATCTCATATAGTGATGCCGACTTTGCCGGATGCAAGTCCGACAGGAAAAGTACTAGTGACACATGCCATTTCTTAGGAAATTCCTTAGTTTCTTGGTTCTCTAAGAAACAGAATTCGGTGTCATTGTCCACGACTGAAGCGGAATATATTGCCGCGGGTCTTGCATGTGCACAAGTTCTTTGGATGAGACACACTCTTAGTGACTATGGTGTCAATTGTGATACTTGCCCTATCATGGTTGATAATCAAAGTGCTATTTGTCTTTCCAAGAATCCGGTACACCACTCCCGTACCAAACACATAGACGTGAGACACCATTTTTATAAATGATCATGTAGCTAAGAAGGACATCATCCTAGAGTACATTGAAACCCAAAAACAAATTGCCGATATCTTCACTAAACCTCTTAAAGAAGATTCATTTGTGAGGTTGCGTGGAGAATTGGGAATTATGGGTGAATCTGAAATCTAGAAGCTCAATTTTCATGCAATAACTCCTTATTGAGCTCATATATATTTGATTGTCTTTCTTCATGTGCTTTATTGTTTTATGAGATTAAGAAAGACAATTGTGACTTATTTGATTTCATGAGTTTTCAAAGTTGATTGGAATAATTTGTGTTTCAATAGATTTATTGTTTTCATAATGTTTTTTTTATGTATTTGTGATTAGAGTATAGGTCCTAGGGTGAGTATTCTTATTCTCTGGAATTCTATCTCATTGTGCAATTTTAGACCAGGACAGACGACTGTGTTTCATTTGACAGTCGACTGCCCTACTCTATATCCTTCATATGAAAACTAATATCTTTCGCTCAGCCGACTGTTGACTGTTTTACAGTCGACTATTAATGTAACAGGCGACTGCAATTTAGTCATCAGGCGACTGTTCTGTCTGTCAAATTTTTTTTTCAGTGTTCTCTATTTTTCTTGAGATATGTATTGATTCTCGGCCAGCCGACTGTTGAGTATATGTCAGTCGACTGTCCAGCGGACAGGCGACTGTCCAGCGGACAGGCGACTGCATTTTACTTGCCAGTCGACTGCCCATCTTTCTGAGAATTAATTTTATCACTTCTTCCAGTCAACTGACTTTTGTTCTCCAGTCGACTGTCTCCTGCTGTGTCGGTTCATTTGATTTGATCCGAGCCATCGATTCTTTGATCCAACGGCTCAGATTGATTTTCCCTAATTTATATTCAACCGACGCGATCATTTCCCCACGTCGTTTTCTCTCTCCTCCGCATCGACCGTTCAACTTCCCGCTCGATTCTCTCTACAAAATCAATCGATTTCGTGTCTTCAACCGTCGATCTCCTCCCAATCGTCGCCGTCAGTCGTGCTCTACCGTCGTGTTTGATCTTCATCTTCGCGATCGTCTATCTTCCTTCGGTTGGTGTGTTTTTCTCTCTCTCGACTATCGTTGTTTCCGGTTGTTGCGTTTGATTTTCCTCTCTTGTTCCCATGGCTCCTAAACCTAAGGGAAAAGAGAAGATCATTGCTTCTAAACAACCTAGGGCACCTAAGAAACTCATCGCCAAGAGAAAGAAACCCTACAAAGCTCGAACCAAGTTTGCCCAGTCACCCATACGTTCATCGTGACCGGGTTATTCTCCTTCTTCTTCATCGAGTGATGCTCAGCCCTTGATTCGTCGTCAGCGCAAGCCTACTGGTGTTCACATCAGTGAGCCTGTTGCTGAGAGTCCTCATGTGTCTCCTTCTGCATCCAGTTCGCCTGAAGAAACTCCTGTAGTACCCCCCTCTGATCCCCTGGTTCCCGTTTGCAGAGACGATCTTTGTCTGGCAAAGTTCCATTCTCTTCTTGGGATCAATCTGCTTAGGGAGCGATACATTGCTTTCCCCGCATTTACTGCTGAGAGACTTTCTGACATTCTGTCCGCTACTCATCTGGCCGATCTTTTTCGCTTCTCTCAGAGCGAGTCCCCTAGAGCCTACCCATTTCTGGTGAAGCTCTTCTATGCGAACCGCGTTCGTGGTGAGTATTCGACTACTGGCATCCTTGATACTGTCGTCCAGGGAACCCACACTCAGCTCACTCCCTCTCTTTTAGGGACTATCCTTAGGATTCCTTCTGTCGGTTCCATCCCCACTGATATCAGCTTCTCTGAGATTGACGATCTTGATCAGTCTGTTCTTCGGGATATGTTTCGAGAGGTTCCTTTAGCTCTTGATTCGGGTGTCAGATCATCCATGTTTTCTGCACGGGGTTGGGCTGTTCACCTAGTGGTGAAGTCCAACATTCTGCCAAGATATGGATCGTCCGATCAGCCGTCTCAGGATATACTAAAGTGTATGTATGCTATTCTCTCTGGCATGCCCGTGAACTGGGCCGGTGTCCTCCTTGACAGGATGGACAAGGTTGAGTTCACGTCCTCCTCGTCTCACATTCCCTTTGGTGGTCTTTTGACTCGTGTCTTCCGTCACTTTGGTATTGACCTGACCCATTACGAGCCCATGCCCTTTGGCCCTCTCCTCGACGCTTCTGCGAAGTCGAAGTCCTCTTCGGCTCTGCAGACTGCCTCGAAGAAGAGGAAGACTATTTTTGCTCCATCCTCATACACTGTGCCTCCAACCGATTTGCATTCATCATCATCTGCTCCACCGTCTCAGGATACTATTTTGTCGATGATCTCTGGTTTTTACCGGCTGCTGTCTCTCTCTCTCCTCCATCAGGGAATTCCCTTCCCTGAGGATTTGAGACAGT
Source organism: Scilla litardierei (assembly GCA_030789695.1). Lineage (NCBI taxonomy): Eukaryota > Viridiplantae > Streptophyta > Magnoliopsida > Asparagales > Asparagaceae > Scilla > Scilla litardierei. The sequence goes on from CM061142.1 coordinate 529,365,582, forward strand.
ATCTTCCTCAGACCCATGTGCCTCCTCAGCCTTCTGGTGTCGTTGAGCCTCCTGGTGTTGCCTCTACATAGGATGCTGCTGCTACTGTTGCTTCTGTTGCTCCTTCTGATCCTTCTCCAGAGGACACTCCTGCTGAGTCAGAGCCTGCCCCCTCATCCGCAGACCCTGGAGACACTCACCCTTAGATCGATATTTACGAGTGATGATATATGTTTTGTCGTTGTATGATGGATGCTGATGTATGTGATACTTTTATATTTGTGTACTGATACAGTCTTTGATGTTGTCATGATGTAGCTATTTTTCTTGTTGCTCGTGATGTATCTTTTTGGGATGGCCATGTTGATGACCATCCGTTAATGTACTCAGTTGCTTTATATTATATATATATGATGTTGCATCTCTCTTTATGTCACATTATGCTATATTGATTAATCTCTGTGTGATATATGATATTTTTGTCTCTATGAATGTTTCACTCTTCTTGCTATGTTTTTGAGACAATACAAGAATTTGATATTGGATAATTCATGCTATTTCCTTGATGTGATGAATATGTGAAAATTACTTTCATTTCGAATATCTAAAATGTTGATATTGGATTTCAATTCCTTTACTCACATGTGTATATGATGAGATTTTATGAGTTTTTGATTCGATATATCTTTATACTCTTGATTGTTGTTAGTTCGTATTTTAGCACTATTATTGTTGTTGTTATTTGCTCCCACCTTTTTGGATAATGCCATAGGGGGAGAGAAATAAACATACAAGATTCATAATGGGTGTGCTAAGTATGTTCTAAGCTTGAATCTAAGATTTTCGATACCTTAGATTCAGGGGGAGTAAGATTACAATGAATAGGGATTTTACTTCCTAGATTCCTTGAATTAAATTCATGTCTTATCTCACTCATTTGCTTCAATTACTATATAGATGCTCTAATATTTGTTGACTAACTTGATTGGCATCTATGTAGGGGGAGTAAGTTTTCATTACGCACAACTATTTATCTTTTTGTTTATGTTTGTTTGTCATCATCAAAAAGGGGGAGAATGTTGAGTATTGGACTTCTCCCTACTTGGTGTTAATGATGAGCAAACATAAATACTTGTGACTAATCCCCCATTTTGCAGTTAATCCATTGTCTAAGCTTACTATGAAGATCAATTAGCAATGGATGACTCACAAACGTGATTGAAGGCAAATGATATGAATTGGATGATCGTAGATTGATGATTGAAGCTCCGTAAAGACTTAAGCTCATACGATGGAAAGAAGAGATTATTCGTCAATGTAATTTTTCTTTTATCTCTTCTAGTATGTAGCTTAGAAGTAGAACTATGATGGAGCACTCACACACATCTACTTTCGGTCATAGGACATCTCTAGACCTTCGACCTTTGATCGCAATTCATTTCTCTTTTGTTTGTGCTAGGATTGTTTATAACAGCCGACTGCTTAACAGTTTGTAGTCGCCTGTCTCAAAAACAGTCGACTGTGTTTTGTTCTACAGTCGCCTGTTATGCACAGACTATTACAATGCAGTTTTTGGGTCCTCTCTGATTATCTCGCACAGGCCACTGTTGAACGTTTATCAGGTGCATGTCTTAGCCACAGTCGACTGTGAGTGGTTCATCAGTCGCCTATCTCTCCTTGCCCAAACTCTGTTTGATCCGATTTCTACGGCCAGTCGACTTATGCTGTATATACAGTCGACTGTATATTAGATCAGTCGACTGTCTATGCTGCAACAGTCGCCTGTCTGTAAGTCTAATCTTTGACTTAGCTCTCTGGAAATTTCTCCTGTCTGTGACAGTCGTCTGTTTAAGGTTATACAGTCGCCTATTCTGATTAACAGTCGACTGTGTTCCTTGCATCAGTCGTCTGTCCTGTATCTTGTGAGATTTCCAGTACCTCTTCTAACTTACTCTTCTCTCGGCCAGTCGCCTGTCGAAGAATGTATAGTCACCTGTTGGTTTTACAGATGACTGTCTTGGCTTCATCAGTCGATTGTCCACGTGGTAAGTTACCGTTATGAATTCTCACCTACCCTTGCTGACTGTGCAGCAGTCGACTGTGTTTTGTTCATCAGTCGACTGTTGCGAGTTCAGATTATATCCGTTGAGATTTTTCTCACGGATTTCGATTGGGTTTTTGCCTAAACTGTTTTGTGGATTTGAGAAAGCTATAAATAGAGTTTCTACTGTTTCATTGCAATGTTACTCACTTACACACTCATTCATTGCAAAATCTTTCAAGCTTTCTTTTCCAAAGATCAAAGCTTTCAAATCAAAAGCCCTTAGCATTTCTAAATCTGATTCTCTTGCTCTCCAACCTAGAACCAAAGATTGATCCTCTAGGCATTTGGTGCAGTCAAGAGAAAGGGCTTTCCTCCTCTCTTCCAAGAGAGTTCTTCAACACACATCACACTTCTCCTTCAAGTTCTACTTCAAGGCATAGGTGATTGTAAGTGTTGCTTTCAGATTTCATAACTTCATTATTTGAATTGTGCTCTCGGTTGTGAGAGTGGTTTTTGCTTGCTCCCGGGTTGTGGGAGTCAAGGACATCGATTGTCTTCGATTGCACTTGTAGGGTTGCTACAAGTGGGTTTTTAAGGAAATCTCAAGTTAGGGTTCTAACTTGAGTATCTGGTGGTATCTGGGTGGTAGGGACGTAGGATTACCGGGAACAAGTCGGGAGTTGACTTGGGTAATCCGAACCCTTGAAACATAACTGCGTTTGCGTGTGTTTCTCTTTGGGTTGTTTTCTATTCCGCACTATTTGTTGGATCGCAATTTATTTGGCGTAAATTCCTATTTAATTTGCATAAACACTATTCAACCCCCCCTTCTAGTGTTTTCCCCATAGACAGGATCCTTACATGGCCAAGATCTCTGTCGGAACCGTTGATGTAGCCCCACTGACGGTCGGCCTTGGACCCTTCTTTCGGCTTTCTTAGGGGCTGTCGACGTCGAGGGGACAGCAGGGGCTGCTTCCCACTCCATTGGCCAAGACTCTTCTGACATCGTCTGTTCCTCTGTCCCCTCGAAGCTAACATCAATGAACTCGTCGAAGTTCTTCTTGGCGTGTTTGTTAGAAGAAGAAGACTCGGGAGAAGTCTTCTGATAAGAAGAAGAAGGAAATACCTAAGAGAGATCACAGTAGCTCCAGTGAGGCAAGATTGGCTGCGAATGCTCGAAGACGAAGACCGAAGGGAAATTTCAAATTCAAAAGCAGGAGCCTTCGACCGTTCCCCACCTTCCTTGTTTTATAACAAGCATCAGGCAATCTCTACCGTCGAGAGTGGGCCACGTGGAAAGATCTGAAGCGGAGGTGTCGCCTCAGCTTCTCCCCAGGGCCGTACGCGGCACGTGTCGCAGACCAATTGGCATGGGCGTTTCGATATATCCCCGCTATCGAATCATCATGATGACTTCAGGGATTCGGCGGTCGACTCGCATTTAATCCTACAGCTGTCATCCAATAGAGTGAAGTGTGTCCTCCGAGCCGATCCGGACTTCCCGTTTTGAACTCGAATGATGGAGGTAATTGTTACGACCTCAAGATCGGCCAACCTGATCTGGACCCGCATCCCCAAAACCCAAGTCTTAGCCTGCCAGATCTCCGCAACAAGGCCCAGTTCTCCAAGGCTTAGAGAAGCTCGCTGAGGTTCGGAGTAGCCCGCGCTAGCGGAGCTGCAGACTCGTCAATCAAGCCGAAGAGGAACCCTCCAGTGTATCGAGCGACCTACCACAGAGAAGCTCGCCCACCTCTCCATCCTGCAAAGTCTGCCTAATGAGGAAGACGACACGCCACTAGCTGTTTCACTACAGATAACTCTGACAAAAGGGCACCTAGCCACTTCGCCACCTGACCGCCTAACGAATGCACGCCTAGCTGTTTCATCGCCAGACAGCCTGACAAAAGAACACCTGACATTAACGGCTCTGACGGCCTGACAAAAGCATGCCTGACACATTCGGCTCTGACATCCTCGGCCGGACCCTTGACACTGCCAGCTCAGCTAAAGTAACAGACTCCAGTAGCCTATAAATACCCCTTCTGCTCCAACAAGAAGGGGTGACTAATCTGTAAGAATTCCTAAGACACCCATTTATACACAAGGATGAATATCTTCCACATATTCGTGCCTTCCACACTAGCTCGCCACACAAGTGCCGATCTGCCCTCAAGATCACCTTGGGTGTTCGACGCTCTCCCTACAGTCACCCGCTGACTTAAGCATCGAAGAGGCTACGGTCTGGCACCCAGCCCCGCCTTTCTGACAAGTTGTTCTCCTTACATGTAGTTCGCTTCTACTGCTGACGGTTGAGGCAACCTTGGGCGATCGGCTCCATTAGACGGGCGACTTGCTCCAATAGAAGGGCGACCTTGGGCTTTCTGTCTGCAAAGCGCCTTCCAGTCGTGATTAGCCTTGTCTAACCCCCAAAAACTTGTAATCATTGTACCCATGATTCTCATTTCAATACAAATTCAGTGTTAGCGGATTTTACCTGCAACATTCTATATTTCCCAGCACGTGTGTAGTGATGGGAATCTAGTCCCACCCCAAGTGGTTTGTTTTGTTGATGATCACACCAAATGTTATTAAATTACTAATCATACAACTTAAGTGTGTAGGTTGTGCAATAAGCTAATTGAAGCTCGAAACATACTCCGAGAAGAAGAACTTCAACCACACACATAGAAGATGAAGATGAATTTAGCTCGCAACTTCAAAGCTCAAGCACAAGAAGAGTTCAAAGATGAAGCTCAAAGAATGTGCTCAAGCTAAAGCTAAAGAGGAGCTCAAATTCAAGCGGAAGCATATGCAACTAGCGCAAGCTCAACCATGGCTTCAAGTTCTTCATAGAGTCTAGTGTGTGAGTTGGTTTTCATTTTCTTAGGATTATGTCAAAGCCAAGAAGAATTTACACACACACAAAATGATTTTCTAAAATGTTTTTAAAACTCATTTTAAACTTATTTGAGAGCATTCTTTTCATAGAAGCTAAGTTTCAATTTGTAGTCAACTACAAACACCCTGTAGTTCACTACACTGATTTCTGTCTTCTACCAGAAAAGATAGTCTGGTAGTCGACTACCTAGGTTAGGGAGTCGACTACCAGTAGTAGCAGATTTTCTCTGAGACACTCTGGGAGTCGACTACCACAGTTAGGGAGTCGACTACCAGCTGTGCGACCAGAATTCCTTGATTCACTCTCTCATTTATTCTTTGCTTGATTTTTGGGCTGAAGTCAAACTTGATTTGAATTATTTTGAATTCTCCTTTGGCTCTATAAATAGAGACCCTATGAGAACATTTTTCTCACCAATTTACTCTTGAGCAAAATTCTTATTCTCTCAAAAGATCTCATCGTTCTCATCGCTCTCAAAGTTCTTCATAGCCAAATCGGTTTTTCAATTTCTGATCTTATTGCTTAGATTCTTTTACAATTTTTTTAAGATCATTATTATTATTTGGCTATTGCAAATTGGTTTTCAAAATCCTTCTCTTTGATTTTTTTATATTCTCAAAGGATTTTTGAAACATCTAGATTCTAGATCACATTGAATAATTTCATATTCTTTGTGTGATCTAAGAACACATCTAGATTCTAGATCACAGTGAATAAACTCATATTCTTTGTGTGATCTACGGACGATTTAAAATTCTTTTAGCCACGTTAAGCACAATTGCATATTTAATCTTGGCTATAGAATTATTGGGTGTAAAAACCAATCTCCACTAATTCATTGTGGTGTATTGGATTTGATTTTACTTGTAGTCCCTTGGTGATAAGGGTGGTTGTAAATCCTTGTTGTAGGCAAGGTGTTTGTGAAAAGTCCTCGGATTGTGAGGCAAGGTAAAGTCCTCGAGTTGTGAGGCAAGGGTAAAATCCTAGACAAGTCTAGGTGGTTGGAAATCCTAGTTGTGGCTAGATATTTGTATTGCTAAGGCAATAGTGGAAATCTCGTACCGGATTGGTCGGGGACTGGACGTACCCAGGGTTGTGGGGAACCAGGATAAAAATCCTTGTGTTTGCGTTTGATTCTCTCTGTGATTGTTTAGCTCTACTTTGTTTATCTTGATTCATTGAATATTACATTTGTAACTCATTCATAATATATTGCAAGATCAATTTTTGTATCTACTTCCGTGTAATCGTTTATATCTTCATTAACTATTCGCTTAACTGAGCTGTGCATAATATCCCTCTGGGAGTCGACTACTGTTCTTAGGGAGTCGACTACCAGAAGAGTTTTATCTCTGACTTGTTTTGAAGATTAATTAAGTTGATTAAGAACCAAGCGTAGATCACTCTACTTGGTTTCTTAGGCAACATTAGAAGGTTTTGTTTTGTGTTGATTGATTAAAGAACGAAAAAGTTTTATCTTTATACAACACTATTCAACCCCCCTTCTAGTGTTGTTTGCCATCCACAGGATCCAACACTTGGTATCAGAGCAAGGTTATAGATGGCGTCAACCAATCATTTCCCCGAAGGACAATCTTCCACCAGACCACCACTTCTCAACGGATCAAATTATGGATCTTGGAAGAATCGGATGCGAATGTACCTTCTCTCTATCTCCTATGATCTATGGAAGATAGTGGAGAATCCTTATGAAGAACCCACTCTTGAGGAAGAAAAGTGGACCAAGACGGAGAAGGACAAAGTGTCTCTAAATGCCAAGGCGGTGTCCACTCTATATTGCGGCCTTGACACAACGGAGTACAACCGCATCTCCATGGCTACCTCCGCGCACCAAATATGGAAACTTCTTGAGGTAACGCATGAAGGTAACCAAAAAGTTAAATCTTCAAAATCTTCTCTTTATGCTGGCAGGTATGAAAAATTTATGATGGAGAAAGACGAGAACATAACGGAGATGTACACGAGATTTACGGAGATCGTCAACACACTTGCGGGATTGGGAAAGAAGTACACACAAGAGGATCATGTATGCAAGATCCTTAGATCCCTCACTCCGGAATGGCAATCCAAAGCTTCGGCTATTGAAGAAGGCAACGACACTTCAAAGCTAACCTTGGAGGAGCTCATCGGCAACCTAATGGCGTATGAACTCCAACTGCAAGAGCGAAAGACCAAGGAACACGGTGAAAAGAAGAAGAACCTTGCATTCAAAGCAACATCGGATACGGAGGAGTCCGAGAATGAAGTCAAAGATGAGATGGAGAAACAAATGGCACTCATCTCCAAAGGATACAAGAAAATCCTAAAAGCACGTAAGTCCTACAACCGTAAGTTCAATTCCACTAATGATGTTATTTGTTATGAATGTAATAGGCCAGGCCACATGAAGAATGAATGCCCTCTAAAGAAAAACAGAGATAAGAGAACGAACTCATATAAAGGCAAAAGGCCAAATAGAAAAGCTTTTAGGGCTTGGGATAGAAGTGATGATGAAGAGGATTCTGATAGCTCATTATCATCTGAAAATGAAGGAAAAGCAAGCAAAAGGAACGAGCGGAACCACATGTGCTGCATGGCACGGGAAAAACCCAAGGTAAATTCCTACCATTCCTCTAGTGATAGCGATAGTAGCGATGATGATGAAATTGATTATGAGGAGGAATTTCATAAAATTTATGCATTATATGAGGTCCAACTCAAAGAGCTTCTAACTCTCAAAAAGATGCATAAATCTTGTGGTTCTAATCCTACTAATCAAGAACTAGAAAAGATTAGAGAAGAGAACCTAAAATTGATTAGCAACAATAAGGATTTAATTGAAAAGAATAGGTTGCTCAATGTAGAACTAAAAGACCTAGGAAATAGGTTTAGAGACTTAGAAAAGAACATGACCGCCATTAAGGTAAAGCATGAGGACTTGGTTAATAATGTTGCTAGGTTCAATAAAGGTAAAGAAAAATTAGATAGCTTGATTAGATCACAAAGACCTCAATCTAGCAAACATGGCTTAGGTTATAATATGTCCAATCAAAATGCTAGGATCTCTCATCATCAAGCTAGATTTCCTAAAACTGAAAATGGATACGTCAAAGTTTGGATTCCCAAAATTGGAACCGTCCAAATGAAAGACAATTACATTTCTAGTTTTATGAACAATGTTCATTTTTGTAGCGATTATAAATTTACTTATGGGAAATCTCAACCCAACTGGGTTTGGTTTCCTCTTGGTTGATGATTACATTATTACGTATGACTAATCCCACGGACCCACAAAGAAAGGGTACCAAAATTATTTGTTTGATTTTCAGGTACCAAAACTATACAGGATTAGTAGAAGAGCTCCCAATGAATCTCTAAATCCATGCATACATTAAGGGGGAGACCCAACTACAATGATGCAAATTTTAAGGGGGAGCCAATGAAATTTTTTTTTCACTTGGTATGTATACGATTATGTTTTTTTTTTTGTGATGACAAGGGGGAGAAAAAGTGAAGCAAGCAAAAACATGAATGAATAATAAACCGCATCTAAGCAGGTGGAGTAAGTACACTTACTCATTGTTTTTATTTCATATTATTCATATGTTTTTCATTTGGGTGTCATCATCAAAAAGGGGGAGAGTGATGGGAATCTAGTCCCACCCCAAGTGGTTTGTTTTGTTGATGATCACACCAAATGTTATTAAATTACTAATCATACAACTTAAATGTGTAGGTTGTGCAATAAGCTAATTGAAGCTCGAAACATACTCCGAGAAGAAGAACTTCAACCACACACATAGAAGATGAAGATGAATTTAGCTCGCAACTTCAAAGCTCAAGCACAAGAAGAGTTCAAAGATGAAGCTCAAAGAATGTGCTCAAGCTAAAGCTAAAGAGGAGCTCAAATTCAAGCGGAAGCATATGCAACTAGCGCAAGCTCAACCATGGCTTCAAGTTCTTCATAGAGTCTAGTGTGTGAGTTGGTTTTCATTTTCTTAGGATTATGTCAAAGCCAAGAAGAATTTGCACACACACAAAATGATTTTCTAAAATGTTTTTAAAACTCATTTTAAACTTATTTGAGAGCATTCTTTTCATAGAAGCTAAGTTTCAATTTGTAGTCAACTACAAACACCCTGTAGTTCACTACACTGATTTCTGTCTTCTACCAGAAAAGATAGTCTGGTAGTCGACTACCTAGGTTAGGGAGTCGACTACCAGTAGTAGCAGATTTTCTCTGAGACACTCTGGGAGTCGACTACCACAGTTAGGGAGTCGACTACCAGCTGTGCGACCAGAATTCCTTGATTCACTCTCTCATTTATTCTTTGCTTGATTTTTGGGCTGAAGTCAAACTTGATTTGAATTATTTTGAATTCTCCTTTGGCTCTATAAATAGAGACCCTATGAGAACATTTTTCTCACCAATTTACTCTTGAGCAAAATTCTTATTCTCTCAAAAGATCTCATCGTTCTCATCGCTCTCAAAGTTCTTCATAGCCAAATCGGTTTTTCAATTTCTGATCTTATTGCTTAGATTCTTTTACAATTTTTTTAAGATCATTATTATTATTTGGCTATTGCAAATTGGTTTTCAAAATCCTTCTCTTTGATTTTTTATATTCTCAAAGGATTTTTGAAACATCTAGATTCTAGATCACATTGAATAATTTCATATTCTTTGTGTGATCTAAGAACACATCTAGATTCTAGATCACAGTGAATAAACTCATATTCTTTGTGTGATCTACGGACGATTTAAAATTCTTTTAGCCACGTTAAGCACAATTGCATATTTAATCTTGGCTATAGAATTATTGGGTGTAAAAACCAATCTCCACTAATTCATTGTGGTGTATTGGATTTGATTTTACTTGTAGTCCCTTGGTGATAAGGGTGGTTGTAAATCCTTGTTGTAGGCAAGGTGTTTGTGAAAAGTCCTCGGATTGTGAGGCAAGGTAAAGTCCTCGAGTTGTGAGGCAAGGGTAAAATCCTAGACAAGTCTAGGTGGTTGGAAATCCTAGTTGTGGCTAGGTATTTGTATTGCTAAGGCAATAGTGGAAATCTCGTACCGGATTGGTCGGGGACTGGACGTACCCAGGGTTGTGGGGAACCAGGATAAAAATCCTTGTGTTTGCGTTTGATTCTCTCTGTGATTGTTTAGCTCTACTTTGTTTATCTTGATTCATTGAATATTACATTTGTAACTCATTCATAATATATTGCAAGATCAATTTCTGTATCTACTTCCGTGTAATCGTTTATATCTTCATTAAGTATTCGCTTAACTGAGCTGTGCATAATATCCCTCTGGGAGTCGACTACTGTTCTTAGGGAGTCGACTACCAGAAGAGTTTTATCTCTGACTTGTTTTGAAGATTAATTAAGTTGATTAAGAACCAAGCGTAGATCACTCTACTTGGTTTCTTAGGCAACATTAGAAGGTTTTGTTTTGTGTTGATTGATTAAAGAACGAAAAAGTTTTATCTTTATACAACACTATTCAACCACCCCTTCTAGTGTTGTTTGCCATCCACAGGATCCAACATGTAGTGGCCTGCGGAGTTTTCTGATGTACTTCTATTATCTCTTAATCTCTCTTCTTTACACCCCTGTAGTTTTGGAAATACCTGATACAGATTCGTACTTATCGGGTATCCTGGGAAGCGGGTCATGACAACTGTCCTACGTGGTAAGTTACCATTTGAATTCTCACATACCCTCTAACGCAGTACATCAAGCGACTCGCGTGTCCTGGCTGTAAAATTAATCCGTTGGAATTTTCCACATGGATTTTAAGAGGGCTTTTGGGTATTTCCTTTGAGAGTTTTAGAGAGCCTATTTAAGAGCATGCTGCTATTCCATTTGAAGCCCCCTTAGCCATTCAAGCATTCTTCTCTAAGCTCTCAAACTCTCATTTTCTCAAAGCCCTAGAATTCCAATCTCATTCTCTCTTGCTCTCCAACCTAGAATCAAAGTTCATATCTTCTAGGCATTTGGTGGTGACAAGAGAAAGGTCTACTCTCTCTTGTTGAGAGAGATCAACACTCACATCACTTTGCTCCTTTAAGTTCTACTTCAAGGCATAGGTGATTTGTAAGTGTATTTCAAATTTCATAACTTTTGTTATTTGGTTTTTCTCTCGGTTGTGAGAGTGGTTTGATTGATCCCAAGTTGTGGGATTCAAGGACATCAATTGTGTATTGATTACACTTATAGGGTTGCTACAAGTGGGTTGAAAGGAAACCTCAAGTTAGGGTTCTAACTTGAGTATCCAGGTGGTATCCCGGGTGGAAGGGATGTAGAATTACCAAGAACATGTCGTGTTTGACTTGGGTAATCCGAACCCTTGAAACATCCTTGTGTTTGTATTGCTAATTTGGTGTTTCTTTTAATTCTGCATCTTTGTTGGATTAGGATTTTAATTAGGCGTAATTTCTTAATTATTTTTATAAACACTATTCAACCCCCTTCTAGTGTTTTTCTCATAGCCAGTGTCCTTACAAAACCAACTCCACATGACCGCGTAAATAACATCCAAACGGCCACGTCGCTAAGGAGAAGAAACGAAGATTTGCAATTGACGCGGTCGCGTGGTGAAGACGACGCGGCCGTGTAATCTTGAAAAGCTGAAGACCAAGTGGTCGCTCCACATGACCGTTTCGAAGATGACATGGTCGTCGAATTTGGATTCGACATGGCCACGTCCCTAGCGATGCGACCGCGTCGTTATAGGCTCTGTGCCATGACTTACGCAACTGGACGATGCGACCGCATCCTTTTCGATGCGTCGTGTCGAAAAGGTTTTCTAAGCCAAAATGGGCATCGCCAGGGTAGTTATTGAGGGTCTTTTGGTCATTTTGAGGGATTGTATATACGCTCATATTCTTCCCCGAGCGAAACCATTTCTGCTATTTTTCTGGGTTTTAAATGTTTTGTAAGGATTTTCGTTCTCTTTAATTCAGCACTCTTTTATAGTTTTAATTAGTTGCTATTGTAATAAATTATATTTTGATAATAGAATTTCTCTCTTTGTGATTCCCATTGTGTTATTTTCCATTACTTGAGCTTTAATTCTGAATCCATGGCTTTGTTCATTGAATCTATGGTAGAAATATCATCTATTGTAATAGGTAGTGAGTAGTTTTCATCTATGGTAATGGGTTGAACCCCATTGGAATGGGGCCACGGTTGGATGAATAATCCATTAAATTGTTGGGCTAATTGTGGATTTGTGGTATATTAGGATGCCAATTATCATCGTAGATTCAATCCCCTCCTTTGTGGATGTTGGATTGGCCGTCAGCGAGAGTTGGAACCAATCTAGGGCTCTCGATCCCTACGATGATTCATACTATCGGTACGACTAACGAGAGCCGGGTGCCGATTAGAGCCCTCCTAATAAAGATCCAAATCCCTGACCACAAGAGTGTCATGGAGGAAGATTGGGGACATTCATTGGACGTAATGCACCTAACGTATACAGATGTATCGGCGAGAGTCTGCATCGGTATATCTTAAGGTAGTCGTATCATAGCATCGTGAGAGCGGGGGATAGGGATAACACATGAGACTATCCTACCATGTACCACGAGAGTAGGGGTAGGAGAACACACTTAGGTTAGACGACCTCTCCCGAGTCACAATGAGTCCAACAATCGGTCAACTACTAATCCTACCTTAACCCTAGTTAAATGGTAGGGATGCCCTAAGCCCTAGAGCTTTTATTATCTGATTTCACCTTTTATTTCTCTCTTTGACCACCATTCGATAGTGTAGCTTTCGAACTTAGAACAAAATCGGTACTCAAACGAATGCCTCCTTGTGTTTGACCCATATAGTGCTACACGAAACTGTGCACTTGCAGTACTTAAATATTAAAGGCTCGCGTAAGCGAACACCCCCGACCCAGGGGCTTCGCCATTTGGTCCTCGGATATCTATGCCTATCTTTTTCAGGTACCAGATAAGGAGGATAGCCCGACGAAACTGCCCTGACTAGGCTGACTTGTTGCGAGACTGCTTGTCCCCAAGGTTCCAGTCCAAACGCCTGGCGGCTCGATCTAGGTCCAGCGAGAATCCATGCATCAACAATATCCAAGCAAACTATGTGGTGTTTGTATATGAAGGCACAAGCCTGTAGGATCACTGTCCACTAAGCAACACACTAGAGGGGGGTGAATAGTGTATAGTCAATTAAAATGCTAATTAAAACTAATTAAGCAATGCAAAATATAATTGCACATAAACACCAAAACACAAATAGAATGCAATCGCAGACACAAAATATATCCTGTTTCGGGTCCCTACACCTGGGCCTCTACACCAGGGATCTACTCTCGTACACCAGAGCGATGGCTTTCCACTAGTGCTCCCTAAACTGGGACACAGAAGAACACTCTTCACAAGTACAATGGTTTAACCTTAAACCAGGATAATCCCTAAACATGGATATGGAGTAAGCCATCCAAATGGAGTAAACCCCCCAAAATGTTCTCACAACCCGAGAACTAGAGTTCACAAATAAAATGAAACAAAATACAATCTTACCTATGCCTTGATAGATCTTACCAATGTGTGTGAAAGCATGAAGATGGGAAACACCAAGTGCTTGATGAAGAAGTTGATGCACTTGGGAAACTCTCTCTCTTAATGCAAGCTCAAAGCAAGAACACTTTAACCTAGTGAAAAAATAAAAGATAGAAAGAAATATGCTCTTAGATTTTAGCTCTAAGAATGAGTTCTATTGAATGAGCATTAGTTGCCAAAATCTCCCTCAAAACCGAGCTTAAATATCCTATCAAAATTGCTCAAAAACCAAGAGAGAAAACCCACAAAAACTACACCCAACGGCTAAAAATCGCTAGTTTTTGGGAGATGACCAGATATTTGATGAAGACCTATCAGACGTCTGACGTACAAGGGTTAGACATCTAGTCCAACGTTACACATCGTCTGACAGCTCTGCCCAGAAAAACGCTAGATCACCAAAACAGTCATAACTAACACAAATGGACTCCGATTAAAGTGATTCAAGTGCGCTGGAAATCTAGTGAAGAATGCAATCTAATAGGCCAGGAATGGATGAGAAATTCTAATCACAAAAAAATTGGTAGAGGTTTGAAGGCAGAAACAGATTACAGAAAATCCAACATAAGACAACTAGACGTTTGGAGTTCATGGCCCAGACGTCTGATGCACTATTCAGACACCTGCTCATATTGCTTCAGACGGCTGGGAAAACCTTAGTTTATGGCCAATCCAAAAAATGATATGCCAGACGTCTGGTGAAGTGGTTCCAGATGTCTGCTCCAGGTATAAAAACATAATCAAGAGTGTTTGGGCCAATGAACCTACTGGGATGGGTTCTAAGATATTCCTATGGATATCCTAAGATGGAAAGATGCATATGAGAGAGTGTGCATCTATTCAAGTGTCACAATTATTCTATGAAATAAGAAGCAAAAATACATGAAGAGAAAATATAAAATTCCAATGAATTCCAATGTCTTCATGCAAACTTTGCTCCATAGCATTGGATCCATCAACACATCACCCATTGTTTTGTCTCCTCATCAAGATAATCAAATGTTAATATGAGACTAAAACAAGTAAACTCATTAGCAACGACATAATGATATGCTCATCAAAATAATATTGGGCTAATTGGCCAATATCCAACAATCTCCTCCTTTTTGATGATGACACCCATTAAGTGAAAATAATAAAATCATTAAGCACATACTAATGGCTCTCCCTACTTATATGCATACCAATAGTAAAACGAAAAAATACACTAAATGCATATAAGGGGCAATATGGAAAATGATGCACAATGAAATACATCAATAGCAATTAACACATACATTCATACATTCATACATTTTTCACATAATCCAAATAACTCTCCCCTTTGTCATTGTCAAAAAGGTGGACATGGAAAACACTATCCCCTTTGTCATGAAAGACAATACCCCCCCCCCCCAAATGACAAATAACATTGAGAAAAGAAAGTGTATGATACCATATAAAAAAATATAATAATAGGTATCATTCACTCTACCATGCTCCCCTTATATCATTGAATATGTCAAATTTTTACTCAATGAACTAATTGTACATTATGGAGTCATGTGACTTATCAATGCAAAATCATAGAAATTAAGCTTAGACATTGATAAATTGACATTGTTATGAAAAAATTGTCACACCAAAAATTAACAATGTCAAATGATGAATCTGAAGCAATATCTAACAATATTGGTTGAAAATATCCCAAACTCATCAAAGGAGTAAACATATGCTTTAAAAAGATTTTTGAAAATACATAGCATATAAACTTCCCATATGTCATATACATGAGTAAACTTTGCATATATGACATAGAAAATCCCATAAATCTGATCTCAAATTAAGACTTTGAAAATAAGTTTCGAAATAATAGGAAACACACAAACACATGTTGGATGAAAAATAATATGCAATAGACTAGCATCCATCCAATCACTAAGTGTGTGTGGATCACACATTAGGCAACCAAACCCAAGATGAGTTTGATTTCATAATGTACACTAGAGCATAGAACATTGTTTATTAGTGATTGAACATAGGACTCCCTCTCAAGTAACCCCACATTGGTAGGAATCCAAAGTTTCATGGAATTCCTAGACCTCTTGGCAGGCTTCCTCTTAGGACAATGATTAGCATAATGTCCTAAAGTTCTGCATTTAAGACACGTGATATAAGGATGAAACTTGGCCTTAAAGGAATAGACAAACTTATGTGTAGGAGGAATTTCCTTGGCATGTCCAATGTGAATGGATTGCCTCTTGGTATAAAATGAATCGTATTGATTTGCATTCACAACACTGTGTTTTACATACTTCTTGTTGGAGTTGCCATTGTTATATAAGAAAGCAGGGTGATTCTTCTTAAGTGCTTGATATGATTTTTGTTTAGCACTTTGAGACGAAGTGATGGGTTGAGAATCAACCTTTAAGTAATAATCCAAACCCTCCATGATGATTTGCCGGATGTTGTTGTTTGAGCAACCCATTGAGGCAATCCCCAGATGTCACAAACTTTCGAAGTTTATGGGACTCCTCACCACATTTCAAAGTAAGGGTAGAAAGGCGGGATTCTAAATCAAGATTCTTGGCTTTCAATTGATCATTTTATATGCCAAGATCCTTAATTTGAGAAAGAAGTGTTTCTTTCTCATCGATACCTAATATGTGTGTATGCATAGGTGGATCAACACAAGCAATAGAGATAGTGTTCCCTTTACTAGCTAGCAATGCATCATGCTTAGAGTTAAGAGATGTTAACGCTCTAGCTAGCTTATGAATAGAGGGTAACATTACATTGTTGTTTTCCAGAAGTTCCTCCATGGTCTCCTCCTTCTCCTCTGCTTCTTCACTCTCTGAAGCACTTTCCTCATCGCTTGAACTTGAGCTAGTGGATGAAAAATCTTCCTCGATCACCATAAGACACTTTGGCGTACTCCAATACTCGAGATTGTGCTTGGCATCAACAATGGATGTGAAAGTATGCTCATCATCATCTTCACCCTCGCTCGAATCATTAGGAAGACTCATCCCAAGTTCCTACAAAAGCATGATTCTTTTTCTTCTTCCATTTCCAATGCTTCTTCCCTTTGCCCTTATAAGTCTCTTATATCTTCTTTGGGCAAGCATTAGCAAATGTCTTGGTTTGCCACTGTTATAACACATAACCATAGCTTTGTTAATATTCAAAAATAACATTAAAGCTTTCTTACATTGTGATGGATTCATGATGCTCATGAGCTTGTTGGAAAGTTCCATCGCTCTTCCGTTATCATCTTCACTTTCTTCATCATCGTCTTCTTCCTCACTAGGGGCGTGAAAGTGATGCTGCTTCTTCTTAAGCTTCTCATCGTGGGATTGAATTTCATCCTCCATTCAATCTTCTCATCAACGACTTTGAAAGCAATCCCTTTTTATTGTATATGGGCTTTAATGGTTGGCACTCCTTCTTGTGATGCATCCTCACCTCATAGGCCATGAGATTTCCAATGCACTCCTCAATAGTGTACTTACTCAAGTTATTAGATTCCTCAATTCCATTTGCCTTGGACTCCCCTTGAGGTGTTAGCGAGCCTAAGATCTTCGTCACATGATCCTATTGAGAAATCCCCTTCATAAGTCCTTCCAAAGCATTCATGATCTTGGTTAACCTAGTAAACATCTCTGAAATGCTTTCGCCTTTCTGCATGATAAACATGTCGTCTTTAGACACAAAAACGCTCAACTTAGATTTCTTTACCTTTGAGGTCCCCTCTTGTGTAATATCCAAGAGATTCCAAATCTCATATGTCGATTTGCACATCGAGATACGGTTGAACTCGTTTGTGTCAAGGGCACAATGAAACACCGTTATTGCTTTGGCAGTGAACTTGATCAAGTCTTTCTCCGACTTTATTCTTTCTGCTGGGGTCTTTTCGGGCTTCTCAAATAGAGTCTCGGTAACGTCCCATTGCTCCTGACCTTCTAGCCAAATCATCATTTTCACCTTCCAAGATGGATAATGTGCACCGTTGAAGAGTGAGGGTTGAACAATGGATATCCCTTCCTCGTGGGATATGGATGAAGCTCTAAACGCCATAATGCTTGCTTGAGTCTAATCAACCCCCTCTGATACCAATTATAGGATCCCTATCCACTAAGCAACACATTAGAGGGGGGTGAATAGTGATATGCAATTGCCAATTAAAACTAATTAAGCAATGCGGAATATAATTGCACACAATCACAAAAACATAAATAGAATGCAATCACAAACACAAAATATATCCTGGTTCGGATTCCTACACCAGGACTCCTACTCCAGTCACACCCTCATAAACCCGAGCGATGGCTTTTGATGTGTGTTCGTTTTATATGTTTATCACATACTTTTCCCTCCACGTTCCACGCCACGTCACCACGCTTTCCACGCCATATCTTTCGCTTTTTGTTCCTTTTATGTTTTGGGCTTGTTTGATGTGTATCAGGTGAAATCGTGGATTTTTGGAGCCCAAAAACTTGGATATAGGCTTTGGGAGAGAACGAAGAGGCGATATGGTTCACTTTGATGAAGTATCGGTGATCTGCAACTCTCACACGTCCATATGAGATGACTCCTACGGCCATATGAGAAAACATGGCCAAGGAGCAAATGAGGCCTCCACACGACCGTATCATGCGAATGTGTGGACCATTTTGCCGAAGAGAAGAAATCAAAACGACACAGTCATGTGTCCATCCACTTGACCGTGTCACCCGGAGGAAGATATGAGGCGCATCTTACGCACATCAGTGACGCAGTCATGTGGATGGCTACACGACCGCATTGTTCCGCATTTCTGAAGAGCTGAAGGCCATTTCCTCGAGCTCCAGGCAACGTGACCGCGTGGAATTGCCACGCGGTTGTGTCGAATAGGGTTTCTCACGAACCCATTAGGGTTTTGGCAAACTATAAATAGTTTTAGGATGCCGCCAACTAGGAGGAGGCGACTTGGGGATGCATTTTACCTCAGTTTTACCCCCCATCACTTGTTTTCTAGGAGTATGATTAGATTTAGATTATTTTTAGATGCTTTTCTTCGTAGATGTAAGCATGGAATTGACGAATTTATGTCCTGCAAGCATTGAGTTGAGTACTCCTTGCTTTGTTTAATTGTTTTCTCTATTTGTTCTTGTTATTTTATAGTTGTTTGTTGTTCTTCTTGTTATTCCCCGTATTTCCATTGATGTTTAATAATTAGAATTCGATTTCACGTAGCTAACAATAACCTAAGACCGCATTAGTACTCAATCACCCAACCTCTATGCGGACGACCAGTATAGCAATACGACGATGCCGTGCACTTGCAGTTTATAAATATTAAAGATCACATCAGCTTTCCACTAGTGCTTCCTAGACCGAGACACACAAGAACACTCTTCATGAGTACAATTCCTAAACCGGGATAATCCCTAAACCGAGATGTGGAGTAAGCCCTCCAAGTGGAGTAAGCCCCCATAATGTTCTCACAAACCGAGAACTAGGTTTCACAAATAAAATGAAACAAAATACAATCTTACATATGCCTTGATAGATGTTACCAATGTGTGTGTGAAAGCATGATGATTGGAAACACCAAGTGCTTGATGAAGAAGTTGATGCACTCGGAAAAACTATCTCTCTTAATGCAAGCTCACAGCAAGAACGCTTTAACCAAGTGAAGAAATAAAAGAGAGAAAGAAATATGCGCTTGGATTTTATCTCTAAAAATGAGTTCTATGGAATGAGCATTAGTTGCCAAAATCTTCCTCAAAACCGAGCTTAAATACCCTATCAAAACTGCACAAAAACCGAGAGAGAAAACCCACAAAAATTGCACCCAACGGTTAGAAACAGCTAGTTTTGGGAGATGACCAGACGTTTGATGAAGACTAGTCAGACGTCTCATATACAATGATCAGATGTTTGGTCCAATGTTACATAGCGTCTGACAGACTCTGCCCAGAAAACACTAGATCATCAAAAACAGTCATAACTGACACAAATGGAATTCGATTGAGGTTATTCAAGATGCGTTGGAAAGCTAGTGAAGAATGCAATCTAGTGGAACAAGAATTGATGATAAATTCCAATAACAGAAAAACTGGCAGAGGTTTGAAGGCAAAAATAGATTGCAGAAAATCCAACACAAGACAAACAGACGTATGGAGTTCATGGCCCAAACGTCTGATGCACGGTTCAGATGCCTGGTCATATAGCTTCAGACGGCTGGGAAACCCCTAGGTTATGGCCAAGCTACAAAAATGATACGCCAGACGTCTGGTGAAGTGATTCCAGACGTCTGGTCCTGGCATAAAAACACAAGCAAGAGTGTTTTGGCCAATGAATCTATTGAGATGAGTTCTAAGATATTCCTATGGATATCTTAAGATGGAAAAGATGCATATGAGAGAGGGTGTGCATCTATTCAAGGGTCACAATTATTCTATGAAATAAGAAGCAAAAATACATGAAGATAAAATATACAATTACAATGAATTCCAATATTTTCATGCAAACTTTGCTCAATAGCCTTGAATCCATCAATCTATCACCTATTGTTTTGTTTCCTCAACATAATCAAATGTTAATCTGAGACTAAAATAAGTAGAGTCATTAGCAACTACATAATAAGATGATCATCATCAAAACAATATTGGGCTAATTGGCCACTATCCAACAAAGCCCATATAGTCATATGATTGGGTTTGAGAAGTTGAGCAAAGTGACCAATAAGAAAGAGAATAAGGTGGAAGAGGGGAGTAGGGGTAGAGGAGTAGGATGAACTTGAGGGATCTTTTTTTAGTTTAGTTTATTTTAATTGATCTTTTTGGAAGAAGAGGAGAAAATGAAGAGAAAGAGGTGGATGATGATGTAGACAAGAAGACTGGGGGAGAAGAAGACTGTGCTCGGGTGGAGAAGAAAATAAGTAATAAGAAGTGAAAATCGACGATGATGAGTAGGGGCAACTAGCTATTTTTTGGGTTCTTTTTTTGGGGGGCGGGGTGGAGGAGGAGGAAGAGAGCGCAAAATGTCAAAAATTAAAATTTTGAAAGAATATGTAGTATACAGTATACTTGGCAACCTTTTATACTGAATGTAATGTGTTTAGAAGTGTCGTGTGTTAAGATAAAAAAAGATAGTGTGAATAGAAGCACCATGCTCTTACGGGTATTCTTCATTCGACCAGATTAGGTAGCCCTGAGAGTCTGAATCGCAGAAGACAACTAACGATTCCGAGCATAACGAAGGCCAAAATACACAAATTTCTACGGTGTTTCTCCTTCTCCCCCCACTGAGATCATCGGAGATGGATTGGGGTAACGTCACGGCTGAGGATCTCATGGACGCGCTCCGAGAGGTCGAATGGTCGTCTCCCCCTCGGCCGGTGACCGAATTCTTCTCCAGATTCACCGTCCCTCGATCTTACTCCAAGTGGACCAGCCGATTGAAGTGCAACCTCTACTAGTACGATTCGCAATCGCTTCGTTGAAACAAAAAAAATCTATATTTTTTTGCTGAATTCTTTGTTTGTTTCTGTTCTTTTTTTCGGTGATGTTCAGCTACAGGACAAATTACTTCCTCATGATCCTCTTCGTTCTAGGTAAGGATTGAATTAGGGCATCCAAATATGCTAACTTTGAGAAATTTGTATTGAAATGGAAGCTAATATATGGTTTCTGATATAGGGATTGGATTCCTACGGAAGCCGCTTGCGGTTATTGCTGCTGTTTTGACTGGATTGAGTATCGCGTTTTTGAATGATAGGTGATTTTTTTCTTAATCAGCATTGTTGATGGCTATGGTTAAATTGTATGATGATTGTTTATGCATTATTAGAATATGTATTAATCATGGACCAATTTGATTAGGCAACTGAACTAATTTGATCCAAGATATCTGGCAATCTAGAAAACACACAGCCATAAAATGAGTCCAGTTGAGCTAGTAGATTAAATGGCAATACAAGTAGTGACAGATAAGAATGGTAGAGTTTAGCCTGATGGACAAAGTATAAATTTGTTGTGATGATTGATGTAGTGATTAGGAAGAGAGGATTGCATGACTGGTGAACTCTTACTGGAATGTCTTGTATGGTGGAACAAGTGTTTAATCTAGACACCAACTACTGGTTTGTCTTCCAAGCCAGATTATTCTGTGTTTGCGTGATGTCAACAATTAGGCTTTAGTTTAAGGTTTAATGTCTCATATCAAGTTACAACCGTTGATATCAACTTCTCATTATAATATTTAGCTTTTCATATAAAATATATCGAGTCACAACCTTGTTGAAGTAAAGGTCTAAATTGATTTTGCTAAAACTAGTGACGTATTTGTTTGGCTAATACCCGATATTTGAGTATATGCACTAATGCACATAGTTGCATAACACTTACGCCAAGGATATAGTAGCATCCCTTGGTGCTTGCAGATGTAAAACATGTAGACACGTGTGACCATCTCCATACTAAAAAATCTTTATCATATTTGTCATTTTGTCATAACAATGAGGTGTGCTATGCAGGAAAACCCAAACTTCAAATACAGCCATATTAAATGGATATAGTAGCTACTGTTGGTTTCTCTTACATACAAACATGTGGTCACTTGAGACCATTTCTAACCTAAAAGTCAGTATCAGTCATGGCTTTTTCTTGTAATAATGAGGTTGGCCATGGATCAGTACTCAAACCTAAGAAAGCTTGGCCAAAGAGCTGAATAAGTTTTTAATAAGTTTTTACAACCAACTGTAATGTCACATGACAATTTATTCACTTCAGTAATCGGTGCCAAATGACTGGCTAAGCTAATTTTGAGCTTGAGCTTCTCATGTAATAGACCCTTGAGGATCAATTGTAGGTAGGAAGACCTAGAATTTTATCTCTTTTGACTTGTGGCTTAAGCTCATGTAACCAAGGAAGCCTAAAATTTCCTTAGGTGACAGATGACTTTGGATGAAGATGTAAGCTGATATGATTAAATACGATTAGCAATGGGAACCTCCTTTATATTTGAGACACAAATAAACCAAAATCCAAATGAGGTTACGGTATGAACAAGCATAATATATTAGCTTAATATCATGCCAGATAACTAGTCATAACCCGTGCCCTTAGGGCACGGTCCATTTAAAATAGTCCCCACTTAAAATCTTGAATCCCCAAAATTTAAACAAACGACAATAATTAAAGCACAATAATTGTTATTTAGTTCTCCCTAAAAATATTAGTCCCTCAAAATTTAGTTCCACAAAGAATTTAGTTTTCCTCAAAATTTTAGCTCTCCCAAAATTTAGTTCTCTCCAGATTCAATTAGTTCCCCTCAAAATTTTCCAAAATTTTGAGTTTTCTCCTAAAATTAAGCTCTCCAGAAAATTTAGTTTAACCCAAAAAACTTGAGGTCCTACCATAATTTTAGTGTCCCCCAAAATTTTTCATAAGCTCTCATCCTATCCATTGATTTTTCACGATTCAATTCCAACCGTTTTTCTACCCAACATTTTGTCCTAATCAACAAATACCTTCAAAAACAGCACTTATTTGTATAATATACAGAAGTTGTCCAAACAAAACATTGTTTAGTTTACACATTAACAGTCGCCAAACTAACAGAGCCAACACCAAAAATGGTAAATTTTTTTAACACTCTCTTTTAATCCTATGATCTATGTCATTAATTTCCTTGAATTATGATATTAACAAAAACTATCAAGATGTAATGCATTGAACACCAATGCATTGAACACCGGATGTTAATATTTGCTTCTTTTAAGAATAATTTCCACTAATATTATTATTTAGTATTTTTATTGATGCCCCGGTTATATTATAGATAACGTTAGTGAATTTTGCATGCCCAAAAAATCATATCATATGATGCTTTAAAAAAAGAATGGGAGGGGAAACCTGGGAAAATGCCAAAGCCCATTGTATATTATGAAAATCAACAATATCTTTTGTTTTATCAAATTTGACCAAGAACACACATGTAACCATCTATAAAATTTGACAGAAAATGTATAGAAGTAATCTAAAACCAAGAGAAACCAACTTGTTTGCTATCATCTAATAAGATAAAAAGATCATATACAATAGATATTCGCTGACCTTAGTATAATAGGGGGGGCCTCAACATCTAAAAACATGCCTTGATCAAAGCAACCACTAACGAAAAAGCCTCAACATCTAATACAATAATCTAACACAATTTCTCTACTGAACTCTGTGCAGGAGTTTTGTTCTTATTTCTTTTTTTCTCTTGTAAAAATCTTTACATGTTCATGGGGATGATGGGAGACTTGCTATTTGCAAAATAGCTGATGCCACTTGTAGTTCTTGCAATTGCAGAAGCGCATGAAGAATCCCTTTGGCCCTTCTTTGGGATTCTCCTACTCAAACCCCATACTGATGTTTTTGGTGGTGGGCTTCATCATTCCCTTCCACCTGCATAGCCCTTGCTGGGCTTCATCTTCCTTTTGATTGGGGCCGTCTCTGCTTGGCAAGATCGTCAAGCACTTGTAACATCCGAAAATGATAACATGGACCACTCATTTCCTTCATAGAATTTTGAGAGCCCTTTCCTACCAAAATAAAAATCCCACCATTTAAAAAAATACAAATAAAAAAAACACAACAGATGGATTGTATGCTTTTCATTCATTGGATTGTATGCTTTTCATTCAGGAGTCCTAGAGGATCTCTGCTTTTTTATATCCTATTCATGCAGTGATACATGCAATATTCTTTCACTATCAAAAATTCTTTGTAAAGTCTTGCATGATCTCGTTTGTTAGAAACTATTCATTCAATAATACACGCAACATCCTTCCGATGTCAAACTGCATGCTTCCTAAAAGCATTCAACACGGAAAACTGATTAGACCTAACCGTCAACTCTTATAGAGCCAACTTTTAATCCAAAGAAACAACATAGTTGGACGAATCTACGAATCATTAGACGCAAGAGATGCCATGGTGCAGAGGACGATGGAAAATCCCCAAAAACCAAATAGATTGCTATCATCAAATTTACCATGAAAGGGGAAACATGCCCAAAAGAGACCATGCTTTTTATTCAGGTAATAATGGAGGTAAAAACCTGTATTATTTGTTAACTTTACACTTTTGTACAAACTTCCCATTTCCTTGATTGATACAATTTGCAATATTCTGATACACCCTCCCGATGGTATTTGAAAGAATAACACAACAAATCGAAAAAGGATAATATGCTGAAAAACATTGATTACACGGCTGTCAAAAGTGTTAATTTTGACAAACAACTTGGAATGTTGCCTGTGAATTGGTTTGCCGAGAGAAAAATGACACATACAAAGAAAACTGAATATAATCAAAATGACTAACAAAACATTACATCTCCAAGTGGGTTGAATTGACCAAGGACATACAATGTCTTCAGTGTAAGAGGTAAATTCTTTGGAATACTTCCATCGATATTATTATTGCTTAGATATCTGCCACATATAAACCAGAGGAGATATTACGGTAAGATTCCATATAGTATGTTCACACTCAATGAGTAAAGAATTAAAGTTCTCTGAAAGCAGTAGTGAAACTATCTAGTCAAAAATCTCTAGTGCATCATATCCACAGCACAAGATGTCTTTTTTGAGCCAATACAGAATGTCAATAATAACGTGCTTGAAATATGGAAAATTCATAATACTACCACTTACATTGTGGTTATTTAGGCGAAGTTCCCTAATCCACCACCAAGTTGTCCTCCAAGATTTGCACCAGTCATAATTCTATCAGAAGCAACAACTATTAGAAGGCAAGAATAGCACTGCTAAGAGAAAACAACTGAAATAATGCTAGCTAGAAAATCAACGTACATTGCGCTTATATTTGATCCAACACACTGGACGACTTGCTAGGCCTTTAAGCAGGGATCTTCTCAATTTGGTAACCATCCAGGCAACAGAGGCGATCTTAATGCAGCATATAAGGTATTTATAGCAAAAACTGCGAGAAAACAACTCTTAGGAAATATTGGCATTGACGAATATAAGGGTCCAGATAATATTAGTCTCCGTTATTTCAATATAAAGGGCAATCCCTCAAAACACTTGATGATTAAATGAGGGCACAAAAAGCGTTCAATTATGATGCTTTTTTGTTGACAGAATCATCTCCTATCAAAGATTTCCTAGTTTGGCCTGCATTTTTTTAAAACAGTCATAATTCAGATTGTTGTGTCGCATTGTTAATGAACTGCAGACAACAATGAACTCAAACATCCAAAAAAATAAGAGTCACAGTAAATGGAGAATTAATATTTGTCTAGCGTAGTGTCAACGGAAGAACTAAAGAACCTAAAAAATGGCACCAGATTAACATTTTCAACTTTTCATTTTCATTAGAATATTTTCATTAGAATATGAAGAATGTTGCATCAGGGGTAGCTTATATCATGCCAAAAATGTTCGTTCCTTACGAATGCTAGTGTCATTGTATGAAGAAAATATAAGTGTAAAGGAACATACTGTCTTGTTCATTGGTGAGTCCATGGGAAAATGGCACGGTGAACATCACCACGAAACCGAAAGCAGACAATGAGAAGAATTGCAATTTTATGTTACTCATTGTCAATATCCCTCTAGCATCAGCAGTAAATCAAACATCCAAATAGAAATTGTTGTTTTGTTAGTCCTTTTGATTATATTCGGATTTCTTTGGCTGTGGCAGTTTTCTTTCGGCAAACCAATTCACTGGTAACATTCTAAGTTCTCTGTCAAAATTAACACTTTTGATAGCCGTGTAAGATCAATGTTTTTCAGCATAATATTAGATTAACCCTCCAAACAATTTACCATCTTGAATGAATGTGTTGCAGTTTATCACTTTTTTCAATCATCTGATCATGGCTTACATGCTAACTAGTAGAGAGACTGAAGGTTACTCGAGGGGGTGTAATTGAGCAGTGCATGAGCTTGACCCCAATCTCGATTAGCGTTCGAATGCTATCGTCCACCTAATTTAAAACAAAGCAGAACAGAACAAAACTCACCTTTGCTGGTATCTCTATCAATCGACAGGTAGGAATCACGCACAATTTTCTTCTCCTTCAAGAACAGAAGGCTTCAACTCTACTGATTCCTCGAATTGAGCTCAGCAGATATATAGTGTCAACATGCAGCCATCAGCCCCCACACTTTCCCCCGATTGCGAATTAGAACTAACCGATTTTTTTTGATTCTCATGGAGCTCCTACTCACACGCCTAAATCAACCTGAAAAATTGAGGAATCACTAAAAACGATGAGGCCACAATGATTGAGAGATATGGATTCAACATGAATTAAAACTTTGCAAGAAATGAACATCTCCAATCTCCAATTACCAAAATTCATTAAAAATTTGGAAATGAGCATCTCCAATGAGCATCTGCAAGAAATGAGCATCTCCAATTACGAAAATCTGCAAACGATTAACAAAAATGATTAAAAAATCTGCATATAATAAATATGCAAGATAAGTAAAAACGTATTACTGCTGAGATTCCCATCTCCAAAATGAGCAAACTTTCTGCAAATTTTTCAAAGATTAACAAATTTTTCACTACCGATCAAAAAATGAGCAAACTTTTTGCAAGAAATTGGCATCCTAACAAAAACCCATTTCCCAAAAACCACCAAAGCCCTAAATTAAGCAATATTGAAACGAAATTAACAAACACTGAACTAAAATCTCACCTTGCTTCAAACGCAAGAACATTCTTCCCAAACGAAACCTCAATTTTATCATACACCGCCTTCTTCGTGTTTGGGTTTTGTGGAGCTGGAGGAGAGATTGCTGGGTTTTGTGGAGCTAGAGCTGCTAGATGAAGGAGCTATTGAAACAAAATTAACAAACCTCGAACCAAAATTAACAAACACCTTGCTTCAAACTCAAGAATCACTTAACAAATCTCCAATAATTTAAAACAAAGCAGGAAAAACTCACATTTGGTCGAAGATCCGGCAGCTCTGTCTCTTGCGGTCGAGATCCGTTGTGAGGCTGAGATCCACGGGGTGCTCGGGGTAGCCGAGTGGTTGAGGGGGAGATGGAAGGCCGCAGGGAGAGGTGGGGGTGCGACGGGGTAGATGGGAAGATTGTGGGGGGGGGGGGGCACAGGGAGGGGGGGTTGATGGGGGTGTCCGGGTGGCCGAGGGGGCTAAGGTGGAGAGGGGAGACCGCGGTGTACTCAGGGAAGAGGGGTGGCAGCGGACTGAGTGGCTGCGCTGGGGGGTCGGGCTCATGGCAGGGGAGAGGGAGGGGGTTCGGGTGAGTGAGAAAGAGAGAAGAGAGAGGGAGAGAGAACAAGGATGTAATTTGTTCCCACCCAAAATTTCCAAATGTGATTTGTTCCCACCGAAAATTTAAATAATTTTGTTTTCCACCAAGAGTTTTCCCCCAAAATACTATCTTCCACCCAAACCTTCACTCCTCATTACACATCAAACCTTGTCTTAGTCACCATGTCCTAGACATCATCGTTGTCCTAGTCATCTTGTTCCAGTAGGATAAAGATTCAAAAACATCCTTCAATTGTATAATAGATAATGTGATACTTATGACATATGTCATTAAGCCACATATGCACATCGTATACTTAACCCTTTCTTATTTTTCATCATATTAGTCTTCATTTTTTAAACCTTAAAACACCAAATATGGATGAACCTAGTAGGTTTGTCCGTTTATCCACTTATTGTAAATTTAATGGTTTCACATAAATAAAACTTGTTATGACATGTGGATCAACAAACAAAACCTATTAGATTTACCTAATATTTAATGTTTTTAGATTTTAGAATATGAAGAACAAAATAAACGACTTAGATCGTCTAAAAATCGGGAAGTATTAAGTTTTCGACGGTGACAAATGTGGCTTAGCCACATATATCATTATTTCCCATTATATGTATATAGAGGATTTGCTGGTCCTAAGCTGGCAACTCATTTTTAAAACTAAGCTACCCTCTCATAGTTTCTTAGGCCTTGATTGTTCAAGTCAAATCTTAACAACGATTTGTAGGGGTATGAAAGGGCAGCTCATACCTTATATACATCTTTACTATTATAAAAACGCTAATAATTTTTTCTTAAAGTAAATCTAATCCATTGAATTTAAAAGTTGAGCATCACATCGATTTAGTAAACTCTTCACTTATTTTATAGTAGTTTGAAATTTATGCATAATTTCATGGTATTTGGGATTAATCTCTTACTATATGGCTCTGATTAATCTGAAATACAAGATATTAGAAACTAGACTTTAAGAAGATTCTAATGCCATATATTTAAGTTAATACTAACTGATTCAAAATAATTAAAAAATAAACTCTTTACCTTTATAAAATTCTTATCATATGGTTATCTATTAACATAAATTTATGTTACTTTAAATAGTGTACCTAAATTAGAATAAACATTATTTATAAATTAAAATTCTTATTTGATTAGAAAATATCAAAAAGTAATTTAGTTAGTATTCAATTCCGAATAATCTGAAATAAAAAGCATTGAACCTAGATTTTACGAAAAATCCAATAATACATATTTAAGTTGATATTAATTGGTAATAGATAATAGAAATAAACTAAAAATATTAAGCTTTAAAAAATTCTTGTTGTTGAAGGAATTTAGAGAAGAATAAAATTGTCTCAATCATGAGTAGCCATGGCTCTATATATATATTCATTTCCTTAATAGATTAGGAGTCCAAGGGACTCCCCACGAAGTTAGTGGGGAGTAAATGGTGAGATGTTGAGGGGGGGCCAAAGGCCTCCCTCAACTCACAACACTCCCCCTCATCTCTCCATTACCTTGGGTTAAGCATATGAATACTTCAGGATTCAGTATGCTAATGAGGTGGATACTTCTGGATCCAGAGCCACTGTGGTTGCCTCGTTAAAACCTTAGCTGTGGAAAACCCAGTGGGAAAAACCAGCAGCTTAAGGGAAAAGAGTACAACTATCGAGGGACTCCCCCTGATCTGTACAAGCTTCAGGCTTGCAGATCTCCTATGTATCTATACAATCATCTCCTATTCATCTATACATCCATCATGTTTTGAAAGAAAATACAATCATCACTCATCTATACAAGTTTCACTCATCTAGCAGCTATAGTAAAGCAGTGGCGTTCTGGAGTGGAATGCTCTTCGAAGTTTGGTAGATGACGCCACTAAACTATTCATTGAATCAGTCTTTAGTGTGTCTGCAAAGTACTGCTGGACCTGGCTGAGCATTTTTAATACTTGCTTCTTAGATGATGAGCTTCTCAGAAGATGTAGACATTGGATGATGATATGTAGATATTTAGGAGGTGGCCGGCCTATTGTGTTTTAGTCATCGCGATGATCTTTAAACCTGCATATGTGATATATATTCCTTGACCCTTGGAAGTTGCGCAGAAGCAGCTTATCCTTGGTCTAGTGTTGCTCTCCAGGACAACACTGTATCCGGTTAACAACTTTACTGGAGACGTTCTATCAAAGATACGTGCAGTTGACCAGATAAAGAAGTGTAACAAGTACACTAGAGCTAGGCTCTTCGGGACCTAGGATGTCCTCCCCCTCTTCCAGCTACTGGAAAGTGTCATAAATAAGCATCCATTTTTAATAGGATGCAAGTGGACATCATTCTTCATAAACTCCAGGTGTATGAAGGATATTAAAGGGTTCCACCACTAAGGTGTTAAATATATAAGCCGAGAAAATACCTTGTTATACCTAGGTTTTTCATTTCCAAGGTATGCTTAAAGCTATCTGATATCTAAATGGTCTCTGCAGGAGATCCTATTAGCTTTAAGTCGACCACTATACGGCGAATATCACAAATTCTGTCAACGATCTTTCAAAAAAAGATACACAGGCAGAATATTGCTTAAGATCAACTAATGATCTTTGTAGCCTTTATGGAGAAGACGTTTCTATGTTTCTCTTTCATCTCTGGGGGTAGAGTATACCCTTCTGGAAGTTTTATATAGATCTTTATATCTATATTGCCGTATATATATGCAGTCACAACGTCCATGAGCTGCATGTATTGGCTTTTTCAGAGAAATGTAGGCTTAGTAGGAAAATGATCACATTTCCTTCATTTTAATTTCTTTATGAATTCGAATTATATTCCACAGGTTTTTACACATTCAGGTGTATGGACTACTGGTTCAAAGACTTTGCTTTTCAAGAGTGAGTCCAGCTCTACTCTTATTGCCTCGTCCCACTTTGGCCATTCCATGCGTTTACGCTATAGAAAAGTGGGTAGACGTCATCGTCGTATTCAGCGACGTGAACGGCAATAGCGAAAGCAAAACCGTCGTCGACGACTGTGCTATATTTGTCCAGTACCTCTCCAATACGTACGTAATATAATGATTTTTCTCCTGTTGTTTCCTCTGCAGGGGAAATTAGGAGGGGAGAGGTTGTTGGTCTGAGCTCAGCATCCTGTGTGGTTGGATCATTTTAATATATCCAGGAATTTTCCTCTTTTAAGGAATTTTATATTTTGAACCTGGCAGGTGTCCTCTTTTCAATTGAGGTACAGCCAATTCTGTTGCCGGTGGATTGCATCCATCTTTGGGAATGCCAATCCTAGCTGGCGTATTGGCAACAGGGACGTGTGAACGAACAATCTTCTGGTTGTCCGCAAATTTATCCGTCAATTGATGTACTTTAGTCTGAATGTGAAGGATCTTCTGGATCTCAACTTCACACAGAAAAAGTATGCGGATCATAACGAGATGATGACTTTTGTTTCCCATGATACGGTCTCAGAAGCTTCAGGCTTCTTTAGACTGCGTGCCTATTTCAATGAGATCTTGCTCATCAAATTCACATTTATCAAGACTTGGTGGTAAACCAGAAGCAAGCAGCATCAGCAATAAGATATGGCAACAAGCGGGCCGTATCGTGATAAGCGATGCGGAATGCATTGTGTTGGTCCCTAAATACAACATGCAACTGGGATTTATCAATGGACGTGAAATCCATTGGAGTCTCTTTACCAGAGATTCTGCAAACCCATTATGAGTTTGAACATGCTGCAGGATGTTCAATTTCAATGCCAGTTGCTTGGCAGAAGTCTTGAATGATATGTGTAGTAAATTCACCCACATTATAAGCTTTTGAGAAAGCTAGGTTGCGAGTGAATATAAAGGCACACATAAGACCATCTAGTAGATGCATATATCAGTACAGTAATGAAGTACCGAAAATGGGCCATTTGCGGGGTGAATAGGTCCGCAAAGGTCACCATGTATTCTCTTAATGAAGCCAGGAGACTCCAAACCCACTTTCAGGAGGGAAGGTCTCTCTATTAGTTTTCCCTTATGACAAAGGGGGACAAGGAAACTCAACCTTTTGAAGAATCTTCAGGTTCTCCAATGGATTCATTTGATGATGCGTCCATCATCGCTGATCCAGGATGACCAAGTCCATTTTGCCAGAGTTAAAAACTATGGCAAAGAAAGGCACTTCTGGTGCTCAGTCGAGTTGGCTTTCTATAGGATGAATATCTGTAATTATAGGGACCCGACGGGGGTCCAATGTAATCGTAAGTAGATGGTCTTCTGGCCATTCTCTTGACGAGTTACATATTGATATTCAATATATATTATCCACAATTTTCAAGTTATTTTCTTTAAAAGAAATATCCTTGAAAATTTGAGATTTCCTATATGTTTAAGAGGAGAATTTGCATCTTATAGTCTCGTTATATGTGGGAGCAATATCAATGCTACACCAGTGCAACGAGGCACTGTCCACAATATTCCATACTTCATCTATAAGTAAAACGAAATTTTATTTAAGTCAATGAAAAAGACATTCAAAATAAAAGTTCGTACTTAAGCAAATTAAAGATGAAGCAACATTGAATTTTAAATGCATAGATAAAAGATGAAGCTTAATCGAGCAGGTCGTCGTTCTCGAAGTCATTTGCAGTGAACATCATTGGTGGCTGAATAGCCGCCAAGTTTGTTTCAGGCAGAGACTTCTGGCTCGCCTGATATAGTTCCTGGAGGTGGCGAGGAGTGCGGCAGATTCTAGACCAATGGCCAGTCATGCCGCATCTATGGCATTTATCCTCCCAGTTCTTCTTAGGAAGTGACACTTGGTCAGTGTTCTTTTGCTTCCATATGAAGTTACTCTTTCATGTATTGTTGTTGTTGGACGGGGGTGCTGCTCCTCGTCCATTCTTCATCACAGCTTTCCCTTTGTTATTATTAGACTTCTTCTTGTTTTTCCACTTCTGGGGAAAAAACGTGGTGAGCTTCAGGGATAGGGACAGTGCCGGCTGGACGTAAATTATGAGTGGCTAGCAGTAAGTCTCGATTCTGCTCTGCCCTAAGTAGGCATGAGATCAGATCAGAGAATTGCGTGAAGTTGCGTTCACGATACTGCTGCATGAGGATTGCATCTTTCTCGTGAAACGAGGTAAATGTCTTTTCCAACATGCGCTGTTCTGTCACTTCTTCACCGCACAACTTCAGGCGTGAGGTGATGTTATGAAGTGCAGAATTATACTCAGCGACGGACTTATAGTCCTGAAGTCTGAGGTTTTCCCACTCATAACTGGCACGCGGTAATATAACATCAATTTGATGTTTATACCGTGCCTCCAGCGCTGTCCACAGGTCCTTTGGGTCCTCAACCATTAAGTATTCGGCCTTTAAGGTCCGATCTATATGTTTCCTAATGTAGATTACGGCTTTCGCCTTATCTACATCGGATACAGTGGTTGAAGTGCCGCTGCTGGATGCAGCAGAAGCATCGGCCGCTGCTGGGGCCGAGGAAGGAGCCAAAATGGACCCAAGGAGGGCCATCGAACGCAAGTGGAAATTCAGGTCCACTCGCCAACTCAGGTAATTCTTCCCTGCAGAGTCAAGGACTTCGAAATCGACGCTTGCCAATTTTTGCCATTTTATCTACACAATTTAAAATAAGCATGAATTAATTTAAAATTGAAATTCACGCATAACAAATAAAGTAAGCAAAATGTGGGGATCGGCCAGATACCCAAAAATGTACAAAGTCCAAAGTCCGAATATACAGTCCATAAAGAAAAGAAAAATACAACTTGGGAACCCAGAATGGATCCCTATATTTTCAAATTTACGACGCCGTCTTCATTTTGTCGGTACACCGGTCTTTGGCAAAATTACATATAATCCTCACTTACAAATTCTCTCAAAAAAGAAAATTAAATTGCAAGGAATTTAAAGGGTATCAAATTGGCCGATCTCAAAAATCACATTTTAGCTTACATAAACATCCACGCAGTTTATAAATGCTACAGGCATAAAATAAACAACCACGCATGTATATAACACAGGCATATAAAATATGGAAAAATAGACTATAAAATATAATAATCTCTCGGACCACGGGGAGACGTCATACACCGTTAGGTTAGTTGACTAACGACAGAGCGGTCGCAGGATCCCTAAGATAATTATATTTTGAAAAAATCCTAATATTCCATAAATTAATAATAATGCGAGAGTGTTATAATATTAGCAATTTGACAAACTGGGCGACAGGCCCATAACAAGAAATTAAAATAAATGAATATTTTGATTGGGGCTGCAGGCCCATAAGTAAAATATTAATCAATTTAATAACAATTTTATTAACGTGGCTTCTAGCCCAATAACCCAAATTAAATTATTATTAATATTTGGGCTTCAAGCCCATTGGCAAAATTTTAATAAACAAATTGAAGATTGCAATTGGAATTACTGGGCTACAGGCCCGATATGCAAAAAATTTATTTAACAAATTAAGTTTGCAATTGGATTTACTGGGCTTCTGTCCCAATTGGGAAAACCAAAATAATAATTAAGCTGAATGGGACTGCAGGCCCATAAAACTTATTTTCATGTATAATCTGGGCTTCAGGCCCAATAAACAGCCAAACTACTGTAATAATCAAAATTTTAATTTTAGGGAATATTAATCATAAGCCCTAAATTAAATTTTTAGTATATTTGTTAGGGGATATGAAGAGTCCTCAATAACCCAAAATCCAAACAGAGTCTCTCAGCAAAAGTCTCTCCACCTCCCGCCGATTACATAAGCCGTATGCCATGATTACAGAGGCCCACCCACCCTGCCGCCGGGAGGGGGTTCAGCGCAGTAGAGGCCCCCCGCCCTTGCACCACCACAATCAGGCCCCCCCTTACAGCAGGGGGGAGGGGGGGTTTGATCGGCGCCCCCCCTCGACGGAGAACCCCCCGACTGGGGCGACCGGCGCTTCTGGGCCGGTAGGGGACCCCCGACGGGTGGTGGCCGACGCCTCTGGGCCGGTAGGAGGTGGCTGATCAAACAAAGAGACTGAAGTTATTTCTTCATAGAACTGAAGTTGTAATGGGTGATTGGCTCTTATGTTTGACTGATCATGAAGCTGGTTCATAAAACTATAGTGATCTCTTACTGTAATTGTCAATATTCCAACTTTTGTTGTAGTCATTTCTGAAGATGAGCATTTTTACCTATAGAAATCATAGGGAATATTACCTGTATCTGACTTCGTTGTTATATAAATTAATTTTGGGCTACAAGTAATTATTCAGAGAGATGAAGTTCTCTAGATTTTGTATGACATCTGGATTATTAGATATCTTCATAGGTAAAATGCACGCAGACCCCTTGTTCTATGGGATATCTGTAACCAGACTTTGATGCTAACAAACCTCCTGGGTTGATTGATTAATAAAGAAGTTGCACTTAAACCCTCTCAAATTAGAGTTTTGAGGGTAAAGATCTTATTGTTAGTATTAATCCATGCATCTCGTTTGACATGGGGTCTTAGTGCAATTTACCAGCTATAATATTAACCTTGATGTAAGGCTATGACATATTCCGACTAAGTGAAATTTCAGAGTTGAAGTCTGATCTTCTGGACAATAAATTACTATGATATGTCCTTTTTCCTTTTTGAAGTTTCTCGTTTAACATGGGGTCTATGAGATTTTGCATAACCCAAGTATCTATGAGCTAAGGAAATTACCTCTAGATCAATTATCTAGGGAAGAACAAAGAGAATACGTTGAGAGAAAAATAATATACATGCTCCCGCAACGCTTCGCAGGTTCGTCGCAACTTTGCCGCAACAAGCAAGATTCCTTCGCAAGAGGGAAATTTTGTGGGGAAATTTTGTTGACTCAAAAAAAATTTTCTAGAGCGAATTCGTGCTGATAACGTGTTGAAGGAATTTAGAGAAGAATAAAATTGTCTCAATCATGAGTATCCATGGCACTAGCCATGGCTCTATATATATATTCATTTCCTTAATAGATTAGGAGTCCAAGGGACTCCCCACGAAGTTAGTGGGGAGTAAATGGTGAGATGTTGAGGGGGAGGCCAAAGGCCTCCCTCAACTCACAACACTTGTAATGGTAAACAATTATCAAGTTTATATTTCTTTAAATAATATATTTAGATTAGAACAAAAATTATTTATAAATTTAAGTTCTTATTTGTTGGACATGTTAAAAGGCAATTTAGTTGTAATCAATAATGCTTAAATGGGATGTAACAATCAAAAGCTAAGTGTAATTAAAAACTCTTTAAGATTATGTTAGCAAAAAGTTATTGAAAATATAATATGATCAAATTTAAAAATCTTTATAAATTAGTTTAACTAATTAATTTCATATTTCATATTTGATTTTACTATTTTAGTCTATTATGAAAAATACATATGTGATTAGAGTAAGTTAATTACTACTCTTTTTGAATCATTATACGATTATACTTTTAATCTTTATTTTTTATCAATATATATATATGTGTGTGTGTCCTATCCTCTCCATACTAATATTCTGCTTATATACCTAGAATCTTGTACAGTTGCGATTCAATATAGTTACACGCATACCTTCATATATATATATATACTAGTCATACCCCGTGCCCGCGGGCACGGTTCAGTTAAGATTTTCTCCCGCGAAATTTTTGATCCCAAAAAATTATTTCCGCAGCCAAAATTTAAAAGAACAACAAATTAGCATAGAAATATTTAGCGGCGCGGAACAACAAATTCGACACGAGCGTCTTAGACGCAAAACAACAAATTCGTTGTGGGCGCCTTCGTCACGAAACTACAAAGTAGCGGAAAAAAATTTAGCGGGCACCCGCCTTCAGCATGAAACAACGAATTAGCGGAAGAAAATTTAGCTGACGCAGGCCGTTCAGTTGAACAAAAATTTACAAAACACCCAAAATGCCAGGACAACTGACTCAAGGGTGAAAGAATGACGGGGACAGTCGTCTCCCAGACGCAATACCGACGACGAAAAGGTAGTCATAACCTGTGGCCACGGGCACGGTTCAGTTAAGATTTTCTCCCACGAAATCTTTGTTTCATGGAACAACAAATTAGCGTAAAAATATTTAGCAACGCAGGAGCATTCGGCGTAGGTGCCTTTGGTGCGGAACAACAAATTCGGTGCATGCGCTTTTGACACCGAACAACAAATTTGGCACGGAACGATAATTTCGACTCCGGCGCCTTCGGGCAGAACAACAAATTAGCGGTGCCAAAGGCGCCGAAGGCCCTGGCCGCTTCAGCGCTGGCCCCCTTCTCGTGATAACATCTCTCATTTTTCGTACAGATTTAGTTCCATATGATTTAGTGCTCCCCAAAATTTAGTTCTATATAGATTTAATTCTCTCCAATTTTAGTGCTCCAAAATTTTTCGTAAACTCTCATCCTACCCATCAATTCCTCAAGATTCAATATCAACCATCTTTATATCCACTCTTTTATCCTATGTGCAATAATTTTTTCATTTTATCATGCACTTGCTGTATTAAACTTTTATTAGTCTTAATCGAGGGTGTTTTCTTTTAGTTATTTGCCAAATCTCTCTTGGAAGTGCTCAATGAGAAGGAGATTAAGATGTATCAACACCCACAAAATAAGATCATTGTTACATCAATATAAATTAATTCAAAGCAATCGATTCTTCGTCTCTTGATCAGATAAAGAGGGTATTGATTGATAAACTGATCAAAAGTCACTGAACTAAGAGGAGTGAGAGCATTGACAGGAGGATTAAAGATAGTGATGAACGCAATGTCTTCGCTTCCAACCTTTTCTTATTTTTCTTATATTTTTGCCGCCTTCTTCATCTGTCCTTGCTCCTGATGATTGATGGAGAGAGTGATGACACACACACACAGAGAGAGAGAGAGAGAGAGAGAGAGAGAGAGAGAGAGAGAGAGAGAGAGAGAGAGGTGATGTTATTATTTTTTGAGTCAACTGAGTGGATGACCTTCTTAAAATAAAATTAAAAATCCAAATCAAAATCTCAGTTCCACCAAAAACGCTAGGCAAATTGCTCTGCCTTCAGCACTATTTTCCAACTAAGCCATGCTGACACGCTTTATGCAAAGAAATCCCCAATTGTTACTAATCCATTATGTAGCTGCACAATTTTCACTTGCAAATCTCCTCAGCTCCTTTGTCTTGGTCATCAACTTGACCTCGACGCCAATTGCCAGTACTTCTATCAAATTGCCTTTCATATGTCGCTTCCACCTGAGTGCTCTGAACATCATGTCAACTCGGTTCAAGGTTGGTTACAATGGGGAAATGCTTTTTCAATGGAAAAGTTGGGGTTTCAAACATTAGTCTCCAGTCTCATTTATATCAATAATAGTTGGTTTACATCACGCCCTCAACTATGAAGGCCTGACACATCATAAAAAAAACTTTAATATATCTACTGGTACAATCAGAGAGAAACCCACTATATACATCAAAAAATAAAAACAAAACCCAACTCACAGCGACAGAAGTACAGAATAATGTCAGTCAAAATATAGAGAGTTTAAACCAACTTCAAGCCCAACAAAACAAAATCACAAAAGCAGCACTTTAGCCATTAGCCAGGATAATAATCTCCACCATATCTATAGGCCAAGCTCTGTGAAGCCACACCCAGATAGAATCCACCACATTAGGCAAACTAAAGAGCTCCCATGCTTACAGGACTACCCATATTAACATGCT
This sequence comes from Scilla litardierei, assembly GCA_030789695.1. NCBI lineage: Eukaryota > Viridiplantae > Streptophyta > Magnoliopsida > Asparagales > Asparagaceae > Scilla > Scilla litardierei. The sequence goes on from CM061142.1 coordinate 529,404,097, forward strand.
CTTGGTCTTCCATGTCAGTAGAACAAAACACTCCGAACCATTCCCTAAACAAACATCAGTATTGAATAAACAAATTGTTAAGAACCAAATTCTTTTGCCATTAGATATATTGACACATGCAACACTGAAAATAATTTAACAATTATTGAAAATACAGAAGTGCATCAATAAACTCAACATGGAAAAAATATTTACATGTACCAAGAACAAAATAAAATACAGCTTGATGAATCAACATCATTAGGCAAACTTAAGAGTTCCCATGCTCACAGGCCTACCTAAGTCAACATCCTCTTGATGAATATTATCAATAACTTCTCAATGATCTTTCAAGTCAGCATGAATAGTGCTAGAATTAGCAGCTCTGTCTTAAGCTCTCAGCTCGCAAGTCCTCCATGTGTATATCCCCTTGCAAAATGCCTGCCAACGTATGCTGTAAGCTAGTTGGGTGCAAAAACACAGTGTAGTTAATAGCATGCAAAGTGGATATGATGGTTTCAAGTTGAATCCAAAATGGTAAATGTTGAATCCAAAATGCAAACTCTTGAAAATGCACACTGTTGAAAATGAAATGCTACAACAACCCTCCCCTGTTATCAAGCTGCCAACCTCATGAAATGTGTGGAAACTTTTCATTAGCAGGTTATGTTGAATACTCAAATGAAAATTCTGGCAAAGTGTGTGAACATTTTCATTAGGGTGTGTGTGTAAATTTCATGGGAAACATTCTGGCAATGAAACATTGAGTTTACACACATTCTGGCAACGTTCACACACACACACACATCTGCAGCTGTTTGTAAAATTTGGGATGGCTGTTGCCCAATTAATGAAACATTTGAGATGGATGTTGCCCATTTAATGTTCACACACATTCTGGCAATGTTCACACACACACACACACACACACTAACAGCTATCTCAAATGTTCACACACATTCTGGCAATGTTCACACACACACACACACACACACACACACACACACACACACTGAGTTTACATACACATTAAGTTGGCAAAATTCTGTCCAGGATACTCAATTGAAAATGTTTCCCATGAAATGTTCTAATCTGACACACACATTGAGAAATATGAGCTGTTAATGAAATGTTGATATGAAACTTGTTACTGGATATATATGAGTATCCATGACATATGATTAATGAATTTTCAAGTGAGACTGGCATTTATGAAACAAATATGAACTTGTTACATGTTGAACTTCAGTGTTACTCTAAATTACTCTAAACGTATTTGAAACTTATATGAACTGTTAACAAATATGAATTATGAAACTGTTAACAAATAAGTTACTCTAAACATATTCATATAAGTAACTCTAAACATATTCATATAAGTAACTCTAAACATATTTGAACTGCTTGTCTAAACGTATTCATATCTATAATAAGAATATTTGGTATATCATACCCAGCAACAAAAAAGAGTTACTTCAGTAACAAATAAGATAAGAATATTTGTTATATCATACCCAGTAACAAATAAGAATATTTGTTATATGGATATGTTTAGAGTAACAAATATGACCTGAATCATTATATCTCAAATGTTAGTATGAGCATGTGTCATTGACATGTTAACAAAGATATGAGGTGATAAGACTTTAGATGAAGGGAAGCCAACAAATCCACTTCAAAACTCAACTGCAAAACATAGTTGGTTTAGATTCCAAAAAAGAAGCAAATTTCCCATCTATTCATCATTGGGAATAGCTATCAAAATCTGTAAATGAATCTGTAAAATATTTTGTTCTAGACAACACTTGTATTACTCGTAACTGTAATAACAACAAATTGGACATGGCATCTTCAAATTGTAATGCATTATATGCATAAGTTAATTGATACAAAAAACCACTTCCCCTTCTTAACCTTCTTCAAATCTGTATTTTTCAAAGCTAACAAACAAAAATTGCTGCAAACAATTTAAGATGAGGGGCAAGGTTACAACATAACACACCAGTTGGTGAGACATCAGACTTTGTACATTATCATGCAGCGGGCAGGTGAAATTCTCTTCACGGCTTAAGCTCATGTCGTTTAAACAATCCAGGGTTGTCACCAGTTTACGCCAATTGCATATGTTCTTCATGTTTGAGGTCAAACACCTTTGACAGGACCAATTCCATTACCTACTTACACTAACAGATGTCACATAAGAATATTCTGATGCAGCTAAAATCAAAGTGTAAATATTAGTCCAAGTGATTGAGATAAATACGGGAATATTTGATGCAGATCTCTTGGACTAATCTTTACAATTCTCCCAGGAACGATCAAACAAATTTAGAGGAATTATCACTCATGAAAAGGAATGAATATTCCATCAGTGGTGATCTCACAGTATTAGTTCAAATCACTCATGTGTGGTTGTTGACAACTGTTCACAGATGTGGTTGTTAATTAAGCAAGCCACAGATTATGGTTGGATGAATGAGACTTAGCACCTTAAGTACACGAAAATGGCAATATTAAACTGTAGTAGAAGGAGAAGTGGGGCAATGAAAGAGATATGCTTTTTTCATTTGAGCACCGACACAAATTTTGCAAAAATTTGCCAATTTGAAGAATATTTGATTATCTAAACTGTTGTTAAAATCCAAAACTAAAGGGGAAGCTATTGACTTGTTCACATGGTAAAAAGCACACCCCAATGTTTTCTCCAAGCAACCTATTCAGTAGTCCAAAAGAAATGGTATTAATTCGACTTATAATAATATCACACAACCTAAACTATATGCCAAAAGAAAAAACCCTTAACTATGAACAAATATACACAAAAATACATTTTGGATTGAACAACCATGCAGTCCAATTTCAAAAACACCATCTCTCACACCGGCATTTAAAACCAACAAAATTTACATCTGAAGCTAGGGCCGTGTGTCCTGAAAATTAAAAATAAAATCATAGCTTAGAATAGAAAAATTAGAAACGAAGAAATATCTAATTACTTTGTACAACTCACTTTTATTACCTTCATCGTGTTTAAGCAGAAAACCTTTTCATCATCACATTATAAAAAGATGACGTGTCAAGCTCAATCCAAAGTGGAGAGTTAATGGGATGAGCAATAACCTAGATAAATTAAGAACATAAAATTCCTAGAAAAATTAATATATATTTGAAAATATGGAAAATTTTAAAATTATACATTTATTTACCTTTTTTCGTTGGAGTGGTGGATGTCGTGCTTTCTGGAACCAAGCAAGCTCGGCAAGAACCATCTTCCACTTCTATAACAAAAAAGGTATTTGGATGGTCAATGAAGAGGATATTTTGAAAAACAAAATCTAAGATTTTTATATTACCTCGGAAAAGAAGATTGCTTTGTCTTCAATGTGACTCGTCGCCGTTGCTTGTAAAGTTCTTTTAGCAATTTGCTGGAAATAATAATAATAATAATAAACAGTCACTAATTTTTAATTTCAAAATGGGAATGTTTGTAACGGTATGCATACCTTATCAAAACAAAATCCGATATAACCCCGTAGCCTGACATTTATGTGATTGTTTTGAAGTAACAGAACCTGTGAGAAGAAAAATGTTAATGCAAACATAGTATATTAAAAATATAATGTAGAATTATGATAAGAAACTTACAGTTTTTGCCAAATCTGCATCATCATCTATCTATATAAAAATACAAACCAATATTTTATCAAACAATGCATACCGAAAACAATTAAGTCATGCAATGAAATGTAGTAAAGGAAAAAATTTCTTACCCTGCCATATATGGTAATGTGGGTCCACATTTTAAAGCTTGGTAACGTATGATAATGCTATACCTGCATGTTAGACAACAATCGATAATAATTTTTTAAAACATCATTTAAACAAATAATATAAATAAAACAATGTAAAGAAAGAGAGTTAAAAAACTTACATACAATTTTTATCATACATTGGAAATCATAGCAGAACTTCTGGGTAAACGATGTTTACTGTGTTATTTATGTTGGGCTGAAGAAGGACACATACACGATCAAAAGATGTGCACCTTGAAAGTGCAACATAAAGATGTCCATGACTGAAAACTGGGGTCCGCAAATCAACTCCAACGAATTTTACAGATTGTCCTTGGGCTTTATTAATCGTCATAGCATATGTCACACGGACAGGAAACTGCCTTCTTGTCATATGAAAAGGTAATTCTGTAGCCGATGGTGACAAAGATATTCTTGGAATAAACACAAAACAACCGGCTTTATCCCCATTTAAAATTTGAGCTTCAATGACACGTGATGCACATCTGACAACCATCAATCGAGTGCCATTGCAGAGCCCGTCTTTTGGTGCAATATTTCGTAATAAAATAATAGGACAACCAACCTTAAGCTCAAGTGTAAATTGTGGCAACCCAGGAGGATCCAAAGAGTTTATGTACTCAGTTGGAAATCGATTTATAATGGTTGGGTCTGTTTCATCATTTTCAGACCGGCTGTCTGCAGCTAGATACGTAATCTTTTGTCTCGGAAAAATGTGTAATGCAGCAGCATTTATAAAAGCAACATCATCATTCCGTGCAGAAAGAATTATTCGTTCAGTCATGTATGCCGGAGTCACTGCACCCTCAATATCAAGCTGCGGATAAATTCGAAGTAATAACTCGTTTAAATCCTTGCACCTGAATATGTGAGAAGGAAGTTCTACCACCTCTGTAGGATTTGTGCCAACCTAATACATTATATAGATAAAATTTAAGTTAAGGAATGGCTAATATAAAAATAGTAAGTAAAATTAAATTAGGCATGAAATAAAATACCTCCAAAATGAATTTTGCAAAATTTGCATTCTCAACCGATGAGTTATTTAACCGCATATTTTGATCCAAGATCAAAACTTGTACAGAGCACCATAATACAGATCGTCTCAATGAGGCACCAACAATTTCTTCTCGAACCCCCTTTGGTATGACGGGCAAGATTTGTCGGAAATCCCCACCAAGAACAACAGTAATACCACCAAATGCTCTGGGGTTATCACAAATATCTTGTAATGATCGATCCACTGCCTCAACACAGTGCTGATGTTGCATAGGTACTTCATCCCATATTATAAGTTTTGCTTTTCTGAACAATTGAGCTTGCATGGATTGCTTGCTAAAATTACAAATTGAAGTATCATGCACATCTAACGGGATACGAAATGTGGAATGTGCAGTCCGACCTCCGCTAAGTAGCAATGATGCAATACCGGAAGACGCGACGGTGATAACTATATTTCCAAGACTACGCAACATTGTTGCTATTGCATTGTACAAAAAAGTCTTTCCAGTTCCAGCACCACCGCTCAAGAAGAATGTAGTACCTTTATTTTCAAATACTGATGAAGTAATTGCTGAATAAGCATTGCGTTGTGCATCATTGAGGCAATCAATGTCTTTTTGTGCATCCAATTGTTTCGCTTTATTTATAAGTTCCTGATGTTCATGCAACAATCTATTGCCAACAATTTCATTCCAATCTCCAGCAGAAAGTGGCATTGGTGGAAAGTCGGATAGACACTTACCGTACTCCTCAAGCAATTCATTGATAAGGAATAATCCATAATCTTCAAGTTGGCCCTGAGTTGGGGTAGAAATTGCAAATAAAGTTTGCAATTTATGTGGAAGATCATCGCAAATGTGCATTGAAAATTCATTCCATAATGCAAGGGGGTCGATCGGCACACATTCGATAAGAATAATACAAAACAGTCTTCGTAGTTGATATCCTGTTTTCATAATTGAAGCCTCGGCAAGACATTGTCTCCACTCGGAATCATCTTCAAGAAGACCTCTTGCAATACATGTTGCTTTGAATGTAGGGTACTCAATCGAATTGAATGTGCGTAAATTTTCCCACGATGTTGGCCCTTTAACAACTGTTAGTAGCAACCGTAGATAAAATCTCTCACCAGAATTAGGGGAGGCAAAATACATTCTGCCAATGGCATATCCAGATTGTCTTGGAGTCCAGACCTTTGTTGACGAATGCCACACAAACTTTTGGGGAAATTCTTGATATGTGAGATCATGCGCAGACTCATGTAAAGCGCAACATGTAAAAAATTCAGTCAAAGTTGTCTTATCATTTTCAGCCCTAGACCTTATTGCATCTACATCTTCATCTGGATCAAAAATAACACGGTGTTGCCCTGGTAAATGAAGTATCAATCTTTGAACTGACGGAATCTCTTGATGCAAAGGATGCTCGAATATTCGCCAGGCAGTCTCAGGTGGTCCAATATATCTTGCATCAAGGTATTGTTGGATCTCATTTACTGCGCCCAATACCATTGTGGTCCGATCATGACCTTTATAAATATACTTATGAATGTACTTCACACATCTTACTCCGGCACAAACTTCGACATTAATGTGGCAGTTAAAGCGCCTTGAGAGATACCTGTTGTGCGGCACAACATCTCGGTTATCAACCTGATGCCCCCTTACAGTATATAGATGCCCATTACTACGACGACGGTAAATAGGATATCCATCACGATCCAAGGTTGTTGCTTCTGCATAATTTCGAGGGTATTTCTTAGTACAGTTACCATTTTCCATGCATGAGGCATTTGGATTCCGAGCACCACATGGTCCATGTACCATACATTTTGACACAGTATCGAATAATGCAGGATCTTGAGCAGGATCAGGAAATTCAGCACATACAATTCTATCCACTTGATCACATGTATGAATCTTATCGGGTCCACGAAGAAAGAAAAGAGCATGCATATGTGGAAGACCCCGTTTCTGAAATTCAATTGTAAATACATGTGCTACTTTCTTTCCAAATACATTATTGCCATCAATCTCCTTCATCAAAGCCTTTCTTTTTAACTCAAATACACGTGCGACTAAATCTGGACGGTCGGTAGCCTTTTGATTGGGCAGTAGAGCCGAAGTAATTTCTGGCCACTTTGGATTTGCGGTCATGGTAAGAAAAATATCCGGGTGCTGGTTATAACGTGTGATAGCCATCGAGTCTTGAAATATTTCAAACATGTGACGTGCACTGCCAGTGAAAGATGAAGGAAGTATCATGCGCTGTCCAATTTGGTCGCATCTGGCATATGCATCGATATCTGCAAGACCCTGATAGAGCTCTGAGCGGAGTTTTCGTTGATTAAGTTTGATGAATGTCAAACGATGTTGCTCAATTGCTGCCCAAGCATCAACTATGAACTCCTGGAATAACTTTCCCGCTCTCAAAATTGAAGAATACTCGTTCTGTCTTTCAAACAGACGGTAGCTATAAAACTCACACATCGTCAGGCGTCTACTTGATGCTATGTTTTGAACTGGATCCCACTGCTTCAACTCAGGTTCCCATCCAAGCTGACCATCAGGAAATAATAAGACGTAGTGTAATGGTAAGTATGCAGGATGAGTCTCATTGATTTGCATTAATTGATGATTTCCTCGAAGATGTAAAACTATATCTCGCATCCCGGAAGGTCGATAGCCATCGCCAGGTAAAATAACCGCAATCTCATCTACGGTTGGGAGGTTATAACGGCGACGATCCTTGTTTGAATTGTAATGCAGATATACAGGAAGATCATGTCCACATGAATCTGCTTGAGATAAAACAGAATACGCCTGACAATATAGTTTGATGAATGGATTTATGCCCGATAAACAATTTTGAATAATTTTTAAGACATCCTTGCTCAAATGTGGATTTCTATTACTTCGGAACTCCATAGCAGAATCCGGATCATATATGTAAAGTTGACAATAACTTGCTGTTTGATCCGGTTGGGGCAGAAGTGATCCTGTTCGATGGCGTAATTCTCCATGAATTGTAAATATGTTCGGGCCCCTGCCAGCAATCAATCTTTGATCCATTGTCACACCAAGGCTGGTAAATGCATTAGCTGCATTATACTCCCGAGTATACATTCGAAATGATTTTGATGCCTCACTGTCACCATCATATAATTCTCTAAGTGATGGAGGGGGTTCATTAAGTTTCGGCAATTTTACTTTTCCTTGCAAACAACATGTTCCAAAAAGATGTGTTCTCAAAGTTGACTTCGACAACTGTTCATCCAACCAGTGTAAGGCTGAACAATGAGGGCATGGAATGTTCATTAATCCAAGATGGTGCCGACCAAAATCAACCAGAGTTGGTGGACCAGAGCCATGCTGAGTTGACCGACATCGGAAGATCGAGGATGAGCCAGCGTCTTCGTGTTCAACTGGAGAAGTTGTTAATACAGGTGTTATTTGAGGTATACAGATAGGAGTCATATATCGAGATATGTTTCGTTGAGCTTTTTCTCGTTCTCTCCTTTGACATTGAGCTAAACACCTAGCCAAAATAAAACCATAATAATTAAATAAAATTAAGTTACATTAAAGCAGAGGAGCTCTTATGAATAATAACCTGGCATATGGTTCATCATCTTCAGCACATATCGTAGCGTTGTGCGAGGCTGAGACCTCATCTACATGTTCAACGGGAGAAGTTGGTACTGCATATGTGCTTTGAGGCATGTCGAGTACACTGGTAGGAGTCATATATCGAGATGTGCTTGCTTGTATTTGTTCTCGTTCTCTCCTTTTGCGTTGAGCTAAAGCCCTATCCAAATTTAAACAGAAAAATAAACACAACTAAAATACATGGCTTGGTGAAAAGGTTTTATGTACAGTCGGGTTGATAATGACCTGACAGATGGTCCAGGAACTTGCCCGGAGATCATATCGTTACGCGAGGCCGAGACAGCATCTTCTTGTTCAACCGGAGAAGTTGTCACGGCTGCTGTTATGTGAGGTATATCAAGGACACCGTCAGAAGGCAGAGCGTGAGATATGTTTCGTTGTTCCTGTTCTCGTTCTCTCCTTTTGCGTTGAGCTAAAGCCCTATACAAATTTAAACAGAAAAATAAACACAACTACAATACATGGCTTGGTGAAAAGGTTTAATGTACAGTCGGGTTGATAATGACCTGACAGATGGTCCAGGAACTTGCCCAGAAATCATATCGTTACGTGAGGCCGAGACAGCATCTTCTTGTTCAACCGGAGAAGTTGTCACGGCTGGTGTTATGTGAGGTATATCAAGGACACCGTCAGAAGGCAGAGCGTGAGATATGTTTCGTTGTTCCTGTTCTCGTTCTCTCCTTTTGCGTTGAGCTAAAGCCCTATACAAATTTAAACAGAAAAATAAACACTACTAAAATACATGGCTTGGTGAAAAGGTTTTATGTACAGTCGGGTTGATAATGACCTGACAGATGGTCCAGGAACTTGTCCAGAAATCATATCGTTACGCGAGGCCGAGACAACATCTTCTTGTTCAACCGGAGAAGTTGTCACGGCTGGTGTTATGTGAGGTATATCAAGGACACCGTCAGAAGGCAGAGCGTGAGATATGTTTCGTTGTTCCTGTTCTCGTTCTCTCCTTTTGCGTTGAGCTAAAGCCCTATCCAAATTTAAACACAAAAATAAACACTACTAAAATACATGGCTTGGTGAAAAGGTTTTATGTACAGTCGGGTTGATAATGACCTGACAGATGGTCCAGGAACTTGCCCGGAAATCATATCGTTACGCGAGGATGATACAGCATGTTCTTGTTCAACCGGAGAAGTTGTTATGGCTGGTGTTATGTGAGGTATATCAAGTACACCGTCAGAAGGCAGAGCGTGAGACATGTTACGTTGTTCTTGTTCTCGTTCTCGTTCTCTCCTACTGCGTCGAGCTAAAGCCCTATCCAAATTAAGCCCAAACTAATTACAATTAAAATACATTATTAGCGTATATTAGATGTTCATTTTGAGAATATGGTAGATGTTCAATTAAAATACTCCCAATTTGGAATTGGGTGAATATGTTCATTTTGAGAATGAACACTCCCAGTTTCTAATTGAGAATTTCAGAATTTGAGTAGTTATTGAACTTCAATGTCAAATGCACAAATTCCATATCATCAGAAATTTTAGAATTGCAAATTACATGAGAAATATTCCCAAAGTATACTCTTCGGAAATTTGAGAATTTCAGAATATGAGTACTCAAATTCCATATCAATAACTCAAATTTCAGAAGAGTATACTGCATGAGAAAAATTTGAATACTCAAGTTTGAATTTGGTCATTAGAAAAATTCAAGTTCAAAATTAAATTCAATTTCAAGTTCAATAACTCAAATTTCATTTGATAATTTAATGTTAAGGTCAACATTTTTCTTATATCATCAAATACCAAAGTTCAGTTTAATTTCATGTTAAACTCAAATTTCATAAGAGTTGAGGTGCAACATTTTGAAATTAACAACATCAAGCTCTTCAATAATTGAGGATATGAGTAACTTGTAACTTGTTTGAAACTGGAAATTTTTCTCTTTCAACTTGTTTGAAACTTGTATGAGTAACTGGGTAACAACATCAAGCTCTTTGAAATTTTTCTCTTTCAACTGTAACTTGTTTGAAACTGGAAGAAAAAATGAGAAAATGAAATTTGATGAAACTTGATGAGAAAATGAAACTTGATGAAACTTGATGAGAAAATGAAATTTGTTTGAAACTTGAAATAAGCTTTTGGTATGAGGAAATGGATAAGAAATGAAATTGGTGAGTAACATTCAACTTTAATCAAATTTTTATATGTTACCATGAATACATTCAAATTTCAGCATAGACTTTTGTAATATCATTCAGCCAAATGACAGTAAATACACCCAATGACATTAAAAGAATCACAGTGAATGATATTAAAAATCAAGATATTAGAATACAGTCAACATATACAAAAATCACAGTGAATACACCCTACTGCAGACCAACATTCATGTGTTAACTTGATGTGAAAAATTTTCATCCGGTTAAATTTTTCTTGATGAATTTTCGTCAAGGTAATTTGATCAAGCAAAAATTTCATTCAGCCAATGTGAATACACCCATAACTAAAAATGTTAACTTCTAATTGCATCATTGACTGTTGAGGATCATAAATTGAGTTCTAATTGAATTTCAAGTCAACAATGAACAGGATTGAATGTTGACATGGATTTAAATTGCAATTCATTAGAATTGCAATCATCAGTAAATTTAAACACAACATTCAAACAGGATTTAAATTGAGAATCATACATACACATACACATTTATTCAATATTTATTCAATACACATACACATTCTTCTATCTTCTCAGTTTTTTGGACAGTCAAAAAAGCTTGTGAGAGCTCAATTGTATAATTTATACATATACCTCAAACTTCTATCTCCAAGTTTGTGAGAGCTCAATTCTTTTGTACACATATGCTCAATTCTTCTATCTCCAGCTTGAATTTCAAGTTAACAAAGTGAGCTTCTCAGTTTTTTGCTTATATTCATTCAAAAATTACATCCATGTTTCAAAATTAAAGTTTCAAGTGAAAAAGTGTGCATTGGTGTATGTGTGCACACATGGAGAAAATTACATCCAAGTTCAAAAATTATTTTTTGTGTTTTTAGTGTATGTTTTTGAACAGATTTCCAATTTCATTGGTGTATGTGTGCATATGTTAACAGATATCCAAGTTCAAAACCAATGCTTGGTTATATAACCAATAAAAAACTGCATGAAACAATAACAATGCATTAACACTAATTTTTGAAGCTCTCTTTACCAACAATAACAATGCATGAAACAATAACAATGCATTAACAATTAAAAAGTGCATGAAATAAAAAACTGCTAGAACCAATAACAATGCTAGAAACAATATCCAAACTTTATACATTAACACTAATTTTTGAAGCTCTCTTTATCACAATGTGTATCAAAAAAATTGGTCACAGGATACATAAACTTGGATAAACATAATTTGATATGAAATTGCAGACATAATGTTTATCAAAATGTTAATAATGTTAACTTGGATTTATGTTTATAATGTTAACAGGACAATGTTTATCAAAAAAATGCATTGTCCCATTGCAGACAAATGTTAACTTGGATTTATTAACTTGGATTTATGTTAAAAATGTTAAAAATTGAACATTATTAACTTGGATTTATGTTTATCAAAAGTTGGATAACACATATTAACAGGACAATGAGATAATTTGATCATTTTGATAATTTTGATAAAATTGAGATAATTTTGTTCCATTCCAAAATTTGATCATTGTATCAACTGAGAAAAAAAGCTATATAACTCAGAAATTCATGTATCAAGTATCAAATGAGAAAAAAAAGCTATCACATATAACTTCAGATTCAATGAGAAATTTTTTATCACATGTATGAAAAAGCTTAGGACAATGAGAGAACTAAGAAAGTTTAGGAAACTTGAGATTCAATGAGATTCAAAGGCAGAAATGTTGATCATATAACTAAGAAATTCAAGTTCTCACATGTATGCCTAAGTTATAACTAAGAAAGCTTAGGACAATCCTGTTTACCCCCATTGCAAGGTTCACCAAAAAATTCAAGTTATAACTAAGAAAGCTTAGGTCAATCCTGTGTACCCCCATTGCAATGTTCACCAAAAAATTGCATAATATAAATTTGATTCAAGTTAACAGGACAATGTTTATCAAAAAAGTTTGTATTATCATATGTGTTACCATATGTGTTATCATATGTGTTAACAGGACAATGTATTATCATATGTGTTATGAAAAGAAATGAAGAACACAAAGTGTGCAATGAAAATCCTGTCAGGCAATCAAAATTTTTGAAATTGCATCCATGAAAAAAACACCAATTTCAGGCCTATCTCAATTTACAGTGTGCATTGGTGGCAATCAAAAGTTTTGAAATTGAAAAAGTGTGCATTTGTGTTTTTTACATCCATATCAAGCTCATTGAAAAATTGAAAAAGTGTGCCTTGAAAAATTGAAAAATTGTATTCTACATGTTAAAGTTGGAATAAACATTTGGATCAGCAAGCTCATATCAAGCTCTTCACAGGACACTTTCAGGGAAAAATTGAAGTGCTTATCAAAATGAAATTTTGTGAAGATTGCATAGAGAATTGGGTGTATTGAAGCTTTCATCCAATATTCTTACAATTGCTGAATATGAAAAAAACAATACTCATTTCAAGCTCTCATCCAATACTCATTTCTCAATATTCTTTCAATATTTATCCAATATTCTGTCATATCAAGCTCTCATCCAATTTCTGAATATGAAAAAAACAATACTCAAGCTTTCATTTTCAAACTCATTTCTCAATATTAGAATTGTTGTATCTCTATTAGAATAGAATTGTTCTAATAGAAATTCCAGTGTAAATTATATATCTAATAGAATAGAATTCACAGGACAATACTATTAGAATAGAATTAGAGATATAATTCTATTCTTCAAGCTTCATTCCTAACATTCACAGGACAATGCAATAACATCCATTTTTTTCTTAATGTATTCAACCTCTTACCCAAATGCTAATGTGAGACTAAATTTCAAACTCTTACCCAAAACCAATTGATCAAAATTACACAAATTGAACCAATTGCACCAAAACCAATTTAAATCCTCAGGATAGTCAATTGGTTTTCCATACATATGAAATAGAATATTGACATTCCTTATATCATTTTTGATAACCCAATTTTGCAATACATAGAGAAGTTTGACATTGCCAGGATTTGAAAATCCTATGCATTGCCAGGACACTGTAGAGAATTTTGCATATGCATATCAAAATTTTGCATATGTAGAGAATTTTGCATATCAAAAAAAATGCCATTGACAGGACCCAAAAAATTCTCTAGATATGCAAAATTCTCTACATTGAATATGCAAAAGTCTCTACATATGGTTATCCAAGCAACTTGCTTTTATGGTTATCCATTATATAAGCAATTCATCATGTATAAGCAACTTCAGGTTATCCATTATATTTATGTAAGAATGATCTATTATCCAATTACACATAACACCCAATTACACATAAACATAACACCCAATTTATATGTGTAATTACACATAAATTCAGCCCTAAAATGAGTGAAGCAAATATAAGAAGCATGTCAAGTACATATGCAATAACATGGCAATGACAGGATTAGTGTTGTGACAGGATTTTGGAAATTTGCATGAAAGTGTCCTGTTAAAAAAATAACCAAAATGAAGCAAATCATCAAGCTGTCATCCAACATTAAAATTTTCAGTAACAAATTAAAAAATCATCAAGCTCTTATCAGCAAGCTCTTATCATTTACAAATTAACAAATTCAAATTAAAAAAAATCTTCACAGGACACTGTAATGCAAAAATTAAGAGATTATCAAAATGATTTGTTTCAAATCCTGGCAATGCTTATGATGCCAGGACACTGTAGAGAATTTTGCATATGTAAAGTGTCCTGGCAATGTAGAGAATTTTGCATATGCATTCAATTCTGTTGACAGGACCCAAAAAAATTGACATTACTCAGGACAATTGGTTACTCAGGATATCAAGTTTAGCATTATTAACATTATGAAGATTACTCAGAATATGAGTGACTTGAGAATCAGAAATTTTATCCATTCACATTGCTTATCCATTCAGTTTGGATATCAGTTTAGCATTATTAACATTTTGTCTGCAAAAATTTATGATATTGGAATTATCCATTCACATTGCTTATCCATGGATAAACTCAGTATATGCATTCTCAAACTAACTTCAAAAATTTTGAGATTGGATAATTCCAAACTCCAAACATAATTCTCAATAAATTTTTGAAGATATTTTGAGTACATGGATAATGTGAAATATCCAGTCATTCACATTGATTATCCATGGAATATATGTTTGCTTATTCCAGGATAAACTCCATTGGAAATATCCATTCATTACAGGACAATCAGTTTGATATTGGAGTTTGGAATTATCCATTCTCAGGACAATCAGTTTGACAATCAGTACATGCAAAATTTGATACCATTCTCAAAATATCAAACTCACATTGCTTCTATGATCCTCAATCCAATATCAAACTCACATTGCTAATGTATAATTCAAATATGTCCCAATACAAAAGTTTTGTCACAGGACACATAACATTGTTTTTTATTTTTGATAAAATATTTGAATTTTTGGGTTATAAACTTAGTCACAGGAGCAACATTGTTTTTGCTATCATTGGGTTATAAACATATTCATAGGAAACATTGGGTTATAAACATATTCATAGGAAACATATGTTATCATTGGGTTATAAACATATGTTGCTCAGTTATAACATATGTTATCATTGGGTTATATTCATAGGAGCAACATATGTTTATAACCCAATGATAGCAAAAACATTGGGTTATGTCCCAATTCATAGGAGCAACATTGGGTTATCATTGGGTTATAAATGTTTATAACCCAATGTTTATAACCCAATGATAACATATGTTTATAACCCAATGATATGTTTATAACTGAGCAACATTGGGTTATCATTGGGTTATGGCCCAATTCATAGGAAACATATGTTATCATTGGGTTATAAACAAAAGTACACAATCAATTAGGATAACATTTTCAAATTGGGACATGTTTTTGGTTATAACCAAAATGTTATCAAAAAACTTTGGTCACAGGAAACATAGAAGCAAAAACATTTTATCAAAAAGTCAAAAATTCAAATATTTGTATTGGGACATATTCATAGGAAACATATGTTATGTGACCAAGTATTGGGTTATAAACTTGGGATAATATTGTTTTTGATAATATTATTTGATAACATATGTTTATAACCCAATGTTGTTTCCTATGAATTGGGACATAACATATGTTTATAACCCATTGTTTTTGATAACATATGTTATGTTTCCTATTGGATAACATGTTTTTGTTTTTTGATAAAATATTTGAATTTTTGGGTTATAAACTTGGGATAATTCCAATACAAAATTACAAAAGTCAAAAATTCAAATATTGGGTTATAAACTTGTCCAATATCTCTAAATTGGGTTATAACCCAATTCCTCATACAGGAGAGGACACATTGAAAATGTAACACAATTTCTCATATAACCAAAAACATGTCCAATACAAAAGTACACATTCAATTTTTCTCCATGCCCAATACAAAATTACACATTCAATCAATTTTTCTCCATACCTGAAAAACCAAACTCAAAACACCAAGCTGTGATGAAGCTCTAACCAAGGGATGAAGCTCTCACTGAGAATGTTGATCTGCAAGGGGAGTGTGGAATACAAAATTACACAGTCAGTTAAAAATTCAATTGGGGGAGTGAAATGTTTAGAATTCAGTAAAAAATTCAATTGGGTACATGAAGATTACCCAATACATAATGAACTCATGGGCAAATCATTATGTATTCAATTGAGTAATCTTCATAATTCAAGTTTAGCATTAAAAATTTACAGTGATATTAACATGTTTTTGTTTTTTGATAAAATATTTGAATTTTTGGGTTATAAACTTGGGATAATTCCAATACAAAATTACAAAAGTCAAAAATTCAAATATTGGGTTATAAACTAGTCCAATATCTCTAAATTGGGTTATAACCCAATTCCTCATACAGGAGAGGACACATTGAAAATGTAACACAATTTCTCATATAACCAAAAACATGTCCAATACAAAAGTACACATTCAATTTTTCTCCATGCCCAATACAAAATTACACATTCAATCAATTTTTCTCCATACCTGAAAAACCAAACTCAAAACACCAAGCTGTGATGAAGCTCTAACCAAGGGATGAAGCTCTCACTGAGATGTTGATCTGCAAGGGGAGTGTGGAATACAAAATTACACAGTCAGTTAAAAATTCAATTGGTGGAGTGAAATGTTTAGAATTCAGTAAAAAATTCAATTGGGTACATGAAGATTACCCAATACATAATGAACTCATGGGCAAATCATTATGTATTCAATTGAGTAATCTTCATAATTCAAGTTTAGCATTAAAAATTTACAGTGATATATTTTTGATAACACATATTAACATGTCAATATATTTGATATCAAACTCTTATCAAAAATATTAACACATATTAACATGTCAAAAATATCAAATATGTGTTTATAACCCAAAATAGCAAAGTATGTGTCCTGTGATATTTTATCAAAGTATCCTGTGTGTCCTGTGTGTCAAACTTAGTGTTAATATTTGATAAAATATGTGTCCTGTGATATCAAACACATATTAACACATATTAACATTTACATGGATGATATCAAACTCACATTACTCAAGAATTTTTTGATATTTTTGATAACACATAGCAAATTTTGATAAATAGCAAAGTATCCCTGTAAAAGTTTGATATCAAGTTTGACACACAGGACACTAAGTTTGATATTTGCTGTGTGTCTATATTATAACACAGGACACTAAGTTTGATATCAAGTTTGACACACAGGACACTAAGTTTGATAAATAGCAAAGTACCCAAACTTAGTGTCCTGTGTGTCAAACTTAGTGTTAATATTTGATAAAATATGTGTCCTGTGATATCAAACACATATTAACACATATTAACATTTACAGGGATGATATCAAACTCACATTACTCAAGATTTTTTTGATATTTTTGATAACACATAGCAAATTTTTCAACAGCCATATGAAGTTTAGCATTGCTTCTATGCTAACCTGGACATTCACTCACTCAACAGTCAGGTTGGATATCAAGTTTAGGATTGCTTCTATGTTTCAAAAATTACACATTCAATTTTTGATATCTTAATATGATATTCTGTTTCAAAAATTACACATTCTATTTCAAAAATAGAAGTCCTAAATTGCAGACAACTTCAAAAAATAGAATTTTTATGAAAAAAAATTATTAACATTACTCAGGGAAAACATTTTTGAAGCTCAAGAACTTGGTCACAGGAAACATATTCATATCAAAAAATTGATTATCCAAGTTCAAATTTTTTGGAAACAATGCTAGAAAGCCAAGTTCAAATGTATCCATCCAAGTTCAATTTTTTTTGATATGATATTGCAGAAAAAAAAATTTGATCAAATGAAACATGTTCGCAAAGCTCACCAAGAGGGTGCTTGAGCTCTCCTGTGATGAAGGCTTGATGTGCTTGATATGCTTTCCTCCCCCGTGATCTGAGGTAGAAGAGAGTCTGAGGTAGAAGAGGGTAAGTAGAAGAGTGCGCTGGAGGAGGTAGAAGATGATGGCGATGCTGGAGTTAGAAGAGGGTGCTAGCTCTGCCTTGAGGAGGTAGGATGCTGGAGGTAGATGATGGAGGAGGTAGATGATGAGCTGCTTCCTCTTGGCGCGCAAAAATAATACGCCGTAGATGATGTGATCAAATCCATTTCCCCCTCAGCTTTGATGTGATCAAATTCCATTTCCCTCCCAATGGTAGATAGGTAAAACAAATTTTTGAAAGTTTGATTTCTCAAAAATCTCAATTTCTCATCTCAATTTCTCAACACACCCAATTACACATAAAAATTACACATAAAAACACACCCAATTACACATAACCAAAATCTCTTATCCAAAATCTCTTATCCAAAATCTCTTAACCAAAATCTCTTATACATTTCTCTTATAATCAACACACCCAATACAAATCTAAACATAACCAATTTCTCTTATACAAAAACTCTTATCCAATTTCTCTTGATAACATCCCTGTTTTATAATATAGATATATATATATATATATATATATATATATATATATATATATATATATATATATATATATACACTAGCAAATATCCCGTGCACACGTGCACGTGGACTGGGAAAAACGGTCAGAAAGGGGGGAAGAATAAAAAGTGTGGGTGTGTGTGGGGGAGGGTCCAGGGGCAAAAATATAAAAATAGGGGTTGCACGTGGACTGAGAAAAAACGGTCGGAAAGGAGGGGAAGAATAAAAAGTGTGGGTATGGGGGGGGGTCCAGGGGCAAAAATATAAAAATAGGGGTTGCACGTGGACTGGGAAAAACGGTCGGAAAGGGGGGGAAGAATAAAAAGTGTGGGTGTGTGGGGGGAGGGTCCAGGGGCAAAAATATAAAAATAGGGGTTGTGTGCAAAATTCCCCACATCCTCTTTTATCCCTCAAAATCTCATCTCTTATCCAATTTCTCTTGTCCAATTTCTCTTATTCAATTTCTCTTGATAACATCCCTATTTTATAAAATAGATATGTATGTATGTATGTATATGTATATATGTATATGTATACTCTTGTCCAAATTCTCTTATCCAAATTCTCTTGTCCGATTTCTCTTATCCAATTTCTCTTGATACCATCCCTATTTTATGGAATATATGTATGTATATGTATGTATGTAAATGTATGTATGTATGTATATGTATATTTGTATATGTATACATGTATGTATTTATGTATGTATATACTCTTGTCCAATTTCTCCCGTCCAATTTCTCCCGTCCAATTTCTCTTATCCAATTTCTCTTGATAACATCCCTATTTTATAGAATAGACTAGAAATTGCCCGTGCACTTGGTGCACGGAGCAAAATTAACCCCCAATGAGCACGGCCGCAGTGCACGCGCGGAACCGGGAAGGAGCGAAAAGCGTGGGTGAGCGTGTCGGCAGCGTCGGAGGGTAAAAGGGGAGCGAATGCATGGACACCCCAAAAACCAACCCACACAATCATGATGCAGGACCCACACGGGTGTTTCGATGAGTGCAAAAACGGGTGAAAATGAGAAGAGTAGGTTTGAGTACGTGTATTGTTTTGGGGTTTTTGGTTTTTTTATTGGGATGTGATTTTGGTGGTTTTGAGTTTGGTTGTGTCCGTGTACAAAGTGCACGGACACCCCAAAAACCAATCCACACAGTAAGGACGCGGAACCCACACGGTTGTTTCAATGAGTATAGAAATGAGTGAAAATGAGAATATTAGGTTTGAGTGTGTGTAGTGTCTTGGGGTTTTTGGTTTTTTTGCTTGGGGGTGTAATTTTGGGTGTTTAGGTTTGGGTGAGTTTTTTGGGGGCTGTGTGGAGTTTTGGGTTTTTTGGGTTTTGGGTTTAAGAAGGTTGTCCCACGTGGCGATATGACATTGCCACATGTGACAAAGATTCAAAAACCTCCCTCTTTTGTAATATAGATAATATAGTAATCTTCCATTGCGAAAAGAAGGCTTTTCGCACGGTGCGAAAAGATTTTTCCTTTTTTTGAAATTTGTTTTGAATTTGTTTTTGATGTTTAATCCATACAATTATATACCACAAGGAAAATAATGGATGAACCCTAGGGTGATTTGAGCACCCATCCACCCGTTACAAAATTAACGGTTTCAGAACGTGCAAATTTGTTGAAATGCCTTGATCGAAGGCCAAGTCACATTGTTTTTCAACCATTATTTTTTGAGGGGTGTATAACATAAACTGAAGGTAGAAAAAAATTTTGAAATTTTTTTTCAAAAAAAAGTTAAAAACATTTCACACCATGCGAAATGTTTGCAATGGAAGATTAACATATACACACACACACACCCCATTATAAAAGCATCAATCTCATAATGATTTCCGTTCAAAGTGAATATGAGCTATTGATTTTTTATAAGTTTATCAATCTTGTTCATTGATTACTGCAAATATTTTTTACCATTGATTTAGTGATAAGTTAATTAATGTTGGAAAGCCTTATTTTAAGGAAAGAACTCGTATTTAGTTGAAACATTTTAATTAGTTATGCACTTATAATTATTTCAAAAACCAGTTAATTGGATATCTAACTGAAATTAACTGTATTTTATTAAAATCAAATAATTATAAATTTTTACTTCATTAGGGAACATTAATTCATAAGTCAAGTATAGTTCAGAATTCTTTTGAGTTTATATATGCTATCATAAAATAATAATAAGTTTTCTTTATAAAAGAGCAAGTTTATTATCATAAAATAGGAAGTGTAGCGAAGTAGATTAAAAAAGAATCCAATGTTATATATTTTAATATTTTTAAGACGAACATACTTAATTATTCATAAATAGTAAATTATCGTGTTTACACATATTTTTTTAATTTCAAATGTCTAATAATTTTAATAAGAATTAGCAGTAATGATTACTTTATAAATTTATAAAATTTGATTTTATTTGCTCCCGTTTCAAGCGCGCTTGTTGCATAATTTTCTTTTATAAGTTATAATTAATCTTGCCATTTATTGTCGCAAATGATCGTGACCATTTACTTTATCGTTAGTTAACTAATTTTGGAAACTGCCTGCAATGTAAAAGCATTAAGCTATTGATTCTCATATGTCATATTAATTTTAGCTTTTAATTACAAATAAAAGGCATCTAGCCCTTTATTCTATCGTAAATTCTAAGCGTTGAAACAAAATGCAGTCTAATTTTTTTGCACAGATTTTGCTATTTTAGCTATTTAGTTCATGAAGTTGATTGTAATTTCTGGGATGAAGCTGAGATGCTATATCTCATACTACATATATTAAATTCAGTCAAAATAAGACACATTGTAAATTGGACTTTAGAAAGATTATATGATATGTATAGTTTAATATGCAGTAATTTGCCTTCGATAACTAACATAAGTAAATGTTCCAGCTTAATAAAATTCTCATATTTAGCATATGAGACATTAAAATATTTATGTATTTTTCTTTGATATTTTCCTTATTAGAAAGAAATATCTAAAATTAGTATTTAATTATAATTCTTTTAATTTAGTATAAAGCTTACAAATTTATTTAAAAGTACTTTATGGAGAAGAAAATTTTCAAACTAAATTTTAATTATAATTAGGAACCCTTATCTGATTTGAATTTCTAAAAATATAATGTGATTGTATTAGAGTAATAAATACGAACCTAATTATTTTTAAAACCAACACATAGGAGCTTAATTATCTTCAAAATTAATATTCAATTACTAAAATTTAAACTATTAGATTCTATAAATCGATTTTAAAGTATTTCATGGAGAAAAAAGTTTAAACTTAGATTTCGATTATGATTATGCATCCTTATTTAATTTGTATTTATAGAAAAGCTTATTTGATTAAACTAGATTAATTATGTTTTTCTAATAATTTCAAAAAACAACCAATTAAGAATCTATTTGTAACTAAGAATTTTTGATCAAGATCAAGTAATGATGATTTTTTTAAAAACCTATTGAATTAGAAGGAAAATATAATTGTAAAGTTTTTTGATTTATCTTCATTAGTATAAAGCTAGCAAGTTTGATTTGTTAAAAAAGTAAATTTGTTTTATAAAAAAGCAAGTGTTTTCTTATGAAATAAGAAGTGCACAACTAGTTTTTAAAAGAAATATGATAATTTATAATTCAATTGGGGTTTTAACATGCATATATAATTATTAATAAATATTGACTATATTGTTAAAGGTATATCCCTTTTATTAAGTATAGTTAACCCGATATCAAATGATTCTATTGAAAATTATCAAAATAATTACTTCACAAATTTATAAATTTTAATTTTGTATGCTTTCAGTCAATGGACACTTAGTGCATGTTCTTTTTTCTAGCATGTATATATATACACACACACACATACGAGTTGGTCTATACAATGTCACAAATGATAAAATTATGCACCAATGCCATAAATCCATTCCGTTGAATATGATCTAACTATTCTAAACTATATAAAAATAAAATTTCAAATAATTTGGATATATTTTATCTTCGCATAAAACGGGAACAAAATAAATGTTCCTGAATTTCATTAGAAGTGACTATTTTGTCACCTTCTTGATGCATTGGTAGACACATTAAAATTATTTAAAAATTTATTTTTAGATGGATTAGATGAGTTAGATCAGATTCATCAGAATGGATTTATGATTTGTATTAAATTTTTTATTTAGGGAGTTAAATTTTTTATTAAAAAATAAATGGATATTTTGTAGTCCAACTACACACATATGCGGAAAAAGCTACCATAGGTTGAAAACCGTTCTACGTGAGAATCACAAACACCATTCTCCACCAAATTTTGGATGACGAAGATTGTTCATTTTGATTTTTATATTAAAATCCAATTACAACAATGATCTAGTGAACTCGAACTGTTTTGCTTGTTCATTTGACCGTTGCCAGAAGTTTTATTACTGCAAAATTATTAAATTTGCATCAAGTAGATGATCGAGCGAAATCCTTGGGTTCACTAGATATTTGATGTTTTGTAATTTAGAATGTGAAGATCAAAATAAACAATACCAATCATTTAAAAAATGGTGGAGCGTAGAGTTTTGATGATAGCCTAGGAGGGTTATCCTTTTAGGATAACTGCTGCCCATATTGCTCACACACACGTGTGTGTATGTATATATTGCTTAAAATAGTAAATGTAGTAGAAGTCATAGGTTGTGAAAGCAAGATAGTTGATGTGGAAAAATGTTTTAATCAATGTGACTGGAGATTGCTCATGAACTTGAAGGTAAATTTATGTAATGGCCAATGACTCAAAATGTTAGGCAGTTTATGCAAGTTAAGAAACATGTTGAAGAAGCAATAGTTTATATGAGCTGTAATAAACACAAAAGCAGGATGATGAACAGATGCACTTACTAGAAGTTATGTGTCACTTCAATTGATGACAAGATGCAAGAGACCAATGTGATGATGTCAACTTTGAAGATGTGCGACTTAGCCAGATGGCTGCGTAAAGTGATGGGAAAGCTCTAGAAATGCTAGGGCATGTAAAGGCAAACATGGAACTGAGATTGAAAAAAAAGAGAGGATATGGTGGTTAAAGGTGTGTCGCGTAAATAAGCTAAATGGTGAAAACAATACACGTACCCATCTCAAAATATTGGGATGATGGCTAGGTGGTGGTTGTTGGAGTTTTGGGTTGTCGCTACAAGTTTTACCCCTGGGTGCACCATATAGTATTTTATTGACAACTAATTGTTACCACCATGGCATGCAGCTCTATTAGTTGATAAGCACAGATTACGACAATTTTGGATTCAATGACATGCCTATATGCAAGACTGTAAAATATGGTGAACATCTTAAGAAGCACACTTAATCTATATTATGAATTTCACCTTTATATAACAACTATATGAATGTGATCGGCGAGGATGTGGGTGAGCATTTGGGGAACAAAGCTTCACGACAAGTATGCTGATACGGACGCACCGTCTGCACCAACCGCACCCCCTTTGGTGACTTACGTTCGGCGCAGAAGACGTGGGGACACCGCTTAGTGAGCTCAGTGGTATTCTAGTCTTTTCAGACTAGATTAGTAATTTCCTTCTTTTTCTATTTAATCTAGGGCTAGCCGTCTTCTCTGGGCATACTTATTTGTGAAGAATAACTAGGTATCTTGTGAAGGTGATTTAGGCTTTTATTTCGTTTAATTAAAAGCTAGGAGAGAGGATCTCCTCTTCAAAGAGATCTAACTATCTTTGTTCTTCATTACAATCTTATAAAAATTCCACTTTTTTCATATTTTTCCACTTTTAAATCTGATTTGATTGATCGATCTACCGGATCGTATCAAATGGTATCAGAGCGGTGACATCTGATGGCGGCAAATATGAGAGGGAAGACGGCTCTGATAGACAAGAAGATTCAAGGGCTTCGAGAAGATTTCAATCGTGAGATTGAAGGGATGAAGAAAATTATGGGGATTCAATTAAGGATCACGTCCACTCGCAAGAAGACATCCAAGTTGAACTCCGGGCCATGGGGAGGGAGGCCGCTCAAGCAAGTCGTGATCTCTAAGGATTAAAAGAAGCCACGTCGGATCTGAAATTTTTAAGAGAAACCACGACGTCAATTCCGGCAATGATGGCAATGTTACAAACCCTAACAGTCGGGAAATGAGGAGATCGGGGCAAGGGGATCCAAGGGGAGGAGAATCAGGGCGATTCCACGCTCGAATCAGCGAACCAAGGCCAGTCGGGGGCTGCGACGGCTGCGATAGGCCCCCTAGGGTTTGCCGCAGCTGCGGCAAGCCCTCCCGGGCTTGTCAGGCCATTGACAGGCCCACCCGGGCCTGTTTTCCAGGCGGCAGGCCCATCCGGACGTGCAGAAACTTCGGCATGCCCATCCGGGCTTGCGCCAGCATCCACAGGCCCTTCGGGGCCTGCAACAGCAGCGGCACCCCCTTGCGGGGGTGCTGGGGGATCAGCGCCCCCTGTCGGGGGTGCGACGGCATGGGCGGCCCCCCGGGGCACGACGAACATGGCAGGGGGCTCCGGGGGAGTTGCAGGGTTTGCCCCCTTTCCGAGAGGGGCGTCGGGACACGACAGAGAAGGATGGACCCGGGGTGCCACCATCGGGGCCCCTGTGGCCCAATTCTGGAGGGCAGAGACTTTTCCACAGGGGCCGAGGCCAGCGGTTGACCCCAGGCAGGCTTTTGAGGGCTTCTCGGGACGTGGGCAAGGTCCGGGGCTATTTGGAAGGCCGGACAGCGCCTACCCAGCAGTACGGAGGGACCGGAGGGCCTACTTTTGTGCGACCACCGAAGTTTACAGGGTACTGCTACCAGACCAAGGCTCTGAAGAGGCCTAGTTGGCCTGAGGAGCTGTACGGAGGGGTGATGGAGGCCCAATGGATGCACTGGGTGGAGGTGTGGATCGGGGTGGTGATCGTGGTAGAGATGAGGGGCAACAGGGTGACATCAATGCGGATTGTCGACTGATGAAGCTACAGATGCCGATATTTGATGGCACAGATCTTGATGGTTGGATCTATCGGGCGGATCGCTACTTTCAGGTGATGCGGTTGACGGAGGATGAGGTCTTGAGAGCCATCAGGATCTATTTAGAGGGAAAGGCCATGTCATGGTACCGATGGAAGGTGGTGCAGACCCCTTTTCGCACTTGAGAGGAGCTGTCAGCACAGATCGTTGATCGATTTCAGGAGACCACGGGAGAGACTTCTATTAGCAGCTGTTAGCTCTGAGGCAGGAAGTGACAGTGAGAGACTGTGGAGAAATTTGAGATGCTGAACATCAGGTTGAGGGGGTGACAGACGAGGTCATGATTAGAAACTTCATGAGGGGGCTAAAGCCCTCTATACAGACGGAGTTACGAATGCAGAGCCCGGGGACCTTGGAGGATGTCCTTCGCCTGGCCCACAAGGCGGAGGAGAAGCATGCGAAAGAGAGGAGGATACATGGAGCTTGGGGGACCCAAAATTCCCGCCCAGCACCAGCAGCAGCACCGAGGGCCCCTACAGGAGCACCTGAGCCTAGAGGAGAGGCACGCCCAGCGACATTGGGGCGATGACTGACAGATGCAGAGATACGGGAGAAGAGAGCGAAGGGGCTGTGTTTTCGCTGTGATGAGCGGTTTACCCCCGTCACCGTTGCGTGAGCCGATTGCTGCAGATCACTATCGTGCCGGATGATAATGGTTATGTTGGTGAGGAGTATGAGACCGAGTAGGCCATGGAGGAGGAGACGTCCCATTTGGATGTAGCAGAGGTGTCCCTGAACTTCGTGGTAGGGTTCACACCGAACCATACCATGAAGTTGTCGGGACGGTTGGACGACACTGCAGTGACGGTACTCATAGACAATGGGGCCACCCACAACTTCATTTCTAGACAGTTAGTGGATTGTCATGGGTTGCGGCTGAGCACCTTGGAGAAGTTCACGGTCCTGCTAGGTACAGGGAGGATGGAGGAGAGCAGTGGGATGTGCAAGGGACTATGTTTGACCTGGCAGGGCATGCAGATCATAGAGGATTTCTTGCCCCTAGAGTTGGGCAATGTTGCTGTGATTTTGGGTGTGCAATGGCTGAAGGGGTTGGGAGAGGTCAAGGTGAATTGGAAACAGCTTAGGATGGAGTTCCAGGAGGGGGACCGCACGCTGGTTTTGACAGGAGACCCTAGCCTCTATTTTTCCTTAGTGGCTTTCAAAGCCATATCACGCGCCCTGCAGATATCAGGAGAGAGCTTCCTGGTGGAGTGCCGAGGTACGGTAACTGAGGGTGAGGCACCACAGGAGGAGACCACAACCGAGATAGAGCAGTTGATATAGCGGTATCAGGAGGTCTTTCAGTAGCCGCAAGGATTACCGCCAGTACGGGGACATGAGCACGCGATAGTGTTGCATGAGGGAGCAGCACCAGTGAGTGTATGACCCTATCGGTATCCACATGTGCAGAAGGACGAGATAGAGCGGATGGTGCGGGAGATGATTCAGGCGGGGTGATCCAGCCCAGTGTTAGCCCATTCTCTAGCCATGTGTTACTAGTGAAGAAGAAGGACGGGAGCTGGCATTTCTGTGTTGACTATTGAGCACTGAATAAGGAAACTGTTCCAGAGAAGTTTCCTATTCAGATGATCGATGAGTAGTTGGATGAGCTTCACGAGGCATCGGTCTTTTCGAAGATTGATTTGAGATCGGGATACCACCAGATACTGATGAGGCCAGAGGATGTGCCGAAGACGGTGTTTCGCACACACGAGGGGCATTACGAGTTCTTGGTCATGCCTTTCGGCTTGACCAATGCTCCCTCTACCTTTCAGGCCTTGATGAACAAGGTGTTCTAGCCATTCCTGAGGAGGTTCATATTGGTGTTCTTCGACGACATACTCATCTACAGCAGGACTATGACAGAGCACCTTGGGCACTTGGAGTTGGCCTTCCAAGAGTTGATAACGCATCAGATGTATGCAAACCAGAAGAAGTGCCAGTTTGGGCAGAGGCAGATCGAGTATCTGGAGCATATAGTTTCTGAGGCAGGGGTGACAGCTGATAGATCGAAGATAGAGGTGATGTTAGACTGGCCGCTGCCTACGACGTTGAGGGCGTTGCGGGGCTTCGTTGGGCTGACATGATATTATAGAAAGTTCGTGAAGGGGTATAACACCATAGCTTGGCCCCTTACCGAACAGTTGAAGAAGGATGTGTTCAGTTGGGGGAGGAAGCGACCAAGGCGTTTGAGGCCTTGAAGGTAGCGATGACCACAGCACCGGTTTGGCTCTACCGGATTTCCGTGTACCGTTTGTGGTGAAGACAGATACGTCGGGGTATGGCTTGGGGGCAGTACTGATGCAGGAGGGACGACCGGTAGCTTATTTCAGTCAGGTGCTATCTGCCAGAGCACGACTGAAGTCTGTGTATGAGCGGAAACTTATGGCTATTGTCTTGGCGGTGCAGAAGTGGCGGCCGTATCTACTGGGGAGGGACTTCGTGGTCAGTATGGACCAGCGTAGTCTCAAGTATTTATTGGAGCAACGGTTGGTCACGGAAGCGCACCAGAGGTGGCTGTCCAAGCTAGTGGGGTATCAGTTTACTATTGAGTATATGCCAGGGTTGGAGAATAAGACGGCGGATGCCGTGTCACGCATAGGGGAGGACATTAGTGTGAGAGCTCTATCTTTACCTATATGGTTAGAGTAGGAGCCGATGATACAGAGGCGAAGGATGACACCGAGTTGAGGAAGATCCGAGAGTCATTACAGAGCGGAGCAGGAGGGCCGAAGGGGTACTCGATGGAGGGACGGATGCTACTGTACCATGGCAGGTTGGTGTTACCACAGACGTCCACATTCATACCAGTCTTGTTTCAGGAGTTTCATAGTTTCGGGGTGGGTGGCCACTCAGGGGTGCAACAGACTTACATTAGGATAACTTGGGAGGTGTACTGGTCAGGGATGAGGAAGATGATAGCTCGCTTGGTAGCGGCTTGTGATGTCTGCCAGCGTCATAAGTACATGACCATGGCACCCGCGGGGTTGTTGCAGCCGCTGGCCCTGCCTGAGCAGGTATGGGAGGAGGTCACGATGGATTTCATCGATGGGCTGTCGAGATCAGATGGGTTTACGGTGATATTCGTGGTGGTGGATAGGCTGAGTAAGTATGCTCATTTCATCCCTTTGAAGCATCCATACACAGCAGTTTTGGTGGCAAACGCTTTCACTCTGGAAGTGATACGGCTGCATGGAGTGCCTAAGTCTATAGTGTCTGACAGAGATAAGGTATTCCTGAGTGGGGTCTGGAAGGAGCTATTCAGGATACATGGAACAGTGTTGAAGAAGAGTACGGCTTACCACCCTCAGACAGACGGTCAGACAGAGGTGATGAACAGTCGCATAGAGACCTATCTACGATGTTTTGCTTCAGAGACGCCTCGGCAGTGGCACATGTGGTTAGCATGTGCTGAGTATTGGTACAACAATTCGTACCATTCAGCAGCGGGTACGACGTCATTTCGGGTTCTGTACGGGCGTGATCCACTCTCTTTGCTTTGTTTTGGGGACAGCCAGACTCCGGTGTCACAGGTGGAGGAGTACATGGAGGAGATGGATAGTTTGTTGGAGGAGCTGAAGAAACACCTACTGAGGGCGCAGCAAGTGATGAAGTCTAGAGCTGATGGACACTGTTGGGATGTACACTTCCAGGAGGGGGATATGGTGTATTTGAAGCTGAGACCCTACCGGCAGAAGTCATTGGCCAGGAGAAGGAATGAGAAGCTGGTGGCCCGGTACTACGGTCTATATGAGATAGAAGCCAAGATTGGTCAGGTCGCATACAGGTTGAGACTGCCACCTACCTCGACGATCCACCCGGTGTTCCATGTATCACAGTTACGAAGAGCCGTTGGAGAGCATGCAGCAGCGCCTACGCTACCACCCACGTTGACTGAGGACATGGAGGTGATGTTGGAACTATTGGAGGTACGGACGGTTCGACAGGATCCGGGCAGGCGCAAGGAGGTGCTGATACATTGGGCGGGATTGCCAGACTGCGATGCTACATGGGAGGCCTACGACGTGATCCAGGAGCAGTTCACAGACTTCCACCTTGAGGACAAGGTGTCTCTTTTAGGGGGAGTATTGATACGGACGCACCAACCGCACCTTCTTTGGTGACTTACGTCCGGCGCATAAGACGTGGGATACCGCTTAGTGAGCTCAGGGGTATTCTAGTCTTTTCAGACTAGATTAGTAATTCCCTTCTTTTTCTATTTAATCTAGGGCTAGCCATCTTCTCTGGGCATGCTTATTTGTGAATAACTAGGTATCTTGTGAATGTATTTTAGGCTTTTATTTCGGTCAATTAAAAGCTAGTAGAGAGGATCTCCTCTTCAAAGAGATCCAACTATCTTTGTTCTTCATTACAATCTTCTAAAAATTCCACCTTTTTCATATTTTTCCATTTTAAAAGCTGATTTGATTGATCAATCTACCGGATCGTATCATATGCCTTCAAAGAGGTGTTCTAGTTAGTTAGGCTATGATTTGTTTAAAGAAATGAATAGTCAAGACTGATTTGCCAAGAAATAGACTAGGCCAGCACTATGTTTTGCATAAGCTTATACCATCGCAAGGAATTTGTGAATGAGGAGCAAAGAATGGGCACACATACATATGGTTTTTAAGTGTTCTGCTTAGAAATTCTGGTATAGCAGGAATGCAGTAAACTCAATATACTACGGTCGAAATTGACTGGGAGGATATGCTATAGAGTCATAAGTCTTATTGAACAATGGCTGAAGCAAGTGTGTGAGGAAAACACCATTAGCGGTCTACTGATAGAAAGGATAGTTATTAAGTCTGTTTCTCTTTGATGTAAGGAAAATACATGTAATATGAAACAGAAAATCTGTATATAGAATAATAATATTAATTAATTTCAAATAACTAATTATGTAAGATAGAAGATGCTTTAGTATGTAAAAATATTATTGTACAATTTTTGCAAAGAGGCCAACAAAATTAACTAGGAAAAACGACCTTAAAAAATTAATTAGTAAAATCGACATCTTTTGTCCCAAGCAACAAAAGAGCTGTTGAATCTGGGCTCGTGGGGCGTGTGCCCATCGGGCCCGCATCTTCAGAGTGCGGCCGAGCTCTAAAAGTGCGGCCCTGGGCAGCACTCTACAGGTGTGGCCCCTGCAAAATGCCATTACAGTAGCAGCCCACAAACTTGTGGGCTGCTGATGTATTTCTTCTTCGAAATTTCCCCATTTCCGCCATGGGTCTTCATCTCAATGTCGAGGCAGATCCCGCACATGATGCAATGTTGGATGTTATTCTACTAAGAATGTTGTGTTAGTGCCATGAATGTTGTGTTAGGGCCATTTTATATATGTTTGCTATATGTTTTTAGAAGTTTGTTGAATTCGATATGATATGCATTTTGAAAATACCATTGTTGATGAATTCAATGTTGTTTGATATATTTGTTACATAAGCTTGATGAATTCATTATGCTGTGTGTTTTGATTTATATGAACTTTCTGATATCGATGTGATGTGTTGTGATATACTATTTGTGATATTTGTGAAACGCTATAGCTGTGAGAAGTATGAGTGTGAGCATTATTTGTGAGATGTTTTGATTTATATACATATGCTTTGATGAATCAGGGGTGAAGTATTGGGGGAGTAGGAGCAGAAGCAGCTGCTGATATTGAGAGGAGCAGTAGCAATGTCAGCCGCAACTGCTGATATTGTTTGCAAAGAGAGATGATGGAGCAGATTCTGCTGCTCTGTTTGGCATTTTGCGGGGCTGCACCTGTAGAGTGTGGCCCAAGGCCGCACTTTAAAAGTGCGGCCGAGCGCCGCACTCTGAAGATGCGGCTTGTGGGGCACACGCCCAACGGGCCCAGTTAGCAGCTCTTTTGCTGATTGGGACAAAAAGAGGTTGATTTTGCTAATTAATTTTTATGTTGTTTTCCTAATTATTTTTTTGGTCTCTTTGCAAAAATTGTCCAAGATTATATGTTGATGGCTAATGCTTATTTTAGAAAGATTTTATTAAAGGAAAGTTTCGAACTAAAGGACTTTCATTAGGGGTGGCAAACGGGTCGGGTGGGTTCGGGTTCAGGTCGGGTCAGATTTGACCCGACCCGGTTAGGGGTAAACCCTAACCCGACCCGGATTGAATCCGGGTCGGGTTCGGGTTAACCCGTCGGGTTAAGATTTGACTTATACACAATTGCTCCTTTTTCGATATCCAGCTATTTATTAAGAGCTACCGACAATTTATTAAGTGTTGCATAATTTCCAGCAGCTCGTCGCTTAAACTGCACTGATGACATTAAAGAAGTATAATTAACGTTGCCATTTTATTAATAAAAGTAATAAAATAACTAAAAGTTGCATGTAAAGAGAATTGAATACAAGAACTCTTAAAGAAGATGACAAAAATTAAATCGTATAAGCACAACTCCCCATTGCAACTGTGTATTGAAGTTATTATATATATATATATATATATATATATATGGCAATCTTCCATTGCGAAAAAGTGGTGCGAAATGCCGTGCGAAAACATTTTTTTTATTTTTTTGAAATTGTTTTTTTCAAAATTTTTTTTTTGATGTTTAATCCGTACAATTATATTCCCCAGGGAAAATAATGGGTGAACCCGTTGGGCATTAGAGCACCCATCCACCCGTTACAAATTTAACGGTCTCAAAACGTGCGAATTTGATGAAATGCCTTGATCGAAGGCCAAATGACATTATTTCTCAACCATTATTTTTTGAGGGGGATATAACAACATATAATGAGGGTGGAAAAAAGAATTTTTGAAAAAAAAAATTTCAAAAAAAAGATAAAAACATTTTCGCACCGTGCGAAATGTTCTCACATGAAGATTTACATATATATATATATATATATATATATATATATATATATATATATATATATATATATATATATATATATATATATATATATATATATATATATAGAAAGTAATCCGGGTCGAATTCGGGTCATTCAGGTTGACATGCCAAACCCATACCCGATCCGGATTTTATCCGGGTAGGGTCGGGTCAACCCGGATCCTACTTGACCCGGATTGGCCCCTATCCATACCCGGTTAAGGATGCCGGGTTCGGGTCGGGTCGGGCCGAGTCGGGCTCATTTTGCCACACCTAACTTCCATGGATTACTATTGCATCAGTAGACTGCTCTTTTAGACGAACTGAAACTATAAGAACCATGCATGACTTTAAAGTTTAAACCTTCGTTATTTGCTTAGTCCTGCATCAATTAGAAGAATAGTTCCTGAAATATTTGTTTGTCAATCATGAACTGTATCTACTGCAGCGTGCAGGGGATTTCTTTTCCAAATACTAAAAACTCTATATAAATCTCATACTCTGGCTACGTGGGAACTGATCGTTTCATGATGTCCTCACAATTCTTTGTCGGATGTTATGCAAGGGTCTAGTCAGAAGATTTATTGTTTCAGCATGTGATATCCTACCAACTCAGGTTATAGCTGTATATTATGCACCCCCAGTGTTTCAACATAAGTTTCTCTCTCACATATGATAAGTCCATAGTAAGATGGTGGATTTTGGTTTCCTTGGAAACCACAGCGCAGTAAGTCTGTATTACATATATACAATGCTTGTTTTTGGTTTTTTGTTTGTTTTGTGGGGGGGGGGGGGGGGGGGGGGGGGGGGGGGGGGGGGGTTCCTATAGGGCAAACATACTTGGCATTTTCAGGGATGAGCGATTGGATTTTTTAAAAAGAAAAAATGTCATATTTTATTTAATAGTTAACAAAAACACGCAACAACATTGTCTCGAAAGCACACAATTTTCATTACAGGAGGGTTACCAATTAGCACGATATTACAATGACACTTTTTCTATATGTACAGTATGATTTATGTAATAGTTCTTGATGTCACATCAAAGGCACTGTGACAAGGTGAAATGGATGAGGTAATATGCCCTTTTATGTGCCTGCAATGGAATAGTAGGAAGTGGCAATGAATGAAGGAAATTGACATTCGTTGGTTCAAGCTTTCAAGTTGAATTGGTATCTTTAAGATAATTTTGGCAGAGAAATTGTTTTGGATAACAAGCTGGCTGTGGAAAATGCAGCAAAAATTTGTGAGATTTGCACTAGAGTCCATGCCTGATATAGTAATCCAGTATTTCGGATGTTTAAAAAGCAAGGTTTGAGGTCTCGGTATCACTGTTCCGAAAATTTAGGTTTCGGTATCGGTATCGCCCGTTTCGACGGTTTCGGAAGTGGGTTTTGGTTCCTCCGTATCGATAGTTTTAAATACTTAAAACCGACCAAATACTATCAAATACTTCAAAAAAATTAAATTATTAATCATATACTATCGAATACTTGTCAAATTTGTATTACTAATATGTATTTACTTATTTATAAATTTGTGTATATATATTTATTTACAAGTTTGCCATTACACAACAAATCTCAAGTTTGCTATTCCAAAAAATCAACAGCCATCCTTTCATTTATTTACAAATTTGCCATTACAAAAACAAACTTATTTGGTGTTGCTTTGCGCATCCACCGTTTTACTCAGCGCACATACAGCTTATTTACAAGTTTGCCATTAAAAAAACTGAACTGAAAGTTTCTTTGCGCACCACCGTTTTACTCTGGGCACATACAACTTATCTACAAGTTTGCCAGTACAAAAATAGAGTCGCTTTGCGCACCACCATTTGACTCGCGCACATACCACTTTTTTACACGTTTGCCATCTCAAAATATCTCGCCCCACCCATTTTCAACGACAATCAGCCAATGTCTCTATCTCTTTGCTCTGTCACTCTCTTTCCCCCAACAATGTTTCCGAAGGGCAAGGAAGGGAGACGTGCAGACAGCGGAAGGGCAAGGAAGGGAGACGTGCAGGTGTTGGGCCTGGTAAGGTCTCATCTCTCTCCTCCTTTTCATCTTTCTTTTCATTTTCCTATTTTTTGGCTTTTCTTCGACTTCGACTTCTTTTTCGCTATAGCTCGCTGGTATCGGCCGAAACCGCCGACTTTCGGCCAGTTTCGGTCAAAACTCGTCGAAATTGAGCCGTTTCGGCCGATACCGAGACGGTTTCGGATCAGTCCCCTCTGAGACCGATCCAAAACGGGCCGAAACCTGAAACCATGTTAAAAAGACCATCACAAATAGATTATAATACAAAAAGGATATAAACAATAACTTACATTGTTTGAGACAGACAAAGTTTATTAATAATAATAACGGAGAAATTTGAGGAGAGTTAAAATCATGTGTCTTTGCAACACTGAGATCACAAGTCCAAAACCGGTTTTGAACATCTCAGTGGAAATAAGTTTCATGATGAACGAATCTCATTTTTAAAAAGAGAGGACACTTCATTGATCATCGCAATGGCCCCATCTCACATGCCATTCCATGTTCGGTTTAAGTTCTTCAGATTTTTTGAGAGTTGATGCCACCATTAATGTAGAGAAAAGGCAGGAGGAAAAGTTAATGGTAATATTGAAACAACAAATTTAGATAATAAGTGATGAATCATATTCATATCCAATCTAACTGCAATGAGAACCATATAAAATTCTAAACCGCGTAATCTCCCTCAAGTACCACTCCATTGATCTGAAGCACACAACAGAATAGTCATATTTGGCCAACTAAAATATAATAGTATCTCTGTTTGACCAGACCCAATATATTCAAGTTTAATTAAGGGATTATATATGCGTCAAACTTGTAGAAACTTTAGTCATAACCTGTGACCATAGGTGGACATTTAAAATATTCACCCGAAAAATTTCAACGCATTCAAAATCTATCCCCTCAAAAATTTACATCATCTTCAAAATCCCTCCAAAAAAAATTACAGACATGTTCAAACTATTCACCCAACAAATAATTTTAACAACATTCAAACTAAAATTTAGTTTCTACCGAGAATTTAGTTCCCCAAAAATTTTAGTTCCCCCAAATTTTAGTTCCATTCAGATATAGTCTCTCAAAAATTTATAATTTTAAAGTTCTCTAGAGAATTTAGTTCCATTCTAAAATTTTAGTTCACACAAAATTTAGCTTACTTCAGATTTAGTTCCCCAAAATTTAGCTTACTTCAGATTTAGTTTCCTCAAAATTTTTAGGGGGTTTTCCCTAAAATTTCTCCACTACAATTTAAGGGGGTTCCCTTCAAAATTTTCCATAAATTCTCATTCAACCCATGATTCCTTAACATTTAATCTCAACCGTCTTTCTA
The DNA here is from genome assembly GCA_030789695.1 of Scilla litardierei. NCBI lineage: Eukaryota > Viridiplantae > Streptophyta > Magnoliopsida > Asparagales > Asparagaceae > Scilla > Scilla litardierei. The sequence continues at coordinate 529,439,969 of CM061142.1, forward strand.
CCCACCTTTTTGTCATAGTCAGCAACCTAATTCAAATACATCTCTCAATCGTATAATAGATATAGGATGTTGAAATTGAAACTTTCAAGTAAGAAGTTTTGAAAAAAAGAACATAACATGGAAACTTGTTAGGATCCGAAATAAAGATGCAATTTTTATAGAAAGCAATAACACAAATCTAGATAATTGAATACAAAATAGGTGTATTCTCCTCCTAAGACGCCAAAGAGGACGTCCGCACTCGTCTACCTATGGAATCACACCAATATCAAAATCATAGCATAAGAAAACAAGCGACGGCTAGCCCCTCTATTTATAATGGAAAATAGGGTTTCAAGGGGGCTAGGTGCGTGCGCAGCTAAGGGGGGCCGGTGGCTTGGGCTTGGGCCCGCGTCGGCCTCCTGCGGGTATAAACCCGCAGTGGTGGGGGCCCATCAATACTCCCCCCAAAGAGCCACCTTGTCCTCAAGGTGGAAGTCTGGAAAATGCGTCGCCATCTTATCCATGTTCTCCCACGTGCTATCATGCTCTGGCAAGCACTTCCATTGCAGCAACACCTGCCGCTCTCCTGTGTCGCTCCTCCAAACCCCTTTCAACACCTCGGGCTCCAGTCTCACATCCATATCAGCAGTAAGGGTCTCTGGTAGGGAAGGGAAAGGTGTGTGGTTGCCAATGGCCTGGCGCCACTGCGAAACATGGAAGACTAGGTGAATGGCCGATCCTGGGGCGAGCTCAACCTATAGGCCACCGGCCCAACTCTTGCCTCGACCTCGAAGGGTCCAAAATAATGCGGGTGCCAGTTTCTCATTCCCCATGTGAGCCACTGATCTCTGCCTGTAGGGTCTCAGCTTCAGATACACACTGTCCCCTACCTCAAACTGTACGTCACGATGGTGTAAGTCTGTCCTAGCCTTCATCATCTGCTGTGCCCTCGCCAAATGGAGCTTCAGCTCCTCCAGAATCCGGTCACTCTCTGCTAGGTACTGCTCCACATCCGACACGGGTGTCGTCTCATGCCCATAATGTAGTAAGCGCGGTGGGTCTCTGCTATACAGAATCCCGAAGGGTGTCGTCTGTGCCGCCGTGTGATATGAAGTGTTATACCAGTATTCCGTCCATGCTAGCCAACACGCCCACTCCTTATGATTCTCTGAAATGAAGCACCGTAGATAAGTCTCCACACTCCTGTTTACCACCTCCGTCTGACCATCGGTCTGAGGATGGTAGGCCGTGCTCCGCTTTAATGCCGTCCCCTGCAGCCTGAAAAGCTCCTGCCAGAATCTGCTCTGAAACACCTTGTCTCGGTCTGAGACTATGGACTTTGGAGGTCCATGCAGATGAATGATCTCCCTCACAAACACCTCTACCACCGATACTGCGCTGTAAGAATGCCGAAGCGGAACAAAGTGCGCATATTTGCTGAGGCGGTCGACCACAACAAAAATGACAGTGTATCCACCCGACTTCGGCAATCCATCTATGAAGTCCATGTAGAGGTCCTCCCATACTCGATCCGGTAAGAAAAGCGGCTGTAATAGTCCTTCGGGGACATCGCCTGGTACTTGTGACGCTGGCACACGTCATACTCGGCCACCATCCTCGCCACCTCCTTCTTCATCCCCTTCCAGTAGACCTCCCTCGCCAGTCATTGGTAGGTCTTGAGGACCCCAGAATATCCTCCAATGGCACTGCCGTGAAACTCCTGGAGTATTGCCGGTAGATATGTGGACGTCCTCGGTAGCATAAGTCTCCCCCATTATAGCAGCCGTCCATCCTGAAGCGAATACCCCAGAAACTCAGTCGACCCCTGTAGAAGAGCCTCTCGTATACATGCTAACTCCGGGTCCTGCTCCACCTCCTGCTGTAGCGGGCCCCAGTCCTCAAGGACGGACACTGCTAGTGCAGCCAGCTCCGCCTCCTCCTCTTGTCGGAATAATGCATCAGCCGCCTTGTTCTCCAGCCCCGGGCGATACTCAATGTCAAACCTGTACCCCATCAGCTTTCGCGGCCACTTCTGATGCTCCTCTGCTACCATCCGCTGCTCCAACAGGTACTTCAGGCTCCTCTGATCTGTGCGTACTAGGAAGCTCCGCCCCAACAAGTATGGCCTCCACTTCTGTATAGACAACACTATGGCCATCAGCTCTCTCTCGTAGACCGACCGCAGTCGGGCCCTCGCGGTCAGCACCTGGCTGTAGTAAGCAATGGGCCGCTGCTCCTGCATCAATACTGCTCCCAGCCCATGCCCTGATGCGTCCGCCTCTACCACGAAGGGTCTGGAAAAGTCGGGCAACGCCAATACTGGCACAGTGGTCATTGCCCTTTTCAGGGCCTCAAATGCTGTCGTCGCATCCCCCAATGAAACTGGTCCTTCTTCAATAACTCTGTCAGCGGCCAGACAATCATCCCATACCCCTCCACGAATCTGCGATAGTATCCTGTCAGCCCCAAGAAACCCCGCAACCCTCTGAGTGTGGTAGGGCGCGACCAGTTCAGCATTGCAGCTATCTTTGCTTTATCTGCTGCCACCCCTCCGGCTGGCACTACATCCTCCAAATACTCCACCTGTGGCTGCCCGAAAAGACACTTCTTTCTGTTCACATATAGCTGATAGTACTGCAGCTCCTGAAACACAACCTGCAGGTGGTCCAAATGCTCCTCCAAGGTACGACTGTACACCAAAATGTCATCGAAGAAAACTAGTACAAATCGCCTCAGATAGGGACGTAATACCTTATTCATAAGAGCCTGAAAGGTGGCAGGTGCGTTTGTCAAGCCGAAAGGCATGACAAGGAACTCGTAGTGACCCTCATGCGTCCTGAACGCTGTCTTGAACACATCCTCCCGTCACATCCTGATCTGATGGTAGCCAGACTTAAGATTTATCTTGCTGAACCAGTCTGTCCCGTGTAGCTCGTCCAGGAGCTTGATTATCATCGGTATGGGAAATTTGTCTGGGACTGTCTCCTTGTTCAACGCCCTGTAGTCCACGCAGAATCGCCAACTCCCATCCTTCTTCTTCACTAACACTGGGCTGGAAAACGGGCTCACACTGGGCTGAATCACCCCCGCCTGCACCATCTTTGACACCATTTTCTCTATCTCATCCTTCTGATGCTGGGGGTATCGGTAGGGCCGCAAGCTAATGGGAGACACACCCTCTCGCAGTACTATGACGTGCTCGTGGTCCCTAGGTGGTGGGAGACCCCGAGGCTCCTGGAAGATCTCCTCAAACTGCTCCATCAGCTGCTGTATCTCTCCTGAAATGGGCTGCTCTGCACTGGCCTCTGCACCTCCCTCTCCTGTCAATGAGTACAGCTCCACTAAATATCCTCCTCCCTCAGTCTGGATGGTTCTCACCGTGGTCTTCCAGGAGACTAAAACTTTGCATAGGCTGGGGTCCCCTTGGAGTATCACTGCTCTCCATGCCTCCTGATACTTCATCCGCATCAGCTTCCAGTTCACTGTCATCTCCCTTAACGTCTGCAGCTAGGTCATACCCAAAATGATGTCGGTGCTCCCCAGGTATAGAGGTAAGAAATCTGCGATCACATGTATCCCTTGCATGGTCAGTACCAGTCCCCTGCAAACTCCCCGACTGTTCTCCTTCTTTCCCGTCTCCATCATCACATTGAAGCTTCCGCAGTTAGTCAGCTGGAGCCCCTGCTGTGCCACCACCCTCTGGAGATGAAGTTGTGGGTAGCCCCACTGTCAATGAGCACGGTCACCTCCTGGTTGCCGACCTCCCCCCTCAGCTTCATGGTATGGTTCGGCGTGAACCCTACCACGGAGTTGAGGGACACCTCTGCCACGTCCAACTGCTGGCCCTCCAGCTCCTCCTCCGTCTCAGCTGCCTCCTCGATGTCAGCCTCGTCGTCATCGTCCTCCAGTAGCAGCACCTGGAGCTTGCGTCCCGCACACCGGTAGCCCGGTGTGAATCGCTCATCGCATCTAAAACACAAGCCCGTCTGCCACTTCTTCTTCATCTCTGCGTCCGTCATGTGCCTGAATTGCCCCCAGCCTGCGGTGCACTATCCTTCTCCCAAGTCTTCTCTCTGACCACCGAATCAGTCCACGTCGTTGCTCTCTGATGTCCACCCGTCACTGGCTGACTACGAACTGTCGAACCGCTCCAACCTCTCGGGCCCTCCTATCCTCCAGCTGGTAGTCCTCTGCCATCTGAGCGTATTCCATGGCCTTCATCAAACTCTGAGACTTATGCATGCGCACGGCTGCTCGAATAGTGGCCTTCAGCCCTTTTATGAAGGTGCTCTCCATCGTCTCATCGGTCACCCCGTGCACCTGTCCCGAAAGGGCATCAAACCGCTCTACGTAGTCTCTCACCGTTCCCTCCTGTCGGAGAGAAAGCGGCTGCTCCCGTACGTTCCCCACGTGGGGTCTCTGAACCTCTCTACCATCTGGTCTCTGATCTCGTCCCATGAGCAAAAAGGACGCCTTGCGTCCTTCCACTGAAACCACGCCAGGGCCTTCCCATCAAGGCATATGCCCGCAGCCTCCAACTTCTGCTCCTCCGTCATGCGAGAGACGCTAAAAACTCTCTTCGCCCTGTAGACCCACGAGACCGGGTCCACTCCATCGAATATCGGCATCTTCAGCTTTCTCAGTCAGTCCATATTGAATCCCTCTGGTCGCCGCGGCCTCCGCCATGTCTAGGCTGGTGGTAGTGCTGATACCTCTCCTGGCGCCGCTCGTAACCCCAATGTGGTCCTCCTCCTCGGTCCCCGTACCCACCCACTTCGTCGCCTCCAAACCTGCCCTCTGGCCTCTCCTGGAAGTCGCTGTAACCACCACCTGCGCCTACTGTGCGTCCCTCTGGGTGGTGGTCGTGGCTGCCACCTTCCGTCGTCAAATCTAGGGTCGGGAGGGTCCCGATAACCTTCACCATAGTCCCTGTGCTCCTGAAATTCCCCGGGCCCCAATTCCTCCTCGAAGTCGCGTGCCGGCACCTCTCGAGGCGGCTGTCCGTCGCGAAAAGGCTGAAAATCACCGCCAGTAGCCTCGAAAGCCGCGCGCGGGGGTCTGCGCACGTTTGCGGGGCTGCGTCCTTCCTGGGGCAGGGCCGCCAGCCCCGCCCGATAGTCCTGGGGTCCCCAGCGGCCCCCCGTGGGTCGGGGGGGTCGCCGGCCCCCCCTGGGGGCTTTGCCGCCCCTGGGCAAACCCAGGGGAGGCCGCCGCCTCCCCGGCGGCCCTCCTGGGGGGCGGCGGGGCCCTGGGGGGCTGCGGCGGCCCCCTTCTTGTTCCCGCGCCTTTCTGAGGGGGTGGGTGACGCCGCCGGTCCATCCTTGGGCTTCCGTCGCCTTTCGCATCACTTCTTCTCGATAGTCGACCTTCCATGGCTCCTCTTCCTCATCTTCGACAAATTCCTCCTCCACAAAGTCGTTTTCCGGACCAAAAATCTCAACTTTCTCCTTCCACTTGACTAAAGGTGCCGCCTTTCCCACCGACTTAGGGTTTCCATCCCCTTTGTTGTTCGTCGCCAATTGATTTATGGCTTCCATCAATTGCGCGAATTGCTCGTCGTGCTTCGCTTGATTTGACGCCAATTGGGAGATGGAAGTAGTTAAATTTGCCATGGACTCATCGTTCCCCGCCAATGATTTCTTGATAGCCTCGATCTGGCTCGTGAACTTCGCCTCCAACGCTTCAATTTTGTCGTGTGATCTCGTCGTAGCCGCTATCGATCGTCACGCGCTCTGATACCAAATTGTTAGGATTCAAAATAAAGATGCAATTTTTATAGAAAGTAATAACACAAATCTAGATAATTGAATACAAAATAGGTGTATTCTCCTACTAAGACGTCAAAGAGGACGTCCGCACTCGTCTACCTATGGAATCACACCAATATCAAAATCATAGCATAAGAAAACAAGCGACGGCTAGCCCCTCTATGTATAATGGAAAATAGGGTTTCAAGGGGGCTAGGTGCGCGCGCGGCTAAGGGGGGCCGGCGGCTTGGGCTTGGGCCCGCGCCGGCCTCATGCGGGTATAAACCCGCAGTGGTGGGGGGCCCATCAAAACCATACCTCATTGCTATAAGCTTTGATAGCTAACAGTATCAGATCATCATCTTACAGTATCATTTTAAGACGAATGTCCATGGATGGTGACTAAATTTCTCCTCCATTATATGCATTATATGTATATGCACAAAATTATATAAAATGAACTGAATATATTTCGTAGACGGTAAGCTTTGATAGCTAACAGTATCAGATCATCATCTTACAGTATCATTTTAAGACGAATGTCCATGGATGGTGACTAAATTTCTCCTCCATTATATGCATTATATGTATATGCACAAAATTATATAAATGAACTGAATATATTTCGTAGATGGTAATTATACATGCAAAAGTTGTTTTAACATGAAACCATCCGGTAATTATACATGCAAAAGTTGTTTTACCATGAAACCATCCTGAAATATCTTCATCGAATACATCTTCTCCATTGGTAAGGACTTGGATAACGTTGCAATTAATTCTGGGCTTGGAAGGAACGATGATGTTGGGTGATGTTGGCGTACTAGTCTTCCCATTTCAGAGTTTACAATTAGAGTTGAAAGTGGTTGCCGCACCTATAGCTTTCTTCATGTTCTTGTTTTAAAAATTGCCTTCCATACCATAAAGATATAATAAGACAATGTAGAAACAATTTTGCGTAATTGAAGAAAGTATCACCAATGTATCCAGATCGCACTGGTGTAAATATAATGTGCATTGCCTCTAAGAATAGTTATTAACGATCTTTAGGAAAAAATGTACTACACATAATCATTCTTTCCCTCTAGTGATGTACAGTTTATACCAAGTTATTAAAAACACGGAGAAGACATTTCAGTATATATCCATCTGATGCAATGACCACCAATTTTAATTCTTACACGTTAAAATAAATGGAATATTCAATTTTATCTTTTATCAATGAAATTGTGAAGAGAAATAAGAGTGCTAATACAGATTTGCCATAATTGAAAGGGATACTCTTAATTGGCAATTTGACTCATCCCCAATACATATCCGACACTCAAGTCAGGCACTACAACCACACAATAATAACAACAACAATGCTAAAATAGTAATAAATAACATTTGAAGAAGTCTACCAATGAGAAATCATGCCAATGAACATAATTGAGCACAATATTTTATTTTTTAAAAATAAAATTGCTTTATATATACCCCGTCTCCACAGAAAAAAGAAAAAAAAATCTTTCATATTTTAAAATTTACCCTCCAAATTTTTATACTTAAAATTTACCCCCAAATCATCTTACATTATGTTAAAATACATTCTCCTTTAGTTGTAAGGAAATATTCCATGATTTTGTGTCAAGTGAGATTTTTTAACCACACTTACCGTTGTATTTTTCAGCTCTCCCAATTTTATCCCTCTCTTTCTCTCCCATTATTTCTTTGGACCAAACCCCAATTCTTCATGGGTTCCCTTTGATCTTGGCATCATTTCTCCTCTCTCCTTCCTCAAGCCAACTATACTACTTTCTTTCCCATTGTTTCTCCATCATGTCCTTGTCAATACCAAAAAAATTAGTTTGTGGAAGGAAATGTAAACTGGAGATTTAAGTGGCATATATGTTTGTAAATAGTGAGAATATCTGTACTCATAGAATTGCCAATAGAATGATCCAATGCGCTAATAACAATTCAAGGACGACCTTACCAATTTTTTTGTGTGAATAGGTGGCGAATTAGTTTTGTAATTGTGTTGTTTGACTCGTAATTCACTAGATTTCAAAGGACAATGGTCTGTTTAAACCTATTCTATAATTTGATGTCCTACAATTAATTGGATGTGCATGGTGATTTTACTTGTGTGAAAAGAATTAAAATAAGGTTACTGTTGTACTCATAGACTCATTGCAAATAGGATAGACTCATAGCAAATAGGCTCACTACTTTAGCAGGATGATATCCAAGGGGGGTATCCAACACGCAAGTGGACGCTGCCCTTCACCCGTCCATAGTTTTACATGTCGCAGATGTGTGTCGCCCTTCACACGCTGCTGGCCATATGTCACAAGCCCTACACCTAGTCTAGAGTTTCTAATCGTTTACGGCAGAAGAGACGGGTAGTTGGGGATTCTGGGGCAGTTGCCCCTAAGAAGATCAAATTGAACATGGAGGGCGGTGTATTTTAACCAACCTAAGATGATTTACAGTGAAGGTCTAAATGTGAAGATTTGACAGATAGATATTTAAATATGGAATTGTTGGGGGGTATATATCGTAAAAACCGAAAAGGGGGGAGAAGTGGCACCATTATACCTTGAAAGTTGATAGATATATAGAACTTACATTCATATTCTGATGTTGCAGGTGACACCAAAAGATGTATCTGTGTATATAATACACAGTTCACCGCATCACAAATATATGCTTAAGATTCAATATTTGTCCCCAAGTTTGAAAGTTGGTACAATATTTTCATAATTTTTATGTACCGACTTCATTTCTTTGTAGTTTGCTTGTCAAGTTACTACATTATGAAGGACTTGGATATTTAAGATCCACTGTTCATAATCATTAGCTTCAAGGAATTTGGATATCTTTTTCAAAAATATATATACATATATATGTAATATATGGGGATCATGGTGATTTCGACCATAATTTCTATCTTCTAAGACCTTTAAAAGATATATTGGTCACACAAATTACACATTCGAGTTTTAGGAAATTGCTAACATATTGTTTCTTAGTGCATGCCAAAAGACTTATCCAATGGCTTAAGTTTTCCAACTTTAATGGCATCTAAACTCTACTAGGGTATGTCAAGCTGGTGGAGTCTATCGTAGAGGCTTCTCAATATGGACTGACCATATCTTAATGGGAAAGAGTTCGACTATGATGATTTTTCGTTTTGTTTCTCATATAGTAGTCTTTGACTTCTTGAAATAGTTTATTTAGAAAATGTTTTGTTTCTCATTTACTAGTCGAATATGTTGCTAATATATGGAACCATGCAACACCTTTCTAAGCATCCATGTAACATTGTCATTTCTATTATGAAGCCATGTTGTGTTGGATATGTGTCTTGGACTCCTATCCTATGTATTTTTAGGAATTTGACGAGTATTGCCGTGTTGTGCCCATCTTAGTGGAGCCATGTCCTTGCAGCATAGCTAGCAGATACATTATCGAGTCTGAAATGTTGACATGGGACAGATTACCGAGTAATATCAGTTCTTACCTTCTTTGTCTGTGCCTCCTGACATCTGATGCAAGTGTATCATTTCTTAATGGAAAAAGTTTCAGATACATAATCTCATAGTTTAGTGATCTAATTTCGTTTGGAATCCCAGCTTTCCCCCACTTTCTGGGAAAATAGTTTCTGATTGTGGTTGGATGTTGCAGCTTTGCGATTACTTTTAACGAAAAAGTAACAAGGACTGTCAGACAGTTTTCTCATCATTTAGCTGCAAAAATGAGGCCACCTATTACGTGAGAGCACTTCAACTGTTGTGACTTCATGTGCAAGCACTCCTATCTCTGCAGTAATGTTACAAACTAACAGCACCTCTGGAATAATTCAGGCCTGTTCTTCGCGGGCGGTCAACTTCGAAACGAGCAATTTATATATGTGGATGGCCTCGTTGGGTGTTTGTCTTTGTATTCTTGGCAGGTTATTTTCCCCTGACTTTTATCATAATTAAGAGTGATTTGTTTGATTAAAGCATTGCTTTAACTGCTTTCATCATTTTTTTTGTCTACAGCCAGTTGCATTCTGTGGTTTACCTCTTGTAGACTGCTGACTGTTTTATGGGCACTTGCTATTGGCATTCTGGGTACAAGTGAAGCTTGTCTTGTATCTTAGTCTAGCGAGTTTAATGGCATTGAGAAAAAAGAGAAAGTTCCTCTAGACTTAACGATATTTGGATACTTTCTTGCAGCAATGGCACTCCATGCCAGCTTTAGGTCGCCAAATCTGAAAGCTCGTCTGAACACATTCCGTGAGGAATTCCGTGAAGTATGGCGCAACTATAGCGAGCTGTGACTCATTCCTCGGTTCCAATTATGTTTTTATACTGTGAGTAGCCTCTACTTCCAGATTCTGATCTCTTTCATGATTGGACGTGCATGTATCCATCCATCCGAATGTCATTGTTCAGCTCATGTTGTGCAAAGGTGTGTATTTCTCCTTTCATGTGGCCTTGTCTCATTATAATGTTGCTATGGCATAAAACAAATGTTCTACAATGTTAAGATACTGGCTTGTGGACCAGTAAGTATACTGAAAGTACAGTCGCTTCTCTCATATGCATATGCGTTGCAGGTGCCCAAGTCATAAATGATGCATGCCCGTGTTATTTTTGAATTTCCTAAAATTGACAATGGTTGGCAAGAAGTGGCTATCGTTCCCATTTCTGTTACCCGCCGATAGTTTTAAACTGACAGCACAATCCAAGTGTTCCATCACATGATCTCATCATGCTTATATGCTTCTTTGTATGTATGTATATGTTTGAAAATTGAGTCGCTCATTTGTTCGATCCACCCTTTTCACCAATCTTGTGTTGCCAATGGAAGACCCTTTTCACCAATGCCACTATTTGGATGTTTCTGTTGCTGTGTGGTTCATTGTCATGACCTTGCGTGAACGAACATTCTATAATTTAGACAGACCATAACACAATAGAGCCGATCCTCATGTTGCCATCGTGCTACTAATTTTTCCATTAGCATTGACAGTATCAGAACAACTACAATTGGTTCTCACTAGTCGGCTTGCATGCAACTTTTTGGTGCAGGTCATAACACAATCTGTGTTAGAATCCCATGCAAACAAGCGTCTGAATTGGCTGACCTGCAGTTTGTCGAAGACGGTGCATTGAGGCCTTAATTTTGAACAATGTACGGTAAAACTAGTGTATATTCGATTGACATTCCTCGCAATATCCATGCATTCAACAATATCTTTTCTATGCCACAGATGTTGTATCCAACGATATCATTGAAAGATTTTTTTTTACTTGCTGATTTTTTCTTTTATTTTGTTATAGAAAATAAAAGAAAATACATAGCATCCTTGTGATATTAGCAACTTTCATTCTTTTGACTAGATGGTCAGTTCTTCTGAGCCTCCCAACCCTAACATCATCACACACGATCAGGTTTAGGCCCATCACATACAAGCGTTGACTGTTTTGGCCATCCAAAAACTCAACAAACCCCGCATGTTGCACAGGCTGGGCCGATACCAGCTATACGACAACATGCCAACGCAGCAAATGAGAGCATATCTCCTAATGGTTAATTTAGGCTACCCAAGCAACCAATTAATATGGAGACGTGGCCACATGCTTCTGTACTCCACCGAAGCTAAAAGGCCAGCTAGAGAGATGAGATGCGAAGAAATACTACAATCACAAGAGGAGTATCTTCAATTGCCATCAAGTCTTATGCTTCGACTGTTTACTGGGTTGATCAAGGGAGGAAAAGAGCTATGGGCTAGCTGTGGATCACATTCAATGATGACAATCTCAAAGAGGTCGAGTTGTCTCAGGATGATGTAGTAGTGATCAATGTCAGAGGTGCAAAGGTAACAATATTGCTGGTAGACACTGACCGCTTATGCGACATTCTTTTCATATAAGCATTCGAACGAATAGAGTTACACCTTGCAAAGTCGGAAGAATGCGTCAGCGTTGTTGTTAGATTCACTAGGCATGTCGCATCGATCGCTGGGATGATATCTTTCCTCGTAACATTATGATACCATCCTAAGATTGTTACCAAACTAATGAAGTTTATGGTGGTCAAGGTCGACTCAGCATATAATGGCATTACATGTCATTCTATCTTGAACTCAATATAAACAGTAGTCATCCAATCCACTAGAAGATCAAAATTAAGATTTCCGAGGGAGTTGGGTAAGCTAAGGGAAATCAAGCTCACTCCAGATCATGCTATTTGGTGTGGTGTCAACTAAACTGAAAAGCGTTGCCATGTGCTACCTAATGGACTTTCTCAACTTGAGGGTGGACTTGGTTGACACACGATCTAGAAAATGTAGGTTATCCCTTCAATGATGGTAGTAACTGCTCTTTCCCTCTAGGGTCATGCCTTACTCATGAAGCCTAAACAGATCCGATTGAATAAGATCTAGTCTTGATATCTTCGATTGATCCACTAAAGATAAGATCTAGTCTTGATATCTTCGATTGATCCACTAAAGATATCCCCAGAGTAAACCCCCCAAAGTTATAGTTCATAAGTTGAACATCATTTTTGTAACGGCCTGTATTTTTAGGCGTATTCGAGTTCGTGCATGACTGTATTTTATTTCAGTTGTCCGTATGTTTTTCGTCCGTACGTTCTTTTCTATGCGTCAACGTGAGCGCATCTCTGTTGTTAGAATTTTTACCGTATCGTTATTAATTAACTTTTATCCCTAACTAATTACTCTTAACCCCTAATCTTACACCATTACATCCTACCAAAATATATCGTTGAGATCTAACATACGTCTTTACTCTTCCCCCACATCCAACTCCCCCTCATCAACATGCAACCCATTTTCTTGTTCTTAAAATCAGGCAGCAACAACCACGACAACAGCAGCATCAACCCTCTCCCCCTCTCTGTTCTTCCTTTCCCCTCCCATTCTCAATCAACCAAGACCAAAATCAAATTCAACCCCAAATCAAATCAAAACCAATTCAAAACCCAAATCAGATCTGAAATCAAATTGAGAGGAGTAGAGATCAGAATCGAACATTAGATCTGAAATTCAGATTTGAAGCATCACCCTCCTCCTCCTCCTCCTCCCACAACCTGCACGCGCCGCTGCCACCCCTGCCGCCTGTGCCCCGCCGCGCGCGCCACCCAGCCGCCCAGCACACCCGCACGCGCGCGCAGATGCATGTGCCGCTGCCTGCTGCTGCGCACGTGCTGTCGCGCAGCAGCCCATCGCCGCTCCTCCAGGCCGTGCGCCGCCCGCCAGTCGCTGGAGCCGCCCCTTGCCGCGCCAGTTGCCCCCACTTCGAGCCCTCGTGCAAGAAAGAAGAAGAGGAAGGAAGAAGATAGAAAGAAGAAGGGAAGAGGAGAAGTCAAAGAAGGCACGTGAAACTATATGTGTATTGGGTTTTATTGGATATGTTAATTGGTATTGAGTTTGTTTTGGGTTTAAGTTAATTATTGGGTTTTAGGTTTAAGTGAAATTATTGAGTATTGGGTAAGTTATTGGGTATTGGCTTTTTGGGTTTTATTGGGTAATGAGTAATAGCTTATTGGGTTTTGGGGTTTATTTGAGCTATTGAAATATTGGGTTTGGGTTTATTAAAGTTAGTAAGTTAATTTAAGTTATTTGGGGATGGTTATTCTTTAAGTTAATTGAGTTATTATTAAGTTATTTTAAGTTAGTAAGTTATTTTTAAGTTATCAAGTTTTTAAAGTTATTAAAAGGATGATTTGTTGTGAGTAGAGGAGGCCTTTGGCCTCCCCACCATTTATCCCCCCATTACTCCACCACCCTTAATGAGGTGGAGACCTTTGGTATGCTAATAGTCTCTTGGAGTGCCATATGAATTTTATAAATAAAGAACCATGGCCATTTGCCATGGTGACTCTTCTCCATATCTCTTAACACGTTATCAGCAATTTTGCTCCTTTTTTTTGAGCTTTTCTACACTCCAAAATCCATCCTCTAATTTGTTACGTGCGAAGGAATCTCTGGTTGCTGCTGTTCGTGGCGGATTTCCTCTTGGGCGTATTCAGAGCGTGGAATTTTTCTCTACGAATCTTCTCGACTTTCGATCTTCCATAGATTTTTAATCTAGAGGTAATATCCGTCGATCCCGTAGATAGATATAAACAAATTTTAATTTTAGGTATGATTTTTTACAACCTCTTTTAGGCTTGTTTTAAATCTGCTAAGTACAATTTCAAATATTGATATAATACAATATGCAATAAAATAATAAAAAAAAATTAACAGCCCTAATCCCCCCCAAAGGGGGGATTCTTACCCCAGCCCCCGTTGACGGCGGGGGTCTCCCGATCACCGCCCCCCCAGGCGGGGCGGGGGGGGGGGGGGGGGATCCCGACGACCCCCCCCCCCCCGTCCCGGGGGGGGGGGGGGTTCGGGCGCCGCCCCCCCAGCGCGGGGGGGGGGGGGGGGGGTCTTCCTTCTGGCGCTGCCCCCCTCCCCGACGGGGGGCCATTCGGGCGCCGCCCCGCCCAGCGGGGGGGGGGGGGGGGGTCTTCTGTCAGTCGCCCCCCCCGACGGGGGGCCGTTCGGGCGCCGCCCCCCTACAGGGGGGGTCTTTTGTCTGTCCGCCGCCCCCCCCCCCCGACGCTGGGGGGGGTCCTTCTCTCCCCGTCGTCGACCCCCCCGAAGGGGGGCGATGTCTGTCGCCGAGCCCCCCCCAGGCGGGGGGGGGGGGGGGGGGGGGGGGGGGGGCGCTCCCCGTCGCCGACCCCCCTGAAGGGGGGCGGTGTCTGTCGCTGAGCCCCCCAGGCGGGGGGGGGGGGGGGGGACTCCCTGTCACCGAACCTCCGCCCCCAAGTGGGGGGCACTTCTGTCCACCAGTGCTGAGCCCCACCAGGGGGGCCTTAGCCGAAACCAATAACAGACGAGGTGGAATTTGAGGGGACAGACTTAGGGTTTTGGGATTCTTTGCATTCCACAACCCAAAATGGGCTTAATGGCTGAATTTGTTTAAATAGAAGCCCAGTAAATTTTTTGTACTTAATATATTTTGCCTACCAAATACGGGCCTGAAGCCCATTAATTCTTATTGCAATCTTTAAAGTGTTAATTAAAATTTTAACACTGGGCCTGCAGCCCAACTGTTAACAATTTTAATTTAATTTTGTCTTCTTATGGCCAGAAGCCTAGTAGATTTTATTGTAATATTTATTTTGTTGATTTTTGGCAAATGGGCCTGCAGCCCAATTATAAATGAAATATTACACATATTAACATTTATGGGCCTGCAGCTTCATTAAAATTATTAATCTATATCATTTCTTGGTTATGAACTTGTCGCTTCATATTGCTAAATTTATAACACTATTGCATTATTATTAAATTATGGAATTTTAGGATTTTTTCAAAATATAATTATCTTAAGGATCCTGCGACCGCTCTGCCGTTAGTAAACTAACCTAACGGTGTATGACGTCTCCCCGTGGTCCGAGAGATTATTATTTTTCATAGTCTATTTTTCCATATTTTATATGCCTGTGTTATATACATGTGTGGTTGTTTATTTTGTGCCTGTAGCATTTATAAACTGCGTGGATGTTTATGTAAGCTAAAATGTGATTTTTGGGATCGGCCAATTTGATACCCTTTAAATTCCTTGCAATTTAATTTTCTTTTTTGAGAGAATTTGTAAGTGAGGATTATGTATTTTTGCCAAATACCGGTGTACCGACAAAATGAAGACGGCGTCGTAAATTTGAAAATATAGGGACCCATTCTGGGTTTCTAAGTTGTATTTTTCTTTTCTTTATGGACTGTATATTCGGACTTTGGACTTTGTACATTTTTGGGTATCTGGCCGATCCCCACATTTTGCTTACTTTATTTGTTATGCGTGAATTTCAATTTTAATTAATTCATGCTTATTTTAAATTGCGTAGATAAAATGGCAAAATTGGCAAGCGTCAATTTCGAAGTCCTTGACTCTGCAGGGAAGAATTACCTCAGTTGGCGAGTGGATCTGAAGTTCCACTTGCGTTCGATGGCCATCCTTGGGTCCATTTTGGCTCCTTCCTCGGCCCCAGCAGCGGCCGATGCTTCTGCTGCATCCAGCAGTGGCACTTCAACTACTGTATCCGATGTAGATAAGGCGAAAGCCATAATCTACATTAGGAAACATATAGATCGGACCTTAAAGGCCGAATACTTAATGGTTGAGGACCCAAAGGACCTGTGGACAACGCTGGAGGCACGGTATAAACATCAAATTGACGTTATATTACCGTGTGCCAGTTATGAGTGGGAAAACCTTAGACTTCAGGACTGTAAGTCCGTCGCTGAGTATAATTCTGCACTTCACAACATCACCTCACGCCTGAAGTTGTGCGGTGAAGAAGTGACAGAACATCACATGTTGGAAAAGACATTTACCTCGTTTCACGAGAAAGATGCAATCCTCATGTAGCAGTATCGTGAACGTAACTTCACGAAATTCTCTGATCTGATCTCATGCCTACTTAGGGCAGAGCAGAATCGAGACTTACTGCTCGCCACTCATAATTTACGTCTAGCCGGTACTGCCCCTATCCCTGAAGCCCACCACGTTTCTTCCCAGAAGTGGAAAAACAAGAGGAAGGCTAAAAACAACAAAGGGAAAGCTGTAATGAAGCAACCAAGAGGTGCAGCTCCCCAGACAAACAAAACCAATAAGGGAAAGAGAAACTTCACATGGAAGCGAAAAAACAACGACTAAGTGTCACTTCCTAAGAAGAACTGGAAGGATAAATGCCATAGATGCGGCATGACTGGCCATTGGTCCAGAAACTGCCGCACTCCTCGCCACCTCCAGGATCTATACCAGGCGAGCCAGAAGTCTCTACCTGAAACAAACTTGGCGGCTGTTCAGCCGCCAACAATGTTTACTGCAAAAGACTTCGCGAACGACGACCTGCCCGATTGAGCATCATCTTTTATCCATGCATTTAAAATTCGATGTATCTTCATCTTTTTGCTTTACTACGAACTTTTATTTTTGAATGTTGTCTACATTTTGCTCAAATAAAATTTCGTTTTTGCTTATATAGATGAAGTATGAGTGCCTAGTGGACAGTGCCTCGACGCACACAATCCTTCGCGAACATTGCTATTTTAATAGCATAAATAAATATAACGGTCCTGTTATCACAATTTCAGAACTGTCCCAAATAATCGAAGGATCTGGTGAAGCAATTATATTGCTCCTAAATAACACAAGACTTCAAATAAATAATGCATTATTCTCTCCTAAATCAAATAGGAATCTCGTAAGTTTCAAGGACTTCCGTTTAAACGGATATCACTTAGAAACCAGAGATGAAAATAAGGTTGAATATCTGTATGTAACTCGTCAAAAAGATGACCAGAAGATCATCTGCGAACGATTCAAGGAACTCCCGTCGGGTCTCTACCATACATACATTCAACCAATAGAAGCCAATATGACTGAGCACCAGACGTGCAAATCATTACCAGAGTTCCAACTCTGGCACAATAGACTAGGTCACCCTGGATCAGCAATGATGCGACGCATCATCACTGAATCCCGTGGACATAAATTGAAGAACATGAAGATTCTTCATAAGGGTGAATTTCCTTGTCCCCCTTGTTACAAGGGAAAACTAATAACGAGACCCTCCCTCCTGAAAGTGGGATTAGAGTCTCCTAGCTTCCTTGAGAGAATTCATGGTGACATTTGCGGGCCTATTCACCCCGCAAGTGGCCCATTTCGGTACTTCATGGTACTGATTGATGCATCAACCAAATGGTCTTATATGTGCCTATTGTCCACCCGCAACCTAGCTTTTCCAAAGCTATTGGCACAAATAATAAAGTTGCGTGCTCAATTTCCCGATAACCATATCAAGAAACTACGTCTTGATAATGCGGGCGAATTTACTTCACAAGTCTTCGAAGACTATTACCGGGCAACGGGTATTGAAGTTGAACATCCTGTAGCACATGTTCACACCCAGAACGGATTAGCTGAGTCCCTTATAAAGAGACTCCAATGGATTGCACGTCCATTGCTTATGCAATCCCAGTTGCCGATGGATGCTTAGGGGCATGCTATTTTACATGCCGTATCACTTATTAGGATAAGACCCTCTGGAGGTCATACTTTATCCCCGATGCAACTTGCATATGGCGCACCTCCGGATATCTCTCATTTGAAAGTGTTTGGTTGTGCGGTATATGTCCCAATAGCACCACCTCAGAGGACCAAAATGGGTCCTTAGCGTCGTTTAGGTATCTATATTAGGTTTGATTCACCCTCTATTATCAGATACCTTGAACCCCTGCCGGGAGACGCATTCAAGGCACGTTTTGCTGACTGTGAATTTGATGAGAAAATTTTTCCTAAACTAGGCACACAGTCTAAGAAGCCAGAAGCTACTGAGACCATTAGTTGGGACCAGAAGTCTTTGTCCCTTTATGATCCGTGTACTAATCTGTGTGAAGATGAGATCCTAAAGATCATTCACATCCAGAATACAGTACATCTTTTGCCGGATAAGTTCACGGACAACCAGAAGATTGTCCGTTCACACGTCCCTGCTGCTAATACGCCAGCTAGGATTGACATCCCCATAGATGGATGCAATCCACCGGCAACAGAATTGGCTGTACCTCAAATGAAAAGAGGATGCCCACCAGGTTCAAAAGATAAAGTTTCCCGAAAGAGGAAGACTCCTGGAGATAATAAGATTATCCCTCCACAGGATGCTGAGCTCAGACCAGCTACTTCTACCCTCCTTATTTCCCCTGCAGAGGAAACAACAGGAGAAACATCATTAAATTTTGTACGTACGGGAGAAGTACTGGACAGAAATAGCACAGTCGTCGACGACGATTTTGCGTTCGATATTGCCGTTCACGTCATTGAATATGACGATGACGTCGAACCACGATCTCTAGCAGAATGTAAACGCAGAGATGATTTGCTTCAAAGTGGGACGATGCAATAAGAGTAGAGCTGGACTCACTCTTGAAATGTGAAGTCTTTGGACCAGTAGTCCAAACACCAGTAGGTGTAAAACCTGTGGCATATAAGTGGGTTTTCATAAGAAAAAGAAATGAAAATAATGTGATCGTTCGCTACAAGGCACGCCTTGTAGCCCAGGGTTTTTCCCAAAGACCGGGGATTGATTACGAAGATACGTATTCCTCGGTCATGGATTCGATCACATTCCGATTTTTAATAAGCCTAACTTCTCTGGAAAGCCTAGAAATGCAGCTCATGGACGTTGTGACTGCATATCTATATGGTGATATAGATAAAAATATCTATATGAGACTTCCTGATGGGTTTAATCTACCCCCAGAGATGAAAGAGATACCTCGGGACGTATTCTCTGTAAGGCTGCATAGATCATTATATGGTCTAAAGCAATCGGGCAAGATGTGGTATAACAGACTTACTGTGCACAGCAAGGATTCACGAATAATGAAGTCTGCCAGTGTATCTTTATCAAAAGAACGGGAACAGGATTCGTCATCATAGCAGTATATGTAGATGACTTAAATCTCATAGGATCTCCTGCAGAGATCATTGAGCTATCTGAAAGCCTAAAACATACTTTTGAAATGAAAGACCTAGGCAAAACAAAGTATTGTCTTGGCTTACAGATAGAACACCTAAGAGGTGGAATCCTATTACACCAATCTAATTATACAAAGAAACTTCTACGCAAGTTTCATATGGATAAATGTCATCCTTTATGTACCCCTATGGTCGAAGATCACTAGATATACATAAGGATCCCTTCCGGCCTCTGAAAGAGGGGGATGAGATACTGGTCCTGAAGTACCCTACCTCAGTGCCATTGGAGCACTTCTATATCTGACTAACTGTACGCGTCCCGATATAACATTTATAGTTAATCTCCTAGCCAGACACAGTGCAGCGCCTACAAAGTACCAATGGAACGGAGTAAAGCATCTTCTGCGATACCTCCAGGGTTCAATAGATCTGGGACTTTATTACCAGAGAGGTGCCTCCCCCCAATTATTTGATTATGCTGATGCATGTTATCTCTCAGATCAGCACACAGCAAAATCTCAGACATGTTTTGTGTTTACCTACGGAGATACTGCTATCTCCTGGAGATCGGTAAAGCAAACCACAACAGCTACGTCATCCAACCATTCGGAGCTCATTGCGATCTATGAAGCAAGCAGAGAGTGTTATTGGCTACGATCCGTCGTCTAACACATTCTTCAATCTACTGGCCTGAAGACCGGTGATTTGGAGCCCACCGTCCTGTTTGAAGACAACGCTGCGTGCATTGCTCAACTTCAAACGGGCTACATCAAGGGCGACAGGACGAAGCACATATCTCCCAAGTTTTTCTAGACACACGAGCTAAAGGAGGACAAGCAGATAGAAGTTCAGCAGATCCAGTCCTGCAACAACTTAGCTGATCTTTTTACAAAATCTTTACGAAAATGTATTTTTGTAAAACTTGTAAAAGGAATCGGTATGAGACAACTGAAAGACCTACACGCCTGAAGCTTGTACGGATGATGGGGAGTAACCTGTGTGTTGCACTCTTTTCCCTTAAGATGTTGGTTTTTCTCACTAGGTTTTCCACAGCTAAGGTTAACGAGGCAAACACGATTACTTAGGATCCAGAAGTATCCACCCGCTTTAGCCTTATACGCTAAGACCAAAGTAATGGATGAATAAGGGGGAGTGTTGTGAGTGGATGAGGCCTTTGGCCTCCCCACCATTTATCCCCCCATTACTCCACCACCCTTAATGAGGTGGAGACCTTTGGTATGCTAATAGTCTCTTGGAGTGCCATATGAATTTTATAAATAAAGAACCATGGCCATTTGCCATGGTGACTCTTCTCCATATCTCTTAACATGATTAAGTTAATTAAGCTTTTTAAAGATGTTAATGATATTTTTAAGCGTTTATACTTTAAGTTATATGCTTAATTATATAAATGATCAATTAGTTATACGAGTTAGTAGTTGTATAACTTCTTATTAACTGTTTATCATGTTGAACAAACAGAAAAACTGACTTCACCATAATATAATGTTTGACGAGACGAACACAACAAACACCAAAATCATCGAACATGCAAGTGTGCATTTTCTCCATGTTTTAAATACTGTTACATTTAATGCGACACCAACTTCAGATGCTTACTTTTCGTGTATTGCAAAATAAAAACCCGTGTGTGTATGTGTGTGTGTATGTGTATGTGTGTGTGTGTATGTGTGTGCGTGGACATTTAGTAGTTAACTGATGATGCCATGTAACTTGCAATCATTTCTGGACACATATGGGTATCTTGAACCACTTGAAAACTCATGACTATTGCGGGTCGGTTTGGCTAATCATATTATTGCATGCCAAGATTTGGCTATTCGTGCGTGTTGGTTTGGCTAGTCTGGCTCGTGTTCCAGTATTACAACTTTTGATGGCCGGTTTGGCTGATTCTGGCTCGTGGACCAGACAGTACACGTGGATGGGGTTGGGTTCGCGGGTACTAGTCAGAAGTAAACGGGTCACCTTCGGAGGCACTTGAAGGTAGATTCACTTGCTTGCCGCCTAACCACGTGAACCTTAGTGAACTAAGTTGAATACACTCTTGAACATCTTGAAAATACTATATTGAACATGTATAACGTATAGAATTGCTACTGCTTCCATTTAAAATAAGACTGCCATGCTAATATAGAAATCTGTTCTTACTGCTTAGAATTAGAACTGCCATGCTAATGTAATCTCTGTTTGAACTGCTTAGAAATTGCAATTGTTTGTTTATTCATAAATGCTTAACTGCCATGTAAACTATTTCGAAAACCTTGCCAATGGTCCTAATCATTTTATTGCTTGCCAAGGACCTTGCTGACATACATTTCTATGTTGTTTGGAATGTATGTCAGGACACGAGACATGTTATATTGAGGATGAGTTGATTGAGGGAACTGACCCACTTGATCAGGAGTACGTTGATCCAAAAGTTCTCCCCACAGAGGACTAGCTGTTGCTGAGCTTTACCTACTGCTGCTTAGGATTTCATTAACTGCATTTCTGTGGGGTTATACCCACCTTTGTAGAACTTTGTTGTTGTAGGCCATGCTTGGCGCCCTTATTACTTTATGCACTCTATCTGGATTTTGGTTTTAAACTCTTAGTTATTTCTGTTGTTCTGAAATGCATGCAAGTTCCTTCGTATGGTTTTATTCATAAACGTTTATTGGGGGTTGAAGCTTCACCGCTTTAGCCCATGCAGACCCGCTCGCATCCTCACTCCCTAGTATAATGGAAAGCGGGGCGTGACAATTTTATAAGTTGAACATCGATCCGAATAATACACCAATCAAACTAGAAGAAGCGTAACATCAGAGGAGAGAAAATGAAGGTTATAGTCGCAAATGAAGGCTATAGTCGCAAAGGTAGATTGATTAAAGAAGGCATGCTTCGTTAGAGAGGTGTGCTACCTGGACTAGCTAGTGAACATGTTAATAATCAAAAAGCCAAATGAAATGTTGACGACGTGTGTATACTTTATCGACCTAAACAAAGCATGCCATAAGGACACCTTCCCTCTTCATCGCATAGATCACCTTATCAATAATGCCTTAGGTATAAGATGTTAAGTTTTATGTAAGCTTACTCTAGATACAATCAAATAAGGATGTCATTTGATGATGAAGAGAAGACTTCATTCATCACTTATCGAGGTATTCACTAATACAAGATGAAGTCCTTCGACCTGATGAATGATGTAACTACCTATCAAAGAATGGTCAACCAAGTTTTTGAATAACATATTTGTTAAAACCTAGAAGTTTACATGGATGATATGCAAGTAAAGTCTCTTGAATGAGTATAATACCGACATATCAGATACTTTTGATGTGATCAGAAAGCATAATTTCAGGCTGCATCCTTATTAGTGTACCTTCAATGTGCAGTCAAAAAAATTTCTTAGGTTCATGATCACTTGCATCGTATTGAAGTTAATCTTGATAAGATTAAGGCACAAATCAACAATAATGAATTGTCTTCAATAAATTAGTTGCAGAGATTGAATGGTAAGGTAATTGATTTAGGTCTCATCCTACTGAAGTTAGCCAAAAAAGGTCCATGTCATTCTTCAAAGTACTAACGAGAGCCATATCAAAGCCCCCCGGGGGGGGGGGGGGGGGGGGGGGGGGGGGTAAAGAATAGAGTCATTGAGTGGGAAGATGATTGTATTAAAGCATTTGTAGATCTGAAGGAATATATAAGAAGCTCATCCACTCAAAAGCCCAACTAGTGAGAAAACACTTGAAGCATTTGGGGAAATCTGTTGAAGCTCCTGAATAAGATGCTTTTTATTCCAAGATGTCACATAGACCCATGCGATGGAGATATGTTGTTTTTTTCCTTGAAAGAAGTAACAAATGAGAAGGATATCAGGCAATACCCATACCTTGAACATAAGTAGGTAAAGGCGATAATTGCCCCTACTAAGTTAAGGGTTAGTTGGCACATGGGGACACTAAGAAAATTCAATATATCAACTATGAACGAGTGAAGTGGGAAGTATATACCTAATGCAAAGGCTTTGACATAGATACTGACCTTATTCTCATCTGGGAAACATATCCTTTCTTGAGGCTCTGAAAAATGAACTTTATACGTGAATTGGAGATAATTATTTTGGACAAGGGGATGCGAAAAGGTTGATATTTACTTTTGAAATCGATTAGAGTATTTGGGATAGGGTGTGTGCTATCAAATGACATCAAGACTAAGCTATAGATGATAGCACACTTCTTAAGGGATAAGTAAAGTTCAACCTCATCTCTATTTGTTGAATATTGAGCACCCCTAATGATGTTTAGATGATGATCAACAACTGATTGGTACTAATCTCTTTCATCAGGTGTGTAGATATTACAAAGTCAAGGAGAATACAGCTTTTATGTCAAAAGTCAACAAAAAGTCAACAAAAGCCAAGGAACTTAGCCAAAAGAAAGGGATTCAAGTTAAAAGCTTTGAAGAAAGGTGTGGAATCTCGAACCAAGGCCAAGAAGCTATGTTGGAGCTAAGTCATGAAGAGTAAGACATTCAAAGCATTAAGAAGCCAAAATTGGGTATTTTTGTTGTATTTATTGTTCATGCCCTTAGATCTTTTGTAGGCCTTAGGATTGGTGCCCACACACACACACACTATATTTCTTAAAACCGTATTAAATAATTTAAAAATGTTTAAGATTATTTTGATATAATTTCATGAAGTTTTATGGCCCTAAAACCCATGTATCAGAATAAGGGTTGACTACTTTTTGATAATAGTTGACTATTTTGAATGGGTGAGAAGTTCTGATTTCTAGACACCAACGGAGTCGATTGTAGTTATATGCTGAGAGTTGACCGTAATTCATTTGGGAGTTGACTACTAACATAAGGGTGGTCGATTATTTTGTGCTTCTAGATAGACTTCCAGATTTTATAGGATTTTATTTTTCTAGCAGTTACAAGGGTATTTCTGGGATCATTTTTCAACAAAAAATGGCTTATAAATATGGGAAGATGGTTGGAGCTATTATGGAAATATGAGCAAATTTTTAAGTCTTTCAGAAGCATTGAAATCATTTTCCAAGCTCTCTCTCTCTCAATTTCTAAAGCCAAGTTCATTTTCAGGTTTAAAAGCTTTTAAGCAATTGATTTCTTGGCTTAACTTGATTTGATTTCTCTCTGTTTTATCTTCATTTTTAGGAAAACAAATCAAAAATCTTACTTTGATTCCCTTGTGTTTTAACTTCAATTTTCTCAAGAATCAAAGAAGAAAAGTTTACCTTAGCCACACTTCAAGCTCCAATCTTTTTAGCAGTAGGACATCACCATCATTCATTAAGAGGATTGTAAACCTACTAAGAAAGTGTTGGTAAGTGCGTTGGTGAGTTGATTCACTTATTACATTTGTTGTGTTGAGAAAAGCCTTATTGAAGGTCCTCTTTAAGAGATGTAATTGTTTTAAGTTAGAAGCCATAGTAAGTGAAACTAGGCAAGTGCATTAGAAGCCATCATTGGAGGAATTTGCTCTCTTGTTGAAGAGATTTGGATAGCGAAAATCCCAACAAGAGGTTATGGACTAGAGTAGCCCACGGTGGCTGAACAAGGATAAAACTTTGGGTGTTTGAGTTGTGATTGTCTCTATTCTCTACTTGCTTGCATAAATTTATTTTAATATTCCGCTGTGCTACTAACTCTAAGTTCATTGCAAGCATCACCTTGTATTAATTAAGCTCTTGAGTAGGTAGCTCTTTCAGGTAGCTTAGGCTAAACTTAAGGGATTAATTTTCTTTGTGGCAAGTATTTTTGAAACATTAATCACCACACCTTTAGTGTTTAGTTTGTCATATACTGGATCCTATACGTGATATCAGAGCATTAGCTTGCAAGATGTCATCAACATCTCAACTAAAGGAAGGATTCTCTACTATACGACCTCCACTCTTTGACGGGACGAACTAAGCAAATCGGAAGATTCGGATGACGAATCACTTCCAATCATTTGACTTGGATATTTGGTCAATTAGAAAAATGGATACACTTGCCCTACTACACCCATGGAGATGTGGGAGAGAGAGGTAAGAAAGAAAGGTAATTTAAGTGCAAAAGCTATGAATGCATTGTTTTGTGCTCTTCTAGGTGCTGAATTCAATCGTGTATATCAATGTGAAACCGCACACCAAATATGGCATATACGTGAGGTAACACATGAAGGAGCGGATAAGGTAAAAGAATCTTATATAAATATGTTAAATTCCAAATTTGAGACTTTCAAAATGCTTGAGGATGAAACTATTGTTCAAATGAATACTCCTTTTTTCGAAATTATTAATGACCTTGCCGGGTTAGGAAAAAAGATTTCTATGTATGATCAGGTGATGAAAATTATTAGGTGCATATGTGACGACCCGTATCCATCAGTAAGCGTATATTTGTATTTGGCGTATTTTCATATATTAAAAGTATTTGATAATGGTTGGTCAAGAGTTTAATATCAAATTGGTTTCAAAATCATTTATATAAAAAATGTTTTGTAGTACCAACATAGTTAAAGCCTATTTTAGTGAGTTCAAGTGCCATCCAATACCTCTAAATAATTTTTATAATAATTCATATTCAATTGTTACTGATTTAGCTGTGTGAATTAATTTTCTATATAAACATCATCAAAACGATTTCAAACTTCTACAGTGTGATTCTATGATCATTTAAGTGCTCCCCATATTGATTTCGTAATTTTCTGGAATCAAATCGATATAGAACCAGCAAACCCACGACCTAAACATTTTGGCACAAAACTTGTATCTCTGTAGTTCAGACTTCGAAATGGATATCGTATTCACGATCCTCATGATGATACAAACACGTGTCTATGTTTTCGTAATTTTTCGGAGTCGTTTAATTTCAGGGGCAAAATCGCAATTTCGTTACTAAATTTTACTAAGCACAATTCACTAATTACCTTTAATCTTTACTAAACCGTGATTAACCTACACTAAAACCGTCGGCAACCTCAGATATGAGGAAAACGCGATCTTCCAAGTTAATCCCCCTAACCAACTCTTCCCACCAACCTCTTAATGAGGTTTGAATTATATAACCCAAAATTTAATACCCTAATTAATATTTATAATATAGTATTATATTTACTAAGCCTATTTAAACAATCTCCTCCCGTTCTCTCTCTCCCCCAGGCGCAACTTTTCCCCCCGAACCCATCTCTCCCCCTCGAAGACCCGACCCCGTTCTCAGCTCCCCTCCGACGAGCAACCCCGACAACACCCCCCCCAGCATTTCTCTTCCCTCTCGCTAACCACGCAACACAGCGAACCCACACTCTTAGCGACCCAACCCACTCTTTCGACCTCCCACAGCCTCCCATCGCCGCTTCCCCATGCACCACATGCCACCTCCACGCTCGACCGCCCCTCCACCATACTTCACCGTACCCATCCTCCCTGACGACCTCAACCACGTCGCCTCGCCGTCGAGACCAAAAGCAGCAGTTGCTGCCTTTGCTTGCCACCGCTGGCGAAAGCCACCTCCGACTGCACACCTGCACTCCTCCCTCCCTCGTTCACTCTCATGCCCCCAGCTCCTCCTCGAGCCTCTGCGCTCTCCCTCCCTCCAGGCGAAGCCCCCCACCGCCCATCGAACGTCGACGAGCTCGACAACTCCACCCTAGCCCCATCTCACCGACGCAAGCTCCCGCCACTCCCCTAGCTCCTCGCCGCTGCTGTCACTGCCACGAGCACCACCCGACAGCGGCACCAACCTTGTCGCACCACTCGCTGCCCGTCGCTGGTACTCGCTTGTCGCCGCAAGCCGCCGCCGTCATCCCCCACCTCTCGCTTCGCCGGTGACACACCCCCAGCCCATGCAACGGGAAGGAAAAGAGGAAGTTAGGGTATTTTAATAAGTAAGATTGTTATATGAAAATATGTGTAAACGTATTTATTTATATTTATATAATATGGGTTTTCTGATTTTAAATTGATTATAAATCGTATAGGTGTCAGACAAATACAAGACCAGGCTTAGAAAATCAGAAACGACGAAACAGACTCATTGGCGCTAGTTTCATGGTCAAAAGGCAAGTATATCTCCCACAGTGATTTTTCAAAGGCAAAACTTAAATAAGCTAAATTCACTTTAAAATGCATATCGTGAGATTTTCACGTACAATGACGTACGAGAAAATTATAGTTGTAGTACTAGTTAATACGATCGTTTTGACCCCTTGGTGGAAGAATTCTAACGTATGGTTTGCCCTAGAGAAATCTTTGAAAAATGTTATGAAAAATCGTTTTCTCGTTTTTCATTAGTATTTGTGTCATATAAATTAAGAAAAATTCCCATTAATTATTTTAAGATCTTGAAAGATGTTTACTAGACTTAAAAAATATTTTCGATTTATTCGTCCTCAATTGCTTAGTCAAAACCGTTTTCTATGCTCGTTTCTTTAAATTATTGTGCATTTCTATACTTTGTATAATTGCGTAGCTAAATCACAAAACCGTGAAATTGGTTGAGATTATTGAATGGACAGATGAGACTCTTTACACATCTAATACGATGCAACTGAATTGAATATAATGGAAGATGGAACTTCAATATAATGAATGGAAGATGGAACTTCAATATAATGAATGGAAGCTGGAACTTTAATATAAATGAATGGAAGATGGAACTTCAATATAAATATATAATACACGTACTTTTGACCGGCACTTGACTTGACCTGTGGGATTGGGGTAGTCTATGATCACAAGTGTTACGGAGTGGCTGGATGCACCCATACCGAATACCTCCAACACATTAGGGAGGTTAGAGCTTGACCGTTGCCATATAGGGTCGGTGAGCAGCGTCACGGATTGGCTCCCGTCACAGGACGCATGATAGTCATCTCTCATACTCTTGGACATGTACTTATCACTAGAATAGATTGGTTATTAAATATTGCTCTAACCTCTTTTTCTACAGGTTGCTGACAATGTTACAGTTACGTTATTAAATGTTAAAATTGTTACAGGTTGCTAATAGTATTGCTAATTGCTATCAAATGATTAAATTGCTACAGGTTGCAAATTGCTGCAAATGTTTAACTGCTATAACTATTATAAAATTATACTTATTGCTTGTCTTTAACCCCTTTTAAATTAAACTTATTGCTTGTTTTTAAATTTCAGCATGGTTTAATTTTAAATATCTAGCGTTTTTGTTTTGGAGATTATCTTGCCGAGTAAACCTCGCTGACGGACATTTCACTTTGTTGTTTTGCAAAATGTCCATTAGGTACCGATCGTGAGTTCACTGAAGACATTGCTGCAGAAGTCGAGACAGTGCTCAAAGAATATGTGGAGTACATACTCGCGGAAGACTAGACGTTTACCTTCGCGACTGCACCTTTACATTTGAAATAATGTAATTTGTGTACTTCGTTTGTATTGGCCATGCTAGGCCCAAGATGTATCTTAAATTCTGTATACTGGATATGTAATAATGTTGTTTGCGCTGCTTCTTAAATTTGCATGCAAGGACCTGCAGTTTACACAGATGCTTAGTGTGTTTAAACCAAGGAGGAAGAAAATAAAAGAAAAAAATAAAAAAAGGACTCCTCTTTGTTTTAAACACATCGCGGACCCATTCGCATCCTCTCTCCTGGTAGAATGTGAAGCAGAGCGTGACAGCTTAAGACCGGAATTGAAACCGAAGACGACATCCATTCGTGAGGTAAACGACATGAACAAGATGACAATGGAAGAACTCATGTCACACACCGCTTCCCATTCTACTTGGGAGCGAGGACGCGAGCGAGTCCGCGGTGTGCTTAAAACAAGGAGGAGTACCTTTTTTTCTTTTCTTTCTTCCTCCTAGGGTTAAACACACTAAGCGTCTGTGTAAAATTGCAGGTCCTTGCATATGGATCTAAGAAACAGTTCAATCAACATTATTACATATCAAGCATACAATAATTAAGATACATCATGGGCCTAGCATGTCCAATACATCAAGATACAACAGATTACATTATTCAAATAGAAATGCTGATGCGAAGGTAAATGAAATCGCCCTAGTCTTTTGTGGGCAGGAAATCTACGTGATCCTCGAGCGCTGGCTCGTCCTCTATAGTAGGGTCCTCTGTAAACTCACTCTCAAGTCCTGACAGACATTTCATAAGACAACAAAATGAAATGCCCGTCAGCGAGGGTTTCTCGGCAAGTATATTCCCATAGTAAATAAAAATGTAAAAACATATGTCTGAGAGATGCATGAGTTAAACCATATGTTGATTATGAGCATGGTATGTTAAAGCGTGGTAGGAAATGTTATACTAACATGGCATAGTAATTAAGAGCATGGTATAAGTATCGTATGATCTTTTAACGAGTTTAATTCGTAAAAACTACATCATATGAAAGTGACGTAAGGACAAGCATGGTGAGATATATAAGGTCTGAAAAGATATTAGCTAGTAGTTAGAACATTTTTTATTATTAGCAATATGAAATAAAAAGAGTGATTTGCAACCTGTAGCAGTTAAACGATGAATAGCAATTTGCAACCTGTAAGGAAAAGACTGTATAAAACTATGAAGTGGATACTTACTAACATTAGTTCTAGTGTAAAGCCCAATGTCCAAGCAAGGATGTAACTAAGATGCACCAGAACATCGGGAGCTACCCGTAGTTCTCTACTTACCGACCCCACCAGGATGACAGTCAAGATTTAACAGTAGGGTTGATCTAGTCAATCAGCAACCTCTACTACAATGGACTACCCTATCCCACGGGTCAAGTCAAATGTCGGGTCAAGGTACGGGTAAATTAGTCACTCAGTCTGTTCTGTTCATTTGCATCGTATCCGATGCATACATTTGATCCATGTTGTCTCAATAGTCCATATGATAGTCTCACAAAATTTCACAACTTTTTGATTCAATTCATCAAGTGAACGAAACATGGAAACATACAATAATATTAAGAAATTAGCACAGAAATGATTTCAACTGAGCAAATGAGTCTAATTAAGCTAAAAATATTTTTCTAAAACTAGTATGTATTTTTCAATAATTAACCAATATTTTTCTTAATTTAAAAAGGTCAAAAACTAATTTTTAAACTAAGAAAACGGGTTTCACAATATATTTGAAGATTTATTCGGGGCAAACCATACGCCAGAATTTCTCCAACAAGGGGGCAAATTGAGCATCTCGTTTAGTACTACGACATATATTTTTTTCGTACGTCAGTATACGTTAAAATTTTACAATGTACATCTTTAAGTGATAATCTCTTAATTGGGTTTTAGCTTCAAAAATTTACTGTGAGAAATAAACCTGCTTTTTGGCGATGAAGCCAGTGTCAATGTGTCCGTTTCGTCGAACTGGATTTTCTGGCTCTTCCTGTGTATTTTTATGAGGCATATACAATTTATTATTATTATGAATAAGGCCCATTGGGCCTATTAGGTATCCATCCATTACATTACTTTTCTATAAATATAGGGCTACGGGTTCAGTAGCCGTCACCTTCATAAAACATTATCAGCACGCTCGTCAGCTGAACCGAACATCTACCGACGGACAAATCGCGAGGACGCGGATTGGGATTTCTTCTCCAAACTTCGCTAAATCCGACGGGTATGATCTAGAGGTAATCATTTTTGTCACCTAGATCTAATATTTCATGCGCATGATGATGGATCTGTGAAATCTATTTTTCTGCTTAGATCTGTATGAAAAATCCTTCTTTTAAGCATAGATCTTTATCGTAAACAGTTTTTAAATCTTTTTAAACCAGGTCTAAGGCTATTTCTTAGAATACATTTAGATCTGCCCATTTTTGGACCAAAATTCAATGTTTAAACGTTAAAAATCAAATTTTTACGATAAAGAACGTTGCTTCAAAGATTAAAAATTGTATTTTTACAATGAAAATCAGATTTGTTTCCTCCGAAATTGGTGGATCTAGAGGTCAAGGGGAAATCGCCGCTCCTCACGCGACCACGCCCATTCCTCCAGCGCGTGCCACCTGCGGCCTGCAGCCGCCCCCCGCGAACGCCGCTGCCCGCGACCTGCAGCAGCCCCCCCGCGGCCTAGAGCCGCCCCCCGCACGGAACCACGCCTGCGACGTGTCGACGCAAAACCCTAATTAGGGGTTTTACGAAATTTTTTTAACGACGGGCTATTACGAAAATTTACCAGGGGCTTATAATTAAATCTTGATCCATTTTTAAAACTTATTTTTGGTCCATTCAAATATTTTTAATATAACTGTAGCATGAATTTATTAATCTGCGATTAAATTCTCTTTGTGCATGTAGCATGAAATTATTTATTTGTGATTAAATATACTACTTTCCTGTGATGAATAAACAAATGCATGTTGCATAACTACATGCATGTGTACAAAATTATATGCCTGCCGCATATTTAATGTTCTGTGATGCACATTTTATTTAGCATGCTAAAATGTATATGATATATTTTTAATGCATGTAGCATAACTATATGTCTGCGATGGAATTATTTGAATGCCTGCAGCATATAAATAACATGTGTATACATCATATATGTTTCAATTCATGTTAACTGAGCATACATTTTTAGCTCACATGGTTGATATTGTTTGCATGGATAATTTAGTTTCTTTCAATTATTTTATTGAGCATATCTTTTTAGCTTACAAGCTTTATATTTAGTGCTTGATAAATCATTAAATGTTACATATTGCACACTTATATGCTCATCCCATGCTTATGCTCATGCTCATGATATGACATTGTTTTATGACAACAAACTGATAATAATTTCAAAAATTTTAACATCATATCCACTTTGACAAATTGAACCTGAAGTTCAAATCAAATCAAAAGTCAACATCCTTTTACTCAAATAAAATAAAATTTACCAAATACGATGGATTATGCAAAAACCATTTATGCGATCTTTTTAGAGATACACATTTTGCTGTAAATAGATCTCTCAGATCTATGATCTTTATAAACCAATATTGACACCAACAGTTGTCATGATACCACTAAACTCTTTTAGAATAATTTCACTATACATGGTATGATTTTTGAATCTAGCCTTAATTTTACGCATACGCCTGAAGTCGTGGCTTAATAGATAAGTGAGAAACTATAAATTTCGTAGCCACGTATCTGTTTCCCTTTGAGCACGATTCTCTATCCACATAATACTTGAATTACTCAATAAAAATGGCATGGAGACCATACTTGAGCACTCAAATAGACTTTAAAAGTCTCTCATAAATTGGAAAAGGGGAAATATAGAAACTAACACATTTCCCTTGTATATATCTACTTAATAAGACTAATATTCATTCTTCCTTATAAATGACAGTAAGGAAGACTAAAAACAGGGGAAGTACTAAATAAAATGAGAAAGGGAAGATGTGATATACCTCGACATGGAGTAAGCAATGACAAACCAATATCAGACCAGAAGTTCTGATAAGACCCATAATGCTTTTGCAACATGAATGAGCATTAACTTATGCCATATAAAAATATATACATACCTAGTCTAAACGACAAAAGTCAATTGACCTTGTATATATCTAGCTACTCCCCGAGTACAAATAAACTTTGAAAACAAATTTAATCTGTTGTCATAACATAATTCTTAATGAGTATAGTTGCAGACGTATGCTTTCAAAAACATTTAACACTAATAATAGTCCAATTGAAAACTATTTTTTTGGACGTCTACTTGAGATTCAGGCTTTGCAAACCTGAATGCTCTATAAGAGGATGCCCAGTACTGTCAAAAAAATTAATAAAAGAAACTTACCAAGTTTTGATGGATATTCGTCAAAACGAAATCCTTAATTAATGACTCAAGAAATCAATGAAGCCTGAAGCTTTGTCCTACTATGATCAGCATAATAGTCAATGTGAAGATGTAATCCTTCACATTTAGGACACAGTTCACATATTACCGGACAAAATTAAATTGCACATTTTAATGGAATTTCAAAAGTCTCACATAAATTCGAAAAGAGGAATTAATTTGGAACACCAGAAGTGTCCAGAATCGACCAACTTTGGAACGATGTCACCCTAGATTGATGATGCAAGACATCATTAACCAATCCTATAAATCTGACGAACCCGAAGATTCTTCAAAAAGGGTGAAACTTTCATTGTCCCATTCAAAAGGGAAAAATGATTACGAGATCATCTCCATTCACGTGGACATTGACTCTCTTCACTTTCTCAAAAGAATTTAAGATGATATATTTACTATCATCATTAACATATTAAGACCTTTAGGTCTCTTAAGAGTATTTGAGGGATAAAAGTGGGCTTATCCACTACCTACATAGGGCTGATGATGGTCTTTAGAGTATTAATCTATATATCTTCTAAAAATGGTCATTAATAAACCTATTATCCAATCACAGTCCAGCTTTTAACAAGCATATAGGACATGTTAGTAAATGGCGGATAACACTGGGAAATCAAATAATATTTACAATCGGAATAATGTCGAACACCCTAAGTTTGTGTTCACACCCAAAAATGGGTTAAATAAATAAATCATTAAAATGATTTAAACGGATTACTTATCCATTAAAAATCCAGTTGTAGGTGACTACATTTGAACATGCAATTACAATGCAAATCATCAAAATTCCTCCTTAGTACCTATTTATATGAGCCTGATCACATCATAAAACAGTTTCTAAGAACCCCTAACGAGGGAAGAGTTTAGAGCACATCTTACAGATCGTGCCATGATGTGTACACATCCCCATATCACCACTAAAAACCATCAAAATGCACTCCAAACAGGGGAAGCATTTAAATTCACTTCTCCTAAGATGTGCATTTAAATTCACTTCTCCTAATATGTGCATTAATGGACCCTCCTTTAAAAATTCGATGAGATCCTGAAGATCTTTCACATTCAAAAATCTTTAATTTCCCAGTATAAGGTTCAACAGAAATATTATAATCCTCCATAAGCCTGAAGCTCAATTTGACCATTTTAAACAATAATACCTATGCTATGATTATAATGAATTGTGATGAGATCCTGAAGATCCACACTTAAAAAACT
This sequence comes from Scilla litardierei, assembly GCA_030789695.1. Lineage (NCBI taxonomy): Eukaryota > Viridiplantae > Streptophyta > Magnoliopsida > Asparagales > Asparagaceae > Scilla > Scilla litardierei. The sequence goes on from CM061142.1 coordinate 529,474,321, forward strand.
ATTAAACAGTCATCAGACATAGTTACTGACAATATAAATATTGTCAAATTCACACATCCCTGCTGCTAAAAATCCAGCTAGGATTGACATACCAAATATAATGGATGCAATCTACCAGTAGCAGAAGTGGATGTCCTCAATGGATGAGAGGATATACCACGAGGCTCCAAAGCAAGATATAACTCCTGGAGACCCTAAAGCAATACCACCACAGGAAATTGAGATCATCTCCATATCCTCTCCCTTTCCAGAATCTCTAGAAGAGATGAATCTGGAATAAATTGAAATATTATTGAATAATGTACGTACATGGGGAGGTGTTTGGATAAAAAACACACTTGTCGACAATTACTCACATTTCATTTTGCCATTTAAATGATAAATATTGGTCCACACTCTGTTTCTTGAAGTAAACGTAGAGATTGGTCAATAATGTAGAACAAGGCAATAATAAGTTGAGCTGGACTCACTTATGAAATGTGAAGTGTTTGGACCTGAAGTCCTGGTATCAAAAGATATCAAACCTGTGGGCTAACCGAGTATTGTATAAACATAAATATAAATAAATAAAATCGTATGCTATAAGCAATACACTATAGCTTAGAGGTTTATTTCGCTGAAACCAGGAAGTAATCAAGTAAGATAAGCTTGACTGACTTACAAAATTATATAAACTGATGCATTAGGCTCCTTGGTCATAGTAGCTAAAACCATGCAATTGGTAAAGGAAATTTTGGGCTATGTTGCTATAGATGATGTGACAACATACCCTTACGGATTTCCTCCTTATTTGCCTGGATAGATTTTTGGGACATCTATACTATAAATTATCATCCAGAAGATGAAATTATCATCCTCAAGATGACACCATCATCCAGAAGATGACACCATAATCTAGAAGATGAATTATCTTCGAGAAGATGAAATTATCATCCTGAAGATGAATAATCATCATGAAGATGAAATTATCATCCAGAAGATGAATAATCATCCAAAAGATGAAAACATCATTCCGAAGATGAATTATCATCCAGAAGATGAAATTATCATCTCGAAGATGAATAACATGTGACATTAAACTTCATACACCCGAAGTTGATGAAGAAACATGGACAATTGCAATCCACTAATACACCTACTGGTTGAATGGATGCACATTTAGTCCCCTTCTGTTCGCTGGAAGAGTAGAAGGATATCCTAGGTCCTGAAGTGCCTTACTTGAGTGTTTTTGGTACACTCCTTTATCTGGCCAATTACACGCGACTCTAGAGAGCATTGGAAGTAAATTTTGTTAGCCAGATACAGTGCAGTGCCTGCAGCACACTATTGAACCAAAGATATATAGCTTCTGTGCTACCTCTAAGGGGCAAGGATCATCATACATGTTAAATGTATTTACAGATACAGGTTACAGATCATCGCGATGGCTACAACAAAGGAACGACCAACTCCTGGAGACCAGCAAGCATGCTTCCAAGGCAATACCAATCCCACCATCCCGAGAGGCTCATCATCCAAGAAGCAAATCATGAGTATGCACAGCCAGGTCCTGCAGTACGTCGCAGACACAGTGACGACTGGGTCAGAGATGTGGAGCTACCTACCGAGTCTGCAGACCACTCCTCTTTAGAAGAGCTCCCTCAGATTCAGTAGTTGACATATATGAATGATACGTGTATAGATGAGCGATACTTGTATAGATGCGCGATGTCTTTTACTTTGTACTTTATTTCGAAATAGTGTAAGAGATTGATGTATAGTTGCCTAGGAGATCTGCAAGCCTGCAGCTTGTACAGATCAGGGGGCAGTGAAATAAGTGTTGTACTCTTTTTTCTTGGCTATTGGGGTTTCCCAGTACATTTTTCATAGCTAAAGGTTTTAACGAGGCAACCTCATTGACTCTGGATCCAGAAGTATCCACCCCTAAATACTTCCACTAATCAGGGGAAGTTATGGAAAACTGTACTCTTTTTCCTTGGCTATTGGTTTTTCCGACTGGATTTTCCATTGCTAAAGGTTTTAAAGAGACAGTTATCCCTAACTTAGGATCTAGTAGTATCCACCCTTTATGATACTCATAAGCACTATGGATCCTGCAGTATACATATGTTGAGTATTCAACAATGGTTGGATAAGGGGAAGTGTTATGAATAGGTCGGGGAAGTGTTATGAATAGGGCACATTGGGCCTATTGGGTATCCACCCATTACGTTAATTTTCTATAAATATAGGGCTACAGGTTCAGTAGCTGTCACCTTCATAAAAATTATCTATTTATCACGAATCAGCCTTAATATTATGAATATATAAATACGTGGCGTATATAATATGTATTAATATACTTACCGTATCTCTCTCACCCTCTCTTCTCACCTTACAAGTTCGATGCTACCGCTGGCGGTCGGGGAGGGCGACGGAGGATCAGGTGGTGTGGCGACAGGAGGTACCACCGACAGGGTGGGACACGGCAGTGGCGGTGAAAGGTACCGGTGCTTGCTGCCATCGGGGTTCATCGAGCTTCGTCGGCATACGGTGGGGCAGCGGCGAGCTTAGGGCAGCGACGACTTGTTCGACGGAGCAGTGACATGTTGAGGTGGTGTCTATGATGGCAGTAGCATGGAGGACAGTGGTGTGGGCGAGGGAAGCTTGCGGGGGCGACAACGGAGGGAGGGTTGTCGGAGGGCTTCGCTACGCTGTAGCAGGTGTCGCCGGTGACGTTCGATGTCGTGGGGAGGTGCGAGATACAGTGAAAGGTGGAGGGGTCAATGGCGGCACTCAACGAGGAGAGGCGGGCTTTGTTGGAGGAGGAGGGTGCTGGTGCTGCCGTTGTGCTTGCGGTGGGAGAGGGGCTGTTTGCTGCGGCTGGTGGTTCGGATGGCGGTGCGGCCGTGGTGGCGACACGGAGCGGGGGTCGACGACGTCGTGGGCAGTGTTGGCGCACAAGGAGGTGGAGGGGGTAGCTCCAGCGCCGTGGGTTCTGTGGGTATCGAAGGGAGGCCTTTGATCTCGTGGAGGAGCTTCGTCGGCGGTGGCTTAGGAGATGGAGGGAGGGGAGAGGCGGTGGAGGCTGAGGGGAGCCACAGGTTTGGGAGATGGAAGAAGCAGGAGAAGGGGAGGCTGAGGCTGTGTGTTGAGTTGGGCTGTTTTTGTGAACGAGGGAGGGGATGCTAGGGTTGTTGGGTTTGTAATAATAATAAGAAGTTGATGATGATGTTGTTGGAGAAAGGGGGGTGGTGATGAGGAGAAGGTGGTGGAGCTTTGGGGGTGGTCGATCGGAGTTGGAGAAGGAGGGAGAGGAGGAGTTGAGCGTGTGAGTTTGGCTTGAAATGGGTTCTCTGCTTGCAGGTTTGACTGAGAAAGGAGGCCATTAGTTTTTTTATAATGTAAAATAATAATAAACTAATAGTGGATGTCATGATTCCTTACCCAACTAATACGACGGTTTACTAAAGGTGGGTGGCTTTTATTGCCGTGAAGTTTGTTGGATCTGACCAACTTCATGCGGCTAATTAATAGAAGTTAGGGGAATTAGTTAATTAGTAATAGTAATTAGTAAAAATGACGTAACACTATTATTTTAATATTTGTTTTTCGCATACGACTCCAAAAAATTTCCAAACAATTACCACGGGTTCCTATTGTTACGAGGATCATGAATACGAAGTCCATTTCAGAGTTTGATCTATGCAGATACAAGTTTTTGGCCAAAACGTTTGGGGTGCGAGTTTCTGGGTTCTAGGTCGATTTGACTCCAGAAAAGTACGAAAATAATATGGGGAGTACTAAATACTATATAATCATGTTGTAAAAGTTTGAAACCATTTTGATAACGTTTATATAGCAAAATAATTAACAAGGCTATTCTCACGATATTCATTTGAAAAATAATATAAAAACTATTAATAACTTTTTGATGAGTTTTAAAATCATGGAAATGAGTTATAATTATTATGATCATGCCAAATATTTCTTTTATAAGATATTTAAATTTTTTCTAGATTTCATACTCCTGACTAACCATTTTAAAATACTTTTAAAATATAAAAATATGTAGAATACGAAAATACGTGTACTAATGGATACGGGTCGTCACAACTCATGGGAAATCTTATGGCGTATGAGATCGAACTCAATGAAGAGAAGGAGTAGTCACAACCCAAGAGAAGAGCCTAGCTTTCAAGGCTAGAATAAGTGACACGGAATCAGAATTTTTGGAGAAGGATGAGAAAGAAATAGCACTTCTCTCCAAAATCTTCAAAAAATTCATATGGTGTAAGTTCTCTAAATGATGATCTCGTTTAGCTAATGATATCATTTGTTTTGGTTGTAACAAGCTAGGACATTTGAGAAGAGATTACCCCTAGAAAGAAACAAGGACAATGCGAGGATTGAAAGCAAAGATAGAAGAAGGAGCAAGGAGAATGACAAAGACAAGAAGAGAAGAAAAAGGAGTGACAAACAGGAAAAATTGAAGAAGCCAAAGGAGAAGGCATTCGTGACATGTGACCATAGCGATGGAGAGGATAGCTGGGAGGAGTCATCATCATCATCATTCTCATCTTCATCCTCATCATCATCGCATGAAGAACCAAAGGAGAGAGCACTCATATGCTTTATGGCTTCGACATCCAAGGTAACTACTTCTACTTAAATTAGTGAGTGACGTAGCTAGTTGTAACAACAGTGATAATGATAATAGAGTGATGATAGTGATGACAATGATTATGATAGCGAAAGCTTTGCGTTTGATGTGAATGTCGCTTATGATGAGATTTGTAGTGCTCATGAAAAATTGACTAGGAAGTTCCATGGATTAGAAAAGATCCATAAAAATGTAATATAAAAGATTTAGAAGAAGAAAATCATAGGTTAAAATCAGAATTAAGCAAAATAAAGGAGACCCCCAAAGAGTTAACACTCCTTAATCAGGAATTAGAGAAAGGAAATAAAAAGCTTAGGTTGGAAAACCAACATCGATAACATGACTATAAAAGTCTTCTCAACAATTCTAAAATAATGAATGCTAGGATAGAAAAATTAGGTAATGAAGTAGAAGCATCACTTAATAAGTATAACGATTTATATGTTAATGTCCAAAAGTTTAATAAAGGCAAAGAAAAACTAAATACCTTAATATGATCTCAATTAGTTAAAAACAATAAAATGGGATTATGATATGATCCAAATGTGAATACTAGTAATTATAGGACCCCTAAAAGCCAATATAATCAAAGTTTTATTAGAAAGACAACCCCTTCAACTTCTAATTCTAATAAAGAAAATCGATGAAAATTTGGGTTCCCAAATTGTTAAATCAAAATGCATTTAATGATTATGAAACCAATTTTATGAAAGATGTACATAACTCACCTAACTACAAGTTTGTAAAAGAGGGAAAAATCCAATTGGATTTGGTTTCCAAGGTGAGTAGATAGGTTTATAACCTAAGTAGGATACCCAAATAAAACCCTTGGTATCTCGCATAATAGGAAAAATTATTGCATGCATATGCTTAATTATTTATGTGCATGATAGGTTAGAATTCCGTTATTTTAGTTTAGAGAGATAGGTGTTTTGATCAGAGCTTTAGAGGTGAGCTTCACTGCAATAGCCGACACTTAGATATATTGGAGTTGACTATTCTTTGAACGGAAGCTGACTATTTTGAGAGCTTGGCTTGCTCTATGTTCCTCTCAGGAGTCGACCGCTGTCCAAAAAGTAGTCGACTATCGTTGTCTTGGGATTCGACTACCGCAGTTGAATCCGTTTCAATTCTTCTTAACTTTTTGCTGTGTGGGTTTGTTTGAGTCTAATGGATTGAGACCCGACACTTATTGGGGTTGTATGACTCAAACCCACTTAGTTGAGTTAATCTAAGCCCTTCATTCATAGATCTATGTGTTAGATTTTAACTCTTGAGCTTAAAACCCTAGAATATCCCCCAAACCTCTTCATTCTCACCATAAACCCTAGCACCCGATAATTCTCAGATTTTCAGAGATTTTCTCAGTTTGATCTTGGTATTTCAGTGATTTAAGGAGGATTTGGTGAAGTTTTCAACTTGGATTGGGTATATTTCCTTGATCTCATCTCATTTCATTTTCATTTTGCATCATTTTAGTAGTTGCATCTCCACATACACTCCATTTCATCGTGAGTAGAAGATCAATTCCTAAGAAGAGAAGATCCACTTCTAAACCCGCATCATCATATAGGAATCTCATCGATAGGTAGATTATTCTTCCACTCATGAATGGACCATACTTAAGTACCAATTTCCAAAGAATTGCTAGCAAGGGTATCCTCATTAAAAGATTCGTAAAAATAAGTGATTTGGAAGGTTACATTATTAGAGAGATCTTAGCTTTTCAAGGTCTTGAGAATTTATTCTCTATTGACAATGCAGGTAAGTGCTACCCAAGGTTGGTGCATCTCTTTTAGACCAACATGTTTGTTAGTCCTAAAGCCTCAAGGATTCTTCTAACGTTCTTGGCAACACCATTTGGTTGACCATACCCATTATTGGATAGATTTTAGGCATTCATAGTGTAGGAGCATCCCCAAGGGAAATTTTTATGAATGATCCAAATATCATTGGAAAAGTTTTTTACCCTAGAAGAAATATACATCTCACATAGAGACTAGTGCATTGCAACCATGGGCAATAATTATTGCTCTCATCTTTGCATACAACATTTGCCAAAAGTCTGGTAGTTATTTCGTGCTTTTAGAGAGCCAAGCTAAATGTGTTTACGCTCTAGCGGCCAGAATTAAAATGAATTGGGTAGAGTTGATTTATGATAATATGACCCACATGACATCCAAATCTCTTCATCATGGACATTATCTTATCCTCATCTTTAGGGCTCATGATGTCAACTTTAGTTTTGAGACCCACTTGTTCGATCCTTAATCCAACGTTGGGTTTATATGTAAAATAATTATGTAATGCAGACTGTCTAATTAAGTTAAGCCCAATAAAGTGATCTGATGAGTTAAGTGGGCTTTAATGTATTGTTTAGGGTGTGTGCCTTTAATGTGTAGAGACTATGAGCTTTCTTATTTAATGATGGGCTAACCCCGAAACCTAATAGGCATTAGGTTTTGCCTATATATATGTGGTCATGGTACCCAGATCACATGAACATAGAGCCGTCTTTTCTGCATCCAGTCGATAGATTAGAGCCGGAGAAAGCTCAAGGATTTCTCATGGGGATTCGTGTAGATCTGTAAGGCTAACCAGACGGATCTTCAATTTTAGTTGTTATGGATTCAGGTACGCTTCCACATAAGTTTTAGTTTATTTTTCTCGTAGATTTGACATGGTGTATCTAGATTATTTTGCATGGTCTTGCATAGTATTAATCTAGAAATAGCCCCCAACAAGTGGTATCGGAGCCACCTCATGCTTAGATCTATGAGATCGTCAGTTTTTCCAGAACTTTGGTGTATTTTTTCTGTATAAAAATCAAATTTTTTGGTTTTTGGGTGATTTTTCCGAAGTTTATTTTTTTTTGATTTTTTACGCATGAGGGGGCGGCTGCCGGCCCCCACAGTCACGGCGGGGGGAGGGGGGTGTTCAGGCGTCGTCAAAAGCCCCCAGGGTACAATTAATTTTTTTTTAAAAAAATTGAGGGGCAGCGGCCTTCCGCTGTTGGAGCCCATAGTGTCTGAAAGTGGGGCGGCACAGCGGCGGCGGCTGCCACTGCCCACCCTCCCCATAGAAACCATATTTCCCCCTTTTTTCGATCAGAATTCAGCCCTTGTGGGCCGGCCCACAATCAACTTTTATTTAACAAAAAATTATTTCGTATTTTTTAACTTATAGAAGCCCAGCCCGCGTCAGACATATGGGTTGCAACCTGCAGTTTTAGTTTTAATAAAAAAACTGAAATGGAATTTTTTTAAAAAGAGAAGTTGGCTTGGGCCTTAATATTGTCCTTTTTTGGCTATTTGTACACAAGTTTTGGGCTTGTTTTTGAGGATATTAACATTAAAGAAGCAAGGAAATAATTGGCCACACACATATATATATTTCCTTTAAGGCATAAGTTTGTGTTAAAAATTGGTTTTTAATTTAAATTCATTTTTTGGGCATGATTAATTATATATTTCGAAATAATCTTAATTAAAACAAAACCCCACCAAAGTGAGCTCTATTGTAGAGATTATTTTTATTTTTGAAATGTAAAAGGTTATGGACATACGGTGTATGATTGTTTGCCTAAAATTGAATTTAAATTCTATTGAAGGAGGAAATAAAATGCATTAAATATATTTCCCCTCAAGGATTAATTTCGTATTAATTGTGCTACAATTAAAATTCAATTTTTTTGGATGCTTAAATATATATTTTGAAGTTAGTTGATTGAAACAACAACCAACCAAAGTGGGCTCTCTTGGAAATTAATTTATTTCAATAAATAAAAGGTTTTGTGCATATTATTATGTGAATATTTATCAGCCCAAAGGAAGATTAAATGTTTGACATAATTATATGTGCTTCTGTGGTAATAAATTCGTGATAATTATTCGATTTTACATGTAAATTATAAATCGGCCCAAAGGAAGTTTTATTATTTAACATATTGCTTATTATTAGTATTTGATTATTGCACCAAGATATTAATTACAAGTTAATATGTTGTCCAAAGATAAATATTAATGGAGTGCCTGATATCTTGATAGATGAGATTTGCATTTAAATTTGAATTTATTGTTGCTTTAAATTTACTTATATGAGCTAGTGGCATTTTGTTGTTCTCTCTTTTCAGCTTTAACTCCTGCTAATATCACTGCCAACATCAATTCTATTCTAGTTCTCAATGGCTCTAATTTTAAATTATGGAAGGAGAACTTGCTAATAGTTCTTGGGGTCATGAACCTTGATTTGGCGAGGAGGAATGACTCTCACTCACCTCTTACAGACAATAGTACCTCTGATGAAAAGAGGGAGTTGGAAAGGTGTGAGAGGTCAAATCACTTGTGCATGATGATAATGAAAAAGGCCATTCCAGAAGCTTTCAGGGGCACTATGTCTGTGAAAATCACTATTTCTAAAGGTTTCCTTGCTGATATTGAAAAGAGGTTTGTCAAGAATGAGAAGGCTGAAATTGGTATACTCTTGACAAATCTCATTTCAATGAGGTATAAAGGCAAGGGAAACATAAGGGAGTACATTCTGGAAATGTCTCATCTTGCTTCAAAGTTGAAATCACTCAAGTTTGAACTCTCTAAGGACTTGCTAGTGCATTTGGTTCTGATATCTCTTCCTACTCAGTTTGGACAGTTTAAGGTCAGCTATAATTGCCAAAAGAGACTTGGTCTATGAATGACACATTATGTTCAGGAAGAGAAAAGGTTGAAGCATGATAAGACTGAAAGTGCTCATGTGGCCTCTACATCTAAGGACAAAAAGATGAAAAAGGGCAAAGAAGTTGCAGATACACTACCACAAAAGAAACAACAAAAGAAACCAGTAAAGAAAGAAGGCAATAGTTGTTTCTTCTGTGGTGCTGAAGGGCATCAAAAGAAGCAGTGCACCAATTATCATGCTTGGCGTGCTAAGAAAGGTATGCTTCTTAATTTGGTTTGTTCTGAATTTAACTTAACTTCAGTACCAATATACACTTGGTGGATAGATTCTGGTGCAACCACTCACATCAGTGTATCTATGCAGGGCTGCTTGAGTTGTCGAAACCCAAGTGATGCAGAAAGATTCATCTATGTGGGCGATGTCAAGAAGGTTCAGGTGGAAGCAATTGGGAGATTTAGATTATTAATGAAAACTGGAATGTATTTAAATCTTCATGAGACTTTTATTGTACCGTCTTTTAAATGGAATTTAGTTTCTATTTCTATTTTGGACAAATTTGGTTATCATTGTTCATTTGGAGATGGAAAATTTGGTTTGTCTTATGATTCAAAATGAGCTGGTTCTAGTTCTTTATCAGTTTATAATAATTTTGTTACTTCATTCAAGTAATACCTGCATTTGAGTACACGAAGTATAAAGTGAAAATTAACAAATGAGAATTCAGTTATATTATGACATAAAAGTTAGAATATATCTCTGAATAGAGAAACAGAGTGACTCATGTCAAAATGAAATTCTCAATCCCTTAGATTTCACAGACTTTGAAGTTTGTGATAAACACATAAAGGGCAAACAAACTAATAAAGGAGATTTTGAAGCCATTAAGACTTTGGACATCTTAGAACTTATATATTGAGAATATTTGTGGGCCATTCTATACGGTTGCTTGGAATGGTCAATGATATTTTATGAAGTTCATAGATGAATTTTCAAATATGGCTACGTATATCTCATTCATAAACTCTAGATTGCAGCTTATATTACTTACAGAGTTTCAACTAAAGTAACAAAATCACTTGCATGTTTGAGATGTCCAGCTAAGGTAAGGCCTCACAAGCCTAATGAATGGAAACTGGACACAAGGACAATGGTTTGCAATTTTGTTGAATACTTTAAAAGGATCCATATGGTACATTTTAGTCCCACAATTAAGTAAATATACGAGCCTGAAAATACCCAGTTCTTTGAGGATGCCAAGTTTGTGGGGGGAAGATACAGTTAAGGATATTGCCTTTGGAAATACAGTTAAGGACATTGTCTTTTGGAGAGGAATACATTGATATTCCCACATGTGTTATTGGCATTGATTGGAATCTCATTCTTGACCTGGTTCAAACACAATAAATCAAGACAAAGTCAGAAATGAGATTTTAAGACAATATCAGAAATTCTCATACTTAGGAAATTGTTCAAGAAGAACAAACTCTAGCACCTAAAGAACTTATGCCATTAAGCAGATCTATTAGAGAAAGGAGAAGTTCAAACTCTTTAATGGAGATTAATTCCTTAAGTGTGGAAATTAAGTCTATAAAGGACAAGGACATTTAGAATCTTATCTCATTGCAATAAGGTATGAAACCAATTGGTTGTCAATGGATTTTTATAACCAAGTGGGATTCAAAAGGCAATGTGGAAAGATATAAGGCATGTCTTATCATAAAAGACTTTATACATAAAGAATGCATTGATTATAATGAGACTTTCCCTTTGGTTTCCTTGAAAGACTCTTTCAAAATAACAATGGCATTAGTGGCGCATTTCAGTCTCGATAACGGTATTCCATATTTCATCTAATGATCATCTTGTTCGGGTTTTTCAGATGAATTTGGTTGATGAATGTATATACCATAAGTTCTGTGAGAGTAACTGTTCTTTTCTGGTTTTATATGTCAATGCAATATTGCTTTCCAGTAACAATATCGGTTCATTGCATGAAACCAAGAGATTTCTAGCTAAGAACTTTGAGATGAAATTTCTTGGTAATGCATCTTTTACATTAGGGATCCAGATTCACTGAGATCGTTCTCATATCACAAAACCCTACATCAAAACTTTCTTCAAGATATGGCATGCAATACTGTAAACCAGGTGATGCCCATGTATCTAACGGAGACAAGTTTAGGCTCAATCAGTGCCTTAAAGGTGACTTTGAAAGGGAGGAAATATAGAAGATTCCTTATGCTTCAGCAGTGGGAGTCTGATGTATGCTTAGGTTTATATGTGAGTAGACATCGTGTACATTACAATGATGTTAGGCAAAATTTTAAATTTAGAAGTAGACCATTTGATAGCAGCCAAATGGGTTTTATGGTAATTATAGAGAACAAAATGCTACATGCTTATGAATCAGAGGTCAGAAAAGTTTGAGATCATTTGGTATACTGACTCTGATTTTTATTGAAGGCAAAGAAGTATGAAATCTATGCTATGAGATGCCATCTATTAGAAGAGGGCTAAATAGTCCCTTTTATAGCCTCTTCTAACATGGCTGAAGACTTCGTACCAAGTTATGTGACATCTAATCATGGAATAGTACTGCATAATCTTGTCACATGGCCGCAAATTATGGATGGTATTTACAACCACACAGATTATCTAGTGACAATAAGTCTGTAGTTTTACTCCAATAACAACAGGAACTTGACAAAGTTACGGTTTTCAGAGATCAAGTTTCTGGTTGTTAACTAAGAGGTTCGGAGTGAACATTGTCTATAGAGCACAACCGAACACTCTTTATGGTTGTGGATCCACTTACTAAGGGATAGTCACCTAAAAGGTTACATGAGAGCTTTGCTCTTATGAATGTCATATCAGTTAAGGACATTCAGTTCTAGTGGGAGTTTGTTCTTTTCGGTGCTCATGTAATATAGACATATTCAGTTTTCAGTTTAAAGTTATTTTTTTACAGAAATAAAGTTTTGGTTTGGTTACACTCCGATTCTGTTATATTTTTGATATCATTAAAGTTTAAGGGAGGATCAGTTGGAAATAGGCATGTTAAGATCACATTACGTGAAATTTCCATGTTACACATCCACATCACAATTCATGTCATTCCGTTATTTTAGCTTATGTGACCATTGATGGGTCGATTTTCGTTAAATGTAAGAAAGGCCGATTTGATCCTATGTTAAAATAATTGATGGAACGAATTGGTTTTGATACATTCCAGTTATGACAGCATATTGAGTACTCATTCGGTTTTTATGCATAACATAATTATAAGGTTTGACATATAGCCCAAGTGGGAGATTGTTGGATCATTAATCCAACGTTGGACTTATATGTAAAATAATTATGTAATGCGGGCTGTCAAATTAAGTTAAGCCCAATAAAGTGATCTGATTAGTTAAGTGGGCTTTAATGTATCATTTAGAGTGTGGGCCTTTAATGCATAGAGACTATGGGCCTTTTGGTTTAATGATGGGCTAAACCCAAAACCCCATAGGCATTAGGTTTTGCCTATATATATGTGGTCATGGTCCCCAGATCGTACGAACGTAGAGTTGTCTTCTCTACATCACGTCGACAGATTAGAGTCAAAGAAAGCTACATGATTTCTCACGTGGATTCATGTAGATCTGGAAGGCCAACCACACGGATCTTCAATTTAAGTTCTATGGATTCAGGTACGCTTCCATATAAGTTCTGTTTATTTTTCTCGTTGATCTGACATGATGTATCTAGATTATTTTGCATGGTCTTGCGTAATATTGCTCTAGAAATAGCCCCCAACACCACTTCCTTGACCTCGTCACACACTTTGACAAACATGCCCTCAAAAGGATGAAGTTCACCCAGACCCATCCATGAATCCTTAAGAGGAAGAAGAAGAGGAAGTGGAAGGAGAAGAAGGAGAAGAAGATTCCGAGGAAGAAGCAACACCCACTCATCAAGCTCCACCATCTTTTGATCAATCCACATTGCTAGCCAAACTTCAGGAGTTGAAGTTGGAGCTTAAGCAAGAGATGGAACAAGGCTTTGAAAGTTTAGCAAGAAAATGTGCGATAAGATGGACATCTCCGACACTAGAATTGATGAGCTTTAGCAAGAGATTATCGAGTTGAAGAGGATGCTTAGAGGAGGAGATCCATCTAATTAGAGTTTATGAGAGTTTGAGTGAGGTTGTTTTGTTGGTTAGTTGTTGTTGTATGTTCTTATGGATATTTGAACTTTTTAGTATTTATGTATGATGTACGGATGTTTTATGTTTTCTTTATGCTTTAGCTATGTGTTGCAATATTTGTTGCTACAATGTATGCTTGATACACACTTTTGGTTATTTCTTGGTGTATCAAACATTTTTAAGTAATATGTTGTGTTCTGACATTATGTTGGAAAATGCATATGTGATATATGTTGAGACATTTTTCATATGCTTGGAGCTTATTTGATGAACATTGGCAATATTGGCAAAATGTATAAATTTGAGCATGATGTTATTGGATATGTTGGCTCATTTATGCAAAATGTCTTATCTATGCCATATTGAAAATTTTGGTCATTAGACTTAAAATATTGAAGATATTGTCATTCATATGAATTTTTCTCATTATTACGATATTTGGACATGGTTTAGTTGAATCATGGCTTATTTGAAACATTGCCACATTATTGACATTCTTATGTGCATGCCATGGTAAATTTATTTGTCATATTATATGTTCATGGCATATGGAACAATATTGGATATAAATATGTTTATATAGTTGCATCATTAACATTCATATTGATATGTGGAATATTAAAAATATTGATGAAATCATGCCATGTTATAAAATATTGAACATATTTTGCATATGGATTTGTGATAGTGATTTAAAATTTCTTTTTGGACCCACATGCATATAATTCATGCATATGTCAAAATTGATATCATATAATTGATATTATGGATTGTTGAGTTTGAGCTCATGCTTCATGCTATAGATATCCTATGCCCATAATCTTTAAGACTATCTTAATGATATCTCTTTTTGATGTTCAATTACTTATGTCGATTATAATTTTGTATTGTCGATATCATGAGAAAATAGAGTTTATTTTATTTTAAGATTAGTGAGAACCCAGCCATGTTAAAACATACACTTTAGGTATCCCAATGATAGTCGACTACTTTTCAAAAAGAGCAGACTACTATTGGGTGGTTCTCAAAGTAAGTTTAGTTTCATTGAAAATTTCTTCTTGACACGTAGATGGTTGACCACATTTTATCTTTGACACATGGATATTGGCACATAAATTGTTGATATTGATCCATGCTATTATACATTTCTCTACTCTTTCTGATGAGACTAATGGGGTTAGAGAATTGATAATGTATATAAAATTCCATGTTGTCATAGATAGGTTGCAATCTTTATTTTAAGTCCGTAACTCATTACAATTTCACTTTGACTTCATATGTGCTATGAGTGACATGTACTTCATTCATTTTATTAGTGACCTTGGATTTGAACTTTGTTGAATATGGACCTTCATCTTGACTTGAGCTTTGATTATTTACACTCTAAGGTAGAATATGAAAGGATGCAAGGATGCATGAAAGTTTACAAAAGTTTGGTTAAACACAATGCATCATTGTAAGGGAGTAAGTAAATCTTTTGAGATTTCATATTATTTTGAATTTTATATCATTTTGTTGTCATCATCAAAAAGAGGGAGATTGCTGAATATTGAGCACCTGTAATGATGTTTGGATGATGATCAACAAATGATTGGTACTAATCTCTTTTATCAAGTGTGTAGATATTACAAAGTCAAGGAGAATAAAGCTTTTATGTCAAAAGTAACCAAAAAGTCAACAAAAGCCATGGAGCTTAACCAAAAGAAAGGGATTCAAGTTAAAAGCTTTGAAGAAAGGTGTGGAAGCTCAAACCAAGGCCAAGAAGCTATGTTGGAGCTAAGGCATGAAGAATAAGATATTCAAAGCATCAAGAAGCCAAAATGAGTATTTTTAATGTATTTATTCTTCATGTTCTTAGATAATTTGTAAGCCTTAGGATTGGACACACACACACACACACACACACACACACACACACTCTCTCTCTCTCTCTCTCTCTCTCTCTCTCTCTCTAGTTCTTAAAACGTATTAAATGGTTTAAAAATATTTTAAGATTATTTTGAAATAATTTCATGAAGTTTTATGGCCCTAAAACCCATGTATAAAATAAGGGTCGACTAATTTTTGATAATAGTCGACTACTTTGAATGAGTGAGAAGTTCTGCTTTTTGGACCCCAAAGGAGTCGATCGCAATTATGCCAAGAGTCGATCACAGTTCATTTGGGAGTTGACTACCAGCATAAGGGCGGCTGACTATTTTGTGCTTTCAGACAGACTTCCAGATTTTACGGGATTTTGTTTTTCTATCAGTTACAAGTGTATTTCTGGGATTCTTTTTTAACATAAAATGGCTTATGAATATGGGAAGATGGCTGGAATTATTAGGGAGATGAATGAGAAAATTTTGAAGTCTTTCATAAGCATTCAAAGCATTTTCCAAGCTCTCTCTCTCTCTCTCTCTCTCACAATTTCTAAAGCCAAGTTCATTCTTAGATTTAAAAGTTTTTAAGCATTGATTTCATGGCTTAACTTGATTTGATTTCTCTCTGTTTTGATCTTCATTTTTAGAGAAACAAATAAAAAATCTTACTTTGATTCTCTTGTGTTTTTAACTTCAATTTTCTCAAGAATCAAGAAGAAAAGTTTACCATAGCCACACTTCAAGCTCCATTCTTTTTGGCTATAGAACATTGTGAGCACCATCATCATTCATCAAGAGGATTGTAAACCTACTAAGGAAGTGGTGCTAAGTGCATTGGTGAGTTGATTCACTTGTTACATTTGTTGTATAGAGAAAAGTCTTATTGAAGGTCATCTTGAAGAGAGGAACTTATTATATGTTGGAAGCTCTAGTAAGTGAAACTAGGCAATTGTATTAAAAGCTATCATTGGAGGCATTTGCTAACTTGTTGAAGAGAGTTGGATAGTGGAAATCCCAACAAGAGGTCGGAGACTAGAGTAGCACACGGTGGGTGAACCAGGATTGTCTGTTGAAGAGAGTTGTATTAAAACTTTGGGTGATTGTCTCTACTCTCTACTTGCTTACATAATTTTGTTTATTTTCTGTTGTGCTACTAACTCTAAGTTCATTGCAAGCATCAACTTGTGTTGGTTAAGCTCATGAGTATGTAACTAACTTTATCAATTATCTTAGGCTAAACTTGAGGGATTAATTTTATTTGTGACAAGTATTTTTGAAACACTAATCACACCTCTCTAGTGTTTAGTCTGTCATCTATAGGATCCTACACTATTTGCTTCATCCCATGTGGCATGGTCCTTCTCCTTCCTTCGTCATCCCTTCCCCGACCTAGGGGGCTATGAGTCCCCTCCTTATTGGATCACTCAGACTGTGGACCACGGCCGAGGGCATCATAGGAGGACATCAGCTGATACTTCGATGTGGTTATGGCTATGAGTTCATCTTCTACTACGGGCCTATCCCTAACTCTGGTATACAGACCCTGTCGATGTTTCTTGTTATGGATGTGGCTATTCAAAATATCATAATATGGAAAAAAATGGGGAAATGGATACCTCAAGAGTCTGATGAGCCATGAGACTAATTAAAATGCTAATCTATACAAAAAGATATACGACTTGTGAGAACAGTTGAATGCAAGTGTTTGCTATGGTTCCAATAAAAGAGCACATTTCACTTTTTATATATATCAACGAAGTGCTTTTCATGATTCGAGGCAAGGATGTGAACCGCCTCCAATTGGATGATCACCATGTGTTACGCATGAAGCATTCGGATCCTTCATAGGCCCATGTGAAGGGAAGATTAAGAGTTACATGATAGTTCACCCTTTGAACCCTAATATTAGTTGGATCCCTAGGATAGGGGTCCGTTTTACACAATAAATGTATTGCCTAAGATAGAACCCAGATATAAGGTCCAATGCTGGGGTCCATAACCAACCAATGGCTTACGATGGAAATAGACTATCATGTACTTAGTTGTCCCAGGTATTGTGAGATATCAAACATAGTCCTACATTGGCTAGACAAGGGGGCCTGGGAGGGTATAAATATGGAATTGGATCTCCATTGGTATAAGGCCTTTTGAGGAGAGCACAAGAACAAAACTATGATGGTTCCTCGTGAAGGGCCCAAACTGGACAATATCATACCAGTGTGGGGATCAATTGAGTTGCGCGTGCATATTTGTACCCCCAACAAGTATAATATGTGGTACACGGGATATACCCTTCTTGGTACGCCTAGAAAGGCTCATTTTCCAAGAAATGTAGGGTTGGCTTTGGCTACGCCCAAGAGCCAATCACCCTAACGGTTGTGTTCTGTTTCGCAGGCGAAGTTCGGCCCACCTAGCCCACCCACTCAAAAAGCCCATCTTGTGAGAAAATACCCGGAACAAGCATTACAATCGAAAATGATAGTCGTTGCAATTACCGATGACCTCTTTGCACCCGAATGATTCAAAGTATCAACCAAATCATAAATTAGATCACTAGATAACGACACAGTGATTGAGACTGCTCTGACGTCAACGTTTCAATACCCACGAAAGTTCTGTTCAAAGTCCAGCTAGCTTGCTCACCAGACAAAGCAACGAGACTTGGAACAACTCTGCTCATAACAGTGCTAATCACGGGGCAGTTCCTTGAATCCTAATACGATACGATCGATATCGATAGAGCCGAGGCGAGGAGAGGGATGGATCGGGTACCAAAAGAGCTCCACTTCTCACACGACGACACCCAGTTCCGTGCCGTCTTGGTCGACAACTTCGACGGGCGCGGCCTCTCCGACGAGGAATGCTGCATCTGCGGCGACCGCCTCAACCACCTCGCGTACTACACGACCGAGCCTCCCCTCTTCCACGCTCACGTCGCTTGCGCTCTTCAACACCCCGAACTACCCGATATGTTGTCTCACCTCCCTCCACCTCAAGCCGCCATGAAAGATCGCGGTCTATTCTCAACTCTATTTCCTTCTTCGTCTGCTTCTTTCGACCAAGCTGCTTCTACTAATTTTAATCCGCAGGCTTATCCAGCAACTTTTAGTTATTACCATCCTCATCATTCTCCTTCTCATCATCATGTTCACAATTACGGCCAATATGCACCACCACCATTTTATCAACATCCTTGTCAGTATCCGTATCCGTATCCGTATCAGTATCCGTATCCGTATCCAAACAACTCTCAGCATGGAAGCGGAGGCGGGGAAAAACCTCTTCCAGGAAAAATACTAGGATTAGTCGCGAAGGGGGCTCTGAAGGTGTTTCTCGAAGTATTAGTTGTCGCCGTTGTTGCTGTCATCCTATAACGGGGTCGATGACGGTGAACTCTGAGAATTCTCATTTTTGAAATTTTAATTCTGTGTGGAACTTTCCATGGAAAGGGAACAAGATTTTGATCTCAGATTTGGAATTTGTAGTAACTCTTCTTCACGCTTCCCCTATTGTTTAATTGTCTTGCTTCTAATAAACGTTTTCGAGACTTCACCGCTATTATTATTTGTTTGTTTGCCTGAGAGGAACACCTTAAGTTTAAATGCTACACAGTGCGCATCGTCGGGGTAAAAGGAGGAACATTAGAGGCTAAATTGCAAAAAAGAAACTTGGGAGGCAAAGTACAACAATATAATGGCAAGCTTGCAAATATGGGGTGAAATGTCAGTACCTAAGAATTAATCACATGAATATGAACACATATACGGAAAGCACAAGGAACACACAGAAATTGGTAACACAGTTCGGTGCGCACACATACATCTGCGGGGTCACGCCCAGAAAAAGATACTCCACTATTTTAAAAAATGATTACAATCACTAATGTTGCAGTTCCATTAGGAGAACTCTCTCCCCCTCAATACAACCCGCAATAGGTGATTCCAATCAAGACACTAGCAAGATCCGCTTGCAATGAAAACTGACTTGAATCAAACTCCCTTTGATCCCTACCTTCGTAGCCGTCAGACTCATTCATCAGAATGAGAAAGTGGAGTAATCCCAGTAAGATTCCCTTGCAAAAACCGACCTGAATCAAACTCCCTTTGATCACTACTCCCGTAGACGTCAGCGTCCTTCCCAAGATGATTAACTAATATCTGAAAGGTTAACCCTAGCCGAAACTACTTGAGAGCCTTTTGTATCGAGCTCCTCCAATCAAGGAACTGTTTAGGGTAAACATTTCAATCATATATCAAGCAGATTTTCCGCCCATAATTCAAGGGACTATTTCGGGTAAATAGTCCTATAAGATCTCACGCGAATATTCACTCATATCATTCAAGGATATATTTCGGCAAATAGAACCAATTAAAATCTCAAGCATGTATTT
Source organism: Scilla litardierei (assembly GCA_030789695.1). NCBI lineage: Eukaryota > Viridiplantae > Streptophyta > Magnoliopsida > Asparagales > Asparagaceae > Scilla > Scilla litardierei. Next base: position 529,494,075 of record CM061142.1, read on the forward strand.
TGTCCATATATTAAGGAACCATTTCGGGTAAATAGCCCCATAACTCAAGAAACCATTTAACCAATGCGGGTAAATAATTATATCAAATCCCATGCTGATATTTCCACCATAAATATAGTAACCACCAAGATTTCCACAAGATTCTGAGCAAGCAAATTAGATCTGAATAGAGCAGCAATAACCAGATCTAAATTCTTGAAGACAAAAATTCTGCAACTGAATTCTGGATACCGCATGTTATGAACAATGTTATGACATGACTTACAACAAGACTCATGACATGTACAGAACAAGGTTAGATTCGTCAATCAAAACACTCCAGATCTAGTGCCACTAAAGTCAATTATTAGGACATTCATGTTTGTCCTGTTGTCATTTGTGGCACAATGTGTTCTTATGTCAGATCTCAGCCTGTGTCATGGAGGATGTCGAACATATTGTTGAACATTATGTTAGACATAATGTTCAACATAATGTTCAACATGCTGTATCTGGTATATCAGTTTTTATAGATGGGAAGATCTTCTAGTGATCGGTTATTATCTTCAACGATCATGTGATTTACACCATCTGACGATTCGTTGAAGATCTTGTTAGATCCTTAGTATCTCTTGCTTTTATTGCGTCGGTTGAAGATAAGAGAGAGACTTTCGCCCGCTTATGGTTATTACTGTTTTTAGATATTGCGGCAACACAAATTTCCTAGCTGGGCTTCAATTATTGCGATGACAAATCTACATGAGATTTGATTGCGCTTACTTCCTTTAACGGCTCTCTAATTGAGGGGAGAGTTCGTTTAAAAGGTAGCGAAGATTGGCGGCTAGGGTTACGACTTGGAAGAGAGCTTTTGCAAAAGCTGCACGTAACTCTGGGAGGAGGCTGACGTCTACGAAGGTAGGAGATCAAGGGAGTTGATCATTGTCAGTTTGCAAGGGGATCTTGCATGCAAGGGAAGCTTGCACAAATTACTCCACGGGGTTGATTGAGATCACACCTAACGGTTTGTATTAAGGGGGAGGTTGTTCCCCCTAACATCGTGGTATTGGTGACTGTAATCATTAATATTTAGTGGAGTTATTTGATTTTCTGGGCGAGGCCCGCAGATGTAGGTGTGCGCACCGAACTGCGTTACCAAGTTCTCTGTGTTAACTTGGTTATTCCTTTTTATCATTCTGTGTTTTAATGGTTGTGCATACGTACTAAACTTCAATTTGTATCAGAGCAGGTCATCCGTGCAACTTTGCGTGTCAAAGTGGGTGTGATTCTGTGTTTTAGTACGCAGACCATGAATACGAAGGACGGAGCATCAGTGACTCGTCCTTCACTGCTCACTGGTACGAACTACACATTCTGGAAGTCTGGATGTGTGCTTTTATCAAGTCTCTTGATGAGAAGGCATGGATAACTACTATAGAAGGGTGGACTCCTCCAATTCAAGAAGACAAAGAAGGAAAGGAACACTTCAAATCGGCGGCTAAAGACTGGACTCCTGAAGAAGACCGAGCGACGCTGGAAAACTCAAAGGCCGTGAATGCTATTTTTACTGCGGTGGTCGAAGAACAGTTCAAGTTAATCTCCACATGCGAATATGCAAAGGAAGCGTAGGATATTCTTCAGAATATTCATGAAGGGACCAGTACATTAAGAGCCTCTAAACATCAAATACTTGCTTCCCAATTTGAAAATCTTAGAATGAATGACGATGAAACTGTTGCTGAGTTCAATAGAAGACTGCGTGATATAACTAATCAGGCTTTTTAATTGTGGAAGAAGTATTCTCAAAAGAAGTTGGTAGAGAAAACTCTGAGATCTCTGCCTGACAAGATTGCGGCTATTGAAGAAGTGAGGAACACATCTACTATGAGACTGGCTGAACTAATGTGGTCACTCCAGACATACGAAATGAATCTAAAGCAAAACAAAATGGACAAAGGAGTGGCTCTAAAAATGGAAGCAAGTGAAGCACCAAAATCAGAGAATGAATCAGAACTTGAAGACGATATCGCATTGTTAACTAAAAACTTTAGCAAGATGATGAGGAAGATCAGTAACAGGAAGCAAAATTTCAGATCTGTCAACAAGGAAACACGTTCGAATCTTCACACCACTAGAAAGGTGATCAGTAGTCCTGCATAGAAGTATGAACCCAAGAGCAAAGGCAAAGGAATACAGTGCAGGGAGTGTGAAGGGTTTGGTCAGATACAAGCCGAATGCGCAAATACTCTCAAGAAGCAGAAAGAAAAATCATTAGCCAGTACCTGGAGTGATGAGGACTCAGAAGGAAGTACTGAAGATGAGGACATAATCAGCAATTACGTTGCATTTACAGCTATTCTGGATGATCAATCCGACTGCGATAATTGTAACACCTCTAATTTGGTGGACTTAATGTTGTGACAACATGTACAACATTGGGGAATAAAGTTGGAAATGTCAAAAAGAATGTTACAACATATAGTACACCATCTGACAGTGACTCTGGCTCTGAAGCAGGTAGTGATGAGGAGGTTGGTGAAGATGACATTCGGTCAGCCTATCAAACTATGTTCAACAATTGGATGAAGATTTGTGAGATCAACAAATCCTTGAAGAATGAAAATGTCAGACTGAAAAGTGAAAAGGACGATGTGAGGGCAAAACTGTTGAAAACTGAGCTCAATCTCAGGAATCTTGAGAACCAACTCAGGAAAACGCTCTTCAGAGCTGAGAAGGTAGAAAACATCCTAAACAAATGGAACTCCGGGAAGGCTATGTTGGATCTGGATCCTAGCCTAGAGGGGGGGGGGGGGGTTGAATAGGCTAATAAAAATAATTCGTGCAACTCACGAATAAGCACACACAGTTATAGCAGCAACAAGGTAAATAAAAAGCAGACATAGAGTACACAGTAGATTTACCCTGGTTCGGTCGTCCCAACGACCTACTCCAGCCCCCAAAGCAGAACTAGTATTGAATAGCGCAATAGGTACAAAACCACAAGTTAGAGCACGCTCGGAGCACCCTCTACGTCTCTACACTCGCCAGGCTCTCAGTACCCACACACACACTGTGTTTTCTCTCACTATCAATCCTAGTAAAGCTTTCTACCAGCTAGTCCCAAACTAGCTGGGTTCCACTTGTCTAGTCCCAACTAGACAAGTCCCAAAATAATCGCAAAATAATTGGTAAAGTTTCCCCTACGAAGATCTATCACAACAACTACACAAAATAATAAAGAACAGAGTTTAGGAAGCTCAGTTCGTGTAGTGGCGATGTCTTCGTCAATCAGCACGTTGTCAGCTCCAGTTTGACGCAAATGTAGTCGTCTCTGTCTGGTCCCCTCTATCAGCAACTTAAGTTATCTTCCCTTGACATAGGTGTTTGATTTTTGACTTCTTCAGCTCATGAAAAGTAGGTGTCAGCAAGCTAGTAGATGCGGCACTTGGACTTGGTGCTTAATGTTGCGGCCTGAGAAATTTTTGTGCAGCCATGCGTTCAAGCAATCATCCGTCAATAGCAAAGGGACTTGGTGTGCTTGATGTTGGGACATCTTGATAATTATTTGAAGGGGCCGGCCTCTCCTCTGTTAATAGCTTCGGTCTGTAAAAAGAATTGTTTTAATAAATAAACAAAGACTTCTTATAAGAATTCTGCTGTCTTGCACATTAAAAGGATTTTTTAATCAAAAAGGTGTGTGCGTGGCTTGATGCTGATGGCTCGTGAAGATCACACTTGCACCTCGTTGCTTGTTACTTGATCTGCTTGTCAACAAATTGGGAGGCAAGTAAGAACTCAATACTAAGAGATTATTTAAATAAGATATCAAAGATCAACAGTCTCCCCTGCTAGATGAGTCAAAGTTTGTGGCTAGTAGATTGCGTCATGGAGATTCAAAATTTGTGGCAGTTGTCGAGGTAAAAAACACGGAAGTGCTGCCTTAGGGATTTTTATTGATTGGCTCTTCAAAGTTGTGACTGCTAGCAAAAATCGCAAGAAACAAAGTTTCGGCCTTGGTTCAAAAACTTGCGGCAATCTCTTCTTGGAACTTGTGTGCCCATTTAGAATTCGGCACCTCCCTATCCCCTTAATCAATTCGGCAGGGTGCACATGTGTTGAGCCTTCAAAAGTTGCGACTGTTGGGAGCAACGATCTAGGATCTTGGTTTGATGATGACAAACGTGTCGTTATATCTCATGTGTGTGCTTAGTGTGTTTCAGGCTTGGCGAAACAATATATTCTTGATATTTGGCGGAATTGCTATTCGTATAGCACTTTGGGAAAGATGGAGTGTGTTTGCACAAAGAAGTTGGACTTGGTCCAATATGGAGAAAAGTGGACTTGGTCAATATTGGAAGAGATGAAGCCAAATATTATTTGGAGTGTGTTTCAAAAGCTATTAGGTTTCAAACTCCAATCCTAGTCAAATACAAACTTCTACCAATACCCAATCTCCTAGATTGTAGAGATTCTCTCTCATCCCTAGAATATCCCTAGCCGCACAAACAAAAACCCTAGGGGTATCTTATATAAACGCATCATTCTAATGCAAAGAGTGTGGGGGCTGAAAAATTATTGGTGCGGCTTACATCAGAAATAACGTGTGACAACAAAAAAACCCTAACATTTTATACCATTGTCGCAAGCCAAATACTTCAAAAATACTAAACACCCTATATCCTAAGCCGCTGCCTACAAAAACAAGATAGCCAAAAAAAAACTATTCTCAATATACACAATCAAGAAGGCCCGGTCATTCATCTCCAAAAGTGTACGGCATTCTCAGACAACCGAAGGCCAAAAATCCCCAAGCACCCTAGCGACTTCATCATCCTCGCACGGTCGCACCGCATCAACACGAGTCGATATCGTCGCCGCTCGAAGCCATCGCTGGAGAAGTCGTCTTCGCCATCGCCACAAAACGAGAAGTTGCCTGCTGCTGTAGAAGCCGTCACCGCCCATCGCCATCGCCGTAGGAGACCGCCGCTGTCGTCATCGTTCGAGGAGCCGCGCTGCCGAACTCGTTCATCGCTCGAAGAAGTCGCGCTGACATCACCGTCCTCTGGGACGTCATCGTCACCAAAGAAGTCGCCACCGTCGCTATCGAGGAGCTTCTCATCCCGGTGTCACCGAGAGTCGGAGACGACGACGAAGCACACCGCGAAGCCACCCATCGCTCGTCGGAGATCGCCGTGAAGAGGAGGAGAACGCCGCTGCCTCATCGCCAAGGAGTTGTCGACGAGGAGTTGAAGACGAAGCCGCTGCTGCACTGAGAGGTCTCGCCGTCGTCTACTGCCCGAGCCATCATCGCCCTATTACCGAGGAGTTCGAGTCACCGCCGTTGATCGCTGTTGATCATCGCCCTGTTCAAAGACGACGCCGTCGAGAAGAGAACGCTGCCATCGCCCTCGCGATCTCGAGTCGACGTGCCGCTATCGCCGCCGTCTTCAAAGCTTGCGGAAACAATCGCCGGAGAATACGAAGAACCACCCTACATGTCCTAGTCTCCGAGAAGAAGCCTATAGCTGCTGACGTGGAAGCGGATCGAAACGAAGCCCCGCTTCAGATCAAGCTGACGTGGCCGAAGAGGATCCGTGAGATCGAAAAACAAACGAACGGCCCAGATACAAGTTTGCATTGAGCTGATCGCGAGATCACGTGAAAGCGGAATCGATTTAATTCAAGCTGACGTGGGCCGGGGATATAAGGAGTTGCTGTGTGCACCGATCTCCATTATATATATTTGAACTGAACTTCTCTGCGCAAAGACCGCTGATTTAAAGGAGTTACTGAGCGCACAGACCGTAGTTTTATAAGGATTTGAACTGAATTTCTTTACACACAGACCAGTGCATAACTTGACATCCAGGAGTCAGATTGAGACACCGTTTGCGTCAGATTGGAGCTGACGACGTGCTGATTGACAGAGACGCCTACACGGACACAAACTGAGCATTTCTAAACCCTTAAACTCTTTTATTTGTGTCATAGTGTAACGTTCTCTGTAGGGGAAACTTTACCTATTTTTGTGGACTATTTTGGGACTTGTCTGGTTGGGGCTAGACAAGTGGGACCCAGCTAGTTTGGGACTAGCTAGTAGAAAGCTTTGCTAGGATTGATATTGAGAGGAAAAACTGTGTGTGGGGTACTGAGAGTCTGACGAGTGTAGAGGCGTAGAGGGTGCTCTGAGCGTGCTCTAACTTGTGACTTTGTACCTATTGCGCTATTCAATCTAGTATTAGCTTTGGGGGCTGGAGTAGGTCGTTGGGACGACCGAACCAGGGTAAATTTACTGTGTACTCTGTGTCTACTCTGGTTGTGCTTTTAACTGCGTGAGATTTCTCGTGGGTTGCACGAGAATTTTTTATTAGCCTATTCACCCCCCCTCTAGGTTAGGATCCAGATCCAACAAGTGGTATCAAAGCCAGTTTAGTATATCTAGCCTAGTTTGACTATGGACCACATTGATAGTGCTTTTGCTGAGGGTCAGTCTATTTCCCGACCACCTAGATTTAATGGAGGAGATTATGCTTACTGGAAAAATCATATAAAATCTATCTTATTTCTATTGATTATACAGCTTGGTAAATTGTTGAAAAAGGAAATAAATCACCTGTTATCAAAATTGAAAATACTGAGATGCCTAAACCTGATGATAAGTGGGATGATAATGATTGGAAGCTTTATTCTTTAAATGCTAAAGCTATGAATGCTCTTATTTGTGCATTAGATAAATCTGAATTCAATCGTATCTCACATTGTCTAACTGCGCAGGAAATATGGCATACCTTGGAGGTGACGCATGAGGGAACGTCACAGGTGAAGGAGTCTAGACTTGCACTTCTGAGCACGGAATACAAGGGATTTCGCATGCTACCATCAGAGACTATATCAGAAATGTTTGCGAGGTTCACCAACATTGTCTACAAGTCTAGTTCGCTCGGTAAGCCATATTCTAGCCTTGAGCAGGTGAGGAAGATATTAAGAGCTCTGCCAAGCTCTTTCAGGCCTAAAGTCACTGCCATCCAAGAAGCGAAAGATTTGTCACAGATGAGGGTGGAGGACTTAATAGGTAATCTAATGTCCCACGAGCTTGAATTGCAAAATATTGATGAAAGGGAGAAACCTAAGGAAAAGGAGAAAGCTACCAAGCCACTTGCTCTGAAAGCTGACGAAAGTGAAGAAGAAGATGATGACATTGCGCTAATGGTCAGAAATTTCAGAAAGTTTGTCCAGACCAAGCAAGGAAGAGCAGAAATGGCACCCAGGTTTAATCGCTCTAACTTTTTTCAGTCTTCTAAGCAAAATTATGATCAGAATACTACTAATAGAATGACTTGTTTTAAATGCAAGAAAAGAGGACATCGAATGAGGGATTGCCCACATGAGACAGCTCAGGTAGCTAAAGAAAAGGGAAAATCCAAGGTGCTTACTTGGGACATGGATAGCGAAGCTGAGAGCGAGGAGGAGGAACACGAAGCCCATTCATGCATGGCATTGATGGGAATACACAATGAGGTAACTTCTGGTAGTAAAACTGAACTCCTTACTCTTTGTAAAGAAATGCAAGATAAAATAGTAGAGCTTGAATCTACTATAGATGATTATCAAAATGAGAACTTTGAAATGCAACAATCTGAATATGAAATGTCTAAAGAGATTGAAAAAATCAAAATTGATATTGTTGCTCGTGACTCTACTATTGACACTCTGAAAAAGGAAAAGTCCAGTTTTAATGATGAAGCACCTTGTCTCTCTTGCCCTTCCTTGATGAATAATATTAGCATGCTTAAACTTGATTTGATTAAGCTCGAAACTGAAAAAGAATATGTTATTAGAGAGCTTAATGATAAATTCTGCATGTTGGATAATGATTTTAAAAGAAAAATGGTTGAATTTGAAAAGAAGGAAGAGGAAAACAAGAGAGCTTTTATAAGTAAATGCACATTGCTTGTGGAAGAAAATAAATTGTTGAAAACCAAAGTCTCTAATCTTGAATTGGCCATTAAGAAATTCTCTACGGGAAAACAATCGTTGGACACTATTTTAGAGAATCAATTATATGGCAATAATAGAAGAGGACTTGGTTTTGGTCTGAAAAACGTTGAAAAGCAAAAATTCAAGAAATTCCACAATGCACCGTCTATTGCGAAGAACTTATATGCAAAGTGCTTTACTTGTGATAGTGTAGGCCATACTTCATACTATTGTAAATTTAGGAACACTAAAATCAAGTTTAAACAAGTGTGGGTTCCTAAAACAATATTGGCTAACACTAGTGGACCTTGTTGGATTCCAAGGTCACACTTAACACCTTTCATGTAGGTGTGATGGAGTTTTGACGAGGAGCGTCAAATTCAATGTTTCATTCTTTTAGCTCCTTCGTCAAATAGCGACGAGAAGGTATAATTTCTATCCCTCTTTGCATTGCATTGCATACCTTCATAGATTTTTTGTGTGCTTGATTTATTTTGGTTTGTGTGCTTGCATGGATGATTTTTAATGTTTTTATTTCTGAAAAAAAAACAAAAAAATTGAAAAATCAAAAATTAAAAAAAATATGTGTGCTTATTGATTATCCTTTTATGAATCTCTTAAGTGGTATTGTATGAATGATCAATCTATCCCTTGTAGAAGTCAATTCATTATTGTTGTAGCTACGTGAACATGATGTTATTCTTATTAGTAGCCATGCCATGTCTCATAAGTTTTAAACTTGATTTCTACACCCACATTTGCACTTTCACGATATTTGACCTTTTAGTATTTTTGGAGACTCTTTTGAAGAATAATGGAAAGTGAATGTAGGAATGATTAATTTCTGAATTTTCTAAGGGATATGATGTGTTTAGCCATGAATTAAAATTGAGCACAAAAGAATGAAAAAAAACGATATTTGCTCCGTATGAAAAATGGATACACTTCATGGCTAAAACACAACCCACGAGTATCCAACTTGTGCTACATGGGTAATCATTAGCGTTGGTGTATATAACTCGTCAAGCAATGCCACCCCACATTTAAAAGCCCTTTTAGGCTATGTTTCGGGGTTCGGTAACTTGAACTCATTTTTGATGAGGTGGGAAAAGTCAATCCTAGTGATATTCATGAAAAATGGAAAATGTGGATTGTTTTGGTTGATTTTCTGATATTGAATCTCCTCTTGCACTTTATTGTCTACATCTTTTCACTTACACAAAGGTGGAAAAGTCTTGGTATGAAATTCTATGAACTTGACTTGTCTATCATTTGGAATACTCATGCAAATTGTACGCTACATCTAATAATGATTTATTTTTGCATGGGATATTTTTGTGACTTCATTAATCCACTTTTGGTGATTACAAAGGGGGAGATAGAAAAGATTTTGACAGCTTTGAGAAAAGATTTTGACAGCTTTGAGCTTTGATGTTGATAAGCTTTGATGTTGATATTATTTGTTGAAGGGGGAGCATGAAATATTCTTGAATACTTGTTGAAGGGGGAGCTTGAGAGAAGGGGGAGCATGCTATTGTATTTGTTTGTGCATGCCATGTTGTAGTGCTTGAATATTCATCTCATGATTCATATTGCATTACACCCTTCAACACACTTCACACACTCATTTCTATTTCAAACTTATTGATCAAATCTTTTATGGGTTTGTGATCACCAAAAGGGGGAGATTGTTGGGAGCAACGATCTAGGATCTTGGTTTGATGATGACAAACGTGTCGTTATATCTCATGTGTGTGCTTAGTGTGTTTCAGGCTTGGCGAAACAATATATTCTTGATATTTGGCGGAATTGCTATTCGTATAGCACTTTGGGAGAGATGGAGTGTGTTTGCACAAAGAAGTTGGACTTGGTCCAATATGGAGAAAAGTGGACTTGGTCAATATTGGAAGAGATGAAGCCAAATCTTATTTGGAGTGTGTTTCAAATCCTATTAGGATTCAAACTCCAATCCTAGTCAAATACAAACTTCTACCAATACCCAATCTCCTAGATTGTAGAGATTCTCTCTCATCCCTAGAATATCCCTAGCCGCACAAACAAAAACCCTAGGGGCATCTTATATAAACACATCATTCTAATGCAAAGAGTGTGGGGGCTGAAAAATTATTGGTGCGGCTTACATCAGAAATAACGTGTGACAACAAAAAAACCCTAACATTTTATACCATTGCCGCAAGCCAAATACTTCAAAAATACTAAACACCCTATATCCTAAGCCGCTGCCTACAAAAACAAGATAGCCAAAAAAAAACTATTCTCAATATACACAATCAAGAAGGCCCGGTCATTCATCTCCAAAAGTGTACGGCAACCTCAGACAACCGAAGGCCAAAAATCCCCAAGCACCCTAGCGACTTCATCATCCTCGCACGGTCGCACCGCATCAACACGAGTCGATATCGTCGCCGCTCGAAGCCATCGCTGGAGAAGTCGTCTTCGCCATCGCCACAAAACGAGAAGTCGCCTGCTGCTGTAGAAGCCGTCACCGCCCATCGCCATCGCCGTAGGAGACCGTCGCTATCGTCATCGTTCGAGGAGCCGCGCTGCCGAACTCGTTCATCGCTCGAAGAAGTCGCGCTGACATCACCGTCGTCTGGGACGTCGTCGTCACCAAAGAAGTCGCCACCGTCGCTATCGAGGAGCTTCTCATCCCGCTATCACCGAGAGTCGGAGACGACGACGAAGCACACCGCGAAGCCACCCATCGCTCGTCGGAGATCGCCGTGAAGAGGAGGAGAACGCCGCTGCCTCATCGCCAAGGAGTTGTCGACGAGGAGTTGAAGACGAAGCCGCTGCTGCACTGAGAGGTCTCGCCGTCGTCTGCTGCCCGAGCCATCATCGCCCAATCACCGAGGAGTTCGAGTCACCGCTGTTGATCGCTGTTGATCATCGCCCTGTTCAAAGACGACGCCGTCGAGAAGAGAACGCTGCCCTGTTGCTGTGGAGACGCTGCCATCGCCCTCGCGATCTCGAGTCGACGTGCCGCTATCGCCGTCGTCTTCAAAGCTTGCGGAAACAATCGCTGGAGAATACGAAGAACCACCCTACATGTCATAGTCTCCGAGAAGAAGCCTATAGCTGCTGACGTGGAAGCGGATCGAAACAAAGCCCCGCTTCAAATCAAGCTGACGTGGCCGAAGAGGATCTGTGAGATCGAAAAACAAACGAACGGCCCGGATACAAGTTTGCATTGAGCTGATCGCGAGATCACGTGAAAGCGGAATTGATTTAATTCAAGCTGACGTGGGCCGGGGATATAAGGAGTTGCTGTGTGCACCGATCTCCATTATATATATTTGAACTGAACTTCTCTGCGCACAGACCGCTGATTTAAAGGAGTTGCTGAGCGCACATACCGCAGTTTTATAAGGATTTGAACTGAATTTTTTACACACAGACCAGTGCATAACTTGACATCCAGGAGTCGGATTGAGACACCGTTTGCGTCAGATTGGAACTGACGACGTGCTGATTGACAGAGACGCCTACACGGACACAAACTGAGCATTTCTAAACCCTTAAACTCTTTTATTTGTGTCATAGTGTAACGTTCTCTGTAGGGGAAACTTTACCTATTTTTGTGGACTATTTTGGGACTTGTCTGGTTGGGGCTAGACAAGTGGGACCCAGCTAGTTGACGTGCGTTTATATTTCATATATTCACGCACGTTTTCTTTTGTGTTTTTCTGTGTTTTTCCGCCGTCTTTTATTCGTTTTCTTGTATTTTCTCGTTTTCTTTCACTTTTCTTTGTTTATCCATGATTGCAGGGGATTGACCACGTAGGGGACGTTTAACGATGATATCCCAAGTCCCCGGAGCAACGGGAGAAGTCACGCGTGATCCAGGGGGTCAAACGCCAAAGAATTCATCTTTCAGCCCCTCACCCGGTCGGTTGGTCATCTCCAACCGATCGGGTGATGTACGCGTGCACCACCCGGTCTCTGCCGCAGCTCATAAGAGAGTCACCCGACCGGTTCACAGACCGGTTTAGCGGGGACCTGTTCTCTGTTTTCACGAGCAAAATGCCAACCGATCGGGTGACTCTCACCCGATCGGTTCATCTGTAGCTGAAGGTGAAGAGCTGAAGACACGGGCGCCAAACCGATCGATTCACCCGACTGCTCCAAGATCCAACCGGTCACTCAAGAACTCACCCGACCGGTTCATGTGATCGGGTGAAAGCTCACCGTTTTCCGTTATTATTTTGTAACGGATCAACCGATCGATTGACTTGTCAACCGATCGGTTGATGCGAAAGTCTATATATAGAACCCCTAGAGTTCCAGAAACGAGAGCTGCTATTTTTTTACTGTTTTCTCTCCTTGTGACGGCTGTAATTGTTACTCTTTTGTAAGTTTTCAGATCTTTCTCAAATTTTAGTATTGTCTTATCTACTCTATTACTTCCGCATTGCAATTGTCCGATCATGATTCCAACGGTTAATTTTTATTTAGATCGCTTTTTCATGGATTTTTGTGAGGAGTTCCCAAATCTGGGATTTTGGTGGAAACCCCTTCGGGGGCTCTTCCGGATGCGTCCATAGGATTAGGAAATCGATAGGGATTAGGATTCTAACGGTTACGCAGGGTATTTCATTGTCATCGGCGGGAAAAAGACCGCCTTTGACCGTTGGGCCAAGGGGGAATAAACTTGGCGGTTGACTCCCTAGCCATAGCTCACACCCATAGCGTAGACGTCGAATCCTAGCACGCGGGAGCGGCAGGATGAGACGTTGGGAGTTATCGTTGCGGGCTTAGTGCTCCAGGGATCGATCAGTGTTAATGGACACGGGAGTGCCCACTGATCGAACCCGGGAAGTCCGGTGTATCATCCTGGGCACCGACCGGAATATCGGGCCCATGGGACGCCGGTACCACTTTCAGAGGCAACGCCTCACCATTAGACCCTAATCCCGATCGCTATCCATACCCGTAGGCCGTATCGGCGAGAGTCTCTCGTCGGGTTGGAAACCAAAGTCCCGGGTTTTCTTTCTTGTTGTTAATACCCTTTATTTCCTTCCGTGACAACCATTTACCGATTCGGGCTAGCTCGCCCCTCAGGGTGATTTAGGTCCTACCTGACCCAAGCACAACCTCGCCTCCCTGAGTTCGATATTCCCGCACCCTACACTAACCGTGCACTTGCGGTAAACCGACACAGTGCCCAAACCGTTAAGCGGGGGCGCCGGTCACTAGTTTGGGACTAGCTGGTAGAAAGCTTTGCTAGGATTGATAGTGAGAGGAAACACTGTGTGTGAGGTACTGAGAGTCTGGCGAGTGTAGAGGCGTAGAGGGTGCTCTGAGCGTGCTCTAACTTGTGACTTTGTACCTATTGCACTATTCAATCTAGTATTAGCTTTGGGGGCTGGAGTAGGTCGTTGGGACGACCGAACCAGGGTAAATCTACTGTGTACTCTGTGTCTGCTCTGGTTGTGCTTTTAACTGCGTGAGATTTCTCGTGGGTTGCACGAGAATTTTTTATTAGCCTATTCACCCCCCCTCTAGGCTAGGATCCAGATCCAACAGCGACTGCACTTACAAAAGAACAAGTTAGTTGAATAAACAAAGCTATAGAAAACACACCATGTGCAAAATAAATGGCTTTGTTGAATTTTGCAGCCCTGTTGCTCTGTGTTGCGTGCGACAATAGCAAGGATGAGTTGGATTGAAGAATGGCTCTTGGAAGGCTATTGTGCGTGACTTGCTGACAACCCAAAAGATATGAAGGCTTGTAGCTTGTAGCTCCTTGGAGCTTGGAGATGATCAACAAGTGCGGCTAGGGTTTAAACAATGGAAGCTTTGGCACTTTTTCCTAGGTAATAAATATGTGGCCGACTCCTTCTTGATTTGTTGCCGTGCTTCTTCAACCTAGAAGATGGGTTTTTATATGGGATGATAGGGAGATGCGGTTACGGGGAATCCTATTTTGAATAGGAGTTTAGAGATTTGGTTCTATCACTTTGCACCACAAATAGGAGATTTGATTTGATCAAATTGGGATTTGATAGCAATTCAAATTGAATATGAAATTGGAAATAGATATCTAATTGATTTGACCAAATCCCAAATAGGTGCCATCTCTCTCCATATTGACCAAGTCAAATCGCTTTGTTCATAGCAATTTGACCAAGTCCTTTAGCTATGTGGATAGCAATTCCTCCACCGGTTGACTAAGTCATCACTTTGAGAATTTACCGCTTTGCCATTCCTGAAACACACTTAGCGCACACGTTAAGTAGTTCGCACACGTTTGTCATCATCAAACTAAAGTTTCTAGATCGTTGCGTCCAACAATCTCCCCCTTTTGGTGATGACAAACCCATAAAAGATTTGAGCAATAGATGGGTGTGTGAAGTGTGTTGAAGGTGTAATGCAGTATGAATCGTGGAATGAGATAATCAAGTATTACAAAGCATGCACAACAAATAGTAAATATAAAAGCATGCTCCCCCTTCTCTCAAGCTCCCCCTTCAAAATTATTCAAGTATTTTTCTCAAGCTCCCCCTTCAACAAATACCCACAACAAATAGTATTCAAGCTCCCCCTTCAACATTATTCAAGTATTTTTCTCAAGCTCCCCCTTCAACAAATACCCACAACAAATAGTATCGATACCGACATCAAATCTGTCAAATCTTTCCTTTCTCCCCCTTTGTAATCACCAAAAGTGGATTAATGAAGTCACAAAAATATTCCACGCAAAAGTAAGCCATTATTAAAAGTAGCGTGCAATTTGCATGAGTTTTCCGTAGAATAGACAATCCAAGCTCATAGAATTTCATAACAAGACTTCTCCACTTTCGTGTAAGTGTAATGATATAGACAATAAAGTATAAGGAGATACAAATTTAGAACAATCAACCAAATCAATCCGCATTTACCAATTTTTCATGAATATCACTAGGATTGATTTTTCCCACCTCATCAAAGATGAGTTCAAGTTACCGAACCCCGAAACATGGCCTAAAAGGACTTTTAAATGCGGGGTGGCATTGCTTGACGAGTTATATACACCAACACTAATGATTACCCATTTAGCACAAGTTGGATACTCGTGAGTTGTGTATTAGCCATGAAGTGTATCCATTTTTCATACGGAGCAATTTTCATTTTTTTTCATTTGCAATTATTTTGTGCTCAATTTTAATTCATGGCTAAACACTTCATATCCCTTAGAAAATTCAGAAATTAATCATTCCTACATTCACTTTCCATTATTCTTCAAAAGAATCTCCAAAAGTACTATGAAGTCAAATATCGTGAAAGTGCAAATGTAAGTGTAGAAGTCAAATTTGAAATTTATGAGACATGGCATGGCTACTAAAAAGAGAACAACATGTTCATGTAGCTACAACAATAATGAATTAACTTCTACAAGGGATAGATTTGATCATTCATACAATACCACTTAGGATAAAACATAAAGGGTATTCTTTTAAGCTCATTTTATTTTGATTTTTGGGGTTTTCAATTTTTTTTTGTTTTTTTCAGAAATAAAACGTTAAAAATCATGCAAGCAAGCACACAAAACATAATAAAACAAGCACACAAGACAATATGAAACAATCGCACAAACAAACTATGAAGGTATGCAATGAAGTGCAAAGAGGGATAAAAATTATACCTTCTCGTCGCTATTTGACGAAGGAGCTAAACGAATGAGACATTGAAAAACTTGCTCCTCGCCACATCTCCACCTTACCTACATGAAAGGTGTTAAGTGTGACCTTGGAATCCAACAAGGTCCACTAGTGTTAGCCAATATTGTTTTAGGAACCCACACTTGTTTAAACTTGATATTTGTGTTCCTAAATTTCCAATAATATGAAGTGTGGCCTACACTATCACAAGTAAAGCACTTTGCATATTTGTTCTTTGCAATAGAGGGTACATTGTGGAATTTCTTGAATTTTTGCTTTTCAACGTTTTTCAGACCAAAACCAAGTCCTCTTCTATTATTGCCATATAATTGATTCTCTAAAATAGCGTCCAACGATTGTTTTCCCATAGAGAATTTCTTAATGGCCAATTCAAGATGAGAGACTTTGGTTTTTAATTGTTTATTTTCTTCCACAAGCATCGTGCATTTACTAACAAAAGCTCTCTTGTATTCCTCTTCCTTCTTTTCAAATTCAATCATTTTTCTTTTACAGTCATTATCCAACATGCAGAATTTATCATTAAGCTCTCTAATCACATAGTCTTTTTCAGTTTCGAGCTTAGTCAAATCAAGTTTAAGCATGCTAATTTGGTTTAATAATGAGGAACAAGAAATACAAGGATCATTTTCATCAAAGCTTTCTTTCTCCTTCTTCATGACTTCAATAGTAGACTTGCATGCATTAAGTTCAATTTTAAGTTTTTCATTCTCTTTAAACACCTTATCATCTCTAACTTGCATGTCATAGTTCTGATTTTGGAGACATTCAATAGTGAACTCATGATCTACTATTTGATTTTGCATTTCTTCACAAATTTTAAGAAGTTCAGCTTTGCTACCAGACGGTTTCTCATCTTGGATGCCTATCAAAGCCATGCAAGAATGGGTTTCATGTTTCTCCTGGCTTTCAGCTTCGCTATCCATATCCCATGTTAATACATTCACTTTTCCTTTTCCTTTAGCGAGATGAGCAGTTTCATTTGGGCAATCCTTCATCAGATGTCCTCTTCCCTTGCATTTAAAACATTGCATTCTATCAGTAGATTTCTGATCATTAAATTGCTTGGAAGAATTATTAAAGTTAGAATGATTAAACCTGTGTGCCATTTCATTTCTCCCATGCTTTGTCTTGATGAACTTTCTGAAGTTTCTCACCATTAGCGCTATGTCGTCATCATCATCTTCACTTTCGTCAGCTTTCAGAGCAAGGGGCTTTGTGGCTTTCTCTTTCTCCTCAGGTTTCTCTCTTGCTTCAACATTTTGCAGTTCTAACTCATGGGACATCAAATTACGAATAAGGTCCTCCACCTTCAGTTGTGACAATACCTTTGCTTCCTGGATGGAGGTGACCTTTGGTCTGAAAGAGCTTGGCAATGCTCTTAGGATCTTCCTCACTTGATCGAGGCTATCATATGGCTTTCCAAGCGAGCTAGACTTGTAAACTATGTCGGTGAACCTCGCATACATCTCTGATATGCTCTCTGATGGTAGCATGCGAAATCCCTCGAACTCTGCACTCAAAAGAGACAGTCTAGACTCCTTTACCTGTGACGTTTCCTCGTGCGTCACCTCCAAAGTATGCCATATTTCCTGCGCAGTTAAACAATGTGAGATTTTATTATATTCAGATTTATCAAGTGCACAAATGAGAGCATTCGTAGCTTTAGCATTTAAAGAATAATATTTCCAATCATCATCATCCCATTTGTCATTTGGTTTTTCAATCTCAACATTTTCTACTTTAATAACAGGTAGTTTATATCCTTTTTCAATTATTTGCCAAGCTTTATAATCAACAGAAATAAGGTAGATTTTCATTCGATTTTTCCAATAAGCATAATCACCTCCATTAAATCTAGGGGGACGGGAAACAGACTGACCCTCAGCAAAAGCACTATCCATATGGTTATTCATGGTCAATCCTAGGCTAGATCCTAAAACATGCTTTGATACCACTTGTTGGATCTGGATCCTAGCCTAGAGGGGGGTGAATAGGCTAATAAAAATAATTCGTGCAACCCACGAATAAGCACACGCAGTTATAGCAGCAACATGGTAAATAAAAAGCAGACATAGAGTACACAGTAGATTTACCCTGGTTCGAACGTCCCAATGACCTACTCCAGCCCCCAAAGCAGAACTAGTATTGAATAGCGCAATAGGTACAAAACCACAAGTTAGAGCACGATCAGAGCACACTCTACGTCTCTACACTCGCCAGGCTCTCAGTACCCCACACACTGTGTTTTCTCTCACTATCAATCCTAGTAAAGCTTTCTACCAGCTAGTCTCAAACTAGTTGGGTCCCACTTGTCTAGTCCCAACTAGACAAGTCCCAAAATAATCGCAAAATAATTGGTAAAGTTTCCCCTACGAAGATCTATCACAACAACTACACAAAATAATAAAGAACAGAGTTTAGGAAGCTCAGTTCGTGTAGTGGCGATGTCTTCATCAATCAGCACGTTGTCAGCTCCAGTTTGACGCAAATGTAGTCGTCTCTGTCTGGTCTCCTCTATCAGCAACTTAAGTTATCTCCCCTTGATATAGGTGTTTGATTTTTGACTTCTTCAGCTCATGAAAAGTAGGTGTCAGCAAGCTAGTAGATGCGGCACTTGGACTTGGTGCTTAATGTTGCGGCCTGAGAAATTTTTGTGCAGCCATGCGTTCAAGCAATCATCCGGCAATAGCAAAGGGACTTGGTGTGCTTGATGTTGGGACATCTTGATAATTATTTGAAGGGACCGGCCTCTCCTCTGTTAATAGCTTCGGTCTGCAAAAAGAATTGTTTTAATAAGTAAACAAAGACTTCTTATAAGAATTCTGCTGTCTTGCACATTAAAAGGATTTTTTTAATCAAAAAGGTGTGTGCGTGGCTTGATGCTGATGGCTCGTGAAGATCACACTTGCACCTCGTTGCTTGTTGCTTGATCTGCTTGTCAACAAATTGGGAGGCAAGTAAGAACTCAATACTAAGAGATTATTTAAATAAGATATCAAATATCAACAGTCTCCCCTGCTAAATGAGTCAAAGTTTGCGGCTAGTAGATTGCGTCATGGAGATTCAAAATTTGTGGCAGTTGTCGAGGTAAAAAACACGGAAGTGCTGCCTTAGGGATTTTTATTGATTGGCTCTTCAAAGTTGTGACTGCTAGCAAAAATCGCAAGAAACAAAGTTTCGGCCTTGGTTCAAAAACTTGCGGCAATCTCTTCTTGGAACTTGTGTGCCCATTGAGAATTCGGCACCTCCCTATCCCCTTAATCAATTCGGCAGGGTGCACATGTGTTGAGCCTTCAAAAGTTGCGGCTACACTTACAAAAGACCAAGTTAGTTGAATAAACAAAGCTATAGAAAACACACCATGTGCAAAATAAATGGGTTTGTTGAATTTTGCAGCCCTGATGCTCTGTGTTGCGTGCGACAATAGCAAGGATGAGTTGGATTGAAGAATGGCTCTTGGAAGGCTATTGTGCGTGACTTGCTGACAACGCAAAAGATATGAAGGCTTGTAGCTTGTAGCTCCTTGGAGCTTGGAGATGATCAACAAGTGCGGATAGGGTTTAAACAATGGAAGCTTTGGCACTTTTTCCTAGGTAATAAATATGTGGCCGACTCCTTCTTGATTTGTTGCCGCGCTTCTTCAACCCTAGAAGATGGGGTTTTATATGGGATGATAGGGAGATGCGGTTACGGGAAATCCTATTTTGAATAGGAGTTTAGAGATTTGGTTCTATCACTTTGCACCACAAATAGGAGATTTGATTTGATCAAATTGGGATTTGATAGCAATTCAAATTGAATATGAAATTGGAAATAGATATCTAATTGATTTGACCAAATCCCAAATAGATGCCATCTCTCTCCATATTGACCAAGTCAAATCGCTTTGTGTATAGCACTTTGACCAAGTCCTTTAGCTATGTGGATAGCAATTCCTCCACCGGTTGACTAAGTCATCACTTTGAGAATTTACCGCTTTGCCATTCCTGAAACACACTTAGCGCACACGTTAAGTAGTTCGCACACGTTTGTCATCATCAAACTAAAGTTCCTAGATCGTTGCGTCCAACAGGCTAAGCTCAACGACATTGTGAACATGGGAAAAATCTCTGGAGATCGTACATGTGTAGGGTACGATAGAGGAGGATATCCACATGGTTCCAAAGGAAAACAGGTTGCTGTCACTAAAGATCTGAAAAAGATGAGGCATGACAAGCAAGGTGAGCGGAAGCTGAAGCAGAAGAGAAGTGCAACATCCAGGCGTCTTGCGTGCGACTACTGCCAGCATATAGGACACACAAACAGGAATTGTTTTAGTCGCATGTGACATCAGCATGAAGGAAGAATCCATGGACATTCTGACGAAAGGTTAAAGAAAAAATGGGTAAGGAAGACTGAACTGTTCTGCATGGTTGCGTACACCTCTATGATTGCCTTTTCCAAGAACATGTGGTACTTCGACAATGGGTGCTCCCGGCACATGAATGGTAATCGGAGCCTCCTCACTGAGTACACAGCTGTCAACAAAGGTCATGTTACGTTTGGTGACGGTCAAAGGTGTAGAGATATGATGCCCTCAAGGCTATTTATCTCTGTGTGAATAGCACAAACATCTTGTTCGAAATAACAGTAAGCTGTTTGGTAACAATTTATCTAAGTTATATTATAATGTAGTTAACATTAGATATTACTTAGGTAAAGTCCTGAGACTTTATGCAAGGTCAAACAAGTATCGAGATGAGTATCTCGATCATGGAGAAATGTTTGATCGTCTGTAGCATAAGTCTAAAAGGGTTCATGGTCGTAGATGTTTCGAGACAAGGATATCGAAACATCGGATAGACCATTGTGTCTTAGTCTTCACCATTTAGCGGTGGTGATGATCTCATGATCGCTTGACTTGGCGAAGTCGAAAACGAGACACATGTGCTCATTAGAGAATAATTTCACTGAACGATCCATAAGAGTTATCATATGGTTATATTGACCAATCTGTCAATGATAACTCTTAGTGATGATAGGCAAGTTGGTCTTTTGACTTGAGGTCATTTTACGATCCTGTGCGTGAACGGTGCCACTTAGATCAACTGACCTAGCTTCGAGGCAAGGCCTGTCGAAAGGTCTTTTGATTGGGTATCACTTGAAGCGTACGAGGAGAGTAATGATCAAGAGAGGATTCATCTCTCCCGGTCAATGGGAGTTAGTGTCGTAGAGTTAGTTCGGTCCTTAGTAAAATCTCTGGTCAGAGTATGTTGGAAGAAGTCCAACATTATTTGACTAAAGATCGATAGAAACTAACCGGAGTCAAGTTATTGGGGTTGACAGTTTGACCGTACCCTAGACTTGATCTTCGCGACATAGTTTAGACGAAGAGACTATAACTGCGGAATTCATCACGGAAACAGTCACGGTGGTCCCGACAATACTCATGTCAATGAGTCAACCACATAATGATGATTCCTGAAGCAGGGACGGTAACCACTGCTCGTGGTCACTGCCGTATAGGGCTTCGAGCCCAACCTATTGTAAGGGTCAGGCTGTAGGGTCTCACACAAGAGTGCGACCTTCGTCTAGTAATAGGTAGAAATTAGTTAGGGAGAATAATTTGCATTTGATGCAAGGGATAAAATATAGCAAAAGATGTTTGCAATCATCTCCTGTATTCGGAATAAATGATCCTAAGTGCAAGTGGGAGATGTAGAGGAATATGCCCTCGGATCATTTGTATTTGATGCAAATGATAATTTAAGCCTAGATAGGGTATAAATTGCATATGATGCAAAAGGGATTAAATATGTCTTAAATTGTTTAAGACCATATTTAATAATATAAACGCAAGGAAAGGTTCACTGGTAAGACGGGTTCGTCCCGCTCTAAACACAGGCTCAAACCGCGTCAGAAACGGAGTCCAAACGAGCCCAATAAGTCTATTTAAAAGGAGTATTAAATAGAAAGCCAATGGGCCCAATAGGATTGAGGCCCACTGTTTTAAAGAAAAAAACAGTTAAAAGGGGGAGGGGCCCGAACTGTGGGCCCCCCAACCTGGCACCCAGCATTTGGGCGCCAGGCGCCAGCTAAAAGCTGGCACGCGCCAGCCTGGCGGAACCCTAGGAATAGCCTGCAATCTGTGACGGCTGGTTTTGAACGATAATACAACTTTGGGCTCAACTTTGGACATACGTTTGAGGGGTCAAATGGACTCCGATTGATGAATGGTTTTTCCTATGCATTCACCGTTGAACACTGGTCGCGCCCCGACGTACACGTCCCGAGGCGACGGTTGTAGTTTTACCGCAAACGCACGGTATAGCGGCGAGCGGGTATCGAACACAGGGAGGACGAATGACCGTGCTTGCTCCTAATCAACCTGGCTATTTAGAGGGATAATTGCCTTGGGCGATCCTGTCACAATCGTTAGACAAAAGTGCGAAATATCAAATCAAATAGAGAACGCCTAGGGAATGGGGAATCCCCACTACTCACCGTATTTCACAATTGTGGTTCGCCGGTATCGAAATCGCTAGGATGAGAATTTGGATGAACTAGTTGCAACTAAATTTGGAACCAAGCTCACGCTCTCGCGCTGTTGCCGGTCTATAGCTATCCTAGGTTCGGGTCCAATCTCTTGCAAACCCTAGCCTAGGGAAGCTAGCATTAGGATCAACATCATCGTCCAATTGCGCACCGAGCCCAATCTCTTGCAAACTCGGTCCACAATCTAGATTAGGATAGTTCCTACCCGTCCAATCTCTTGCAAACGGGTATCGGCACAGAATTGCAACCGGAGATCCTAGCATCGGTCCAATCTCTTGCAAACCGATACTTCGAAAATCCGACTCCAACCCAATTCGGATTTCTAGGGCTTCCTATCGAATTGGGATCCAATCTCTTGCAAATCCCAATTGATGTGAATACCTAGCTATCCGTAGTAATTCGATCCCAATCTAATCCCTAATAACAATCCTAGCTCAATTTCTACCGATTCAACACAAATACGAAATTGGGCTTGTAGGGTTCATCCCCACGCCCCAAGACGTGGAGACTACTCACTAATCATAGCAATAGCACAATAATTAGCAATGAAATAGACAATGGAATCCATCACAACAATGATATAAACAATAAAAATAGAGTTTTTGGGGAAGAGAAGTGCAAACCAATGTAGATCTTCAATCAACCCAACAAAAATCCAAGTTTTTCTCTTCTCCAATCACAATTAATAAAACTAAGAAGTAGACTCAAAAAACTGCAAAAAATCTGAGAGGTGGCTCTCAAAACTAGGGTAAAAACAGAGCTTAAATAGCCCCAAAAATCGTCTAAAAATCCTGACCAAAATGCCCCTGCACAGCCTGTTTTCCGCAAATTTCGCTACAGGCTGCGCATCGCACTCGGCCGAGTGACAAAAGTCGCTCGGCCGAGTGAAAACCCTGTCAATTTTCCAGTAAGTCGGGGGCTTCAGGGGTCTTCAGTTCGGGGGCGGCTCGGCCGAGTGAGTTGTAGTCACTCGGCCGATGGCTTCACTTCACTCGGGCGGACGGGATTTGCCACTCGGCCGAGTGGGTCTTCTGAAGCTCAGATGGCCGAAAAACAGTAACTTCGATCTTTTTGAGGGCCTTCGTCTGGGCGCCACTCGGGCGGACGTGGTATCGTCACTCGGCCGATGTGGTCTCCGTCGCTCGGCCGAGTACACATGGAAATCGTGTCTGAACGGGTCGGCCGAGCAGTGTCTCGCTGGTCGGCCGAGTGGCTCCTCCACTCGGCCGAGTGGCTCCTCCACTCGGCCGAGTGGGACACAAAAAATGCCCAAACTGGTCGTTTTGGCCTCCTCGTCGCTCCGGCGACGTCCATTCTTCTTCCGCTCCTCTCCAACAGCAAAATACCCCTCGGGGAGGTCGTCGGTGGCCGTCTATCGTGAGCGCATCTCATGATCACTCCAAATCGCGCCAAATCGCCTGAAATGCGACAAAAACAACAAAGCGTGAAAAGCATCGCAATATCGTCGATATATCGTGAAAAACATGATTTGGGCGATCTAAATGGCATGCAAACATGCGGAAAAAAGGTGTAAAATAAGGAGTGATCAAAATCCCCCAAGCTTGCCTCTTACTCGTCCTCGAGGAAGATAAGTAAAAAGCGAACCCGGTGGATTCGGAAAACGAAAACGGCGAAAAACGAAAAAAAAATGAAAAACGAAGAAGAATGAAAACCAAACGAAAATAAAGAAAGAAAGAGAGAATAGGTAGGATGCTAGATCATTTTCTCAGGACGTGGGTTTCACCTACTCTTATAGCATGCACCGAGTGAGAAATACATGTCAAAGAATCTCAATTTTGATATCATAGTAGAATAGTGCAAGTAGAAAATAGAAAACCCACGAACAACAGTATAATCATGAAAAACGGAATGATTTTAAAATTAACATCGCCTGAATCATCTAAAGCGGTATACAAATCTCAGATCACACACTTTTCAATTGAACGCTTTCTATCTGGAGTATAAGAGTATCACATCATAGAATAGAGAGAATAGAAAAGTATGGATTTCATGAAATGAATGCTAGGCTTAGATCTCTGGATTTCGTAAAGCTAGAAACAATCTCACCGAGTATAGAATATTACTTAGCCTAGGTTGTCGTGCAATGTCAAGTAGTCGCTCTCTCACACATCAATGGATCTCCTCCCCCAAGCTTATCTATAAGCGTGGTGGCACAAAAATATTTACATCCCCATTTTTATATAGCTCCAAAGGCAAAGAAGGGAAAGAAGAAAGAAAGTAAGCGAGATGGGATCTTTTATTGAGGATTTTTCCTCTTTTCCTTTCTTTTTTTTTCTTCTTTTTTTTTTCTTTTCTTTTGCAATAAGCAACATATATACAATGATCCCAACTCAGAGAGAGGTAATGATATACAAGAATGTTTTTCTCTCTTTTATTCTTCTCTTGTCTCCTTTTTTTTTTATTTTTTTATTTTTGAAATAAGAGATTTGGAGCTAGGAATTAATAGCGGGGGAAATGCCATAGAATAGAATCACTAAGGGGAGATTCACCAATGATTTTAAAAGTAGAGAAGTGATGTTCAAGATTTGTGGAGAAAGAAATAAATATAACTCTCGGCTCACTCTATAAGACATGCACGACAACTTCAGCAGGGTAATCTAATCTACTCAGTTTCGATCACAAAAAAGCTAACTAATCCAGATATATCTTAGCTAATCATCATTCAATCATCCGGAAGTGAAGTGTACAATTCATGCATATAGAAGTGATAAAGGAAAAGAAGTCAGTACTCCAGATATAGGCATTCAATGCGTGAATCTTGGTGTGTTTTCTGTGATAGCATACATATGAATATTCAGGCTCAGCTAATAATAAAATTTCATCCATTTTCATGAGGAAAAAGTGTGGGTTACTATTTCTAAATGTAAAGCAAGTCATAGCATATGATATCAGAAATGAAATCTAAGACACGACAAATATAGCATGCATATAGAATAAGCTAACTCCACGTAGACATCATCACAGAAAATTCATCTCTAGCATGAGATGAAAAAGAAACGAAGTAAAGATAAAAGGAAAAATAGAACTATGCAATGCGGCACACAGGAAAATAGGAAAAACGTGATGCATGGCAAGATAAATGAAAAATAATGAAAAATAAGTGCAAAAATGAAAAACGGTGTGAAAAAAATAAAATAAAAATAAAGGTGGCAAATCGAAGAAGAACGTGAGAACTCACTCCCCCAAGCTAAAGTGCACAGTGTCCTCAATGTGCAAAGTGTGACACAGAGAGACATGTAATGAGAGGGGCAAGTGAGGATGCATGCATGATGGAAAGAAAAAAGATAATAAAACGAAAAATAAAGAAACGAAAATATGATGCGGATATGATGCATGCACAGATATGAGTGATACGAGTATAAATGGGTCACCAAAAGCTCTCCCTCTCTCCCAAAAAAAAAGATATATAAAGAGACGGCAAATGAGAATCACAAAAAAGTGAGGGGAGGGGGGGTGGACAAAAGTGCATCAGGACCCAGCAGAGACGGGCAGCACAACGACAGGAATGGATAAAGGCATCAAGAGTGCCTAAGAAGGCGGTGCCGCACCGTCTCCGTCCTGAGGCGGAGGAGGTGGTGGTGGTGGTGTGGGCTGCTGAGCTGGGGTGGAAGCGGAAGCAGGTCTAGTGTGTGTGGAAGTGTGTGTGGGAACCTGCTGGGTGGGCTGGGGTACGCGCGGAAGACGCTCTAAGATCTGTGTCAGGCAGTAGTGGATCTGAGGGATCAGGGCAGAGCGTCCAGCCATCGTAGAGACGGTGGAGGACAGGGTCCTAAGGTCAGCTCTAAGACCACTCACCGCCAGCTCAAGAGCACGTATGCTCTGCAGTACAGTGTCGGGCGGGGGTGGTGCAGAGGGACGCACCGGTCTAGGCTGCGCAGGGCGAGGCTGGCGTACGCGTGTGGAGTATGTAACGGGCTCAGCAGGGAATGGGACAAAAGGTGCCGCGCCTGGAAAAGTGGGCATGGCCTCGGTGCGAGGCCGGGACACCGGCTGGTGAGAAGTGGAGGCGGCGGCAGCAAAGGAAGCGTGCAAAAGAGGCAACGAGGTGGCCAAAGAGGTCTGTGGCACAGAAGTGTGGACAGACGCCACGACACTCTCGGAGAAGACGGCGGCAGTGGAGACAGAGGAATCTCCCGCAGGGGTAGAAGTGTGTGGTCCAAAAGGTGTAGCCCCAGCGGAGATCATGCTAACCATGGTCTCCACGACTGCGGCGAACGAGGGCTCTCCACTCTCAACAAAGGTCTGCGGGCGCTGGGGGAGAGCGGAGCAAAGAGGCTCCACGGACAGAGGGCCGGAGGTGGCAGCGGGAGTGGTGGGGACAGCCTCGGAAGTGGTGACAGTGGTGGAAGTGGGCTCAGCAAAAGTACTCTCGACACAGGCAGAGGTGAGGACAGAAGTGTCAGGAGCAGCAGAAATGTCAGGAACAGGCTGAGGGGCCACAGGGGCGACAGGGTCGGCAGCAGGCTCGGCAGGGCGTGCAGCAGGGTCTGCGGGAGCAGCCTGGGCAGCGTGGGCAGCGTGGGCCTGCTCGGCCTCCTCGGCCTCGAGCACGTAGGCGGCGGGGATAAGGACATCCATCGCCGGAATCCAGTCAACGTGGGCTGGTGCAATCAGAGTCCGAGCAGGGCTCGGGAGAATCATGTAATCGGCCCCATAGGGGCCGTGCAACCAGACCCAGTGACGCTCACCATGCGGACGCAGCATCTTCATCCGGGCCATAACGTCTATCGACAAGGAAGTGGGGCCCGGAACGCGTCGCAGGTCGTCGGGTAGGTCCTCGCCGGTCATCATGGTAAGCAAGGTGATCAGACCGCCGCAGCATATCGGTGAGCGAGCGCCCACCGACACAATGATACGGTCTAGAAACCAAGCCGCAATGTCGATCACGACGGCGGGGACAAGCTCGAGTCCATCCCTAGACAGAGCTCTGGGACGTGTCATCGCGTAGAGCATGTAAAGCTCTGGCGTAGACATCGTGCCCGGCTCATATCTGGCCAAAAAGGTAGTCGCCATGAGGCGCTGGGCAATGCGTAGGCAGGGGTGGACTATGGCCGAGGCCTTGGCCCTACTAGGGTCAAAGGCAGCGTGGTGGCCTGTGATCCGGGCCCAGAAGGCGCCGGCGTCGAAAGAAGGTGGGGGGATGTGGGTAGGGCCGTAACCGCGATCGGCTCCGGGGACGGCGGGCCATGAGAAAAATGCTCTCATCATATCGAGAGTGACCTGGCACTCTCGATCCATGAACCGGAATGAGCATCCCTCATCGGTCCGGGCGATCGAACTCAAAACCTCAAGTGTCGGGCGGGTAAAAGTATCCGCCGACACTTGAAGGAAGTCGCGCCAACCCACGTTGTCGTACAACGTGAGTATCCCCTCAAGTACCCCCAGGCGTCCAAGGTCAGCGAGGTGTGCAAACCTGGAGGGTACGATCGAGTGCTGGGAGATACGCTCGAAGACGGCGCGGTGTGCGTCGTCTCGGAACGTAATCCCGAGCGGCCCGACCAGTGGAGCCGGTGGTGGTGGCTGTGGATCGGCAGGGAGAGGCTGTGCGGGCTGTGGGTGCACTACAGGCTGTGCGGGGTGCGCGGGGCCTGCAGGCTGTGCTGGGTGTGTGGTGTGTGTGGGGGACGGTGGAGGAGAGTCCTCCAACTCGTGGGAGGGGCCGGCATCATCCGACCGCTTCCGCTTGGCGGAAGCTCTCTTCGACCGCGGCCGTGTCCGGGGCGGCATATCTGCCCCGAGCGCGCGCCGAAAAGTGAAAAGTGCGGCGTGTGCACAAAGAGTGGAAAGAGTTTACCCAAACACGCCGCGAGTGCTAAGCAGTGGAAGCGTGCGAAGTCCGCGCCTCCACGAAGTCCTGAACAGCCCGTAAAAGCTCCCCTGAGCTCCCCTAAGCTCCAAAAAGCAACCTGCGCATGGAAAAGCGATATCAGCGAGTAATAATCAAAATGTATGGAGCAATAGGGGTATAACAGATAGATATGGGAATTGATTTGGGTTAGGGGGGCGTTTAGCACATGGATCCTCAAAAAATACACGAGGAGAGGAGAAAACGGTGAAAATAAGCGAACTGGAGGTGATCGGAGGCGGGGCTGCCGGCGGCGACTCGGGCGGGGTCCGGCGATGGTCGGCCGGCGACGGCAGGCCGAGCGGCGGCGCGCGCGGGCGAGTGGCTGTTGGGCGAGGCGAGATCGGGCGAGGGAAAGCTGAGGGGGCGCGGGCGAAGGGGTTTTTTCGTTTTCGAAAACTGCGCCCCCCCTTGGCTTTATATTAAAAAGTTACGACTCGGCCGAGTGACTTTACTCACTCGGCCGAGCGAGGCAAATAAAAATTTCTCCCCGATATCGCTTCGGCCGAGTGGCTTTGCCATGCTCGGCCGAGTGGAGTAAGTCCATTCGGCCGAGTGACTCAAGCTACTCGGCATGACTCGCCCTAGGAGGGTATCCGTTTCACTCGGCCGAGTGAATATATATACTCGGCCGAGTAGCAGTTATAATGAAATGAGAAGAATAGACAGAGAGTTGGGTACAGCAGACTTCCCTCGTTCGTGAGCGGCTCGGCCGGACGAACTTCTGTACTCGGCCGAGTGACTAGTATACTCGGCCGAGTGAGCCTTGTATTCTGCTGTTTGTCTTCGTTTAGGCTCTAAACTCCGTCTTTCTTCCTCCAGTCGATTTCATGCTCCTCCTAAGCGTCGAACTCCTTCTTGGGGCGCTCCTCATCGTCTCGTTCATCCTCCTCATGATGATCTACCTATCTTCTCTCCTGTCAAGAAAAATAGGACCCGTTATCACAAAATTTTTGGTCGGGTGACTCAAAACACTAAAAATTTTTAAAACAAAAATAAAGAAAAAGTAAAAATAAAGCAAAAACCGTCGGGTTGCCTCCCGACAAGCGCTCGTTTAAGGTCGTGAGCTCGACCCCCTATAATTTTCAATCAATGCGGGATGTTGGGTGCATATGAGATGCACCCGTCAAACTTCCCGGGGAGCGCGCTTGGATTTGGACGTGGTGGCGTAGCGGTCTCCCTCGGAGGTCTCTTGTCCCGAATGGTGTTGGGGGGAGGCTCCCCCAAGCTAGCATTTGCCCCAGTCAACGGCTTAACCGGCGATGCCGATTTCCGTACCGGCGGAGCTTTCTTTGGAGACTTTGATTTCGAGAGCTTGCAGAGCTCTCGAATCCTCGCGACATCAGCGTCGCCTTCATCTTCATCAGCGGAGAAGTCGGGGGAATCGTCTTCAATCTTTTCATCTCGGCCTAAATCCGGGCCTTCATCAAATTCTTCATCAAAAAGGGCACCAATTGAGTGAGGAATCGCCTCCTCTATTACCTCATCAAGGAGGTCCATATAATCGAGTTCCTCGTGATAAGGCATATGCTTCATAGCCTTAGGAATGTGGAGCTCCACCTCAATGTTTCCGACGTTCAAGGTTAAGGTACCTTCGCGCACGTCGACAATGACTCCGGCGGTGGCGAGGAATGGGCGCCCAAGTATCAATGAGGTGTCTCCCTCCTCCTTAATGTCCATGATGACGAAGTCACATGGCAAGCATATTCCACCCGGGACTTGAAGTGGGATGTCTTCGGCAATCCCCACCGGCCTTGTTATCCGTCCATCGGCTAATTGAATGCGCATGTCGGTGGGTTTCAACTTTGTCCCGGTGTTAAGCTTTAAGAACATGGAGAGGGGCATGAGACTCACACTAGCCCCAAGATCGACCAACGCCTTTTGAAGAGGCACGCCGCCCAACGTGCAAGGAATCCGAAAACTCCCCGGATCTTTAAATTTTGCCGGCTCCTTTTCTCTCTTGGTGAACCAAGAGCCCTCCTCGGCTAGCATGATCTTCTCCTTCCTCTTTCTCCCCGAAATCAAGTCCTTCAAGAATTTGACATATGTGGGGATCTCGATGATGGCGTCAAGGAAGGGAATATTTAGGCTAACTCCTCTTAGGTACTCGAGGAATTTCGCTAGCCTTTTCTCCATTTTCGCTTTCGCTAGTCTTTGGGGGAATGGGACCGGTGGCATGAAGCGCCTCTCCTCAATTAATAGCTCCGCCCTAGATTTCTCCTTATCTTGTGGCTCGTTCTCCTTTTCAATCTCGACTAACGGCTCAACCGGCTCCAAACTTTCCTCCACGGCCTCCTCAATAGGAATCATGGCGGGGGTGGTGTCCTTCCCGCCTCTAGTAGTGACGGCAACTACGGCGTTGATGTGGCCCGTGTTGCCCCGTGGGTTTTGCTCCGGTTGCGCCGGCAATCTTTGAGTGTTCCGGTTGAGCAACGCTAATTGCTCCGATATTTGAGCCACTACGGTATTGAGAGATTCTTGCCCCGCCTTCAAAGTAGCATTCACCTTATTTTGCTCGACCATGAACGCCTCCACTCTAGTTTCGAAATCGGATCGTTGTGGAGCTTGTGGAGGGTTTTGGTTTTGATTCCTCCACCCTTGATTGTATCCGGGAGGCCTATAAGGTGGGACTTGTTGCTTTGGTTGGAAGTTTTGTTGTGTAGGTCCCCTCGGCGGATAGTATTGTTGTTGGGGTGGTGGTGGTCGAGCTTGATTAGGCGGTTGTTGTGGCGGGTTCAAAGCTCCTTCATTGTTGGCGTAGGAGAATCCCGGGTGATTTCTTGCGGCCGGATTGGACCAATAACCTTGGTTCCCCGCAACATATTGCACTTGCTCCAAGGATCCTTCTCCTTGCTCTCCTCCCGAATACATGGCTTGAGATTGGTCTTGCCAATCACTCATTTGGCTTGCCGGCGCGGAGGTGGAAGGGCTTCCTTGGGGCTCCGTGATGAATTTCTCCAATCTCTCCACCACCTTGTGGAGAGAATCAAATTTGCTCGTAAGCTCCGCTACGGCCTTTGCCTCGTAGATGCTAGTCGGCTTTAAGGAGGACGTAGAGTGTCCTCGCTCATCGCCCCATTGTTGGTTATTAGAGGCCATCTCCTCAATTAGGGCCGTAGCTTCCTCGGGAGTCTTTGACAAGATTGCACCATTCGCCGCGGCATCAATAATTTGTTTGGTCCCCGGTTGGAGACCGTTGTAGAAGCTATGCACTAACTCCCAATCTTCTATACTGTGGTGCGGGCACTGGTGCTGCAAATCCTTAAATCGCTCCCAAGCTTCATAGAGCGTCTCATGTGGTCCTTTCTTGAAGGACATGAGAGCGCTCCGGATCTTCACCGTCTTGGATGGTGGATAGAATTTATCAATGAATGCATCCGCCAACCCGTCCCAAGAGGTGAAAACTCCGTCAGCTTGCGTCCTCAGCCAATAGAGTGCTTTGTCCTTTAGCGTGAAGGGGAAGAGGCGCAGTCTGATGGCATCGATCGGGACCCCCGGCATTTGGAAAGTGGCGCACTTCGACAAGAATGATTGGATGTGGTAGTGGGGGTTCTCGTGAGCGTTCCCATGAAATGGGTCTTGTTGCATCAAAACCACCAATCCCGTCTTTAGCTCGAAGTTCTTGTCGGCCGCCAACTCCGGCACGGCAATGGATGACGTAGTTGAAGAGGTCTTAGGCCGAAGCCTATCGCGAATAGAAATTATTCTCGCCATCCTCGCCGCCAATTCTTCGGGAGTTTCCGGGTTGGTCATAAACCGCCCTTCCGGATATTGTCTCCTTTCCGCTCTGAGTCTCCGCGCGGTACGTTCGATCTCGGGATCGAATAATAAGGCTTCGGGGTCCGCCGTAGATCTCGTGTACATGCACAGGGAAAACAGAGTTTCAAAGAGATGATTAGTACCGTGGAAGGGTTAGGTAAGAATAGCAAAGGAAATAATAATGGTAAAAGAAATAAAAATAAAAAGAAAATAAAAGAAAGAAATAGCTAAGGTGAAAAAGAATCAAACGCAATCGCCTCCCCGGCAACGGCGCCAAAAACTTGGTCGCGCCCCGGCGTACACGTCCCGAGGCGACGGTTGTAGTTTTACCGCAAGCGCACGGTATAGCGGCGAGCGGGTATCGAACACAGGGAGGACGAATGACCGTGCTTTCTCCTAATCAACCTGGCTATTTAGAGGGATAATTGCCTTGGGCGATCCTGTCACAATCGTCAGACAAAAGTGCGAAATATCAAATCAAATAGAGAACGCCTAGGGAATGGGGAATCCCCACTACTCACCGTATTTCACAATTGTGGTTCGCCGGTATCGAAATCGCTAGGATGAGAATTTGGATGAACTAGTTGCAACTAAATTTGGAACCAAGCTCACGCTCTCGCGCTGTTGCCGGTCTATAGCTATCCTAGGTTCGGGTCCAATCTCTTGCAAACCCTAGCCTAGGGAAGCTAGCATTAGGATCAACATCATCGTCCAATTGCGCACCGAGCCCAATCTCTTGCAAACTCGGTCCATAATCTAGATTAGGATAGTTCCTACCCGTCCAATCTCTTGCAAATGGGTATCGGCACGGAATTGCAACCGGAGATCCTAGCATCGGTCCAATCTCTTGCAAACCGATACTTCGAAAATCCGACTCCAACCCAATTCGGATTTCTAGGGCTTCCTATCGAATTGGGATCCAATCTCTTGCAAATCCCAATTGATGTGAATACCTAGCTATCCGTAGTAATTCGATCCCAATCTAATCCCTAATAACAATCCTAGCTCAATTTCTACCGATTCAACACAAATACGAAATTGGGCTTGTAGGGTTCATCCCCACGCCCCAAGACGTGGAGACTACTCACTAATCATAGCAATAGCACAATAATTAGCAATGAAATAGACAATGGAATCCATCACAACAATGATATAAACAATAAAAATAGAGTTTTTGGGGAAGAGAAGTGCAAACCAATGTAGATCTTCAATCAACCCAACAAAAATCCAAGTTTTTCTCTTCTCCAATCACAATTAATAAAACTAAGAAGTAGACTCAAAAAACTGCAAAAAATCTGAGAGGTGGCTCTCAAAACTAGGGTAAAAACAGAGCTTAAATAGCCCCAAAAATCGTCTAAAAATCCTGACCAAAATGCCCCTGCACAGCCTGTTTTCCGCAAATTTCGCTACAGGCTGCGCATCGCACTCGGCCGAGTGACAAAAGTCGCTCGGCCGAGTGAAAACCCTGTCAATTTTCCAGTAAGTCGGGGGCTTCAGGGGTCTTCAGTTCGGGGGCGGCTCGGCCGAGTGAGTTGTAGTCACTCGGCCGATGGCTTCACTTCACTCGGGCGGACGGGATTTGCCACTCGGCCGAGTGGGTCTTCTGAAGCTCAGATGGCCGAAAAACAGTAACTTCGATCTTTTTGAGGGCCTTCGTCTGGGCGCCACTCGGGCGGACGTGGTATCGTCACTCGGCCGATGTGGTCTCCGTCGCTCGGCCGAGTACACATGGAAATCGTGTCTGAACGGGTCGGCCGAGCAGTGTCTCGCTGGTCGGCCGAGTGGCTCCTCCACTCGGCCGAGTGGGACACAAAAAATGCCCAAACTGGTCGTTTTGGCCTCCTCGTCGCTCCGGCGACGTCCATTCTTCTTCCGCTCCTCTCCAACAGCAAAATACCCCTCGGGGAAGTCGTCGGTGGCCGTCTATCGTGAGCGCATCTCATGATCACTCCAAATCGCGCCAAATCGCCTGAAATGCGACAAAAACAACAAAGCGTGAAAAGCATCGCAATATCGTCGATATATCGTGAAAAACATGATTTGGGCGATCTAAATGGCATGCAAACATGCGGAAAAAAGGTGTAAAATAAGGAGTGATCAAACACCCTTTGAATTGATAGGTTGTATCAATCATGAAGCTTAACGGTTAGGGGGTTAAAATTCACGGAAGTTTGCACTTTGTGAAGGGAAAACTAAATTGAATTTGATTAACTCTAAATTAGTCCCACATCGGATTTTGAGGGAAGGAGAGCAGTCAGCTGCCTATATAAATAGGGGTCTGCTCCCCTCCTCAAAAGTCATCCCAAGCTCTAGATCTGAGCGGCTCTCGTAAATGTTGGAGAACGCTCGGATCTAGGCTTAAATTAATATGTCTCTATCTCCCTAATATTTCTGCCTTACTCTTGAGGGCTCTAGCAAAGCAGCAACGGATTTTGGATTCTGATCCGAAATCTTGGCGAAGGTTTCACTTGCTTGAAACTTTCTTCCGCGCGTGGTTGGCTCGGCGACATGGGATTGATCGCCTTGGGATGCGGAGCGGTTCGAGGAGCGGTTCGGGGAGCGGTTCGAGGAGCAGCTCAGCGTGGGACGGGGAGCGGCTTGGAAGACGGTGCGGAACATCTCGCCTGGCCCAGGGTTGAGATTTCGGGTATGTATTTTATTAGCATTAGTTTAATTTAATCGCAGTCGGTTAGATCCTTCTTGGGATGGTCAGATCCATCCCTAGTTGGCATAGATCTTGGCTAAGGGTTTTGTACCTAAGGGCTAAGTTAAATCGTTTAACTGCATGTTAATTAGATTAACATAGTTTTATTTTCCGCTGCAAATTCTTTTTCTGTCTATGTTCCGTCCGACTTAGGACGGGAATAGATTTTTTGTGCCCTAAGGGTCCCAGAAAACCCTTCAGGAGCAAAGTCATTGGGAAGGGAGACCTAAAGATGACGGGATCTATTACTCTCAAGGATGTGATGCATGTGGAAGACTTGAAGGCAAATCTTATTAGCATTAGCCAACTATGCAATCAAGGATTGTTTGTTCAGTTTACCAAAAATAAGTGTGTTGTTGTTAAAGAAGCTGGAGATTGCATCCTGTCTGGGAAAAGATCTGCTGACAATTGCTATTTACTTCAAGAAACTAACAATTGTCTCAGTGTTGTTGTTGATGTATCTGAGCAGTGGCACAAGAAACTAGGGCATCTCAACTACAAGACCTTAATGAAGATATCCAAAGTGGGAGCTATTCGTGGGATACCGACAATAAACAGGAGAAGAGAGAGTGTATGCGGTCCTTGTCAACTAGGAAAACAAAAGAGACCAGCCATAGACAGCTTCAGACAATCACCACAACCAAGAACTTGGAGCTGCTACACATGGATTTGATTGGACCCACAACATAAGTTAGCATAGGAGGTGTTGACGATTACTCACGATTCACTTGGGTAGATTTTCTTAAAGAGAAGTCAGATACATTTAACGCATTCAAGAAGCTATGCACCCGTCTTCAGACTGAGAAAGGGGATATCATTGGGAAGATAGTCAGGATTCGAAGTGATCATGGCAAGGAGTTTAAGAATCACTCCTTTGCCGAATTCTGCAAAGCACGAGGAATCTCTCATGCATTTTCTTCTCCCAAAACACCTCAACAAAATGGAGTGGTTGAAAGGAAAAATCGCACTCTACAAGAAATGACGCTGTGATGTTTAATGCCAGGGAGGTCAATGCTAAGTGGTGGGCAGAGGCTGTTAACACTGCATGCTACACTATAAATAGAGTGTATCTCTGACCCAGAACAGAGAAAACTCCCTATGAAATCTGGAAAGGTAAGAAACCTGATGTATCTTACTTTCATATTTTCAGAAGCAAATGTTACATTTTGCAGGATCACACTTCGAGGGGGAAATTTGATGCTAAGGGTGACAAACGAATATTTCTTGGATATTAAACAACTAGTCGTGCCTTCAGGGTGTTAAACAACAGTACTAATGTCATGATGGAGTTAATTAACGTGATTATAGATGATTTCAATCAGTGAGAAGTCGTTATAAGTGAAGGGTCAACTTCTCAGGAAGAAAGTGCTGATGAAGAAGACTGTGTTGAACAAAATGTTGCAACATGTGATACACCACAA
The DNA here is from genome assembly GCA_030789695.1 of Scilla litardierei. Taxonomy (NCBI): domain Eukaryota; kingdom Viridiplantae; phylum Streptophyta; class Magnoliopsida; order Asparagales; family Asparagaceae; genus Scilla; species Scilla litardierei. The sequence continues at coordinate 529,529,994 of CM061142.1, forward strand.
GGCAATATTGAACAAAATGTTGTAACACAGGGTTCAACATCCGTAGAAGAACCACTGCCTGAGGCAAGCGATGCTCACGTCTCTCGGGGGATCACTAAAATCATACGGAACCATCCTCTAGAGCTGGTTATTGGTGATGTTCAAGATGGCCTTCGTACCAGAGGTACTAGTCAAGTCAATTATCGTGACCTTGCTGGGTACGCATGCTTTCTCTCAGTAATTGAAATGAAAAATGTGAAGGAAGCTTTACTTGATGAATTCTGGGTCATAGCTATGGAAGAAGAGCTGAATCAATTTCAGCGTAATGATGTCTGGTGTCTTGTTGAGAGACATAAAGGAATGAATGTCATTGGGACAAAGTGGATATTTAAGAACAAAACCGATGAGAAGGGAAATATCACTCGTAACAAGGCTTGTCTGGTGGCTCAAGGCTACACTCAGGTTGAGGGCATTAACTTTGATGAAATGTTCGCACCTATAGCGCGACTGGAATCTATCAGACTTCTTTTGGCTATTGCCTACAGTTTCAAGTTCAAGCTCCATCAGATGGATGTGAAGAGCGCCGTCCTGAATGTGATTTTGAATGAAGAAGTATATGTTAAACAACCGAAAGGATTTGAGGATCCATTTCATCCAAAACATGTCTATCGGCTCAAGAAGGCTCTCTATGGATTAAAGCAAGCACCAAGGGCATGGTACGAAAGGTTAACCAAATATCTTCTTCAAAAAGGATATGAACGAGGGGGAGTCGAGAAGACTTTATTTGTTCAAAGAACCAGATCAACGATCATTGTTGCTCAGATCTATGTGGACGATATAGTATTCGGATCTACTTCACAACAGCTGGTGAATGAGTTCATTGCACTCATGCAGAAGAAGTTTGAGATGAGCATGGTAGGAGAATTAAACATGTTTCTTGGATTGCAGGTGAAACAATCTAGTGACGGCATGTTCATCTCACAAAGTAAATATGCTAAAAATCTTGTTAAGAGGTTTGGTCTGGAAAATGCTCGACAAGTTCGAACTCCCATGTCCACGAGTGAGAAGCTATTTAAGGATGATGGTGGGAAGTCAGTGGAAGTCACATTATACAGAAGTATGATAGGGAGTTTACTGTATTTGACAGCTAGCATGCCAGATATCAGTTTCAGTGTGGGGGTGTGTGCACGCTATCAAGCGTGTCCTACAGAATCTCATATTACTGCCGTTAAAAGAATCATAAGATATGTCAGTGGGACTGCCGAATATGGCATTTGGTACACTAAGGACACTAATACTCTTCTCTCAGGCTATAGTGATGCTGATTGCGCAGGAAATGCTGATGACAGAAAAAGCACGACATGTAGGTGTTTCTATGTTGGAAATAATCTTGTCTCATGGTATAGCAAGAAGCAGAACTCCATCTCATTATCCACATCTGAGGCCGAATATATTGCTGCAGGGAGTTGTTGTACATAGCTCCTTTGAATGAAACAGATGCTGACTGATTATGGGGTGGAGCAGAGTGTCTTAACTATCCTATGCGACAACCAGAGTGCCATCAACATATCCAAGAATCATGTCCAACATTCCAGAACCAAGCACATAGACATTCGACATCATTTCATCAGAGAACTTGTTGAGAAGAAAGTTCTGGCCATGGACTATGTTACTACTGCCAACCAATTAGCTGATATTTTTACTAAACCCTTGGACTCTAGCAGATTTGAAGAATTACGACGGGCTCTTGGGCTGTGTCGTTTCTAATGTTGTACATTATGTTGTACATAATGTTGCACAGTATGTTGCAACACAAAAGAGGGTTTTATGTGGTAAGGGTATTTGTTTTCTTTACCTTATCTCTATTATACTTATAGCCATCGTGGTCTCGCTGTTTTTCTCCCTCGGTGCTCGTTTTATTCCAAAACCTCGTTCAAAAGTTCCAAAGTGCTTCAGGGTTCTTGTTTTCTTTCTATTAGAAGAATTATCTGTCGTGCCGAATCACATGGGTCGCGATCAGAGCAAGAAGCCCTCTCAGGATCCTCGTCGTTCCTCTCGTCAAGCCGCTTTGTCTAAAAAATCAGCCTCGTCGTCTCCTTCTCCTCGTATTAAATGGAAGGGGACGGTTTCTCGCTTCTCTAGGGTCTCTTCGTCTGGTATTTCTTTCCCCACATCTTCTTCAGGATCTCTTGGTCACATGCATTATGGATCTTCATCGTATTTGGCATTGGTATCTTTTTCCCCAATTCTTCAGGTTCTGCTTTTACCGGTAAAACACTGAATGTCGGGATCTTAAGGAGATAAGAAGTTTCCACATCCTGTCACCATTCAAGATTGGTTCTGGTACCTCCGTCGAACTGGACGCATATTGGATATTTCTTGGTTGGATCTCTCTGGAGTTCGTGTTGGTCCTCTCGAACTTAAAAGGGTGCATGGTAAATTGGTTAGTGTGCAGGTGCCTTTTGATGACATGATCATCCTCAAAACCTGGAATCCCCGTAGATCTTTTGTGAGAATCTATGAAATTGTTGTTGTGGAGATTTCAGACTCTGAATCCTTTATGTCTGCTGATATGCCCAATATGGATGTTGATGGGGATACTGAATCCAGACATGTTAATGTGGGTGCTGAAGATCATGTTAACTGTGCTGATCCTTCAAGGAGTGGTGTTCATGGTGATGATCTCAATGAATGTGGTAGTGGTATTAAGAGTATTTCAGATATACATGTTGATGGAGGGGAGGATAAATTGGCTGATATGGATGTTGATCTCTCAGAGGATTATTCCTTCTCCTTCTGATCTTGCCTCTGCTTGTGAGGGAATTTCTTTTACTACCAAGTCAGTGGCCGGGAAGCTTGATGATATATCTGTTGTTTCTTCCCATTCTTAGAAAGCTGCTCTTTCCTCTCCAGTATCCCCTCCTTCTGCCTCTACTCCTGCTGACAGAGAGCCTGCAACTACATCGACCACGATGTAGTTCAGGAGATGGTACTAAATGAAGGAGGGGATACTAGAGAATGTGGACGATCAACTCCTTCTTCTTCACCGTTAGAAGGTTCTTCTTAAAGCTCACAAGCTTATGATTATGGATAGACTCAATCAGTTGAAGTCCATGGTTCCTTCTGGTGCTTCAGGAGATGGTACTAAATGAGGTACTTTTCTTTGTCTTTCAGTGGCTCAAAGGGGGAGTATTATCTCTGTCTGTTATGGTGTTAGCAACACAAAATCAACCCAACAAGGGGAATTGTGGGTATTAAATCAAATCCCCAAATCCACACCCCAAAGCAAGAACACTCTCCCACCAACCCCTAAGGGGGCCCCACCATGCCAATGTGACAAACCCTAGGACAATAGTTTATCCTAGTGGGTTTGTCATAGTAAGACACACATCCCATCAATGCCCTCATTTGTAATATAGATTATGTATATATGTGGAGAGCGCAGAAAATTTTATGCATTGGCAGCATGTGTTTAATAAAAAAAATTTGAAATTTTTGCTGGGTTGTTGTAAATATTCTAAACCCATAGATCCCAAATATAGGTGAACCACATTGGTATTGGACACTTGAATCACCGTTGTAAAAAGTTTTATTTTTTTTCTCAAAAATATTGAATTTGCAATAAGTATATTGAGGGTCAAATAACGTTGGATCCACTTGATTTTTGGTGTGATGATCATCCTAGAACAAATTCCAAAATAAATTTCGACAAAAATGCATGTGACGACATCATAGAAAATTTTTCCTATACTGTCAGCATATATACATTATTCACTTTCTCTATATAAGTAATAAGTATTGGTCTTTTGTATAAGATGTTAGTGCGAAAAACATTTGACACGCGTGGCACGAATTGAGAAAACCTATGTCATATTATTGTGAATTGAAAAATGATACCTAGATTTATGTTATGAATATCTTATCTAGTGTGATGATAAGATTGTAATCTATTCAAGGGATTGTATCCTATCAATGTATGAACTCTCCCATCCCCTATAAATAAAGGCATGTTGTCTCCCCAGAAGATGATGTTCGCAACACGTTATCAGCACGCTTTTTTCCGTGGAAAAAACTCTCCTTTTGATTTTTTGAGTGTCAAGATTTTTTTTAATTCCTGTGTATTTTCTCACATCAAAAGCCGTCCTAGTTGTCAAGATTAAGAAATCACTGGTCAGGATTGGGATTTGGTTCCAAATCTTCAGTTGGAGGCGACGATGAACCCGTCAGAGATCATGGGACAACTTCTATCTCAACCAGGTAGGCGCAGACGAGGTGGACGGTGATTGCAATATTGGCAATGTCCAGTAGCCAGAACGGATCATAGAACCCGACTCCTGTTAGGAGGTTGCTGGGTGCCTCGTCCCTAAAAGCGGCATAGCCCAGGCAGCCGCAGAGCATGTAGAATAAGGTGGTGACCGCGACGCTGAGCTGCATCGCCTTCTTCATGATATTGGCCTTCAATGGCGATGACACTCAGATCGTGTCCTGGATCTCGATGATGATGATGGAGTATTAGTAGGCGAAGACGATGTTACCGAAGGCTGGAGGCTTTGCCAGATCTTCTGGGTGTTGGTGATCGCTCCGATGTTGATTCGGTGATGTTGTGCTTAATTCTGCCATTGGCAATGACTTGAACGATGTCGAGAGCTAGTCCAATGGTGGGGTAAGTGAAGGAAATTACTGCTGCCATGATTGAGAGCCACGATTTCTGATGCAAGTCTGGGATTTGGGAGAACATGAGCTCGGTAAAATCGAAGGATCGGATACTGTTCTCATACGGACGAACAATGAAATCAATCATTTCTCTCATTGGTCTAAGCTATACCTAAAACTCCCTTAATTTTATCATGATCATGATAAGTATACGTATTATTTCCACAAGCACATTACATGATTTGATGTTTAGGCCTCCATGACACGACACAAATACCATGATGGCATGCAGATTGCTGTTGGAATTATGTCCATAAGTTTATCATTAAAATCTTAGATTTAGGAATTTTCATATCACCCTAGCACCGTACCACCCTTGCAACAGTGACACGCCGTCGCCACTGGCGGCAGTAAAACCCTAACTAGGGGTTTTAATCAAAAAAACCCCCCAGTCAGTGGCCCCACGCCACTGGCACACTGTTGCTACCCTAGCAACGTTGCGTCCACAAGTGGCTGTGCTCTTAATGCTTCGATACATTGCCACAGCCTGCAACAGCTGTCGCGACATCCCCACTAGTTGGGCCATTAGTCTACAAAGATTTAAAAACCCCATGGGGCTAGCATAGCGGGCTGAAGCCCGCATCTTTGCGATGGGCCTCAGCCCCCAAAAAGAGGGGGTATATAGGTCGTAAATAAAAATAAAAAGGTATATGAATGGGAAAATAGGGAATTATATGGGGAAAACAAGTGGTGATATGGGGTTTGAAGGGAATAAAAGGGGAAGTAAAAGAAAATTCGGGGGAGTGGATAGAAAATAAATAAATATAATGGGGGCATAGCATTGTTTTTAAATTTTTCTGAACTAGACCCCATCGGCCCGATCGCTCCGGTTCAACCACATACCTCTGAAAAGATTCCATTTTAGGTTGTTTTTCCCAAACATTTTAGGGGTGTGTCACATAATACAACAAGTATTATTAGTGGGAATACAACTCTGATTATAATATAAGGGTATAATTTAGTTTTAAATTTTTTTTGAATTTGACCCACATGCACACATTTTATTTCCGGTATATTATTCATGTATGATGCATATATTTAGGATCATATTAATATGCATTGCCTCACAAATATCTGTCACAAATGCTAGGATAAATTCTATGCTTATGTGTGCAAGTATTAGCTTAATAATTATGAAGATCATGTGACCGCTCTGCCGTTAGTTACCTAACCTAACGGTGTATAATATTGCACCGTGGTCTAATTAATTATTAAAGCACAAAACATGATGATTTCATTTATCGTGTGAATCTGTGATGCATGTAATGTGTTATAAACATGTACTTTGAGCACAAATTTTGCATGAATAGCTAAATGTGGTTTTCGATTGGCCGTTTAGTCACACATTGTACTTTTTCTGCACTTTTCTTTTCCTTTTTGAGGGAAATTATAGTGAGAAAAAATATATAATGCCCAATACCGATGACCATTTCCATGGAGGTGGAGGCCACTCGTGAAGATAAAAAATTTTATGGGACCCATGTGGTTTCCAAAGTTGTATTTTCTCTTTCATTTGTGTAAAATGGGTTGTATACATGGACTTTGGGACACTATTTTTTTATGTGGTGATTGGCCATTCCATACAATTAGCCTATTCATTATAATTGCCTCTGCATGATATAGTTTACAGTTTTATATCAATTCATGCAATTGTGCTTATAAACAATTATGCATAATGACCCATGTCACAATTATTGTTTTCAAATCTGTGAATAAATATTATTGGCAATTGGACCAGAAGTTCAACTGAAAGTTCCAATACCCTTTTTCTCTAATTAAAAAATAAAAGAATGCAAATGGATAAATGCGAAAGTCATTATTGCCATCTCCTATACACAAGTCTTAAAAGATGAGAACCCCGCGGTAAATAGATCCTACAAGATCTAGGGTCTAATTACAAACCAATATGGACACCAAAATGATGCCATATCACCGGTAAGTGATCCCACATCACAGGACATGATTCTTATATCTAGCACTGAGCAATAATTTTGTCATGAAAAATAAATAATAAAATCATGCTTGAAGTTGTGACTTGACAAAATAAGTGAGAAACATATAAATGAATGAACGTATCACCCTTGCATTTGCCCTCCTGAGTCAAGTTTCTTATTCCACAAGTGAAGAAAGAAAGAAAAGAAACAGTGGAGCTCACACCCTAATAAATGTCTCCTTAGTGAGACCAATGCTTCTTCTTCCAGAAAATTTTATAAAAATGGGAAGAAATAGTGGGAGCTTGTATCCTTGTTTATACCTCCTAAGTGAGGCTAATGCCACATCTCTCCAAGAAATTTTAAAAGTGAAGAAATAGAAACCCGAGGAGCACAGAAATTACAAGGAACAAACAAAAGAAAGGGAAAGAGAAGATAAAATATACATCGACAAGAAATAGCAACGGCCAAACCAAGACCAATATGGTATGTCAAGATTTATATAGATCGTTAGTTACAATATGCAAAAACCATTGCAAGATTTATATAAAACTAGTCTAAAGACAAAAGCTAAAATAAATCTAGCTATTGTATATTTAGCTATTCTTTGAGCACATAAAGATTTTGAAAACAATAATTTGCTTGACTAGTTGCCAACATATAATTGTCAGGAGCATTAATTATTACATGATATTTCTTCTATGCACTAAATTATATGACATAATTTTTCTTACATGACATAGCTTATAATCATATGGTTATATTTTGCATTGATGTATATGCTGCAATAATCGTTGTCGATCCACATGGAAGATGATTGGTTAAGGTCTTGGAATTTTGTTCAAAGTTGTATGACAGTGTCAGTTATATGGGTATCTATGAAGTTTTGTCACGTAAATCCTCTTAGAAATAATAATAGTAGAATGAAACTAGGGCGTTGGGGGTCACCACTATGATCGTTGGATTTTGATGTTAGGTTATAGCTTCTAGGTTGAAATTGGTTTTATAGGGCAAGATTGTCGCGTCTAAACGTGAAATTTGTAAACAACTATTGTTGCACTACTCATCTATCGTATCCCGTGCTCGGCCCCACCATCGTGGATGGCTTTGCATGCAATATGAGCATTCCGATCGACAATGGATTCTCAATATATGCTCATGCCACCATCGTGGGTTAGAGTTTTGATTCGTGATATGATGGCTCTTATTGATGCTACTATCGTAGATCATCAATTAGTAATATAGGGCATCGGTGGAGACCCTTGTGCGTGCCACTATCATGGATCACGAACTCTAAGTGAATCCACTATCGACCCTAATTAAGCCTATAGAATAATTTCTAGGGCAAGTGCCACTATCGTGTAACACAAACCCCAAGAAGTGAACGCTATAGACTTGGTTAGATCAACCACATCACTTCCCTTAATCACCAATTTAACCTAAAAATTACAACTTTCACATCTAAACCCTAAAATCCTAGGGTTCATCCATTAGCCCTAGATGGAACTACTCACAATTCAAAGCGAAAGCGATGAAAACATAGTAGCAATAAGATTCAACATCATATCAAAAATTATCATCAAAATAATAGAGATGGGTAAAGAAAACGATACCAAACCAATGAGAAATAAGAAGTCTTCTTCAAGAAAATTAAGATCAAACAAGATTCTAAGCGAAAGGATCTCCAAAAAGCCAAACTTTCTTCCCAAAAGCAATCGCGACGCCTAAAAGAAAATTAAAGTAACTCTCAGAACTCTCTAAAGAAGTCTTTCTAACCTAGGAAGGAAAATTGTTTATATATATATCGGTTGGGACCCACAAAATCCAACAAAAAACCAAAGTCAAATCGGCCCTTGCATCTAGAAAGCCACCTGACTCGACCGAGTGGTGGTGCTGCTCGGTCTGAGTCGGGCGTCGGCGCACCATCGACGCCTTAGTCTCTTTGATGGAGTAGATGTCGCTTAGACCGAGTGGAGATGCCACTCGGTCGAGCTGCAGAGGCTGAAAGATGGCTTTAAATCGTCGCTTTGCATCATATTCCACTTGACCGAATCACCTTGGCACTCGGTCGAGTGAATGTGTCCGCTCGGTCGAGCTGCAGAAGGTCGCGGAAGCCTTGAAAATGTCGTTCTGTCGAATATTTCACCCGACCGAGTAGGAATGCTACTCGATCGAGTGACTCTTTTTTCTCATCAAATTGGTTAAGTATCGAAGTTGTCTCCTCTTTTGCCCTGCCTACTCGACCGAGTGACTGAATCCACTCGGTCGAGTTCAGAACTTGACTTTGGCTCTAAAAATGTCGTGCTGCCATATGTTTCATTTGACCGAGTAGCAATGCTACTCGGTCAGAGTGAAAATTGAACTCGAGTGCTGGGAAGAGCTTAGGCTCCAGCTCTTTGGCCACTTGCTTGGACCGAGTGGCTTGGGCCACTCGACCGAGCTAACTGGAAATGCTGACAGGCCATTGGCGTTGACATGCCCAGTTCGACCTCAACGCTAGATCCTGTGGCTATTGCTACTCGGTCAGAGTGAAAATTGAACTCGAGTGCTGGGAAGAGCTTAGGCTCCAGGTCTTTAGCCACTTGCTTGGACCGAGTGGCTTGGGCCACTCGACCGAGCTAACTGGAAATGCTGACAGGCCATTGGTGTTGACAGGCCCAGTTCGACCTCAACGCTAGATCCTGTGGCGTTGAGACGAACACGTATGGCTCCCTCCAACCCTTAATTTTGCTCGACAAGCCTAAGATAAGAGCATGAGTTCTCCTTGCTGAAAGGTAGTAGTAGACCTAAGCTTCTTGAGCGCAAAGAAATAGCGGAATATGGGGAGGGATGGACAGACATCATTCCTCGTGCAGAGAACAAGGAAGCCGATGATCGCACTAATGGAGTTCGGCATCAGCTGGAACAATGGAAGCTCAAAGAAGTTTAGGATCTCAAGAAACATGGGAGGAAGGGGGAAGCGCAGTCCTTGGTGAAATCAGGCTACGTAGATCCTGACCTCATAACCTTTCGCAAAACAGACCCGTTTCGAAGCGGTCGGGAGGCGGAATATGTAGGGCGGCCTGATGAACTTCACGGCTTCAGGTATGAAGGAGGTCTGCGCTACCGACCTCAAACTCGCGATCTCAGCAGGAACGTCCCTGGCCTCAGCCATGGTAACAACAACCCTAGCAGACGACTATGCCTTCGACACCAGGGGCCCTTTCCCCTTCCTCAGATCCCTTGGATCTGCTGACGACGGGCTCGCTGGATGCTCGGCCCCCGACCCGCCCTGAGCGTGATCCTAACTTACCAGCGATCTCTCATCTACCCTCTCCATCGTGTCCGCGACGGAGCTATCCGTTGCTCCGTCGCCCCTAAGCCTCTGTTCTATATGCCTCGAAGAAGACTAATGACAAGAAGCTGAAGCTGTCATTCCAAGAAGAAAAGAACAATACCTATGAGAATCTGACGACCAGATGATGTTGTCGAGACGGTGGGACGAACTTTGGTGACGGCTTCGACGACAACGTCGATCGAAAACTCAGGCGAAGGCAAGAGCTTGAAGAAAATCATAAGTGGAAAACTCTCACTCGACCTCACCCACCCCTATTTATAGGAATCGCCAACCGATCTCCGCCGCAGGAGTCCCGCCATGCGTCGAAGATCCGAGCCTCCTGACGCTTCGACTGACATCTGTAGTCACATCCGCCACGCGTCGCCTGCAGAAAGGTTGGGACGCTTCGATATCCTCCTGCCTTCAATTCGAAATGATGGCAACGAAACGGTGGGCGGGTTTTTCGAAATAACTTCCGCCCTTTCCCTAAGCTCGGATCAAGGACCCGTCCCCCTACTTTCAGGTGGACAAGGAGATGGTTTGTCAACCAGACCAGGCCGGACTTCCGCCCCAATTTTACAAGTAAACTCTGGTGCCCTTATATTTTTGCCTGCATACAGTGCGGACTAAAATTTCAGGTCGGCACACCAAGGAACGCCGAGGCATCCCAAGGGAGCTTTCGCCCTACAAGGCAGGCCTAGAAGGCCGAGCTACAAGCTCGTACCCTCCCCTCCTTCAAGTCCGAGGCCAACTTGCAAAGATTTGCCTTTAATAGATCTTGGACGGACCAGGACCGGGACACTTTTCACCCCTTCTCCACCCTATACGTGTATTCTTGTACACTCTTATTTAGCTACATATTAGGCGGACTAAAATTTCAGCTTCCCGCATCGAAGAAATTTGGCGCACACCTAAGCACGCTCCGCCCACCAGGTCACGACCGAGCGTCTGTCACCCTCGACCAGTCACCCTGGGCTGGGTCAGGCCGTGTGGTCCTTCCCCCTCCCATCACCGGAAGCTCGCCTTCAAGTTCGAGTCGGACATACAACCTCACAACATTCTACTTCTCCTCGGCTCAGCGCTCGTTAGTAAGAGAATATTAGGGGCATTCATACCCATACAAAAACACAATCCCGCATAACCAACAGGGAAAACAAACAAAAGGAGAGCAAGGAAAAATTTCGTATTTCATTTATAACCGACTTTGTACAACCCATGCTGTAACGACTGCTTTTCATGTATCTGGATTTAATATAATATAATATATGTTTTGGTGGATTTTCTTCTCATGTGTGGTTTTCGTCTCCGTAGCTTTCGTTTTTGATCGATTCGTCGTATTATCTCGTGTCTTCCTTAGGATCGTCGATTTCGAAGTATGTCACTCGTGACGGACTTCATAACGGTCGTATTTTACTATTAGATCAAGCCTAGGAGTCTTAGGAATCGATCCCGGGGCCCCGCGCTCTGTATCGGAACTTTTTGTGCTCATTAGCCGGTATAAGAAGGGGCATCGACCGACTAGATGACGATCCAGTCGGTCGGAAATCCTTCTTGGACCGACTAGTTAGCTTTCTAAATTTCTCAGGAGTTACTGTTTATCGTTAGTCGGTCTAAGAATGTTGGTTGACCGACTAGGTTGCAAACTAGTCGGTCGGCAATGCTTCTTTAACCGACTAACACATCATCTTAATTTTAGTTGAGTTACTGTTTACTCTTAGTCGGTCTAAGAACGTTCATCGACCGACTAGATGTTAAACTAGTCGGTCAGTATTTGTTCATGGACCGACTAACTCTAAATCCTATTTTCGTTCAGGAGTTACTGTTTGCACTTAGTCGGTCTGCGTTGGTCGACCGACCGACTAGTTGCCAAACTAGTCGGTCAGTGGTTGCTCTTTGACCGACTAACTAGTGTTTAAACCATAATTTCTGGGCAGCCGCCATCCCAACCTATTTAAACCCAACCCAAATGTTTTCTTCTTCCTCAACACGACCCAACACCCTAAAATCTTCCCCCTTGAGCCCCCATCTTCCTCCAAGCTTCAATCCTTCATTCCAAGCCCTAAATCCATCATCCAAACCATCCATCCACTCTATCTACCTCTCATCTTCCCCAAAATCTCACCAAATCCATCAAAATCACCAAATCCCCCAAAACCCTAGTTTCCCCAAACTTCTCCATTTGCTTCCAGATCTGATCCTAGGGTTCCCCGGAGTGTTTCTTCCGCCTCCTCTCGGTAAGAAATCGATCTACCGTTATTTTCATAACCTATTTATAATTTTGTGAAACCCTAATAAATTTCATGTTGTTTGGTGTTTGCTTCCCCCATAACAGCGATTTCCCCGTAGATTAGCATCCGTGAGACGAAGTGGTCGTCATCCCCGGTGCTAGGCAAGTGAAACTTGCCACTTAGGGTTTAGGCCATGTTTTAGGCCATTTGCTTGTTGTAGGCGTAAAAGAGGCTAGGCGACGAAATGATACTCGCCTAGGCGCAAATTGGGGAACTAGCTTGACAACGAAGCTAGTCCCGACATTTAGCATGTTGCACAATTACCATGTCATGTTTACTTTCCATTAACGGTACGCGAATTAATTGTCATGTCATTGCATTCTTTAAGTGTTGCTGTGATTGTGTAGCTTTGCTACGATGTTTGTGTTCCTGGCTCGTGTTCCAGAAGCGAGCCCTGTAGTTGGAAACCCCAACGCTCGGATACCGGCTAGGTGCACCCCTATGCCAAATACACTTCCTGGCTCGTGTTCCAGAAGCGAGCTCAGTGAGTTGGAAATCCCAACGCTCGACACATATGGGTGGGGTAAGAGATAAGCGGACTGAGCCCCGAGTTGGCCTGATCCGCCACTCCGGCCAGCAGGTGGACTCTCTAGTGCACAAGTGATTAATAGTGATAGAGATAAGCGGACTGAGCCACGAGATGGCCAACAGGTGGACTCTCTATGCACTAAGTGATAAGTGATAAGTGTTATTAATAGTGATAGAGATAAGCGGACTGAGCCACGAGATGGCCAGCAGGTGGACTCTCGATGCACTAAGTGTTAAATGATAAGTGATTAGTGATTTGGTAGCTTTGGCTACATTGTGCGTGCTTGCCTCTCTTTTAAACTGTTGCATCATACTTAAATGCCATGTCATTGCTTAATATTATAAGTGCTAGGTTGCTAGTTACTTTCAGTTTCCTTGCTCAAGTCTTTTAGACTTGCTGACATGTGCCCCTTTCTCTTTTGGGTGACGCATGTTAGACCTTGAGCCCGAGTTACTTGCTGAGGGCGAGGTGTTTGCGGACGCCGAGCTTGCGCCCGTGTTGGACGAGGACTTCGTAGACACTGGAGATCAGTCTTAGTGTCTACGTCTATTTTTGTTAGATCTTTTGGGTTGTCGGTGCGTGGCACCTAGTTTGATACTCTGTTATATTTGTCTTTTGTTTGGCCTTGTTCTGGGCCTTTAGACTCTTTCTTTTAGCCTGGTGGCTTTTCTGTGATGTTGAATATTTTGTGGACAAACTTTGGGATTGGTATTTCATATCCGTCTCATGTTATAATTATTGTTGTTGTTTCGATTGCAATTACAGGGACCTGCTTATACTAAATTTACGCTTATCAGGCGTGAGGCTTCACAGCTCCACGCTTGAGCGGACCTTCTCACGTCTCGCCTCCATTTTAGGGAAGCGGGTCGTGACAAGTTTTAGTGGTGGCCCATGCAGGTCCCTCTGTAACTGTAATTATCGGGATAACGATAACAATACAAGATTGTCCAATAAATAAGTTCGACATCTGAGCCCTAAGCTATGAGTCTAATCGTTTCGTTCTCTGTGTCATTAGATGGCAGGAAGGCGAATCACCCGTGGTGGTGGTAGTGGTGCGCCCCCTCATGACGAGGAGCCTGAGCGGGAGCCCACTAATGGAGAGATGATGCGGATGATGTTACAGATTATGCAAGTTCAGCAGGGTGTGCTCCTGCAGGTGCAGAATGCTCCGGTGGCTCGAGCTGCTCGGGTGGTGGAAGCCCCTCGCCCTGAGCCTGGGGCGAAGCAGTTTAGAGAGCTGGGTCCTGCATATTTTGATGGAACCGAAGGTCCACTAGCTGCTGATGAATGGATGAGGAATATCGAGGACAATCTGAAGATGTCCAAGGTCAACGAAGTTAGTTGGGTTGACTTAGCGAAGCGCCAGCTGAAGGATAATGCTCGGAATTGGTGGGATGCTGAGGAGAGGATGTTGGTGGAGCCGATCGTCTGGGCTACCTTCAAGGCCAGATTCGATGGTGAGTTCTTCCCGAAGGCTGCCAGGGAGGAGATGCTGCAGCGTTTTATCGATCTGAAGCAGGGGAACTCGTCGGTGGACATGTATCACCAAGAGTTCATGAGGCTGAGTCGGTTTGCACCGAAGATGGTGCAGGACGCTGAGGAGAGAGCTCAGAGGTTCCTGCAGGGACTCGCTTCGGAGCTCCAGAGTTTTGTGACCTCTTCTGACCGGGAGTCATATCAGAAGGTTTTGGTAGCAGCCAAGAAGCAGGAGCTGCTCGTGAACCAGAGGAAGGGGTTTATTGTTGGTGCTGGGAAGAGGCCTTTGGAACAGGCGAGAGCTGTGGTTAGGTCTGGATTCAGGCCGAACCCGCCTGTTCAGTTTAAGAGGCCAGGAGGGCCCGTTCGGAGGACTTGCAATTTCTGTGGCAAGGAGGGCCATATCAAGGAATCGTGTAGGAAGTTCTTGGGGCAATGTATTATCTGTGGAGATCCCACCCATGCTATCAGGGAGTGCCCGAGGTTGAAGCAGCCTTGGAGGACACCTATTGCTGCCCCGCCATTGCAGCAGAGGGCCCCGACGCCCGCTGGTCGTGGGGTGCCCCTCGTTCCGCAGAGGCAGGCTTTTCAGCAGGCCGCTCCGCTGAGGAGGCAGGCTTTTCTGATGACCGAGGAGGAGGTTTTGGCCATGGATGAGGTCATTGCAGGTGTGATTTTGGTTTGCACGTTCCCTGCCCGAGTCCTCTTTGACTCAGGTGCATCGATGTGCATTTTGGCCCAGAGCTTCGTGGAGAAGCATTCCTTGTCGACGTCCCCTCTCTCCAAGAGTTGGAACATCGTTACAGGGAATGGAGTAGTCACGGTGCATCGTGGATGTAGTCCTTGCTCTGTGGTGGTTTGTGGACATGAGCTTTATGCTGATTTTATTGTCCACAACATCACCAACTACGATGCGGCTTTGGGATGGATTGGCTTGCGAGCTTCTATGCTACGATCGACTGCAGGAGGAAGAAGGTGGTGTTCGAGATTCCCGGACATCCAATATTTGAGTTCAGTCGTGGTAGCAGTTCGCTTGGTCCTGTCAGATTTCGGGCCAGGCCAGTGGAGGTTGTAGTTATGCAGATGGAGCTGGAGTGGCCAGCTGTGGTGCGTGATTTTGGCGACGTCTTCCCCGAGGAGATGTCCGGTTTTCCGCCTGATCGAGCTCTGGAATTTTCTATTGATATCGTTCCAGGTGCGCAGCCGATTTCGAAGGCGCCGTATCGTATGGCACCTGCAGAATTGGAAGAGTTACGGAAGCAGTTGGATGAGCTGTTACAGAAGGGTTATATTAATCCTAGCGTGTCTCCGTGGGGAGCACCGGTGTTGCTGGTTAAGAAGAAGGATGGTTCGCGTCGCATGTGCATGGACTATCAGGAGTTGAATGCGGTGACCATTAAGAATAAATACCCGTTGCCTCGCATCGATGATATTTTTGATCAGCTTGGAGGTTCGAGGGTGTTTTCTAAATTGGATTTGAGGAGTGGTTACCATCAGTTGAAGGTAAGGAAGGATGATGTTCCGAAGACAGCGTTCAGGACGAAGTATGGACACTATGAGTTTGTGGTTATGCCTTTCGGCGTAACTAACGCACCCGCAGTTTTCATGAATCTGATGAACCTGATTTTCTACGACTTTTTGGATAAGTTCGTCGTTATCTTTATTGACGACATTCTGATCTATTCGAAGTCGGAGGAAGAGCATGCCTCGCACTTAAGGACGGTGTTAGAGATTTTGAGGAAGCATCGTTTGTATGCTAAGTTTTCGAAGTGCGAGTTTTGGCTGGATCGAGTTGCTTTTCTCGGGCATGTGGTGACTGGAGATGGTATTTCAGTGGATCCCGAGAAGGTTAGGGCCATCAGGGAGTGGCCTGTTCCGTCGTCTACGTCTGAGATTCGGAGTTTCCTGGGACTTGCTGGTTATTATCGGCGATTCATTAAGGACTTTTCTTGTATTGCTGAGACGATGACCAGGTTGACGCGGAAGGATGTTGCTTTTGTTTGGTCGGGTGATTGTGAGAGTGCTTTTGGCGTTCTGAAGGAGAGGTTGACGACTGCCCCTATTCTTGTTGTGCCTGATCGCAACGGTGGATTTGAGATCTTTTGCGATGCTTCTGGCAAGGGTCTCGGTTGTGTGTTGCATCAGCACGGGCACGTTGTGGCGTATGCGTCTCGTCAGCTTAAGGTTCATGAGAAGAATTAACCGACACATGATTTGGAGTTGGCTGCCGTTGTGTTTGCTCTTAAGATTTGGAGGCACTTCCTGCTGAGTGAGAAAGTGAAGATTTTCACCGATCACAAAAGCTTGAAGTATATTTTCACTCAGAAGGAGCTCAACATGCGACAACGCCGATGGTTGGAGCTTATGGCGGATTATGAGATTGATTTACAGTATCACCCTGGCAAGGTGAATGTGGTTCCAGATGCTTTGAGTAGGCTTCCAGCGGTGATGATTTTGACCTCGCAGTGGAGATTGCAGCAGGATTTTTGTGAGTCTGGCGTGGAGATTGTTCTTCCTGGTGAGGCTTCTTCGTTGATGTACATGCAGGTACAGTCGACGATCGTGGATCGGATTAAGGCTGGCCAGGCTAGGGATCCGAAGCTGGTGAGGATTCGGGAGCAGGTGGAAGCCGGTCTGCGGACTGACTTTCTGATTCATGAGGATGGCTCGTTGAGGTTTGGAGCCAGGTTGTGTGTGCCAGCTGGGGATATTAGAGAGGAGCTGATGGTGGAGGCGCCAGTTCGCCGTATTCTGTGCATCCTGGTGGCACCAAGATGTACCAGGATCTTCGTCTGAATTATTGGTGGCATGGTATGAAGAGGAGCGTGGCTCATAGTGTAGCCAAGTGCTTGGTTTGCCAGCAAGTGAAGGCGGAGCATCAGCGTACGGCCGGGTTGCTACAACCGCTTCTGATTCCGGAGTGGAAGTGGCAACACATCACTATGGATTTCGTGACTGGACTACCTCGGAGTCCGAAGAAAAATGACGCGATTTGGGTGATCGTAGATCGATTGACCAAATCTGCGCACTTTATTCCGTTCCGAGTGGGACAGTCCACTGAGGCGCTAGCGAGGAGATATATGGAGGTAAAATTCTTTTACTCTCCGTTTTATTTCCTTTCCTAGTTGGGATAGTGATGTAACGTGAATCGTGCAGGAGGTTGTGCGACTTCATGGAGTCCCCGTGAGTATCGTGTCTGACAGAGACACGAGGTTCACATCTCAGTTCTGGCAGAGTTTGCAGAAGAGCTTGGGTACGCGTCTGAGTTTCAGCACGGCGTACCATCCGCAGACGGATGGCCAGTCCGAGAGGACGATTCAGATTTTGGAAGACATGCTGAGGGCGTGCATGTTGGATTTCAAGGGTTCGTGGGAGGACCATCTGCATTTGGTGGAGTTCTCTTACAACAACAGCTTCCAGGCGAGTATTGGCATGGCGCCTTTCGCCGCTCTTTATGGGAGGAAATGTCGATCGCCATTGAGTTGGGATGACATTGGTGATCGGGAGTTGTTGGGACCTGAGATGATCGTGGAGGCCGTGGATATCGTCAGGAATATTCGGGAGAGGTTGAGGATTGCTCAGGACCGTTTTAAGCATTGGGCGGATGCTAAACGTCGTCCTTTGGAATTTCAGCCGGGCGACCATGTGTTCTTGAAGATTTCCCCGAATCGTGGTGTGATTCGTTTTGGGAAGCGTGGGAAGTTGAGCCCGCGATACATTGGACCGTTTGACGTTTTGGAGAGGGTTGGCGAGGTAGCTTATCGCTTGGCCTTGCCGCCATCTTTGGAAGGAGTTCACAATGTTTTCCATGTGTCGCAGCTTTGTCGGTACATTAGCGATCCGTCTCATGCGGTGGATTTTTCGGAGATTACCGTTCGCCCCGATATGACGTATGACCAGCATCCAGTGCAGATTCTGGACAGGCGTCAGAAATCGCTTCGGAACAAGGTTGTCAATCTTGTGAGAGTGATGTGGCGACACGGTTCGCCTGGAGAGTCTACTTGGGAGAATGAGGATGAGATGCGAGAGCGTTTCCCCCTTTTGTTTCCGGACTCGTGAGTATTCGGAAATTCCGAGGACGTAATTTTTCTTAAGTTGGGGAGGATGTAACGACTGCTTTTCATGTATCTGGATTTAATATAATATAATATATGTTTTGGTGGATTTTCTCCTCATGTGTGGTTTTCGTCTCCGTAGCTTTCGTTTTCGATCGATTCGTCATATTATCTCGTGTCTTCCTTAGGATCGTCGATTTCGAAGTATGTCACTCGTGACAGACTTCATAACGGTCGTATCTTACTATTAGATCAAGCCTAGGAGTCTTAGGAATCGATCCCGGGGCCCCGCGCTCCGTATCGGAACTTTTTGTGCTCATTAGCCGGTATAAGAAGGGGCATCGACCGACTAGATGACGATCCAGTCGGTCGGAAATCCTTCTTGGACCGACTAGTTAGCTTTCTAAATTTCTCAGGAGTAACTGTTTATCGTTAGTCGGTCTAAGAACGTTGGTTGACCGACTAGGTTGCAAACTAGTCGGTCGGCAATGCTTCTTTAACCGACTAACACATCATCTTAATTTTAGTTGAGTTACTGTTTACTCTTAGTCGGTCTAAGAACGTTCATCGACCGACTAGATGTTAAACTAGTCGGTCAGTATTTGTTCATGGACCGACTAACTCTAAATCCTATTTTCGTTCAGGAGTTACTGTTTGCACTTAGTCGGTCTGCGTTGGTCGACCGACCGACTAGTTGCCAAACTAGTCGATCAGTGGTTGCTCTTTGACCGACTAACTAGTGTTGAAACCCTAATTTCTGGGTAGCCGCCAGCCCAACCTATTTAAACCCAACCCAAACGTTTTCTTCTTCCTCAACACGACCCAACACCCTAAAATCTTCCCCCTTGAGCCCCCATCTTCCTCCAAGCTTCAATCCTTCATTCCAAGCCCTAAATCCATCATCCAAACCATCCATCCACTCTATCTACCTCTCATCTTCCCCAAAATCTCACCAAATCCATCAAAATCCCCAAATCCCCCAAAACCCTAGTTTCCCCAAACTTCTCCATTTGCTTCCAGATCTGATCCTAGGGTTCCCCGGAGTGTTTCTTCCGCTTCCTCTCGGTAAGAAATCGATCTACCGTTATTTTCATAACCTATTTATAATTTTGTGAAACCCTAATAAATTTCATGTTGTTTGGTGTTTGCTTCCCCCATAACAGCGATTTCCCCGTAGATTAGCATCCGTGAGACGAAGTGGTCTTCATCCCCGGTGCTAGGCAAGTGAAACTTGCCACTTAGGGTTTAGGCCATGTTTTAGGCCATTTGCTTGTTGTAGGCGTAAAAGAGGCTAGGCGACGAAATGATACTCGCCTAGGCGCAAATTGGGGAACTAGCTTGACAACGAAGCTAGTCCCGACATTTAGCATGTTGCACAATTACCATGTCATGTTTACTTTCCATTAACGGTACACAAATTAATTGTCATGTCATTGCATTCTTTAAGTGTTGCTGTGATTGCGTAGCTTTGCTACGATGTTTGTGTTCCTGGCTCGTGTTCCAGAAGCGAGCTCAGTGAGTTGGAAATCCCAACGCTCGACACATATGGGTAGGGTAAGAGATAAGCGGACTGAGCCCCGAGTTGGCCTGATCCGCCACTCCGGCCAGCAGGTGGACTCTCTAGTGCACAAGTGATTAATAGTGATAGAGATAAGAGGACTGAGCCACGAGATGGCCAGCAGGTGGACTCTCTATGCACTAAGTGATAAGTAATAAGTGTTATTAATAGTGATAGAGATAAGCGGACTGAGCCACGAGATGGCCAGCAGGTGGACTCTCGATGCACTAAGTGTTAAATGATAAGTGATTAGTGATTTGGTAGTTTTGGCTACATTGTGCGTGCTTGCCTCTCTTTTAAACTGTTGCATCATACTTAACTGCCATGTCATTGCTTAATATTATAAGTGCTAGGTTGCTAGTTACTTTCAGTTTCCTTGCTCAAGTCTTTTAGACTTGCTGACATGTGCCCCTTTCTCTTTTGGGTGACGCATGTTAGACCTTGAGCCCGAGTTACTTGCTGAGGGCGAGGTGTTTGCGGACGCCGAGCTTGCGCCCGTGTTGGACGAGGACTTCGTAGACACTGGAGATCAGTCTTAGTGTCTACGTCTAGTTTTGTTAGATCTTTTGGGTTGTCGGTGCGTGGCACCTAGTTTGATACTCTGTTATATTTGTCTTTTGTTTGGCCTTGTTCTGGGCCTTTAGACTCTTTCTTTTAGCCTGGTGGCTTTTCTGTGATGTTGAATATTTTGTGGACAAACTTTGGGATTGGTATTTCATATCCGTCTCATGTTATAATTATTGTTGTTGTTTCGATTGCAATTACAGGGACCTGCTTATACTAAATTTACGCTTATCAGGCGTGAGGCTTCACAGCTCCACGCTTGAGCGGACCTTCTCACGTCTCGCCTCCATTTTAGGGAAGCGGGTCGTGACACATGCTCTACCAAAAATACAACGCGACATCAGGCATGGCCCCCAAGGCCGGCCATACAAAATTTGCCCTAGTATATGGCGCCTTGACTCGACCGCTACCTACTTGACAGCCACTATCCAGAGCCCGCGTGTTCGTCAGATCGCCCTCCAGAGCCCACGTGTTCGCCAGATCGCCCTCCTGGTCGTCGCCTGTCGGTGCATCTCCAGACCCTTCCTCTTCCTCGTCCAAGGGCACGTCCAGTTGTGAGAAGTCGGCCACTAAGGAGGGACGCAGCCTCGCCACCCTATCCTTCATCCTAGAAAAGACCTCCTCAATGCCCGCATCCTTTGTCGCTCGCAACAGAGGGATGAGCTCTTCATCCTGATATAGGTGGACAGTGGCGTCCATCATGGCCTGGTCCACCTTCCCCCGCTCCATGGCTTGCCGCTTAAGAGTGGCGTTCTCCTGATTCTTCGCATTTACCGCCCGCTTCAAGTCCACGATCTCCTGCTGCTGGGTGTCGATCACCTGCTTCTTGGTGCCCATCTCCTTCTTTAAGGCATCCCTCTCCTCAGCATGCTCCTTCAAAATATAAGCATGCATGGCCTCCTCTTCTCGAAGCTGACGAGCGAGCTCCGCCCGCTTCCCCTCCGACTCATCAACAAGTTCCTGCTGGGCATCACAGCGCCTCAGAGCTTGCTCTAGCTCTTTGCCCTTCTCCCGCAGTTTCTCATTGGTCTCGTGAAGGTCGGCCCTCGCCTTCTCGAGTTAAGACTTGAAGAGGGCCATGAGGGTGTGGCGCTGTAGAGCTACCATCGCCGCCACCTCCTGCAGGAAACACCAAAATATGATAAGCACAACTAAACCAAGAGAATGGCAAGACATTATAAGAAGATCGACCTACATGCATGTTGTGTCAGATCGCCGAGGCGCAGAGCTGACCCGGTGCCACCTCGGTCAGAGATTCGCGGTCCTGCGGAAGCACGCTATTCTCCGCCAGACGGGCCGCAACCCGGGTTCATTCGGGCCAGAAGTACTGAACGAGCCGATCATCCTGGATCAAGCTCGCCAGCTATCGGTCTGCCTCAGGTATCTCTGCCAAGATCTGGACGCTTTCTAAATCCTCTCCCTTCAAGGCCACCACCTCGTCCACCGAAGGGTTCAACGCCCCCCCAGTTCGACCTCAGTGCCACCTCGACTGGCATCAAAAGAAAAACGAATCTCTCCATCCACCCCTTCACATCGGTCGGCACCCCAAGGATGTGATCCCACCCTTTCCTCGCATACACACATTAATGCTTCTTCCTCCTTCTCACTTCGAAGAAAAGATAAAAGAGCGTCAGGGACGAACTCAAGTTACTGGTGAGGCAGAGGACGACGAAGCTGATCAGTAAACCAAAGGAGCAAGGCGCTAGCGCAAAGAGCGAAATGTTAGTTCTTGGGTTCAAGACTAATGTTGTTTTAATGATGATCAATACATTATGTTAGTGTGCTAATTAATCTTATGTTTTAATCTTAGTTTTTCTTAATGATTATATGTTGATGAGACAAAGCATAATACTTGGAGGATATTACAAGGAATATCTTAAAGACCTCCAAGGGTGATAGTGTGCTCAAGCTTGGATGAATTCATGAAGATCATCTAATGAAGCCAAAGCTTGGAGCATGATGATGGATGGACATCTAGAGGAGCAATGACAAATCTTGGAGCTTGATGAAGGGAAGCTCATCAAGGGGTGCCAAAGCTTGTAGATGATGGGGATCATCAAGGTATCGTGAGCTTGAAGACTTAGACTCTAGGAGATGCTATATGTAATCCATGTAATTTCTATTACTTGCATGTCTCTTTTTGAGTCTATGATTATTGTAATGCCTTGATAGATGGTCATACTCTCATGCATATGCATTTAACCATCTTCGTGAGCCTTAGTATTATCATAGAATCCAACCTAATAGGTTCATCTAGCCCAAAGACTCAATTGGAGTCTGTGGCTCTCCAACAGTCATCTGGTGAAGGTTTTACAGTCGACTGGGTGATTCCAGTCGCCTGTCGAGCCTTCTACTGTGGTGCACTGCTCAAGACACCATTTTTATTGACTCTTCTTGAGCTTTTCACATCAGTAGACTGTGGTGCACTGCTCAAGTCAACATTTTTATTGACTCTTCTTGAGTTTTTCGCATTAGTCGACTGATGTTCAATTTACAGTCGTCTGTGTTTATACAGTCGCCTATGAATTGGTTGACAGCCGACTGTGCGCATCTTGCATTTTTTGGGCTTCATTCCAATTTGCAAGACAGACGACTGATGATGTTTTTACAGTTGCCTGTATATTTACAGTCGCCTGTGAAATGGCCATCAGTCGTCTGAAAGCGAAGTATGCATGTCTCTCTGTTTTTCTCCATCCTATGCAGCAGTCGACTGATGAAGGATAAACAGTCGCTTGTCTATTTTACAATCGACTGTCATTTGGTCATCAGTCGCCTGTATGCATACTGGGAGTTAGAGTGCATCTCTCTGTTTTTCTCCATCCCCTACAGCAGTCGCCTGATGAAGGATATACAGTCGACTGTCTGTTTTACAGTTGCCTGTGTAGTCTTCTACAGTCGACTGTCCTGGCTCAGATTATAGTCGTTGGGATTTTTCTAGCCGTTGAACAGTCGACTATCTTTTGTTCATCAGTCGACTGTCTGTGCCATAAACTGCCAAAATCTAGACGTTGCCGATTTCTTTCCTCTGGGTTTTGGCTGGTTTTATGGGTTCCTTTGGGCTTCATATATATAGGAGATTTCTTAGTTCATTTAGAACTCTTGGTTATTATTGAAGATCTTTGAGAATTAATAGCCACTCCTAATCTCTCCCATTCCCTCATTTAGAGCTTCAATCTTATGCTATAGCATCTAAGCTCTAGGGAATTTCTCCAAGGGATCTAATTCTCATTCCTTTCTTGGAGAACATCTTTCTTCTTTTTATTTCATACACTCAAGTGAGAAGTGTTAGGATTCATTCCTAGAAGAGAGAAAGATCATCAAGTGCAATCAAAGCCTCATCTCAAGCGCTTGAGTTTCACTTGCATGCCTTCTTCTTCATATTGGTAAGATCATATCAAGGCATATGTAAGTGTTGTTTCGTTTTGTTTTATGTTCGAACCCCTAATTCTCTTTGTGGGAATTAGATACTCTCTTTGTGGGAGTTTGGTGTCCTAGTGTAGGGCTAACCCTAATTCTCTATGTGAGAGTTTGACCCTTGTATAGGGTTGGTTAGGTCCTTGTGTAGGATAAAATCCTCTGTGTGAGGTATCTCTGTGTGAGATTGTATTCACTTCTCTTTGTGGGAATTATAGTGAATACTGGTGTGGCTGGACGTACCCAAGTTTTGGGGAACCAGGGTAATATCCTTGTGTTTGTGATTGTTGTTGTTGAGCATACTCTTTAATTTCCGCTGCTTATTGTGCTTTAATTTCAGTAACTTTTAATTAAGCTCTTTGCTTGCTATTACACTATTCACCCCTCCTTTAGTATGTGTAGCCCCGCAGGGTCCCTTACACGAAAGCTCGAGGAAATTCGAGATATGAAGTAGGTGAGGGTTGATCGGAATCAGAGCCCTAATTTGAAGGTCCGGAGATGGACTCCGACCTCATTATCCCTGGTCCAACATGCCTTCTCGTCAGGTCCGGGGAGGTGCACTTCGCAGGGCGGTCAGACAAACCTCACACGGATCTCCCGAATGTTAACCATGCCCGTTCTACACTGGGTGGCCGTGATCATCCTCAGCACCTCTGTTCGGAATCTTCTCAGTCTTCACTGCCACATCTCCTCCTCCACTGACTCTTCCTTCACTGTGCCACTACCGCCTCCAGCCTCAAAATGAGAAGCCATCAAAAAGAAGATCAAGAAAGTACCTAGCAGAGAGTAGACGGACTGGAGAGACAACCAGAACGATAGCTTCGACGACGGCAGCAACGACGGCGACGCCAATCGAAAAAACGGAGAAGAAAAGCTCGAAGAAAATTGAAATTGGAAGGAACTTTCGATGGATCCTCTTACCCCCTACTTATAGCAAGCAACGGATCATCACGACCGTCAAAGAGCCGCCACGTGGCACCGATCCGAGCCGATTTTACGCCTCGACTGCCACCCGCAGTCGCATCTGCCACGCATCGCATCTTGGATGGCAGAGACGCCTTGATTTCTCCCCGCCCTTTCAAATCGAAATGATGGCGGCGAAACAGAGGGCAGGTATTTCGAAATAACTGCCGCCACTTCCAAGTTATGCACGAAGGCCACCCCGTCCCTTTTGGGCAGAGGGAGAGATGGTACGTCATCCGAAATGGGATGAGCTTCTGCCTCAAGCTTGAATGGCGGGGCCAATTTTTACGACCTAAAGATCAAGATACTCCGACATACCATTCAAGCATGCAGCACAAATAGCCAGTTTGCCCCTCCTTCACACGATCCACCTCGACTAGCGGGAGAGCCCCCTCGCCCCAACCTCGCCGGTTGGCCGCTTGTTCTCCCACTAGCCCACTCGTCGCCCATCAACCATGAAGTCTGCCTCGGCTTGTGGGAAGGGCGCACATTGCCACAATCCTCGCCGGTCGAGCGCCCGCTTCCCTCCAAGCTCGCTGGGCGTACAATTAGGTCACTATCATCCACCGAGTGCGGCCAAGTGACTAATGTACGGCCCCGCTCCTCTGACGCGCCTCGACGACCCCTTTGGCTCAGCGGACATGACAAACAACCTTGTACAAGGATGCACGTGACACTTCTGTCGCTCAACAGCCTGACAAAGCACCCCCTGGTCACTGCACCCCCTGACCGTTTGGTGCTTTCGGCTTTGACACTCTGACAAAGCACCCCCGGCCGTTGCGCCGTCTGACAAAAGTATGGCTAACACGCACAGCTCTGACATCCTCGGCTGAACCTTCCGCAGTCTGACACGCCAACTCAGAAGTCCAGGTCAGCCCCACCTAACCGCCTCAATCAGGTATAAATACCCATCCACCTCCATCGAGTGAAGGGTTGGCTAATTGATTCTTATACCCACTCATACACAAGAGCAAAGGTCCTACACCTCTTTGTTCTTCCACTATAGCTCTCCACGTAAGGTCGACTCACTTTCAGTCTGGCATGCGTGTCTAGCCCCCGTTTCTAAGGCCTAATTCTAACTTAGGCATCGGAGAGGCTAAGGGTTGGAACCCAACCCGACCTTTCTGACGAGCTGCTTTGTGTGCATGTGAGCTCGTCCTAGCAGCTAGGAATCGGCATTCAACTTCGGTCGTGCGACGAACAAGCGGAGCATTCGCGAAGTTGACCCAGAGATCGGTCTTCGTAGCGCATTTGGCCTCTTCACCCCACTCATCACTAGTCAAACAGCATACCCAAACATCATCCAACTCATAACCACCGTGCCCTTGGTTCCTCACTAAACAAATTCATTGTACGCGGATCTTACCCCCCAACATATCCTATTCATGAATTCTTCTGCCGATTAGACTGCGTAGGTAACAATTAAATTTGTAGCAAATGTCATCGATTTAGCTCACGCGTCTGTTCATTCCTACCCTCCCTTATGACCTGCTCCAAATCATGGCGTGCCAACGATCTTTAATTGGTTCTTTGTTATATGATTACCTTCTGCTACAATCTCACTTCACTGTTGTATGATTAATCTCATCTTCACTTAAAAAAACTTTAGGTTGGTGAGCTAACACAACTAGCACATAGACTATCATTATCCTTCAATTCTATAAGATCAAATCTTCTCCGCAGTAACGCAGTATACTTATCACACATGGATCGAGCGCCAAAAGAGGTAAATTTCTCCATCGGCCCCGTCCGGTTCCGAGCCGTTCTGGTCGACGACGGCGCCACCTCCCGAGGGATCTGCTGCATCTGCGGCCGCCTGCTCAAAAACCTCGCCTTCTACAAGACCGACCCTCCTTTGTTCTGCGCGCATGTTGCATGTGCTCTTCGTTCCGATGATCATCCCAGTGAACCCAGCTCGCCCAACATCAAAGTCCCTCTCGGCTTCAATCCTTTCGATCCGAAGCATTACCTCAAAGCTCACGCAAACTCTTTTGGCTCTCGCTTCTCTCGTCGCCGGCCCAGTGTCGCGAAGTCCGCATCCAGCGTTCAGCCTACATATCCGCCTCCGATGAATTTTCAGCAGGACGGGCAGGGAAGCGGCACGCAGCCAGCAGGCAGTGCGGGAGGTGGAGGCTCGGTGCTGGGAGAAATGGGAAAGGTGGCGCTGGGCGCTTTTCTGGAAGCATTGTTCTCGAGCATCATGTCCTCGTAGGATTCAAAGGGTTGTTTTCGGTTCGTATGTGGAGTAGATGAATGTTGCCTGCGCTCTAAGATCAAATCAAAACATAATGAAAAAGAGATATTATGCAGAATGAAGAATATGTATTTAATCAATCTTTTATGTGAATTGGCAGAAATAAATTACAAAAATTTAGCTCCTTAAAATTGGTGTGGCATGATTCACAATTAACACAAGTCTATGCTAATTTAAATTAGAATAACAGTTATTTATGAATGAAATTTCGCATTTGATTAGCACATCATAAGGTAATTTGATTATAATTATTAACACTTGAACATGGTTTTAAGAATTCCGATACAAACACATAAGAGCTTTTATCGGATTGGAATTAAGAGTTGGATTCAGGTCAGAATTCCTCTTGGGTAAGGAATTGGATACGTGAGTCCATTGGCTTAGGAATTCGATTTTTTGTTTGTGTGGGTTACAAATAAATAAGAGTTACACTAAGATATGTTATCGTGTATAAGAGTTATACTCTGATAGGAATTCCTTGTTGTTGGGAAATATATTCACTTTAGACAACTATTCTAATTGACATCTCTTGTTCTAAATAATATTATACTATTTGGTACTCTTTATCTTTATGATTTCTTGATATAAATATATATATGCGTACATTATTATTTAATTGCATAGATAAAGTTCTTGAACTATGTGAATAGATTGAGATCGTAATGAGGTTATAATAATGAGGCCTAATTGATCTGATTAAGAATACTTTAGAATGTTCTTTTTGTTAAAATATGCTTCAAACTTGTGTTTTTGGGCTTGATACAGCCGTGCCAAGTTTTGCATGGCCGTGCCAAATCCACAGAGGCCGCCCAGTTTCTGGGTAGACTATGGCACAATCATGCAGAGCTCGACACGACCATGCACAGTCAACAGAAGCTACGTATCACATTTTGCAGATGTGACATGGCTGAGCCAATTCCTGCACGACCGTGTCAACTATAGACATGCCAAACTCGTTTATTTGAGTCAGCTTTTGATCTAAAACCTAATCTAATCAGATGACTGCGATTCCATACGACTCTTGAGACTATTTAAACACTTCATAAGGTTTATTTTTGATAGAGCGAAGAAAAATAGAAGCTATTGTGTGTCGGCATCAAGTTTCTTCTTCCTCACACGTCTTGTAGCTTTAAGGCATGATTTGGTGAGTGACTTCTTTTGATTTATTTTGAAATTCATTGTAATCTTCTTCTTAGGATTACTCTTTTCGGGTTGAGGGATTATTAGTGAGAGCTTTGGGTTTTGTTCTCTTTTGGTGAGATTTGAGATCTCTTTTGAGTTTGGTAAGAAGATTTTAAACTCCAAGTTAGGAGTTATTAGTGCTCTCTTTTGTTGAAGAAGTTAAAGGAGTTGGGTGTAATTCTATCTGATCATATTCATAGAAACCATCATCAGGCAGCTGGACATAGGCATCGTTAGCAGGCCAAACCAGAGTAAACTCTCTGTTGCTTGATTTATTGCTTTCCTGCTTTTGTTACTTTTTATTTTCCGTGTTTTGGTTAGATTGTGATGTTGTGGTTTATCTCTGTAAGATCGTGGCATAGCGATTGTTGGGTAGCTATTCACTTTGGGGTTGCTTCCACTCTCTAATAGTTCGTGTGTATCTCAATAAGTGGTATCAGAGCGTTGAGGTTGTCGGAGGTTACACAATGGCATCGATATATTCAATGGTTGGATACAAGATTGAAAAGTTTACAGAAAAGAATATCTTCACTCTATAGTGCATGATGGTGAAGGCTACGCTCAAGCACGGTGGGCTATACATGATAGTCTTTGACAATAAATCTATTCCATAATCTGTTATAGACTATGCGAGATCAAAGTTAGAGATGAAATCCCATGAGCGCTATTCAGATGGCCCAATCAGACAGAGTCTTTTGCCAGGTTGCAAAAGTAGAAACATCAGAGATGCTGTGGAAAAGACTATAATCTTTGTACTTAACAAAATCACTCACATAGAGATTGTATTTATTACAGAAATTATTTATGCTCAGAATGAAAGAGGGGACATCATCACAAGATCATTTTGATCAACTGAATCAGTTGGTATTGAATTTGCAACCCATCGAAGAGAATGTAAATTACGAGTACCCAGCAATTGCATTGGTATGTTCTTTACCTGAGGAGTATTCACACTTTGTCGTGACCATGATACAAGTGAAGGAAAAAATATCTTTGGAAGAGGCCGAGACAGCTCAATGCTTGCCTGAGCTTAGGAAGAAGGTGTCAAGTGGCGACACAAGTACTGGTGATCAGGATGTAGCTCTCTTTTGGGGTCTCCAATGTGGGCGATCCAAATCAGGTTCCAAGACTGTGAGACCCAAGTTCAAGGGTCAGGTGGTAACGATCAGATATGCCGTTAATACAGGAAATCAGGACACTAGAATAACAAGTGCATACAGTTAAAGGCTAAAGGTAAAGAGTCTGTTCTACATGTAACAGGGTTTGGCGGTGCTTGTATAGATGCTGATAATAGAGAGATATTGGTTTTGACTTCTTTGGAAGACAATCAGGCTTCATGGATTCTTGATTCAGGATGCGATTCCCAAGTGACTCCGCTGCAAAGTCACGTTTTGACATACACTCCTAGAGATGGACCAGACGTATACATGGGGAACGAATCTATGTCTAGAGTGGTAGGGGTCGACACAGTGCGGTTCAAGATGCATAATGGAGCCATTCAAATACTCGTGGGTGTTGGCATGTACCAGATTTGCAGTGGAATCTTATTTCGCTTGAAGCATTAATTGGTGTGAGATGTAGTCTGGTGCTCAAGAGAAAGCGACTACAAGTGTCCATGAGAGGTTATTTTGTGATGGCAGTAAAGAAGATTGGTAACCTTTATAGGCTTCAAGGATAGACGTGTTGAATATTGGACTCCCCGGATTTGGTTTTGATGATGAGCACACATAAATAATCCATGAACTAACAATTTGTAAGCGCAGTATTGGAGATCGTCGCCAAATTCACGAGAACATTCAAAGCGACATCTCAACACTTCCCAAAGCTCGTATTCATGCCTAAAGCTTCGTTGAAGCTCTTGCGCCGTTTTGGAAGTTATGAAGATTCAATCGAAGCTCTCGAAGACCGTTTATTAAGGTTTTATTTATAGTCTTTTAGCTTCGATATATAGAATGTTAAGCCTTGAGTATATCTTACGTTTCTATCTTCATTACGCTCATTTCGTAGCTCTAGGATCCTTGCACAACTTCATTCTAGCTTCCTCGAAGCATCGCGCTTCGATTCGGACTTTATTGTGCATGTTAGTTGGTACAAGAACAAGTACTGACCGACTAGATGGTGATCTAGTCGGTCGGCAACTGTTCTTGGACCGACTAGTTTGATTCCTTAATTTCTTGGACTTTACTGTTTACAGTTAGTCGGTCTACGTTGACTCACCGACCGACTAGTTTGTGAACTAGTCGGTCAGTGATGCTTCTTTGACCGACTAGTTGTGACTTACTGTTCATGCTAAAATTCTTCTAAGCTACTGTTTATCGTTAGTCGGTCTAAGAACGTTTGGTGACCGACTAGTTGACAATTTAGTCGGTCAACTTTTGTTCTTGGACCGACTAAGTCAACTTGTGTTCAGACTAATTCTTTTTGCTCTTAGTCGGTCTACGTTCACTGACTGACCGACTAGTTGTGAAACTAGTCGGTCAGAAAGTCTTCTTGGACCGACTAGATTTCTAGGTCTGAAATTCTATCTCTTCTCAGATCTACTCTTAGTCGGTCCACGTTGTTTGACTGACCGACTAGTTGATGAACTAGTCGGTCAGTGATTGTTCTTTGACCGACTAATTCTCACAGATTTCTATCCGTTGGAGAATGACCTAACTTGTTTTTATGGGACCCTATAAATACGAACCTAGGTCATTTCTATCTTGGTTAGAGCTGCCATTAAGAGATTCATTGAGTTCTAAAGAGATAGCCATTCTCACTCAAATCAAAAGCTCTCTTCCTCACAAGAAACCCATTCTCTCTCATTCCTAGATCTAGAATCCATCTAGAGAGAAGGTTGTTCTTGGTGAGCTCTTCAAGCTATTGCTTGATCCAAGTCTCCAAATCATCCCTAGGCACCGATTGCTGGTCATTTCCTTGGTGCTAGGTCTTGGTGACTTCATCTTCCTCAAATCCTTCATTTCACCATTTGGGTAAGAAAAACTCAAGGTATAGGATTTTGTGGTAAGATTGTTTATTTCATATTAAACTCTTTAATATTGCTTTGTGATTCTCTCGGTTGTGAGAGAAGGTTGTGATCCCGGGTTGTGGGATTCACGTTTGCTTTTGCATGTATGATTTGATCTTGTGAAGGTTTTTCACAAGATATTCATAGTGGAAATCTTGAGTTAGGGTTTCTAACTCAAGTATCCGGAGGGGATCCGGGTGGTTGGGACGTAGGATCACCGGGAACAAGTCGGGGAGACTTGGGTGGATCCGAACCCATTAACATCATTTGTTTGCATTGTTAATTTTGTGTTGTCATTCAATTTAAGCTTCCGCAAATTGATTTGGTAGTTGTTTGCAATTTAATTTGGAATTATACTCCTTATTATTTTAAAGTACTATTCACCCCCCCTCTAGTACTTGTGCAGTAGCTGGTAGGGCATTACATTTGGTATCAGAGCCAGATACTCAGCTATGTCTGCCAACGACAACAAGACCGTGCCTCCACCTTCCAACTATGACACCTTCAGGAACCGTGAAGGAGCGTCATCGGTGATGGAAGGACATTCCTCTACGAGGCCTCCATTCTTCAACGGTACCAACTATGGGTATTGGAAATGCCGGATGGAAACCTTCCTCCGGAGTGCATCCTTATGGAGGACTACAATGAAGGAATACATCGAACCCAAAGAAGAAGACTTTGAGAAATGGACTACCGCGGAGGTCGCCGCGGAGGTAAGCAATGCCAAGGCAATGAACGCCTTGCAATGCGCATTGGAGCCCGAGGATTTCAATAAGATATGCACATGTAAGAGTGCATATCAAATTTTGAACTCCCTCCTCATTCTTCATGAAGGGACGAGTAGGGTAAGAGATTCTAAACTCGTAGTCGTAAACAAAGATTACGAAATGTTTCATATGCAACAGGACGAGAAGATGAAAGAATATTACGCTCGTTTTGTTGACATAATAAACGAGTTAGAGGCCCTCGGCAAGTCCTACACTCAAAAGGAGAAGTGCTCAAAGCTTATTGAAGGACTTCCCTCTTCTTGGGAAAAACGTACCTTCGCCATCGAGGAAGGTAATGACATGAACAAATATACCATAGTTCAACTAATGGGTACTTTGATGTCATACGAGGTACGCAAAGATAGCAAGGTGAAGTTACAAGAAAAGATGAAGTCCTATTTGAACCTAGATGCGCCTAAGAAAAAGGCGATTGCATTCAAGGCGGCTTCATCCACATCTACCGATGATGAGGACTCGGAAGAAGAAATGGACATGGAATCTATTGCACTCATGGCAAAGAAGTTCAATCGCTTCTTCCGAAAGGGTAACTTCAAACAAAAATCTAAGTTTACTTCTACTAACGCCTCTCCACCTTTGTGCTTTAAATGCAATAAGCCAGGACACATCAAAGCGGATTGTCCTCAAAACAAGCAAAAGGAGAAGTGGAAGCGCCGAAGTTCGACAAGTCAAAGAAGTACAAAAAGGGGTACAAAAAGGGACTTGTCGGAACAACATTCACCGACTCCGAGGATTCCTCAAGCGGAGAGTCGGACGATGAGAATGTGGAGCAAGCACACATGTGCTTCATGGCAAGAGAGGAGCACGATCAAGAATCCTCCTCTTCCGATGATAGTGATGTCGAAAGCGATGAGGTAACCATGGACGATCTTAGGAATGCTAACTCTCAACTTTGGTCAAAATACACTAAATTAGTAAATAGATATACTAAAGTAAAAGATGACCTAGCTAGCATTCAAACATCGCCTAAGGCTATCATCACCAACAACGACACCGTTGTTGAAGAGTTAAGAAATGAGATTGTTAATCTCAAATCTAAACTTGAACATGTTAGCACTGAGGATGCGGAAGAACATAAGATAGCGGATTTAACTTCTCAAAACTCGACTTTGAGTATTGAGAACGAGAATCTTAAATCTCGTGTTTATGTGCTCACATCGCAAATATCCACTTTGGATATTTCTTTGCGTTCTCTCAAAGAGAAATATGAGGACACATTGGGCCGAATCAACAAATTCAACAAGGGTAAGGGCCACTTGGATAATATCCTAAAAGACTTACTTCCGGCCAAACACCACATTGGCTTGGGGTATATGATGGGAAATTCATCCAAGTCGGTCACTACTTTTGTAAGGCCAACTTCCGAAGCCTCAACGAGTGGGAGCAAACACTCTATTGGTAGTTCATCTACCAATAGTGCTTCCACCTCGTCCACACCCTCTTTTGGAAAGAAACCCACTTTGGGTGGACCTCCAAAGAAGGGGCATGCTTATATGTACACAAATACCATGCCACGTAGGAACACACGTCCTACTCCACCATCTCACACATATGATGATTTCTATGCTACACGTTCACAGGCACGTGCACACCATGTGAGATACCCTCACGCACGTGTTCCCACACATGCATATGTACACCCACCTCATCGTATGAATAATTCTCGTCATGCACCATTCCATCATGTTCCGTATGCCTATCCACAACATGCATCACGTAGAAATCAACGTCGCATGCAAGCACCCAATAGGATGATGGCTCCCAAAATTTTCACTATTTGGAGCCCAAAGGACACAAGCATGGACGAAAAACAAATGTATATGAATGCTTATTTTTCGAATGTTGTGCATAGTAGGAATTATGTGGGGAAGTCAAAGTCCAATTGGACTTGGCTTCCAAAGGTCTAACCTTTGAGGACCCAATGACATTGGGTACCATGATATGGAAGTTTCTATCTTTAGGTACTCAAGGAAAAGAAAAAGAAGAGGAGCAACAAATTTAAATTTAGCTCCAAAGGGAATTGGATACTCGATAGTGGGTGTTCAAAACACATGACGGGTGACGCTCAATTGCTCTCCGGAGTGGTTCCCATTGCAAATGGAAATCGCGTCGTATTTGGAGGCAACGAGAGCGGAACCATCGTCGGTGTTGGTAAAGTGGGTAACCCTTCTAAACCCTTAATTAGTGATGTTTATCTAGTTGATGGTTTAAATCATAATCTTATTTCAATAAGCCAACTTTGTGACAATGGTTACAAAGTTAGCTTTGCGAAAGGATTGTGTCATATTTCAAATGATAATAATAAATTATTATTTTCCGGCACACGCCATAAAGATATTTATATTTTGGATCTTCCTAAGTCATATGAACAATGTCTCGTTGCCAACACAAGTGAACAACACTTATGGCATCGACGCTTTGGACATGTGAACTTTGGAACACTTTATAAACTTTCGAAATTAAATTCCATTACAGGTTTTCCGAAGCTCGTTTTCGAAAAGAAAAGTTTTTGTGATTCTTGTCAACGTGGCAAGCTTCCTAAATCTTCATTTAAACCTAAGAAAAGCATTTCTACGAAACGGCCACTAGAGCTATTACATCTAGATTTATTTGGGCCAACTAGAGTTGCTTCCTTAGGAAATGCAAGATATGGACTAGTCATCGTTGATGATTATTCAAGATTTACTTGGGTATTTTTCTTATGTAATAAAAATGAAGCTTTTAAAAACTTCACAATATTTGTGAAGAAAGTACAAAATCTCATCGGAACCACCATTGTCACTATTCGTAGTGATCATGGGGGTGAATTTGAGAATGAGTCTTTCTCAAATTTTTGTGATGATCTTGGAATTACTCACACGTTTTCTTTCCCTCGCGCACCTCCTCAAAATGGTGTTGTTGAGAGGAAGAATAGAACGCTTGTGGAGTGTGCTCGCACTATGCTCGAAGATAGTCAACTTGGTTATCAATTTTGGGCGGAAGCGGTACACACCGCTTGTTATGTGTTTAATAGAATACTTTTGAGGCCCGGCACCAAACAAACTTGCTATGAATTGTTGTTTGGTAGATTGTCTCAAGTTAAACATTTTCGTGTTTTCGGCGCAAAATGTTTTATTAAAAACACATATGATAATTTGGACAAGTTTGATCCGAGATCGGATGAGGGGATATTTGTTGGGTATTCCTCACGTAGCAAAGCTTACCGGATATACAACAAAAGATCCTCTACGATCGAGGAATCACTTCATGTCTCTTTTAATGAGAATTTTACTACTTCTAGAATTTCAAATGATAATGATTCTATGGATGTTTTATGTGATTCATTTGAAAATTCTAAGTCTATTGATTCAATTGATTCTATTGAGACTAACCCGACTAATGAAGTTGTTGAGAATGTGCCTCGTGACCAAGGTATTCCCAAGCGGCTTCATACCGTTCGCGACCATCTCCATGAGTAAGTTATTGGCAATATTAATGATAGTGTCAAGACGAGATTTCAAGTCCACCACTTCGCCAATTGTGCCTTTGCCTCATCGATAGAGCCAAAGAATATCGTTGAAGCGTGCGAAGATAGTGCTGGGATCCTTGCCATAGAGGAGGAACTCATTCAATTCGAGAGGAATGAGGTATGGGAGCTTGTTCCTTTGCCATCGAAGAACCACACCGTCATAGGGACAAAGTGGATCTTCAAGAACAAAACCGACGAAAATCAAGTCGTCGTCCGGAACAAAGCTCGGTTAGTAGCTCAAGGCTATCGCCAAGAGGAAGGTATCGATTTCGAAGAATCCTTCGCTCCGGTAGCTAGATTAGAATCGATTAGACTTTTATTGTCTTATGCATGCCATAAAAATTTTAAGTTATTTCAAATGGATGTTAAAAGTGCATTTTTAAACGGAGATGTCGTTGAGGAAGTTTACGTTTCTCAACCTCCGGGCTTCATAAATGAAAAATTTCCAAATCATGTTTTTAAACTAAAGAAAGCTCTTTATGGTTTGAGACAAGCTCCTCGAGCTTGGTATGATCGCCTAAAGAATTTTCTTTTGGATTTGAATTTTAAAATGGGCGAAGCCGATTCTACACTTTTTGTTAAGCATGCGAATAATGATATTTTATTAGTTCAAATTTATGTTGATGATATCATTTTCGGTGCTACTAACTTCACTCTTTGCGAAGAGTTTTCTAATGTTATGAAGGAACAATTTGAGATGAGCCACATGGGCGAACTCAAATATTTCTTAGGTCTTCAAATTCGCCAATTGAACGATGCAATCTTCATCCACCAAACGAAGTATACGGTGGAGTTGCTTAAGCGATTTGGAATGGAAAGTGCTTCCGAGAAAAAGACTCCAATGAGCACGACTACGCATCTTGACAAGGATACGGGCGGTAAGGATGTAGACATTCGTCTATATCGAGGTATGATAGGTAGTTTACTTTATCTTACCGCAAGTAGGCCCGATATTATGTTTGCCGTATGCATATGTGCTCGTTATCAGTCTCAACCTAGGGAGTCTCACTTAGTAGCGGTAAAGCGTATTTTCCGTTATCTAAGTTACACTTTAGATTTTGGATTACTTTATCCGAAATCTAGCACGTATGAGTTAGTCTCATACAGTGATGCCGATTATGCGGGATGCAAATCCGACAGGAAAAGTACTAGTGGCACTTGCCATTTTCTAGGAAATTCTCTTGTCTCTTGGTTTTCCAAGAAGCAAAATTCCGTATCACTTTCAATCACCGAGGCGGAATATATTGCCGCCGGTGCCGCTTGTGCCCAGGTTCTTTGGATGAGACACACTTTGAATGATTTTGGTATTCACTGTGATACTAGCCCTATCATGGTGGATAACCAAAGTGCTATCTGTCTTTCAAAGAATCCGATGCACCATTCCCGATCAAAACACATAGATGTCCGACACCACTTTTTAGATGATCATGTAGCTAAAAAGGACATCATTTTAGTGTACGTTGAAACCCAAAAGCAAATCGCCGATATTTTCACGAAACCCCTAAAGGAGGACTCCTTTGTGCGGTTGCGTCGAGAATTGGGGATTATGGGTGAATCCGAGATATAGGATTCATATTTCATTCAAATATCTTGCATGCTATTATATTTCGCGATATTTCATTCATGCTAGATTTATTGAATTTTTGGGAATTTTATGTGATTTGTTCGAATTTATTGCTCGAAATCGTATTTCAATGTCGTATTTAAGATTTCGACGTTTTATGGGGTAATTTAGATGACTAATGAGAGAGTTATGATGTTTCATCCAAGTGGTTTGTGAAGAGAAATCAATTATCAAATTTTGAACTCTTCTAGTCGGTCTAAGTTCATTTGTCAACCGACTAGATGCTCATCTAGTCGGTCAGCAAGTGAACTCAGACCGACTAGATCAAGCTTTCATCCATCTCCTATCATTTTCTTTCGTTAGTCGGTCATAGTACACTTTCCGACCGACTAGATTGAAAACTAGTCGGTCAGTAAGTATACTGCGACCGACTAAATCTAGCCCTAAATTTTGCTGTTTGCCTCTGTTTCGACTTAGTCGGTTCAAGCTCATTGACCGACCGACTAGATCGTAATCTAGTCGGTCAGTGCTTGAACTATGACCGACTAAGTGGGTTAGGGCATTTGTGTATTTTTGCTTCCAGACCGACTTAAACTCACTTTCATTCGACTAAAACTCACTTTTAGTCGGTTTGTCTCTCAGCTCAAGCCCGATAACTCCCAAAACCCGATCGAGCCCCTTCAAATTCTCGTCGACTCCGGCCATATCTCCGGCCATCCTCGCCATCCGCCGCCGTCGCCTCCTCCTCCTAGGTATCTCCCTCCCTCTCCTAGGTCGATTCCTACCCTAGGGTTCGATTTTATCTCATCTAGCTCCTAGGGTTTCCGAATTGTTTCACTTAGGGCTTGTGCATCTAGGGTTTGTGTGTTCGGATTTCTTTTGATCTCTAGGGATTGTGTTGCTAGTAGTTTGTGTTGCTTGTACTCGTCGTGCCTCGACCATGGCAAAGACGAGAATTCCTATCGCCTCTTCCGGGGCTTCACCTATGTCCGTAGGGCCTTCCGACCCTAGGAATCCCCCGAAGCCTAAACGTCGTGCCAAGTCTACCCAAGCTTCCCCGTCTTCGCCTCCTCTGAAGAAGCAGAGGACGGCGACCGTCAAGCCCCGCAAATCCAAGACCAAAAAGCCCATACTCCACTCACCGGCTACTCCTCCCGATTCCGACACTGAATTTGTGCCTGAGGATGAGCCTATCACTAGGGAACCCACTCCTCCTCTCCGTCCTAGGACTCGCCAGCCAAAGGGAAAGGGCCCAATGCCAGCGGGGGGTGTTGACATATCGTTGTGTCGCGATGACCCTATGTGTCTCGCGGCCTACAACCGTATTGAACACTGCCCGATGTTATTGGAGCACTACGTCCAGTTTTCAGATTTCCTTGGCTTAGCCGATCTCCTGTCCTATAGTGGTCTCCTTGATTATCTCTGCTATGATCCTAAGGCCAATCCCAAACCGTATCCTCGCCTCGTGAAATTGTTCTATGCCAATCGCGTTCGAGGCCAGTACGATGCCAGCCACTCCATTGAGACGACTGTCTTGGGAACTCCTATAGTTCTCACGGCAGAAATCTTGGGGGAGATTCTTGGTTGTTCGTCGTGTGGTCTCCTCCCTTCGGACATTTCCGTCGATGACATTTCTTCCTTGGATCAGTCAGTTCTTTCAGATATCTTCCAGGTTATCCCCTCCGCATTCATTGGTGTTCCATCGAAATCTTTCAAGCCGAATGCGTGGGTTCTTAACCTGATATTGAAGTCATGTCTTCTCCCCAAGTATGGATCATCTTCTCTCCCATCCCAGCCGTTCTTGAAATTGATCTACGCTCTTTTCTTGGGATGCGAGATTAATTGGGCTCGCGTGATACTCGATAAGATGGACTCTTTCGAGTGTATACGCAAGACCAATAAGTCTGCGCATATTCCATATCCTTGTCTGTTGACCCTTGTGTTTCGTCATTTCCGAGTCCTTCTCCCTCCTGACGATGAGCGTCCCTTGGGTACTCCTCTGAACGCGACAGCCGTGAAGAAATCTCTAGCGGCGCTTCGTCACGTACAGAGGTCTACCACATCTGCTTCTCAGGCGACTCCCTCTGCTGCTGGTGCCCCCTCTCGTCCTGCTACTTTGGATGATGTCGTACGGATACTTCGTCGGCACGAGTCTCGCTTGGCTCGTACCGAGGAGGTAGTTTGCCGTATGGCTCGTCAGATGGGCATTGATCTTCCTCCGTCCGTGTCTGAGGACGAGGAGATGGACGACGAGGAGCTTGACGAGCTTGTCACTTCTTTAGCCCGTGGCGATGAGGCCACTGCTGCTACTGCTACATCTTCTTCTCCTGGTGTTGGCACCTCTACCGGTGCTCCAGAGACCTCTGCTGCAGTAGTTCAGACTTCTGAGCCTGCTGCCTCTCCTGCTGACACTCCTGACGTGCCTGCTGATGTTGAGCCAGTTGCTGTTGCTTCCACTCCTGCCCCGACGATCCCGTCTGTTGAGACACCTCTACTCCCTGCAGAGCCTGAGTCCACTCCGTCGACTGGACCCACGGAGACTGCAGATCCAGCCACTTCCTCGTGATTGTCAGTTTCGAGGACTCTCCACTACACTTCGGATGATATATTTTTTAGTGAGAGTATTTTGGGTTTGGATGGGGTTTGAGAGTTGTTTTGATGTATTTTTGAGCTTTCAGGGTTTCGGTGTTGGTTGTTTTGATATACTTTGGACGATGCTGTGATGATGGTTATTTTGTTGTATTTTGATGTTGACGATGATGATGTATCTTTTGATGTTTATATCAATGGTCGTTTGTATTTTGATGTACTCGTTGGGATATCTCTTTGGATGTACTCATGATGTTATCATTTATATATATACATCGTCGTTCTCTTTGTCTTAATTCGTCGTGCACATTTATTACTCGTTCAATGCATATAATGTGTGAATACGTCGTTCGACGCATGAAAACTTGGTTAAATAGATTTAAATTCTAGAATTGTATAGAATTGTTTTCCATGCACAAATTTAACCAAGAATATTGAATATTGAAGAGTATGTTTCATTATTCAAGAAATGAATAATTATTTGGTATTTTTGATGATTTTTGATCTTTTTGTGATAATGGACATTTTGGCACACCTTGATTTGATTTCCACATTTTTTCCCTTGGTGTCAATTTGGTCCATCGTCATTGTTTACGACTCCCAATGTTGGATTTTCCATTTCCTAGTTGTTGTCGTTGTATGCCCCCCATTTTTGGGATAATGCCAAAGGGGGAGAGATAATGATAATAAATAGCGCAAATGAAAATTTAACTCAATTTCCAAGAATCTAGTTTGATATGCTAGATTCAGGGGGAGTTAAGATACATATAAGGATTTTCAAAATCTGATATTTCGAAAATTGATTCTATTTATTTATCTTACTCGTCTGCTTGATGCAATTCATATATATTCATTTTGGAATTAACGTGTCATCAATGCAGGGGGAGTAAGTATTTTACATTTGAATCATTATTTTTGATTATTATTTATGTTGGTTTGTCATCACCAAAAAGGGGGAGAATGTTGAATATTGGACTCCCCGGATTTGGTTTTGATGATGAGCAAACATAAATAATCCATGAACTAACAATTTGTGAGCGCAGTATTGGAGATCGTCGCCAAATTCACGAGAACATTCAAAGCGACATCTCAACACTTCCCAAAGCTCGTATTCATGCCTAAAGCTTCGTTGAAGCTCTTGCGCCGTTTTGGAAGTTATGAAGATTCAATCGAAGCTCTCGAAGACCGTTTATTAAGGTTTTATTTATAGTCTTTTAGCTTCGATATATAGAATGTTAAGCCTTGAGTATATCTTACGTTTCTATCTTCATTACGCTCATTTCGTAGCTCTAGGATCCTTGCACAACTTCATTCTAGCTTCCTCGAAGCATCACGCTTCGATTCGGACTTTATTGTGCATGTTAGTTGGTACAAGAACAAGTACTGACCGACTAGATGGTGATCTAGTCGGTCGGCAACTGTTCTTGGACCGACTAGTTTGATTCCTTAATTTCTTGGACTTTACTGTTTACAGTTAGTCGGTCTACGTTGACTCACCGACCGACTAGTTTGTGAACTAGTCGGTCAGTGATGCTTCTTTGACCGACTAGTTGTGACTTACTGTTCATGCTAAAATTCTCCTAAGCTACTGTTTATCGTTAGTCGGTCTAAGAACGTTTGGTGACCGACTAGTTGACAATTTAGTCGGTCAACTTTTGTTCTTGGACCGACTAAGTCAACTTGTGTTCAGACTAATTCTTTTTGCTCTTAGTCGGTCTACGTTCACTGACTGACCGACTAGTTGTGAAACTAGTCGGTCAGAAAGTCTTCTTGGACCGACTAGATTTCTAGGTCTGAAATTCTATCTCTTCTCAGATCTACTCTTAGTCGGTCCACGTTGTTTGACTGACCGACTAGTTGAT
Organism: Scilla litardierei; assembly: GCA_030789695.1. Lineage (NCBI taxonomy): Eukaryota > Viridiplantae > Streptophyta > Magnoliopsida > Asparagales > Asparagaceae > Scilla > Scilla litardierei. Next base: position 529,571,531 of record CM061142.1, read on the forward strand.
GAACTAGTCGGTCAGTGATTGTTCTTTGACCGACTAATTCTCACAGATTTCTATCCGTTGGAGAATGACCTAACTTGTTTTTATGGGACCCTATAAATACGAACCTAGGTCATTTCTATCTTGGTTAGAGCTGCCATTAAGAGATTCATTGAGTTCTAAAGAGATAACCATTCTCACTCAAATCAAAAGCTCTCTTCCTCACAAGAAACCCATTCTCTCTCATTCCTAGATCTAGAATCCATCTAGAGAGAAGGTTGTTCTTGGTGAGCTCTTCAAGCTATTGCTTGATTCAAGTCTCCAAATCATCCCTAGGCACCGATTGCTGGTCATTTCCTTGGTGCTAGGTCTTGGTGACTTCATCTTCCTCAAATACTTCATTTCACCATTTGGGTAAGAAAAACTCAAGGTATAGGATTTTGTGGTAAGATTGTTTATTTCATATTAAACTCTTTAATATTGCTTTGTGATTCTCTCGGTTATGAGAGAAGGTTGTGATCCCAGGTTGTGGGATTCACGTTTGCTTTTGCATGTATGATTTGATCTTGTGAAGGTTTTTCACAAGATATTCATAGTGGAAATCTTGAGTTAGGGTTTCTAACTCAAGTATCCGGAGGGGATCCGGGTGGTTGGGACGTAGGATCACCGGGAACAAGTCGGGGAGACTTGGGTGGATCCGAACCCATTAACATCATTTGTTTGCATTGTTAATTTTGTGTTGTCATTCAATTTAAGCTTCCGCAAATTGATTTGGTAGTTGTTTGCAATTTAATTTGGAATTATACTCCTTATTATTTTAAAGTACTATTCACCCCCCCTCTAGTACTTGTGCAGTAGCTGGTAGGGCATTACAAGACGATGTTGAGGAAGAGGTCTGGTGCAGCAGAGAGTTCCAGTGGAGGAGCATTTACGATTCATAGGGACGCCGTGACAAGAAAGTGAGGTCGGTTGCAGGATGAGATAGCTGCATTATGTAGCGAGGGATTGTCAGGTGATGGAGTCTAGGTTACATCCCATTGTGGTTCCACTCCATGTGGGGCTCAGATTGTCTATAGATAGGAAGGTGGCTTTAGGGTAGAGTTATAGTTCCCAGGAGAACCCGTTGCTGAGAACAAAGAGGAGTAGGGAATTTAGGTAAACATTTGTGAGCATTCACGTAGATGGCATGGGTGGCATGGCTCAAGGTGGGCGAGAGGCAGTTCGTCTAAGGGATCATCTGGAGTACATATAACTAGCGGTTCAGCGATGATTAAAAGCAGAGGATCTTACAGAGATCGTGGTGGTGCTGTGGTGAAGTAATATTAGAGAGATAAATCCAAAGGTAGTGAGTTGAGGATGTCGAAGCCAGATAAAGATGGTATTCTCACTTCATGTTTAGGGAAGACCGTGCCTGGTGCTTCCTCAGAGTGTAGATACGGATCAACTTAGGCGACTATTGTGGAGTGCGGCCAAAGTTTTGGGAGACATAGGTTTGGTATCAATGCAGTCAATGATGGAGCACAATGTTGTGCTCTCAACCTCAAAGAGAGAGATCGCAACAAGCAAGTTGGCGAGGCTGGTGCAGTTCTTTGAGCTCAATGGGTGTTTGGGCTCGAAAATCTCTTGGAGCATTTATGCACCAAAGGACATGGTTTTCGATGATTGGTTGGTGTTTTCATGATCAGATATAGATGTCTGGAATCTGGTTAAATCTATGAAGAGCCTGGTGATGACATGGTTAGATTGTTGAAGTTTAAAGCAGTGTAGAGTTTGTTGAAATATGCTTCAAACTTGTGTTTTTGGGATTGATACGGCCGTGCCAAGTTTTGCACGTCCGTGCCAAGACCATACAGACTACCAGTTTATGTGTAGATTATGACACGACCGTGCAGATCTCGGCACGGCCATGCACAGTCAACAGAAACTATGCAGCACATTTCACAGATGTGACAAGGCTATGCTAATTCCTACACCAACGTGTCGATTGTAGACATGCCATGCTCATTTATTTGAGTTAGGCTTTGATCTAAAACCTAATCTAATAGGACAGTTAAGATTCCATACGACCCTTAAGACTATTTAAACTCTTCTTAGGGTTTATGTTTGGTAGAGCGAAGAGAAATAGAAGCTAATGCATGTCATCATCAAGTTTCTAATTCCACACACATCTTGGAGCTTTAGTGTATGATTTGGTGAGTGACTTCTTGTGATTTCTTTTGAAATTCATTGTAATCTTCTTCTTGGGATTCCTCTTTATATGTTGAGAAATTATTTGTGAGAGCTTTGGGTTTTCTTCTCTTTTGGTGAGATTTGAGATCTCTTTTGGGTTTGGTGAAAAGATTTTGAACTCCAAGTTAGGAGTTATTGGTGCTATCTATTGTGGAATAAAATTGAAGGAGTCGGGTGTAATTCTCTCTGATCATATTAGTGTAAACCTTCATCGGGAAGCTGGACATAGGAACTGTTAGCAGGCCAAACCAGGGTAAACTTTGTATCACTTGATTTGTTGCTTTCCTGCTTTTGTTCATTTTTATCTTGCTTGCTTTGGTTGGAATGTACCGTTGTGGTTTATCGCTAAAAGATCATGGTATAGGGATTATTGGGTAGCTATTCTCTTTGGGGTTTTTTCCGCTGTCCTATAGTTCGTGTGTATCCCAACACTTAGTCATATAAATATTAAAAATGTAACATTGATATTTCAGATATAACATTGTGCATTGATCTTCACCTTTGAGATGGTAATGATTGATATCATAGCTATTAGATATAGAGACATCGTGAGATAGTGCACATGTGCTTCTTAGAGAACAAGTTTACAGAACCACTCCTTAAGAGTTTCTACATGGTAGCACACTCGTACTGGTAATAGAAACTCTCAAGTGATGGTTGGTGCAGATTAATCTTTAGACCAAGGATGCGCTAAAGAACTTTACATGTTGGAGGTTTACACTTTGATCTTTACTGACACATGATGATGCATACACTTTGAACTTCACATGTTGGTATCATATGTTGGTTGTCTCCTTACATTATGCTTGATATTTTATTCGAAATAGATAAATATAGAAAATTTGTATAAGGCAATTTATGAGTTTGATTTTTTGGTCCTCTAAGTATGTACCAATGACTTAAGTACATTATTTGATGATATCTTCTTTAGTTATTTGAGCAATGACCGTATGCTTTTAATGATTCATGACGTTGTGCATATTTGGAATTCGTGGAGAGTACACATTGATATGAAAATGTCTTTATCAATTTCATGTTTCTTTGATATGCTAATTTTGTTTCATGTCACTTTCTTACAATTTCAGTGAAGTTGGTAATATTCATTCATGACAAAATGGGAATAGATAATTAACAAAAAATGAATATTGCATAATGCATAAATCTAGGGGGAGAATGAGTAATTGCCTTCTTTGCATGATGTCAAAATGGGGAAAGATAGAAAAATTGAGATACACTTGGACTTAGGGGGAGTTTGTCGCATAATTCATGAGAGCACATAGATAGGAGGAGCATTGTACTATGTTCATGATCATGTGCATATGTTTTGACATAGCTCTGTGTATTTATCTCAATTTTCTATACTTATTTTCCATCATCAAAAAGGAGAGATTGTTGGCCTAGTTAGCCTACTAACTAGGTCACAGTTTTAATTTTGATAATGACAAACAAGTCACATGCTGCTAATATATTTGTCAAGTGACTTTCATATCAAACATCAAGTAGAAGATGAAGGGACAATTTGGTAATTTTGCCTTGTTCAAACTTTTCTAAAAAGTCAAAACAAGAAGAGGAAGAACTCATGAAATATTGCATATTGGGTTGCCTACTAGAGTCTTAGTGCAAGTGGAATTCAAAGAGTTCTTGTGCACAAAAAGAGTCTAGTTGACCATTATAGTTATTGTGCACATCAAACACAAAGAGTTCATGTGGTACAAGAATTAGGACTTCAACCAAACAACATAAGAGTTTAACATCTACTAGGACTTGGATTCTCTCCTATATAAACCCTTTGATGCGAGAGTTTTAAAATATAATCTGCATGTGCATGGTGTTGTAGCAAGCGGGTGTCGAACTCAGGGAGGTGATGGCTTGATCAAGGATCAGTGTCGGGCTTTGTATAACTACCTGATTGAAGTCTCAAAAGTGAGATGGTGATCAAACTAAGGAAATATCAAATGTGGAGAAATGTTAGGGCTATCTATCACCCCTATGGTAGATTATGTGTCTAGTGGATATAGCTTCTCGATCCAATGGGTTATAGTCATTAATGCGGGTTGAGTTTCAATCCTCGTCCTCTCGATGTCTAACTATGAGATAGGACGCGAAGAATGGGTTGGATCCCTATAAGAGATCTGATGGTTTGTTGGTAGCTATTAGATGGTTATAATGATTATGATCTATGGTTCGTCAATGCTTAACACTAGATAGTCAACCCTCCATTATGTGCATCAAACCAAAACCCTAATGGTTCGTAAGTGATTAAGGCTGTGTAGCCCACTAATCAGATGGATTGATGTAAAAACACATCCAAACTCATTCCTAGACTATAACCCATTTGGATCAATATTTGGGGCACTCCATCTAGCAAAATTACTACAATAGGGCTCTACATATCCCTAGACAAGAGGACTACTCACACATTATTGGATTAGCAATCAAAAACATCCTAAAAGCATGCATTGGAAATTAATGAGAGAATGGATTGGAATCAACAACAATGGCAATGACAACCACAATGAATAGAGAAAAATAAAGACAAGAGAGTTCAATAATAGAGATTGAAGATCCGTACAGAGCTTTATCAAAACAAAATAAAAAGGGGCCAGAAAACAGCTCCAAAATTCCTCCCCAAAAGTCAAACCCCGAATAAAGCATAATGAGTTCGTAAATAGCTTAAATATATATAGATAAACGGGCACACGGTCATGTAGAAAAGAGGCATGGACGTGCCGTCTCTAAAGGCCTAGGTTAAGAGTGAGCCATCATCTTGCCCATGGCCATGCCGCTAATCGACACGGCCATGTCGATTGAAATCCATGGCTCCAGCAGGTCTAGGTAGCTCCAAGCACATGGCCATCTATGCAGACTATCACAGTGTGCATTTTGTTTCTTTTTAGACATGGCCGTGCGAAAAAGCCATATGGCCATGCCGCTGAAGCTACCTCTTCTCCTCCTCTTACTGATATGCTGGCATGGTCGTGCATGCACAAATACGGCCATGCTATCCTATTTTCCTCCTCTTTTGTGCCACCAATCTTCCTCCATCTTTCTTCCTTATCACTGCCTTTCTTCCTTTGACATCTTCTTCATCGAATTGCATTGTTTTAAGCTCAAATCACCTGAAACACAACAACGACACCTGCAAAGCATAAAAGTGTATAAAAGTGATAAAAATGACAAAAAGAGCAAGAATAGTACAAATAAAGATGGAAAATGTGGGGGTGAAGGGGTGGAAAAATACATATAAAATATACTCAATAAATTCCCTCCAAGCTAAACTCTAGCTTGTCCTTGAGCAAGACAAGAATTAAAGAACGAGGATAAATCTGCTATGAAAGTCTGATGATCACCCTCTCATTCCACTCACATGCTTGAATTTTATATATAACTGAGCTAGGGGTCATTTCAAGTACATATACACTATCAATCTGACGTGGCATATGATTTGAACACTACACTCTAACACGGTGTCAAATTTAACACACACACACACACACCCATGAAAAGTGTTAGATCCATAAAAATCCTTCCAATAGGCTTAGATTAATAGAATTAAACTCTTATCCTACACACGTGAAGGCAAAAATCCGGAGAGCACATCGTAGGGTCCCAACCTCTCCAGGGTCGGTCATGTCAAGTCAGTTCCTCCTAAACCATGGTGGTAAACATGTTTATATAACTAATATGCACATTTTTATAAACATGATGCCTAGGTGATACATGTAGGGAGATTTTGGCCAATGACTCCTGACTAAGATGAGTGTAGGGCATTGGACCAAAATGGACCCCTCGGACATACTTTCTCGAATCGCCTAAGACACGTTATTCCTATGCACTCCCGCAAATCTCAATTTTCAGCACGAGTCTCCAATGCTTCCTGAGGCACGAAGATCTGGCTACTTAGTGGGATAGGAAGAACGGTACACTTATTTCCATTTCTTTCTCCTTTTTCTTTTTTCTTGTTACATGTCAATTCACCATGCTAAAGGGGGAATTAATCAATATCCAAGGCAAATTCCTATTGAGCTTAAGTCTACTCTACACACTTGGTAAAACATCAACTCGTGCATTTTGGGAGTTGAATAGGCAACAAATCTATCCTATTAGAGGTGGAGACGAAAACTAGCCCTATTTCAAGGGTGAGGGTTAAAAGTGAAACCATGCAGATAAGAACGAAAAAATCATGACACGGAAGGTTTCTAAAGCATACTTAAAAAAGAAATGATCCTAACTAAGTATATATACAACCGATGCTTGAGCATGGTTTTCCTAGAGGGTTCATATCATCAAACTTTACAATTTTTCTCTTTTTGAAAAATAAAAGTGAAAAAGTTGTGGTGGGGGATGAAAAGAAAAGAAAAAGAAATAAAAAGAAAAAGTGGATGCGTGGAGTGGTCGCACTACCAATGTGGAGAAATAAAAGAACAAAAAATAGAAGGGAAAATGGTTGCACGACCAATGAGGAGAAATAAAAGAACAAAAAATAGAAGGGAAAATGGTTGCACGACCATCACAACGACAAGGAAGTCAACAAGTTGACATATCCAGCAAACAATCACAACCATCATAAGGATCAACAAACAAAGCTAGCACCATAATGACAATCACAAGCCTCAAGTAACCTTACGCCCTCCCCCAAGCTAGGGTGAAACTAAAGTGAAATGTCTCCCCCAAGCTTACATGTCGCATTTCCTTTAATGTGTCTAAGTGAAGAGCATGGGGCAACGAAATGACGGGGGACGTATCACCCCTCTCCACCATTGGGTGGAGACTGGGGGATGTCGGGGTTGTAGAAATGGTGCTCGCTAATATGCCACTGGATCATGCTTTCTAGGACATGCTTCACATGACCAAATCTGTTGTCAAAGTCCAGGGGCAAGGGGTAATATGCGGGCTCATGGGTGGTGCCGGAAGTGCCACCCTCCTCGAAGTGTGTCATGCACTTTGGGGGTGTCTATGTATGTGTGGGGGATGACTTCCTCCATGGTAACAGGCTGCCTCTCTCGGGTGATATCTGAGGCAAAGAGCCAATCTGTGGCCACGTCGACGCAGGAGCAATTTGGGTTCAGGAGCACCGTACACTCAATATGTCACTTCCCATATAACCATGTATACCCCCTGCCTCACGAATCCAGATCATAGATATCCGAATAAGGGTGTTGATGTCAAGGGACATGGGGCCACCATCTCTACGGTGGTTCTGCTATCTACCTTAGCAAAAATGGTACATGCTAGGATTCTATGCACTAGGCACACACAAGTGTGGACAATAGAGGAGGCCTTAGCCGTCCTTGGATCATATTCCCCAGAGCCTGTAATCTCTCTCCTAAATCTTCCCGCATTGAACCACGGGAGAACTTGTTGTCATCAGGACCTATGTGGCCCCCAACGAGCCATCAAAACAAATCATCTAGCTGCACCAAGGTGAGCTCGCGGTCTTCATTCCAAAGGCAGAATGAAATTCTTGCTTCAATGTGGTGGATGGAGCTCAAGAACTCTAATGTGGGGCATACATGGCATGCCCTGTTTTGAACTATACGTGTATTCTACTATATACACGTGGTATTTCTACTTACGATGCATACGTACGCATGAAATAATTGTGGATGTCGATGTATTCATTGTAGTGCATGGGGGTTGTGCTGTAATATATGGCTAAGAGATTAGAATGCGAGACATGAATGCGGGAGAAGTGTGAAGGACGTCGTGTGTATAATATAACATGTATTGGACACGTGTGTGTGGTGCATGTATGCATGTGGGTGTGCATGGTTGTGTATAGGGAGGGTCATGCTAGTGTGAAGAGGGGTTAGGGGTTAATGACATCCCCGTAACTTTTTAGAAAGGTAATGGGTAAAATGGTCATTTGGACTAAATGAGGTGTGTGTGTGTGTGTGTGTAGTAAAGAAGTGCGTGCATAAAGTAATGGCATACTTGTAAATATTTGAAGATGGAAGGGGTAGTTTTGTCATTTAATAAATGTAATGGCTTATTGGATAAGCCATGGAAAACCCCCATTCTAGAATTCTCTCCATCTTTCTCTCCTTTTCTTCTCTTTTCTTCTCTTTTCTTCTCTTATCCTTTTCTTCTCCTTTTCTTCTCCTTTTCTTTTCTAATTTCCTCCATCTTTCTCTCTCTCCCACATATGCCCCTCCCCACTCCACCTGGCCGAAATTCTATTAATTAAAAAAGGAAGAGAAAATGGGAAGAAGAAGAGGAAGAAAGGAGAAGAGAAAGTGGAGAAGGGGCTTTGGCAAGATGGAGTCTCCTTGAGGCTAGGAGCTAGGAGGAGGTAGGAGGACTGGGAGAAAGCATGGGGGCTTGGAAATTCTTCATCTTGAGGTAGAAATCCCTTCTTTAATGGGTTATTATGCTATTCCATGTTAAAATAATTTAGTTTCATGCAAACATCATGGCTGATTTTGTGGACAAATTCTGTTGCTTGTTCATCTGAGTATATCTCTTAATTTAGACTTGAATAAATTTTGTAAAAATTATATAATTGTAGATCTTGAAATTCTACCCCATACTCATATAAAATTTGACATATGTTCAGTTCAGTAATTAGGAGTAAAAATTCCATCTTTACAACATGTCTGAATTTCATTCAGTCTGGGCACAAAATTGAGCTCAGTCACTGCACACCCCAAATAAATTAGTGTTCTTGGTCTCGTTGTAAAGTTAACAACATGTTCTACAACTTTCCCCGAGGGCATGTTTTCTAGATTCTAACTGCAACATGACTCAAAATAGCAATTGTTACAGCCCTCAGAATCTGTTTGAAAAACAGTTTCGACAGATCTCACCAAACGATTCACTATAAATCACCTAATTTATATTTCTGCATGAAATTTTATATGTGAAACCAACACTACCATATCTACAACTCTCAGTTAGGAAGTTTTATCAAATTTCCATTAAAAATGGATGGAAACACCGTCTGTTCATGACTGTCAGCACTTTTCCTGCATGCTGAATAGCTTAATTGGTGTTTGAATTAAAAATTATAGCTAATCTTCCTTCTATAGTGCATGATTATTGTTGTTACATGAAAGGTAGATTCTTGGTATGTGTTGCTAATAGATTTGCTAATGTGCTCATGGACATGTATGACACGCCCACCCTATGTTTGTGAAAATGCCTCAATGATATAAAAATTTAGACACATGAGAAATGTGCTCACATGAACCATGTTATGGATTTGTGATGTTGCGAGACATGTGTGGCATGGTTTCATAAGTGATGTACTAATGAGTTGTGATAGAGGGCATGCCACTTTAGTGCATGACCCATGTTGATATGTGATGTGGCTATGATGGAGGGCATGGCACTTAGGTGCATGACCCATATCGATATGAATGAGAAATATTGACACTGTGAAACCATGCCATCATGACTCTTATAAGATGAGTTATGATGTTTAATTGATGATTTGGAATGTATCAGTCCCCTCTAAAGGGGGTGAACTGCTAAAACTGGGGTTTGGGGGAAATTTAAGTAAATTGTGATATGAGGCCTGGACATTGAATGTGGGGAGGAGAGAATGTGATATGTGATGATTATTCTCACGTGCTTTTACATGGATTGATGGATACTTGGCGCTTGTGATGATGTGGTTTGGGTTTGGAGAGGTGTATGTGGAGATCCTCACTCTCGCTACTGTTCATGGGGGAGGCGGAGAGGCTCGGTGAACAGTGCCATGTGCCATACTCACCTCAATCTTGGGGTGAGGCCCATGAGGCAGGTCCCCTAACGGGCATGGTGAGAGGCCCGACATACAGTACCCGTGTCCACTGCGTCGAGTGCAGTTTCCATCCCAACACATGGTGTGAGGTCCACGTTCTTATATCTTACAGTTTACCCAGATTTCCAGTAAGTTAATAAATTCCATGTTAATTGTTCTACTCGTAGTGTTCCCTCTTCCCTCTATCTGTATTGATGTGTACAATGTACTTGTGGTTGTCCCTTGTCCTCATGTATTTATTTCTCGTTGCAATCTTATAGCTGTAGTTGCTTTTGTTGTTCCTTTCCTTATATGTTATTTGTAGCACTAACTCTCTTTTGCAACAACTCGCTCCCTAATGGTAGGTATGTCTCCATTTCATATTCTTTTACTTCATACAGTAGTATGTCTTATCGTTATGCTATGTCACATGGTCTCCATGATCTTACCTTAACTTGTAACCACAGTAACTAAGCAAATAATAATATGATTTTCCATTAATGTTGGGATTTCCTACTTGGGCACACATTGACGTGCTTCTCCCCATTTTCCAGGTAGCACGGGCAGCTTGATGCAGGTGACTTGGAGTTTGGGTACTAGGGATAGCACTTGGAGTGACCTGCGGCTTTGTGTTGAGTTTTGGTTTGTCTTTGGGAGGTCGAGAGTGGCAGCGCATACAAGGTGATGTACCTCGACTATGTGTATGAATGAATGTCGTTATACATATAATGTTGTTTTTGTTCTTGTTATTTATGAGGTTGTCATGATATTATAGTGGAGTAATACTTGTACTATACCAGCACATGTGCAGTGGACCTGCCGTTTCTTTGTACTCTCTCCCCCGCTTTTGCTCTCTTCACCCTCACTCTTCAGGATACCTGGGAAAAAGTTTAAAATTTTGGGTATTTTGAGGAGCGATGTGTTACAATACATATGTTTCGTCGTTTGTATGGAGGAATGCTGTTCATCTTATGTTGGCAAAAAGGGGTTTTGACACCCTCTAGAATCCTTAGTGACTTGAGGGTGGAGACATTGGCGAACTTGGTGACTGACATATAACGTGTAGCATAAGCCTGGTGTTTCCACTCATCCCTAAGCGTGAACCCGAATAGCACCACTTTGGTGGGTGCAATAGAGGGAGGTGGAGGAGGTTCTGCACCCCTTTGAGGGCGTGCCTGTTGTGCAGCCGAGGTGGATGCTGAAACCTTTCAGGCAGCTTGTTTGAATGAAGTGCAAAGCACACAAGTATATGAATATAGAGGTAACAGATGAAGATCATATGTAGGAACTCTGACAACAAAGAAATGGAAGGAGTATACCGAAGATGCGTCTATTCCTTCTTGAATTTCCTCCTCCAAATGATCCTAGTAGCAGATCTTGACTCCCCCAAGCTTGACTTTGCAGGTGATGGTGTCCCATTGGAGGAATTGGGTTGAAATGGTTTGAAATGGGGGTTAGGGCTTAGTAGAAGGAGGTGAATGGTGAGATTTTGAGGGTTTTTTGGAGGATCTAGGGTTGAAGGGGGTTTAAGAAGGAAGGGGAAGAGATTTGGAGACATGGGTAGCGAGGAATTTTGGGAGATTATGGGTTTAAAATGAAGAAGGTGCGAAGAAGAATGGTGGGCCAATGGGTTGATAAGTTGAAATTTTGGGCGAGCATGGCCGTGCTCGATATCGGCTTGGCCGTATTGCTTGGGCTGCTGATTTGGAGAAATCACCTGTAGCCAGCACGGTCATACCAAATTTTAGCACGGCCGTGTCATCATGTGCGCAAGTTGATCTTTTTATCTTGGGGAACAATATGGCCATGCGACACGGCCATGTGGCTTTTCCTGTAGGAATGGTCTTATGTTTCTTTTCTGACATGGCTGTGTCGAAAATCTGCATGGCCGTGTTGCTGTTACTTTGTCTTTGGCATTGTCTCCTGGGCACCAACACGGCCGTGCTGGCACTTGGCACAGCTGTACTGAACACCTGTACATAAGAATTGGACGTTTTAGGCTTAAGACTTCTAAGCTTATTCAAAATTCTTTATACTAAGTAAAATGGAAACTAAGATAAGCAACTATTAAGCCTATAAACATGAGTTGCCTCCCATAAAGCACTTATTTACCGTTGTTATCTTGATGCCCATGAAGATTAACCATTTGGCTCGGTGAGGATGTCCCCTCGATGTGTCCCAACCATTGAAACGGTGGGATGTAAACATTCTTGAGCTTAGAGGGGGTGTCCTCAGTTGTGATATCACCACTGTGATGGTGTGGTGGTTCCTTGTTTGACTTTTCAACGGTGTGCTTATCCTTAAGCTTCTACCTCGAGATGGGTTTGGTCATCGAATTTGAGCACTTCCCTTTGCTTTTAAGTATCCCATGTACAAGACAAGAGGGGTTAGGAAATGCACAATCAATCAAACAGGGATTAGAAGTTGAGGGTATATGGGACATTGGTTTAAAAGATCTCCATTGTGTCTCTGTCATCATTGGTTCTTCCTTAGGTGCATTTTTCACATCTTCCTTGCCCATGTTTGAAGTGTCAACCTTGAAACATTTTTCGAGAGAGGAGGATGGCTCTTCACGTTTTCGAAATTCATACTCAAATGTTTGGTCTTCCAAGTTGAAGATGAGCTTTCCATGCATGACATCAATAACCGCACCGTCGGTCGCTAGCCTCCCAAGTATGATCGGTGTGCAAAAGTCCTCGTCATGTCCATAACCTCAAAAATGCACGGGATCGTTAGTCCTTTAACTTAGACTGAAATGTTGTGGAGTGTACCTATATGATACTTTGTCCAATTGAAGTGTGATCATAGTTGCCTCTGGATCGGCCATTTCCAGTTTCATACAAATAGATAGAGGCATTAAGCTTACACTTGCGCCTAAATCATACAAAGCTCCTCTTATATGTATATCCTTAACTAAGCAAGGGATAGAGAAACTTCCAGAGTCCTCGAGCTTTGTGGGTAGCTTGTTTTGCAAAATGGTGCTACACTCCTCCGAAAGTGGTAGCTTGGCTCTTCTTCTTGAGGATATCCTTCACGAATTTGCCAAAAGAGGGGTTTACGTGAAGTGCCTCCAGATATGGGATATTTTGATGCAATTGTTTTAGCACCTCCGAGTATCTTCCGTACTTCTCCTCCAGCTTAGCTTTGGCGATCCTTTGAGGGAATGTGACATTTGGCACATAAACTCGCGTTGGCTCCTTGATAGGCTCTTCTCTCTTCCCTTCATCATCATTATTCTCATCATTAATTCCTCTAGAAGTAGAACATATATCCTTGACTGGTGCATCTTGAAGTTTCCTCCTACTCCTCAGCATGACGACATTTATATCTGCCTTGGATTTGGTTCTGGTTGGCCTGTCAGCTGCCCTTTGTTGTTTTCCATGCGTTCCAATTGTTGGAACATTTGTGTCATCTGGGTCTCTAGCATCTTGTTGGATGTTGTAAGCTTGTCTAACCTTGAATTGATTTTCATGATTCCGTTCTGGAAGACATCATTCCTTTGACTCTGCATCATGGTGAAATTGTCTAATCTTTCCTCAAGGTAGGCATTCTGAGGAGCTACATGCTGAAGATTTCCTTGGCGCCTCTGCTGGTGGAATCCTGTCGGTTGTTGAAAATTATTGCTTTGGTATGAGAGGGTTGGATGATTCCACCACACTTGGTTGTAAGTAGGAGCATATGAATTTCCTTGTGGCCTGGGGTTGTTGTATAATGCGTTCTACTCAATTGACATCCTTGCACTTGAGAGGCAGCAAGTTAACATTCTAAATATTTGTGCCCTTGTATCCAGCACAATTCATAGCTTGCTACTGTATCAGAAGAAGAAGAAGAAGAAGCATTGGTCTCGCTCGACAATTGAGCTATTAGCCAACTAAGGGAATCAAACTTGCTTGCTAATAGCGTGCCCCTATCGACATCTACCTTGCTATCATTCGTCCTGGCTTCTCTCTCATTTCCCAAATGGTAGTTGTTAGATTCCATCTCCTCTAACAATGCTTTAGCTGCTTCGGAGGTATTTTGTCATAATTGCTTCCCCTGTTGTGATGTCAATGTAGATCTTAATTTCGTGCTTCTAGTCATTACAGAAGGTTTGGATCAATAACCATTCGGGTACAGCATGGTGAGGGCACTTCCTTTGAAGATCTTTATACAGTTTCCACGCTTCAAATAAGCTCTCTTGGTCATATTGGCCAAATGATATTGGCCAAATGATGTGATCTCATTGCGCAATTTGACCGTCTTTCCTGGTGGGAAGAACTTGTTGAGGAACGCTTTGGCCAATGCATCCCATGAAGAAAACAAGTTGGGATCGTTACTTTTTAGCTATTCCTTGGCTTTGGCTTTATCCCTGAATGAGAATGGGAATAGCCTCAATCTTATCGCATCCTCGATGACATTGTTCAGCTTGATAGTGACACATTTCTCCAGAACATTATTCAGATGCTCTTTGGGGCTCTCGTAATGGTGGCCACTGAATTAATCCTGCTGGATTGAATTAATCAGGTCTTCAGCTCAAAATTCGTCGCTTGGATAGTGGTAAATATTATGCTTGAAGTTGGATTGTTCATCTGCATGGCAAAGTCCAAGAGGGACTTGGGAGGATCCGCTTCTCTGGACATTCTTTCTTGATGTGCTCTACGGCGTCCGTCTGTGTTCAATCTCCTTTGAGTGGTTTCAATCTCAAGATCGAAGGGTATGTGATCTCCTACACTAAGACTCCTCTTGTGCATGAAGGAAGACAAAACTCAGACGAAACAATCAGCATCACAAGTTAGGTAGCAAAATAAACAAAAATAAGAAAAAGAAAATAAAACGCAGTTTATTAAACCCTACACAAAATTCAAAGTCAAGCCAATTGCCTCCCTGGCAATAGCGCCATAAAACTTGATGTGAGAGCTTTAAAATATAATCCCCAAGGGCACGGTGTTATAGCAAGCGGGTGTCAAACTCAAGGAGGTGATGACTTGCTCAAGGTTCAGTACTGGGTTTTATATAGCTACGTGATCAAAGTATCAAAAGTGAGATGGTGACGAACTAAGGGAATATCAAATATGGAGAAATGCTAGGGTTAGCGTATCACTGCTATTGTAGATTATGTGTCGGGTGGATCTAGTTTCTCGATCTGATGGGTTATATTCAATAGCGAGGGTCGAGTCTCAATCCTCATCCTCTCGACGCGTAACCGTTAGAGAGGACTCGGAGAATGTTTTAGATCCATATCAGAGCTCCGATGGTTCATCAGTAGCTATTATGTGGTTATCATGATTAGGCCTGATGGTTCGTCGGTGCCTAACATTAGATGGTCAATCCTCCATAAGGGGCATCAAACTAAAACTGTAATGGTATGTCGGTGATTAAGGCTGTATAGCCCACTAATGATGTGTTGATATAAAAACACATCCAAACCCCTTACAAGACTATAACCCATTTGGATCAATATTTGGAGCAATCCATTAAGTACAATTTTTACAATAGGGCTCTACATAGCCCTAGACAAGAGGATTACTCATACATTATTTGATTAGCAATCAAAAACATCCTAAAAGAATGCATTTGAAATTAATTAGAGAATGGACTGGAATCAACAACAATGGAAATGACAACCACAATCAATAGAGAAAGATAAAGACGAGCATTCAATTATAAAGATTAAAGATCGTTACAAAGCTTTAGCAAAAGAGAATAAAAAGGGGCTAGAAAAAAGTTCCAAAATTCGCCCCCAAAAGTCAAACCCCGAATAAAGCCTAAAGAGTTCGTTAACAACTTAACTATATATAGATAAACGGGCGCACGACCGTGAAGAAAAGTGGCACGGTCGTGCTGCCCCTAAAGACCTAGGTAAAGAGTGAGCTGCGATCTTGCGCATTATCGGCACGGCCGTGTCGATGGAAATCCATGGCTCTAGCAGCTCTAGGTAGCTCGGTATGTGACACGGCTGTCTATGCAGATTGTCGCTGTGGGCGTTCTGTTTCTTTTTGGACACGGCCGTGTGAAAAAGTCACACGGCCATGCCGCTGAAGCCACTTCTTCTCCTCCTCTTGCTGATATGTTGGCACGGTCGTGCTGTCCTCTCTTCATCCTCTTTTGGGCCACCAATCTTCCTCCATCTTTCTTTCTAATCTCCGCCTTTCCTCCTTTGACCTCTTCTTCATCGAATTGCATTGTTTTGAGCTAAAATCACTTGAAACACAAAAGAGGCACCCCCATAGCATAAAAGGGATAAAAGTGATAAAAATGACTAAAAGAGTGAGAATGGTACACAAAAAGATGGAAAATGTGGTGGTGAAGGGATAGAAAAATACATATAAAATATACTCGACACCTTTAACGCACAAAGCCAAAAAAACCCAAAAAAGAAGAGAAAACACAATACATGCAAAAACCCTAGCTTGGCCGGCCTCTTTCTCATTGCTCAAATTTTAAAGCCGTCCATAGCTCTCTTCATTGATCATTGCCTTTGATTCTTCAAGCAAGCATCTTCATCTAACAATCCTCACAAGTGCTTGGCCTCATCCCCTTCAAGACTCAAGCAAGCTCTCTCCAAGGCCGACCTCATTTCCATGCAAAGCATCAAGAGCTTGGTCTTCTTCTCCCAATGACTCAAGCAAGCTAGCATCAAGGACAAAGAGCTCTCAATCATTGAAGAAGCCCTCCTTCAACTCAACTCATGCAAGGTCAAAAGATCTGACAAAGTCACTCAAGTAGGGGCTCTGGAATAATTTGGTTTTGGTGCAACCATCATCTACCATAGTCGTGCCTGACAAAAACCACGAGCCACAACTCACACATGAAAGGACAACCAGTTGCTCTGCAAGCTACAAGGTCGTGATGCATGCATCGGGCTAACCATCAGGTGCTAGCACCGAAGACTATAGCCTTGCCCGTCCTGATTGCTTTATGCACAACCCGAAGCACACATCGAGCCCAACCGATAATTTTGACCGAGCTGAAGAACTAATTCGTTTGAACCATACTCGTGATTCTTATGAGCCAGTACTGATTGTTTTACCAAAAACTACTGTAGAACAGATTTGACTGTCGAACTTCAAAGTACGATATCTTGAGCTACATGACTCTAATTGACGAACTGTTTTCGTCGACATGATCATGATCTCGAAACCTACACTATGAGGATATTCTTCTAAATTATTACTTCAGTTTTATATCAATTATTTTTTTGTGAGGTTGTATTATTTTATAGTTTAAACAGATGCTATCATTGAGCGTTACTTTTGAACTGATTTTTTGTAAACTGTACGGTCACCACTGGTAAGTGTAATCAAGTTTTTATTTTGGTTATAAAATGGGTAAATCCTATGGGAGAGGTCGGTGCATAGGTGTAGAGCCTAGGGGGAGCCACTCTGCTAAAAATCTATGATTGTGTGCACTATAATTTGTTCTGCAGCGTGATTTTATTTGTGTCATACGCCCTATTAACCCCATGGTGTTTTTCATATAGCTTAGCCCTCCGACCTACCTGTTCTAGGGCACAGGTAGACCTAGACCGATCTGTACCCAGGCCTACCGAACTCCCTTCTATTCGAAGGGATGTTGATCTAGAACTCATGGGCACAAGAACTTAAAGAAGAACCCAGTGCCTGAGCTCATTCAATCTATTTGATTCTATGGAGCAGCACAGCAACCCATGAGCTATGCCAACAAGCAGGTCAGAGCTCAACCAGCCTGAGCTTCAGCCCTATTTTCCACGAGCGCAAGCAGCAATCCGCAGAGCACAATTTTGGAGGGAACAATTTTAGAAACTGTAAAAAGACCCCCAGAATTTTTGAAGCTTGATATATTGAGATCCAAGAGTCGGATTGAGACGTAGTTTTTGCCACTACAGAGCTGACAACATGCTGATTGATAGAGACAGCTAAAACTCCACAACTAAGCATTCTAAACTCAATTTTCTTTATTTATTGTGGTTTACTTGATTTTGATATCTTTACCACAACCTTTTTCTTTATTGGGTTATTTTTAGGGACTTGACTTGGTGGGACAAGTTAAGGGTAAACGTATTTCTATGATAGTATTGTTTGAGCTTTAGTGAGTGGAGCATTGGTACATGAAGTTTTAGTTGTCTATATCATTGAATTTATTATTCTAGTGATTTTTTTGGGGCTGGACATAGTTTATCGGGTGACTAAACCAGATTAAAAATAATATGTACTCTGTAATTAATTTCATGTTATTCTTATTACACCATATTAGCTCTGTGATTATCTGATTGTGTAGGCTATTGTGAAAATCTATCATCACCCCTAGGCTTATATACGATCCAACACATCTACATAAATCGTTAAAGAAGAGGTGAGCTTTAACAGAGTGTCCACTTATGCATTTTTAGCCTTTAGGAAGTTGATTTACTTGCCTTACGTTGAACTTTGCCAATTCTACCAATATGGTTTTTACCGGCATAACTATTAATTCTTTTATGGCTTCTATTCTCCTTATATCAAACTAGTGATAAGGCACGAGTCATTGAGAATACATACAACTCTTTCTACATCAGTTTGTGTAATAGTTTGAAACCATTTATCCCTGCCTCGTATTCTACAATGTTGTTCGTGGCAAGGAAGTTAAACCATAAAGCATATTTGGTGGCATCTCCATTAGGTGATTCAAAAACTATACCAACTCTACTATAGGAGCAAGTTATAGATGCATTGACATAGATTACCTGGACTTCTTAAATATTCGTCCATGCTTGAATTGTAAGCAAGGTGTCATCACCATTATCCAATTGTCATCACTTAATTATGCATGTTTCTACAGAATAAGATAGGGATGACATTTGATAGTGGTTCTTAGTTGGTATTAGATGTCATATTCACTTAGCTCTATCACTAGTTTAACATTCTTTCAGACATATCTAACCTCTTTAGATTCTTTTTAGGTGGCATGTTGGTCTGAATGCATATGAATAATCCTAAAAATAAGGGTGTAGCATGGAATTAGATTGGACTAATGCATACGTCATCTTCTTGATAATGCAATATCAAATCTCAATGTATCTCATGTATTAGACTTGAAACATGCTATTGCCCAACTCTCTCGCAAGTACTGAGCTTACCACCTATTCTATGGTTACCAAATAAAGGATAAGGGGATCTCTTTCTTTATTCTTAAAAAGTAACTAAGGGTGGTCACTAGTAGTATTCTTTTAGCTCCGGGAAGGCTTTGGTCCATGCCTCATCCCATTTGATCACATATTCCTTCCACATACCAATTTAGATTCATCAACACCTTAATGAATTGCAATGACCTCTCTAATGGGTCTTTATATGAATCATGCAATGTACTGATCTAACGATTTATGCGTTGTCTCCTTGATTGTTGTCTACTCCTTCATGTTGATCAATGTCTCTATCTTATAAAGGTTCCACTCAATGCCCATACGAGTTACTATAAAGCCATGTGATTAGTTTGATTAGATGCCAACGGCCCACTTATTGGGTTTAGCTATATGTAATTCTTTCTCATCATATTAATTGTCCTGGACAAATGCGCCACATGCCATGATGACTATGGTAACTTGACAAGCATATATCAAAGTAGAATTTTCGGTTCAACTAACCGTATTTTGGAAGACTTTTTCACCATCCTTTCGTATGTTATTGTATCATTCTTAGTTCCAAAGGGCATTGTCCGATAGAAGATGTACCTATATCTATGGTAAAAGAGATCTTTTTCTCATTGAGTAAAGACATAATTATTTAGTTGTAATTAGAGAATGCATCCATAAAACTTAGTAGCTTATACTTTGAGGAGTTATTAACTGAATGACCAATGAAATAAAGAGAGAAAAGCTATCTTATGGGCATGCTTTGGTAAGGTTAGTAAGGTCTACGTACATTAGCCATCAGCCATTGGACTTCCTTACTATGCCCATGTTGGCTAACTAGTCTGAATAATGCACGTCCTTAATGAAATAAACTTTCATAAAGTGGTCAATCTCAACTATTGCTACGTTTTATCTCCCACCAAGTTCCTCTTCATTTGATTTATAGGATTGAAGTGTAAATCCAGTTTCTCTGCATGCATTACATAAGGGGTTAACACCCATCATATGTTTTAGTGACCAAGTGATGACATCCACATTGGATTTCAAGGATGTAACCAACTTCTTATGGATTTCATGGTCTAGTTGGATACCTATACAAATCACTTTATTGTCATCGGTTGCGATAAGGATAAGCTTAATCTTACTACAAGAAAAATGACTTTTGATGACATCAAAGGTTTAAAAACGGTTAGTTAAAAGTATCGCTGACAGCAAAAATCCATCAGCCGTCCCGTCAGCGTATGATGGTAAATAAAATTTGGCTGAAAATTTCAGTCACTAAAGGCCAGACTTTTGCTGATGTTTTCCGTCAGCAAAGGTCAGACTTTTGGGGATGGTTTCCATTAGTAAAAGTTTGTTTTTGAGTCCACCTCGACTGAGTACAACTTGAATACATGCCTGATCGATACTTGCCTAACCGCAAATGATCCTCCATCTTGGTCGAGTACAAGCCCGACCTGTATATGCCCGAAGAAGCCTTATGGCAAACATGAGTACAAGCCCGACCGCAAAACCAAGCACGCAAACCGAATAATACAAGTACACGAACCTGAGTACATGCTTGACCGTGAACCTGCGTATAGGTCAGCGAACCCTAGTATAAGCCTAATCTGATGCCAAGAGAAGATACGATAATATGGCCCGCAGAATAGATCATGTTAGTAAGCTCCTGTAGCTATAGCCCAAAAACCGATTTAAACAACAACATGTGCTCTACTCTCACTTATGTGGGACTAAGACATTCACTGATGGTTCGCATCCGCAAAAGCATTTCACCCACCGTCTAGCGGAATGACTTTCACTAACAGTGTCCATCACGAAAGGTCAATTTTGGCAACAGTTTCCTTCACTAAAGTTGAGACTTTTGGAGACGGTTGTCATCACAAAGATACTTGTACTGACGGTTTCCATTAGCAAAGAGAATTGCTACATGCACCCCTATCCATAGGTGTGCATGTAATAATTAAGTACCAAAATGAGAAATTTTACCACATCCCACAATCATTGGTAGCCTCTAATCTTTGTTTTTTTCTTTTTTTTGGTCACAATCATTACATACACCCCTATAGATAGGGGTGTATATAGTCTTGCTCTTAGCAAAAGCGTTGCACCCCATTATCCAGTGCAATGAATTTTGCTTACGGTTTCCATCAATGAATGTCACTTTTGGTGACGGTTTACATCACTAATATACTTTTGCTGACGGGGTTTGTTTCCATCAGCAAAAGTCTAATCTTTATTGACGGATTTTGTTTCTGTCACCAAAGGTCACTTTTGGTGAGTCTGCTCTTTAGTAATAGCTTTTATTTCCATCACTAATTGTCACTTTTGGTGATGGTTTCCATTACGAAAGGTCCGAATTTTGGTGACAGATTTTGTCACTAAAAGTCTTTCGCTAACGGGTTTTATTTCCGTCCACAAAAGTCTAACCTTTAGTGACAAATTTTATTTCCGCCAGCAGGTCTGACTTTTAGTGATGGGATTTGTTTCTGTCATTGAAAGTCTGTCATTAAAGGTTAATTTTCTTATAATGCCTCATTAGATGACATCATGCATAGGTCAGTTAAGTACTTTCTTTTGTCAAGGAACTTCAACAGGCAGCTAGTGACTAGGATCTTCATTTTCGTAAATACGAGGTAGCATGATTATTACTGATCTTGATTTCCTTTAACTTATCAGATACCTTTGAGGATCTAAAGCCTGATCACTTAGTGTAAGAGACACAATTTCTTCTATTGCATTCAGTGGGGGTATGGTGATTCCATCGTAGGTAGATTGCACCTTAATAGTCATTGAAATTCAGTATGTATGCACAACCAATAAAACCCAAAGATAAAACAAAGAAACCAAGCAGTTCGGCGCGCACACCTACATCTGCGGGGCCTCGCCTAGAAAATCAAATAACTCCACTAAATAGTAATGATTACAATCACCAATACCACGTAATATTAGGAGGAACAAACTCCCCATCAATACAAACTGCTAGGAGTGATCTCAATCAATCCCGTGGAGTAATTTGCACAAGCTCCCATTGCGTTCAAAATCCCCTTGCATAACTGACAAAGATCAACTCCCTTGACCCCTACCTCGGTAGCTGTCAGCCTCCTCCCGGAGCTCCTTGCAACTTTCGTAAAAGTTGTCGTTCAAGTCGTCAAACCCTATCCACCAGTCTTCACACTTCTTTTAAACATACTCTCCCCCTCAAACACGGAGCATTTAAAGAAAGTTAGCCGAGCAAATCAGAGAAGATTGGCAACCTACAATTAACGGAACCAAGCTAGGAAGTAGTTCCACCAAATCTTCTAAAAACAGCAATAACAATAAGTGTGTGAAAATCTCTCTCTCTCCAACCGACTCAACAATAGAAACGAGAGATAATAGATACAACAAAATCTTCAATGATTCTTCAGTTGACGGAATATAACACAATAACGTTGAAGGTAATAAACTGCAATCAGAGGTAATAAACTCCCATCTTTAATAATCCTAAGCTCATCATACATCCCATCTACCTGATGCAGCATGTTGAACATAATGTACAATATAATGTTCAACATATTATCCAACATTCTTCATACCACAAGCTGAGATCCGTCATATGAACCCATTGTGACACTAATGACAACATAGCCATACACGTATGACCTAACAATCTCCCCCTTTGGCTTTTAGTGGCACAATCAAGAATAAACGAAGATGAGAACAAGATGAAGAACATTCAGGAAGAATTGCATAACCATGGTTTATGATGAAGTTTCACACAGATGACATACAGTGAACATCATACACCCGCATAGACAACAACCCAGCATACATCGCCCAGCACACATCACAGAAGCGCAAATTGTTCAAAGTATTACTACAGACCCATATCATGATACGCCATATCATAATGCTACTCCCCCTTTGGGCCACTGAAAGACCAAAAGATGTACCTCACTTGGTACCACTACCAGATGCAGCATGCAATGATTCTAAAGGGACAGAAGCAAGCTTGGACTTTAGCTGAGAAAGTCTATCCCGAAGCATAAGCTTGTGAACTTCAAGCAATACCTTTTGACTGTGAAGAAGAAGAAGCTGATCATCAACATTCTGCATAGCCTTTGCAAGCACTTGAATGTCCTCCATGATAAGAGACTGACTGTCCACCGAGCAAGGAAGATTAGAAATACCAGGAGCAGATGGAGGCTCCCTGTCAGCAGGAGTAGATCCAGATCCAGTAGATAATGGAGAGGTAGGGACAGCCCTCCGTGAAGGAGAAGAGACACCAGATATATCATCTAATTTCCCTGTCACAGACTTGGCAGTAAAACTAATACACTCACATGCCAAAGCAAGATCAGTAGAAGAAGGGAAAATCCTCTGGGAGATGAGCAACATGGAGATTAGGGAAGCATGTGGCAGAGATGATGATGTTGGATCCTGTAGATGGCAAACAACACTAGAAGGGGGGTTGAATAGTGTTGTATAAAATAAATGTTTTCGTTCTTAATAGATTAGCACAATTCAAAGCCTTCTAATGTTGCCTAAGAAACCAAGTAGAGTGATCTACACTTGGTTCTTAATCAACTTGAGTAATCTTAAAAACAGATCAGATATAAAACTCTTCTGGTAGTCGACTCCCTATGAACGGTAGTCGACTCCCAGAGGGATATTAAGCACAGCTCAGTTAAATAAATACTTAATGAAGATATAAAGAATTACACGGAAGTACAAGAGAGAAGCAGATACAAAAAATGATCTTGCAGTATATATGAATGAGTTACAAAGTAATATTCAATGAAACAAGATAAATAAACAGCGACAAACAATCCCAGAGAGTGCAAACACAAAGACAATGATTTTTATCCTGGTTCCCCACAACTTGGATACATCCAGTCTCCGACCAATCCGGTACGAGATTTACACTATTGCCTTAGCAATACAAATACATAGCGTTAACTAGGATTT
This sequence comes from Scilla litardierei, assembly GCA_030789695.1. Lineage (NCBI taxonomy): Eukaryota > Viridiplantae > Streptophyta > Magnoliopsida > Asparagales > Asparagaceae > Scilla > Scilla litardierei. The sequence continues at coordinate 529,595,473 of CM061142.1, forward strand.
TCAACCACCTAGACTTGTCTAGGATTTTACCCTTACCTCACAACCCGAGGACTTTACCTTGCCTCACAATCCGAGGACTTTACATTGCCTCACAATCCGAGGACTTTTCATAAACACTTTTCCTACAACAAGGATTTACAACCACCCTTATCACCAAGGGACTACAAGTAAAATCAAATCCAATACACCACAATGAATTAGTGGAGATTGGTTTTTACACCCAATAATTCTATAGCCAAGATTAAATTTGCAATTGTGCTTAACGTGGCTAAAAGAATTTAAATCGTTCGTAGATCACAGAAAGAATATGAATTTATTCAATGTGATCTAGAATCTAGATGTTTCAAAAATCCTTTGAGAATATGAAAAAAAATCAAAGAGAAGGATTTTGAAAACCAATTTGCAATAGCTAAATAATAATAATAATCTTAAAAAGAAGTATAAATAATATAAGCAATAAGATTAGAAATTGAAAACCCGTTTTGGCTATGAAGAACTTTGAGAGCAATGAGAACGATGAGATCTTTTGAGAGAATAAGAATTTTGGTCAAGAATAAATTGGTGAGGAAAATGTTCTCATATGGTCTCTATTTATAGAGGCAAAGGCGAATTCGAAATGATTCAAAATCAAGTTTGACTTTTGCCCAAAAATCAAGTGAGAATTAAATAAGAGAGTGAATCAAGGAATTCTGGTCGCACAGCTGGTAGTCGACTCCCTATCTTTGGTAGTCGACTCCCAGAGTGTTTCTGAGAAAATCTGCTACAACTAGTAGTCGACTCCCTAACTTTGGTAGCCGATTACCAGAGTATCTTTTCAGGGAGAAGACAGAAATCAATGTAGTGAACTACTGGGTGTTTGTAGTTGACTACAAGTTGAAACTTAGCTTCTATGAAAAGTATGCTCTCAAATAAGTTTTAAAACAAGTTTAAAAACATTTTAGAAAATCATTTTGTGTGTGTATGCATATTCTTTCTTGACTTAGAAATAATCCTAAGAAAATGAAAAAACAACTCACACACTAGACTCTATGAAGAACTTGAAACCATGCTTGAGCTTGAGCTAGTTACATAGTCTTCGCTTGAGTTTGAGCTCCTCTTTAGCTTGAGCATGAGCACATTCTTTGAGCTTCATCTTCGAGCTCCTCTTGTGCTAAAGCTATAGAATGTAGACGTGGAATGTGAGCTCAATCCATTTTCATCTTTTATGTGTATAGCTATAGTTCTTCTTCTCGGTGTATGTTTGGAGATTCAATTAGCTTATTGCACAATCGACACACTTAAGTAGTATGATTAGTAAAGTAACAACATTTGGTGTGATCATTATCAAAACAAACCACTTGGGGTGGGACTAGATTTCCATCACTCTCCCCCTTTTAGATGATGACACCCAAATGAAAAACATATGAATAATATGATTATAAAAACATTGAGTAAGTGTATTTACTCCCGCCTGCTTAGATGCGGTTATTATTCATTTATGTTTTTGCTTGCTTGTTGTCACTTTTTCTCCCCTTGTCATCACCAAAAATTATAATAGTATACATACCAATTGAAGAAAAAAATTTGATAGGCTCCTCCTCAAAGTTTGCATCATTGAAGTTGGGTCTCCCCCTTAATGTATGCATGGATTTAGAGATTCATTGGGAGCCCTTCTACCAATCCCTTCAAATGTGTGAGTACCTACAAAAATCAAGATTTGGTACTCTTTTCTTTCGAGTCCATGGGGTTAAAGATATTATCAATGAAATCAATTTAAATGATATTCAATATGCCTTAAGTTTGAGTATCCTAAAAATATACAATAAGCATAGACACTCCACATTATTGGGTTCATGCAAGATCATCCAATAGGAACCCAAACCCATTTAGGATTTGTTTTCCAAGCATACAAAGAATTTCTAGTATTATGCATATTCATCACGATATTATGGATATATGCATTTCTATCAACCAAACTCAAATTCTTTGGAACCCAACACATATTATCATGTAATCTACGTATGGTCATAGAATTATTCTTAGCATATGGATGTATAGTCACATGATTAGTAGAATCCAACTTATGAATGTAACTATTAGAAACATTAGATTTCATCAATTTATTGCATGCAATCTTACCATACATGAAAGCATATTTCTTTCTAACAACATTATCATGCATATTCTGTCTAGCATGATTCTTTTTGTCTCTAACAACATTATTAATCATGGAATCATGTTTGCATGAAGAAAATGTATTCAAGATAGCATTGCGCTTGAAATTATCAAATTTAGAAACAAGCTCATCATGCATACTTTTACGCATAGACAAATCACTAAACAATAAATCAATTCTACCATTAATGCTATTGCATTCATTCATAAGCAAAGAATTTTCTACTACTAGTCTATCATTATCAATTCTCAATTGTTCAATAATAGACTTAGCATTATTCAATCTTTCAAGAGATTCATTATGCACAAGATTTAAACATTCATAATCATTCAATAAAGCATTATGCTCACTTTTCAACTTATTATGATCAATAAGAAGTGAATTATGATCTTTCTTTAAACTCCCATGAACATGCTTCAAAGAATTAAATTTACTTTTCAATGATTTATAATCTTTAACTAAATCATTGTAAGCATGAAGTAAATCATTATTTTCATCTTCATCACTAGAGGTAGAGTTTACCTCATTGTTTGCTTGTGCCATGTAGCAAGCATTTGAACCTTCTCTTTCTTTATTGGACGATGAATCTTTAGAGGTGGATTCCTCAAACTTCTTAACCATGTGCCATAGTAGATACGCCGTAGTAGCTCCTGACACAAGACTAAAAATTTTGTTACTCAAAAAACATTGAATATATCCAATTACCTCTCCATCTTTAATTTCCCTTTCTTCTTACTCTTTTGTCCATAGTGACTCGGGTGTGGTAAGTGGGTGATAGGGCTTCTCCACAAATTTCCACAAGTTGATGCCTTTGGATTGAATGTAGACTTTCATCCTTATTTTCCAATCGACATAGTCTGAGCCATCAAAGATATGTGGAAGTTGTCTGCTTGTTGACGCCATCTTGTAACCTCGCTGTGATACCAAGTGTTGGATCCTGTGGATGGCAAACAACACTAGAAGGGGGTTGAATAGTGTTGTATAAAATAAACTTTTTCGTTCTTAATAGATTAGCACAATTCAAAGCCTTCTAATGTTGCCTAAGAAACTAAGTAGAGTGATCTACGCTTGGTTCTTAATCAACTTGAGTAATCTTAAAAACAGATCAGAGATAAAACTCTTCTGATAGTCGACTCCCTATGAACTGTAGTCGACTCCTAGAGGGATATTATGCACAGCTCAGTTAAATAAATACTTAATGAAGATATATAGAATTACACGGAAGTACAAGAGAGAAGTAGATAGAAAAACTGATCTTGCAGTATATATGAATGAGTTACAAAAGTAATATTCAATGAAACAAGATAAATAAACATAGACAAACAATCACAAAGAGTGCAAACGCAAAGACAAGGATCTTTATCCTGGTTTCCCACAACTTGGGTACGTCCAGTCCCCGACCAATCCGGCACAAGATTTCTACTATTGCCTTAGCAATAACAATACCTAGCCTTAACTAGTATTTCCAACCACCTAGACATGTCTAGGATTTTACCTTTGCCTCACAACCCGAGGACTTTACCTTCTCTCACAATCCGAGAACTTTTCACAAACACCTTGCCTACAACAAGGATTTACAACCACCCTTATCACCAAGGGACTACAAGTAAAATCAAATCCAATACACCACAATGAATTAGTGGAGATTGGTTTTTACACCCAATAATTCTATAGCCAAGATTAAATTTGCAATTGTGCTTAACGTGGCTAAAAGAATTTAAATCGTTCGTAGATCACATAAAGAACATGAATTTATTCAATGTGATCTAGAATCTAGATGTTTCAAAAATCCTTTGAGAATATGAAAAAAAATCAAAGAGAAGGATTTTGAAAACCAATTTGCAATATCCAAATAATAATAATGATCTTAAAAAGAATTATAAATAATATAAGCAATAAGATCAGAAATTGAAAACCTGTTTTGGCTATGAAGAACTTTGAGAGCAATGAGAATGATGAGATCTTTTGAGAGAATAAGAATTTTGCTCAAGAATAAATTGGTGAGAAAAATGTTCTCATATGGTCTCTATTTATAGAGCCAAAGGAGAATTTGAAATGATTCAAAATCAAGTTTGACTTTTGCCCAAAAATCAAGTGAGAATTAAATGAGAGAGTGAATCAAGGAATTCTGGTCGCACAGCTGGTAGTCGACTCCCTACCTTTGGTAGTCGACTCCCAGAGTGTTTCTAAGAAAATCTGCTATAACTGGTAGTCGACTTGCTAACTTTGGTAGCCGACTACCAGAGTATCTTTTCAGCGAGAAGACAGAAATCAGCGTAGTGAACTACTGGGTGTTTGTAGTTGACTACAATTTGAAACTTAACTTCTATGAAAAGTATGCTCTCAAATAAGTTTTAAAACAAGTTTAAAAACATTTTAGAAAATCATTTTGTGTGTGTGCATATTCTTTCTTGGCTTAGACATAATCCTAAGAAAATGAAAAAACAACTCACACACTATACTCTATGAAGAACTTGAAACCATGCTTGAGCTTGAGCTAGTTGCATAGTCTTCGCTTGAGTTTGAGCTCCTCTTTAGCTTGAGCATGAGCACATTCTTTGAGCTTCATCTTCGAGCTCCTCTTGTGCTAAAGCTTTAGAATGTAGACGTGGAATGTGAGCTCAATCCATCTTCATCTTCTATGTGTGTAGCTATAGTTCTTCTTCTCGAAGTATGTTTCGAGCTTCAATTAGCTTATTGCACAATCTACACACTTAAGTAGTATGATTAGTAAAGTAACAACATTTGGTGTGATCATCATCAAAACAAACCACTTGGGGTGGGACTAGATTCCCATCAAATGAGGGTGCAGAGGACTCCGAAAGAGATAGTATGGAGTCAAAGATGATACGTCCAAGATTGAAATGCTGCTTAGTCCCAGCAGAATAGATCAATTTGCACATAGTCTTAGTGAAAATTGACACATTTGAGGTGTGGAGCCAGTCCCTAGTAGCAATCCTATAGAGCAAAAAGAATTTTACCGATAAGGCAGATGATGGAAAAGAAAACGACTCTGGCCAACACTTGTACTTGCCCCTTGTGACAGTCTTCACGAACAGATCATAGTCATCACCAACTGAGTCCCCAAAGGCAGGCAGGGTCTGAGAGCAAGGCCACTTCAAAATTTTATTTAGCACAGATGGGGAGAAGGAGACAACTTTTTCCCGAATAAAAGCTTTGAAAGCACATCTAGACATAGACTCCCCTGCTGGTTTAGAGAGATTGCAATAGAATTACCAAACCAAGAAATGATATAAAGTCTTGAAGCAAATGGCAGCATGAATGAGATTGATTTCCTTTAGAAAAGATGCGAACTGAGTCTTGCCAAAAGAGAGTAGTGATAGAGATTTTTCAGCAAGAATGGATCTTTCAGAATATGAGGGCCATCTCTTCTTACAGGATTTCTCAAAAAATAAATTGGACATGGCATCAGATACAGTAAAAGGAGATGAGGAGGGGGGAACCTGAAGAGCCAGCCACCTTGGGTTTCTTAGATGGAGATGGAGTAACCAATCTAGATGGAGTTGTATGCTTTCTAGAACCAGACATTGACTTGCGTGTGTGAGGGGGGATTAGATCAACTGCAGGAGAACCAACCACAGAGTCTCCTTCTTCTTGCACAACAGTCTTCCCTTCTGTATCAGATTTTGCAACATTTGGTGCAACATTGACATCAATAGTGACATCAAATGAGCAGCATCTCCAGAAGTTTCTTCATCTTTAGGGGCAACCAAGGAATCCACATCTGGCATAACTTCAATGCCATCTTCATGTATAACAACTGGATCATCTACTTGAACAGCTTCTTCATGAACAAGAGGCTCATGAGACTCAGATGGAAAAACTGGTGCAACCACCACTGAAGTTCCTTCAACATGAATACCTTCTACCACTACATCAAGTACTTTAGCTGCTTCGGCCACATCAGGTACTTCAGCTAATACAGCCACATCAGGCATCACACCTACTCATGTTGCAACAGGCATTTCTGCCATACCAGACACATCAGGCACATCAGTCACAATAGTGCCATTAGGATCAACATCCATTTCAGCCAACTTGGCCACATCCTCCACACCAGCTTCGATATGCATATCGGATACAGCCTGGGCATCGTCAACAACAAGTGACAATAGAGGATGGTCACCATCAAGAGAAACACCACTACCACTTCCATTAAGATCTTCACCATGAACCCACTACCAGTGGATTCAGCATGAGCATCACGGTCTTCAGCAACAACATCTACAAAACTAGATTCAGCACCACCATCAACACCCACAATGGGCTTCTTTGCAGACATGGAGGTCTCAGAGTCAGAGGTATCCACTACAACAATTTCTGAAATCCTCACAGATGATCTTCTTTGCCTCCAAGTTGTAAGGATGATCTCGTCATCGTCAAGCATTTCGACACTAACCAACTTGCCTCGTAATTTGTTTAATTTGAAAGACCCAAGGCAAACTCCAGAGAAGTCCAACCACGAGAGATCCAGTTTGCACCCAGTCCTTCTGAGATGCCAAAACCAATCTTGAATGGTGATAGGATGGGAAAACTTTTCATATTCTTCAGAGTCCGATAATGAGGGTTTGACCGATAGAAGAGGAATATCAAGAATGGGGGAAAAAGGTACTAACACCGAATCCGATGAAGAACCAGAATGAATGTAATCAAGAGACAATGGATATGATGTGGGAGGAGAATTACCAAACGATGAGACCCTAGTGGAGCGAGGAATCGTCCCCTTTCATTTACCTCGAGGAGATGAAGACGATGATGCAGTTCTCTTAGATGATGAGGCCTGCCGAGAGGAACGGTGAGGGTTCTGAGATGACTTCTTGTTTTGATCGCGACCCATTTGATGAAGGGAGACAGAGATTTTTTCCAACGAATAAAATATCAAGAACCCTAGAAACACTTCGGAGCGTTTGAAAGAAATTTGGAAAGAAATGAGCACCAAGAGAGAAAACCCCAAGACGGAAAATATAACAACTGGGCTAAGTATTAAACATTCCCCACCACAAATACCTACTCAATACCCCCTTTACGTTGCAACATAACATGCAACATTATATACAACATAATGTGCAACATTAAATACGACACAGCCCAAGAGCCTGTCGCAATTCTACAAATCTGCTGGAGTCCAGGGGTTTAGTAAAGATGTCAGCTAATTGGCTGGAAGTTGCAACATATTCCATGGTTAGAACTTTCGTCTCAACCAGTTATCTGATGAAATGATGTCGGATGTCTATATGATTGGTTCTGGAATGTTGGACATGAGTCTTTGAAATATTGATGTCACTCTAGTTGTCGCATATAATAGTCAAGACATCTGCTCCACCCCATAATCTGTCAGCATCTATTTTATCCATAAAAGCTGTGTACAATAACTTCCTGCAGTAATGTATTCGGCCTCAGTAGTAGATAGAGAGATAGAGTTCTGCTTCTTGCTGTACCAAGAGACAATATTATTTCCCACGTAGAAGCATCCACCTGTGGTACTTTTTCTGTCATCTGTATTTCCTGCCCAATCAGCATCACTGTAGCCTGAGAGTAAGGTATTGGTGTCCTTAGTATACCATATACCATATTCGGATGTCCCACTGACATATCTTATTATTCGTTTAACTACAGTAATATGAGACTCTTTAGGACAAGCTTGATAACATGCACATACCCCCACACTGAAACTGATATCTGTCCTGCTAGCTGTCAGATACAGTATACTCACTATCATACTTCTATAAAATGTGACTTCCACCGATTTCTCACCATCATCCTTGGAGAGCTTTTCACTCGTGGACATAGGAGTGCGAACTTGTTGAGCATTTTCTAGGCCAAACCTCTTAACAAGATTTTTAGTATATTTACTTTGAGAGATGAACAAACAGTTACTAGATATTTTTACCTAAAGTCCAAGAAATATGTTCAATTCACCAACCATGCTCATCTCGAACTCCTTCTACTTAAGAGCAATGAATTCATGCACCAGCTGTTGTAAAGTGGAGCCGAAAACTATATCATCCACGTAGATCTGAGCTATAATAACAGCTGACCTGGTTCTTTAAACAAATAATGTCTTTTCGGTGCCCTCTCGTTCTACCCTTTTTGGAGAAGATACTTAGTCAACCTCTCGTACCAAGCCCATAGCGCTTGCTTCAATCCATAGAGAGCATTCTTTAGCCGGTTGACATGATTTGGAAGAAATGGATCTTCAAACCCCTTCGGTTGTTCGACATACACTTCTTCATTCAATACCCCATTCAGGAAGGCGCACTTCACATCCATCTGATGGAAGTTGAAATTGAAACTGTAGGCAATTGCCAGAAGAAGTCTGATTGATTCTAGACAGGCACAGAAGTATCATTAAAATCAATGCCCTTAACCTGAGTGTAGCCTTGAGCCACCAGACGAGCCTTGTTATGAGTAACATTGCCTTTCTCATCGGTTTTATTCTTAAATATCCACTTTGTCCCAATGACATTTATCCCTTTAGGTCTCTCACTAGACACCAGACATCATTACGATGAAATTGATTCAGCTCTTCTTACATAGCTAACACCCAGAATTCATCAAGAAGTGCTTCCCTCACATTTTTCGGTTCAACAACTGAGATGAAACAGACGTACCCGACAAGATCACGATAGTTGACTTGGCTTGTACCTCCTGTACGGAGACCATCTTTAACATCACTCAAGAGGATGGTTCCGTATGATTCTAGTGATTCCTATAGGGGCGTGAGCATCACCTACCTCAGACAGTGGTTCCTCTACGGATGTCGAACCCTGTGTTACAACATTTTGTTCAACATTACCTTGTGTTATATCGCATGTTCCAACAGTTTGTTCAACACAGTCTTCTTCATCAGCACCTTCGTCCTGAGGAGTTGTCCCTTCACTTATGGCAGCTTCTCCCTGATCAAAATCGTCTACAACAACATTAATTGACTCCATCATGACATTGGTACGATGGTTTAACACCCTAAAATCATGGCTAGTTGTGGAATATCCAAGAAATATCCCTTTGTCGCTCTTAGCATCAAACTTCCCCCTTGGGGTGCGGTCTTGCAAAATGTAACATTTGCTTCCAAAGATACGAAAGTAAGATACATCAGGTTTTCTTCCTTTCCAGATCTCATAGGGGGTTTTCTCAGTTCTAGGTCGGAGATAAACTCTATTTATAATGTAGCATGCAGTGTTGATAGCCTCAGCCCACCATCGGGCACTGACCTCCCTGGCATTCAGAATCATGCCGACATTTCTTGTAGGGTGCGGTTTTTTCTTTCAACCACTCCGTTCTGTTGAGAGGTCTTAGGGGCTGAAAATTCATGCGCAATTCCTTGAGCTTCACAAAGTCAGTAAAAGAATGATTCTCAAACTACTTGTCGTGGTCACTTCGAATCCTGGCAACCTTTCCAATGATATCTCCTTTCTCAATCTGAAGACGAGTGCATATCTTCTTGAAGGCTTCAAATGTGTCTGACTTTTCCTTAAGAAAATCTACCCAGGTGAACCTTGAAAAATCGTCAACACAAACATAGATGTATTTCTTACCTCCCATGCTAACTTCTGTCGTAGCTCCGATCAAATCCATGTGTAACAGCTCCAAGTTCTTGGACGTAGTGATCGTCTAAAGTTGCCTGTGGCTAGTCTTCTTTTGTTTTCCTAATTGACAAGGACCACACACCCCCTCTCTCTTATCGTTTAATGTCGGTATCCCATGAACAACTCCCGCTTTGGATATCTTCATCAAGATCTTGTAGTTGAGATACCCTAGTTTTTGGTGCCACTACTTAGAGACATCAACAGTAACATTGAGACACTTGTTAGTTTCTTGAAGTAAATACCAGTTGTCAGCAGATCTTTTCCCCGTCAGAATGCACGCTCCGTCTTCATTGAAAACTAAGCACTCATTTTTAGTAAACTGAACGAAAAGACCGTGATCGCACAATTGGCTTATGCTAATAAGATTTGCCTTCAAGTCTTCCACATGCATGACATCTTTTAGATTATTAGATCCCGTCATCCTCAGGTCTCCCTTTCCAATGACCCTGCTTCTTTGACCGTCACTAAAATTTACATGACCTTTGTTGCCAGTTACATACTCAGTAAGGAGACTCCGATTACCAGTCATGTGCCGGGAGTACCCACTGTCGAAGTACCACATGTTTTCGGAAAAGGCAATCATAGACGTGTAAGCGACCATGCTGTACAGTTCAGATTTCCTTACCCACTTTTTCATCAACCTTTTGACGGGATGTCTATCGTTCCTTCCTTCATGCTGATGCTTCATCCGGCTGAAATAATTCATGTTCGTGTGCCCTACAAGCTGACGGTAGGCACACGCCCAGATGCAGTACTTCTCTTCTGCTTCAACTTCTGTTCACCTTGCTTGATATTCTCATCTTTTTCAGTTCTTTAGTAACAAGAACCTGTATTTCCTTGGGAACATGAAGATAACCTCCTCTGTTGTACCCTACACCAGTGCGATCCCTTGAGATTTTTCCCATGTTCAGAATGTCATCGAGTTTTGTCTTCCCGAAGTTCCACTTATTGAGGATGTTCTCTGCCTTCTCAGCTCTGAGGAGAGTTTTCCTGAGTTGGTTCTCAAGATTCCTGAGATTAAGCTCGGTTTTCAACAGTTTAGCCCTAACATCGTCCTTTTCACCTTTCAGTCTGACATTTTCTTCCTTTAAGGATTTGTTGACCTCACAAATCTTCATCCACTTGTTGAACATAGTTTGATAGGCTGACCGAATGTCTTCTTCACCAACCTCCTCATCACTACCTGCTTCAGAATCAGAGTCACTGTCAGATGTTGAACTAGGTGTTGCAACATCCTTTCTGACATTTCCAAGTTTGTTATCCAATGTTGTACTTGATGTGGCAATATTAGGTCCAACATAGCTAAGGCTGTCACAATCGGATTGATCATCCAAAATAGCTGTAAAGGCAACATAGTTGCTGGTGATGTCCTCATCTCCAGCACTTCCCTCGAAATCCTCATCACTCCAGGTAGTAGCTAATGATTTTTCTTTCTGCTTCTTGTATTTGCACATTCAGCTTGTATGTGACCAAACCCCTCACACTCTCTGCACTGTATTCATTTGCCTTTATTCTTCTGTTCATATTTCTGTGCAGGATGACTAATAGCCTTTTCTGTAGTGGGGAGATTCGGTCGTGTTTTCTTGTTGACAAATCTGAAATTCTGGTCCCTGTTGCTGATCTTTCTCATCATTCTGCTAAAGTTCTTAGTCAATAGTGCAACGTCATCATCAAGTTCCGATTCATTCTATGATTTTGGTGTTTCACTAACTTCTGCCTTTAGAGCCACCCCTTTGTCCCTTTTGTTCTGCTTCAGATTTATTTCATAGGTCTGAAGAGACCCCTTGAGTTCATCCAATCTCATAGTAGATGTGTTCTTCATTTCTTCAATAGCCGCAATCTTTGCAGAGAACTTGTCAGGTAGGGATCTCAGAATTTTCTTAACCAACTTCTTTTGAGAGTACTTCTTCACTAATTGAAAAGCCTGATTTGTTATATCTCGCAGTCTTCCATTGAACTCAGCTAAAGTCTCATCATCATTTATCCTGAGATTTTCAAACTGAGATGCAAGTATTTGGAGTTTAGAGGGTCTTACCATACTGGTCCCTTCATGAATATTCTGAAGGATATCACACGCTTCTTTGGCATACTCACATGTAGAGATTAACTTGAACTGCTATTCATCCACAGCTGTAAAGATAGCATCACGGCCTTTGAGTTTTCCAGAGCCGCTCGATCTTCTTCGGGACCCAACCTTTAGCTGGTTTGAGGTGTTCCTTTCCTTCTTTGTCATCTTGGACTGGAGGAGTCCATCCTACTATTGTGGCCACCCAAGCCTTCTCATCGAGAGACTTAATGAACACACGCATCTGATACCTCCAGTAGGTGTAGTTTGTACCGGTGAGCAATGTAGGACGTGTCACGGATGCACATTCCTTCGTATTCATGGTTTGCGTACTAAAAACACAGGATCACACCCACTTTGACAACACAAAGCAACACGGATGACCTACTCTGATACCAAATGAAACTCAGTACGCATGCACAACCAATAAAACACAAAGATAAAACAAAGAAACCAAGGTGACACAAGGAACTTGGTAACGCATTTTGGTGCGCACACCTAAATCTGCGGGGCCTCGCCCAGAAAATCAAATAACGCCACTAAATATTAATGATTACAATCACCAATACTACATAATATTAGGAGGAACGAACTCCCCCTCAATACAAACCGCTAGGGGTGATCTCAATCAACCCCGTGGAGTAATTTGTGCAAGCTCCTCTTGCGTGCAAGATCCCCTTGCATAACTGACAAAGATCAACTCCCTTGATCCCTACCTCGGTAGCTGTCAGCCTTCTCACGGAGCTCCTTGCAACTTTTGCAAAAGTCGTAGTTCAAGTCGTCAAACCCTAGCCGCCAATCTTCACACTTCTTTTAAACATACTCTCCCCCTCAAACACGGAGCAGTTAAAGGAAGTTAGCTTGATCAAATCCGAGAAGATTGGCAACCCACAATTAACTGAACCAAGCTAGGAAGTAGTTCCGCCAAATCTTCTAAAAACAGCAATAACAATACGTGGGCGAAAATCTCTCTCTCCAACCGACTCAACAATAAAACGAGAGATAATAGATACCAACAAAATCTTCAACAATTCTTCAGTTGACGGAATATAACACAATAACGTTGAAGGTAAAAACTGCGATCAGAGGCTCCTGCCATGTTTAATAATCCCAAGCTCATCATACATTCCATCTACCTGATGCAGCATGTTGAACATAATGTACAACATAATGTTCAACATTTTATCCAACATTCTCCATAACACAAGCTGAGATCCGTCATATGAACCCATTGTGCCACTAATGATAACATAGCCGTACACGTATGACCTAACAGTCATGAACTTTGTGAGCTTTAAGATTAGTTTGGGTTACTCTTTTGTTGTCATGGGAAGAGAGATCATCCTAGTAGTAGGCAAAGTATGCCTTATGAATCTGACTAGGGGACTGCATTCATCTAGTCCATTTGGACTTACCGCTATATTCTCAATGGCAAAAACGAAGATGACATTACAATTAAATCCACCAAGAGGCTCTATGCCTTTGATACTATTCCTAATTACCATGGCATCATCAAGAGGATGTTTGATCCCCTCGAGGACTTCGTGAGTAAAAGAGATAGCCAATTGATCATTTCCTACACTGGTCAGCAGTGTAAACTATTCTAGTGAAAGCTTTCATGGCAGATAATGACACTCCTCCTAAGGCTATGCCTCCCATGATCAAATGGAATCCTCTTGATGAGGCTAATAGGGAGTCAATAACATTTTGCCTCTTCCTTCCTTTCTCCCAAGGGCTCTGCGTGTGGGATCTGCATGGCCCATTAGTGGGCAAACGGCTGTGCCTGACTGGATGTATGCCTTTTTCTAATATGAATTGGGCTTCTATCTTATGTTGATTTTGGGTTAAGCAGCGGCCAATGCCGTTTGGCTTAGCCCAAAGCACACGTGTACACCATTTTACATGCCAAAGTAAATCTAATTATATACGAGGCCGGGTCGTCGAAATCATGATGATGATGATTAGTTTTCATAAGCATGTAATTGAAATGCAAATCACTGTTATTTCCTGTGTAGAGTCATCGGATCAAATCTAGATAGATTAGTCAGCCATTTCCTGTGTTCAAGAATGCATGACTGATGCTATGCTAAAACAAGCGATGACTGACTTCTCCAAAGTCACGTCTCAACGTCTATGACTGACTCGAGTTTTGTCCGTTCATTTCCCAAGGCTGTGGTTATGCAAGCATTTTGCAGGCACTTGCGGCCTATAGCCGCCAGCAAGAGTGGAATACTGGGCACAAAGTCTAATTCGCAGATGTGAACGTCTCGGCATGGGACAACCAAGGAGCAATTCCTCGCAATTTCAAATACACTTGCTGCCTTGAGTTCTGAGGACAGCTATACTCGCTCCTTGACAACCAGTCGTTCTATGCCATCGACCCCCCTGGTTTCTACATGCACGTCACGTGTGCGGTTAGCCTTCGACGTAGCCATCGGCATGCTGACCGCCGGAGCAATGATCGCGGCGTCAGCCTCTCCGAGTCCCATCCATATGCTTTCTATTACCATGCGGCCAGCCCCCCCCAATTACGCTTCTAATTATCACCATGCGCTGCCCTGTTGGAACACCTATGGAAGACGAACAATTTCGGTGGAAGGAAAGCTTCTAATTTTCTTGTTTATTCTCATAAAGAAATCCCATATTAATAGCCATACAAGTTGCATAACAAAATGCTAAACTAAAGGCTACAAATCCTCTAGAGGATATTATGCCATTAACAAAGAAATCAAATTATTCTCCTAATTAAGAGCCATCAATCCTTGACTTATTCTCCTAATTAAGAGCCATCAATCCTTGACTTATTCTCCTAATTAAGAGCCATCAATCCTTGAATTATTCTCCTAATTAAGAGCCATCAATCCTTGACTTTATTCTCCTAGCAAACAATTAAGTATCCCAACAAAGGTTATGGGCCCACCACGCTTCCGTTGCGCCACTCTGATACCAAAATGTTGGAACACCTATGGAAGACGAACAATTTCGGTGGAAGAAAAGCTTCTAATTTTCTTGTTTATTCTCATAAAGAAATCCCATATTAATAGCCATACAAGTTGCATAACAAAATGCTAAACTAAAGGCTACAAATCCTCTAGAGGATATTATGCCATTAACAAAGAAATCAAATTATTCTCCTAATTAAGAGCCATCAATCCTTGACTTATTCTCCTAATTAAGAGCCATCAATCCTTGACTTATTCTCCTAATTAAATGCCATCAATCCTTGACTTATTCTCCTAATTAAGAGCCATCAATCCTTGACTTATTCTCCTAATTAAGAGCCATCAATCCTTGACTTTATTCTCCTAGCAAACAATTAAGTATCCCAACAAAGGTTATGGGCCCACCACGCTTCCGTTGCGCCACTCTGATACCAAAATGTTGGAACACCTATGGAAGACGAACAATTTCGGTGGAAGAAAAGCTTCTAATTTTCTTGTTTATTCTCATAAAGAAATCCCATATTAATAGCCATACAAGTTGCATAACAAAATGCTAAACTAAAGGCTACAAATCCTCTAGAGGATATTATGCCATTAACAAAGAAATCAAATTATTCTCCTAATTAAGAGCCATCAATCCTTGACTTATTCTCCTAATTAAGAGCCATCAATCCTTGACTTATTCTCCTAATTAAGAGCCATCAATCCTTGACTTATTCTCCTAATTAAGAGCCATCAATCCTTGACTTATTCTCCTAATTAAGAGCCATCAATCCTTGACTTTATTCTCCTAGCAAACAATTAAGTATCCCAACAAACACTCCCTACTTAGTTGTTTGCCATATCTTCACATCCCGCACCCGCAGCTTCTCTCGCATCTCGACGAATTTGACTCTCCCAAGTGCCTTTGTGAGCATGTCCGCCAATTGTTCACGAGTGTTGACATATTCCACCTCGAGTTTGCCCTTCTCAATGCACTCCCTAATGTAATGATATTTAGTGCCTATATGTTTGCTTCTTCCATGATACACCGGATTTTTGCAAAGAGCTATTGCCGACTTGTTGTCCACTCTAAGTAAGACCTTGCATCTTGAACGCTTCCGTATATCGTCAAGTAATTGAAGTAACCATACTCCTTGACAAGAGGCCGTTGCCGCCGCAATATATTCCGCCTCACAAGAAGATAAAGCCACCGTCGTTTGCTTGTGTGACGCCCAAGTAATGATATTTCCTCCAAGAAAGAAAACAATGCCCGTGGTACTCTTCCTATCATTTACATCACCCGCCATGTCACTATCGCTATAGCCCACCAGTCTTGCTTCACGATCGTTCCGACCATAAGTTATACCGTACCCAATCGTGCCTCGTATGTACCTCAATATTTGTTTCACCACCGCTTGATGTTGGGTGGTGGGCTTCTCCATGAACCGACTTGCTATCCCCACCGAGTAGCAAATATCCGGGCGTGTGTTGACCAAATAGCGCAAGCTTCCAACAATGCTTCGATATTCCGTTGCATCCACCAACGGACTTGTATCCTCTTTGCTTAACTTGAGACGTTCCTCCATTGGAGTTTGGCACGGATTGCAATCCGCCAAACCACACCTTTCAAGAATCTTCATGGCATATCCCGCTTGGCACAAGGTAATAGATTGAGATGTTTGACGTACCTCAATGCCCAAGTAGTAGGTGAGGAGCCCGAGATCACTCATGCTAAATAACGACTTCATTTGGTCTTTAAACTTAACCACCTCCATATCGCACGAACCGGCAATGATCAAATCATCTACATAAACTCCCACAAGTAGATTAGAATCTCCCACGTACCTCTTGTATACGGCATGCTCTTGCGGGCACCTTTCAAAACCAAGTGAGGTGAGACTTTGATCCAGCTTGGAGTTCCATGCTCGTGGCGCTTGACGAAGGCCATAGAGGGCCTTCCTCAACTTCAACACTTTATGTTCATCTCCCGCTTGCACATACCCCGGCGGCTGAGACACATAAACATCTTCACTTAAGTCACCATTCAAGAACGCAGACTTCACGTCCATATGATGGATATCCCATCCTTCTTGTGCCGCTAACGCAATCAAAAGGCGCACGGTCTCCATTCGAGCCACTGGAGCGAAAACTTCATCAAAGTCCACTCCCGGCTGCTGGACGTATCCCTTCGCCACTAGACGAGCTTTGTGCTTAATGATTTCACCTTGCGAGTCTTTCTTCACTTTATAGACCCATTTCAAACCAATGGTCTTATGGCCACTTGGAAGAGTGGCAATCTCCCAAGTATTGTTCTCAATGATCGAAGTCAGCTCCACGTTCATCGCCTTTCGCCAACTTGCATGTTTTTCAGCCTCGGCAAAGCTTGATGGCTCTTCGGCTGTCCACATACATAGACCTGCATCCTCCAGCGCTAGATCCACCGGATGTGACTCACTGTATATGTCTTGAAGTGACCGGAACCGTGTTGGTCCACTCAAGATAGAGGAAGACGGAGAGTCATCTCCAAGAGACCCACCAACAGAGGACCCTTCTCCAATTGATCTCCCCGCCGGTGAGACCCCACCTCCAGCTGGTTGACTTGCAGCGGACCGCAGCGAGGCCCCGCTCGCCGAAGGCAATGGCGAAGCGGCCAGAGTCTCTCTTCGTATCAGCTCCCCGCCGCGG
Organism: Scilla litardierei; assembly: GCA_030789695.1. Taxonomy (NCBI): domain Eukaryota; kingdom Viridiplantae; phylum Streptophyta; class Magnoliopsida; order Asparagales; family Asparagaceae; genus Scilla; species Scilla litardierei. The sequence continues at coordinate 529,612,909 of CM061142.1, forward strand.
GTCCCGCTCGCCGTAGCTTCGAGCCGAAGGACCCCGTTCGCAGCAGCTCCCGGCAGAAGAGCCCGGTCATCCGCAGCTTCCGGCAGAAGAACCCCGCACGGCGAAGCCCCACCTGCGGCGACTCCTGCAGGCCGATCCGCCCCACCTGCGGCAACTCCAGCGAGATCCACCCCGCCTGCAGCAGCTTCTGTTTCCGGTACAAGAAATGTTCCGCTAACAGAGAGCCCATCCGAAGCTTCCTTCGTCCACTCCCATTTCTCCGATTCCTTGAAAATAACATCCCGACTCACATGAATCCTTTTGGTAATTGGATCATATAGTCGGTAGGCTTTAGATCCCGTCTCATACCCGAACATCACCATCCTTTCGCTTCGATCGGCCAACTTCGTGAGATGCGGCTTCACAATCTTCGCAAACGCCACACACCCAAACACCCGCAAGTGTTGTACCTTGGGTTTCTTCTTGTGGAATGCTTCGTATGGGGTTTTCCCTTCAACTCCATGAGTGGCCGCTCGGTTGAGCAAGTAGACCGCCGTAGTCATCGCTTCTCCCCAAAACTCATTTGGCACGTTCTTTGACTTGAGTAAGCACCGGGCCATTGAAACCACCGTTTGGTTTCGTCGCTCCACAACGCCGTTTTGTTGCGGTGAATATGGCGCCGTGAGGAACCGCTTGACATCGGCTTCTTCACAATAAGAATTGAAGGCCTTTGAATTGAATTCTCCTCCTCTATCGCTTCGAAGGCCTCTTATCTTGTAATTCACCTCCATCTCAGCACATGCTTTCAATTTGACAAAAGCATCCAAGGCCTCATCCTTGGTTTTAATTAGTGCTATCCACATATATCTACTCAAATCGTCGACAAGTAGGAGAAAGTATTGTTTACCTCCTCCCGGAGTTGGTGGCGAGATCGGCGCGCAAAGATCTCCATGAACCAACCCGAGTGGCTCCTTCGCCCGGCCAATAGCTTCTTGTGGGAACGGTGTGCGCCGTTGCTTCCAGTGGCTCGAATGGAGACCGTGCGCCTTTTGATTGCGTTAGCGGCACAAGAAGGATGGGATATCCATCATATGGACGTGAAGTCTGCGTTCTTGAATGGTGACTTAAGTGAAGATGTTTATGTGTCTCAGCCGCCGGGGTATGTGCAAGCGGGAGATGAACATAAAGTGTTGAAGTTGAGGAAGGCCCTCTATGGCCTTCGTCAAGCGCCACGAGCATGGAACTCCAAGCTGGATCAAAGTCTCACCTCACTTGGTTTTGAAAGGTGCCCGCAAGAGCATGCCGTATACAAGAGGTACGTGGGAGATTCTAATCTACTTGTGGGAGTTTATGTAGATGATTTGATCTACTTGTGGGAGATTCCAACCCGAGTGGCTCCTTCGCCCGGCCAATAGCTTCTTGTGGGAACGGTGTGCGCCGTTGCTTTCCCACAATGCAACCATCACAAAGTTGTTGAACATGCTTGATAGAGGGCATACCCTCTACCATTTCCTTCCGCCCCATGTCATGGAGAGACCGGAAGTTTAGGTGACCGTATCTCGAATGCCAAAGCCACTCTTCTTCGGCGTATTTCTCTGCTAACATAGCCACCGGTCGATCCACGTTTAGACCAAGAGTGTAGAGACGATTTTTGGATCTCTCTACCTTCGCCAACAAGCGTCTCTCTTGGTTAAACAAGAGCATGTAACCTCCTTCCATGACGATCTTACACCCGTTTTCTTCGAGTTGACCCAAGCTCGCTATATTCGTGCGGAGTTTGGGTATGTAGTACACATTTGTGAGCACCATAAGATCTCCCTTCAAAGCTTTGATGACAACTTCTCCACGTCCACAGATTTCTACCGCGGAACCATCACCAAATCTTACTTTTCCACTCACACTTGAGTCAAGTGCGGTGAAAAAATCTTTCGACCCCGTCATGTGGTTAGACGCTCCTGTGTCGAGGTACCACGTGTGATTTTCACAATCACTACGATGTTTTTCAGGTCGTACCTTCTCTTCGTTGAGTAGAAGCTCCGTGCACACCAATGATGGGGCAAGATCTCCCTCTCCCTTTGCCATAAGAAGGGCCGGCTCGTACCCTACAAACTCCGTGAAGTTGGCTTTCTCCTCCTTCTTCCTAGAGGGGCACTCAGAGGCGTAGTGGCCGTACCTTTGACAAGTGAAGCACTGGATTTTGGACTTGTCGTAGCCCCCCTCCTTCTGATTCGGATTGGAATATCGTCCTCCACTACGACCGCGTCCTCCACCACGACCGCGTCCCCGGACATAATTTCCGCGGCCACGTCCATGGCCTCCTTCACCGATGGCCTTCTTGCTCCTTGCAGTCCACTCTTCTTGGGTCAAAAGGACTCGGCCATCTTCACTTTCAACACTCCCACGAATACGCTCTTCGTGGGTCTTCAAACGGGCAATTATTTCCTCCACGGTCATCTTCTTAAAGTCTCCAAATTGTTCAATGTTGGAAGCAATTTGGATAAACTTTGATGGTACAGCACGAAGAAATTTCTTCACTACAACCACCTCCTCGAGCTTTTCACCAAGCTCTCGTTGTTTATTGACGTTGGTCGTCAACTTCATGGCAAACTCGTCCACCGAGTCCGCATCCCTCATCTTAAGGGACTCGAACTCGCTCTTTAGCGTCTGCAACTTCGCCTCCTTGAGGCGATCTGCGCCTAGATTCATTGTCTTCAGAGTTTCCCACGCCTCCTTCGCCGACTTATCCCCCAACATCAGGAGGATCTCATCGGGGACGGATTGGTAAAGCGCCGTTAGAGCCCTATGGTTCTTCCCGGCGTCAATGACCCCAGCTGGGTCGGATGGGTCGATGGCCTCCCATGCCTCCTGCACAGAGATGAACACCTTCATCTTCATCGACCATACCCCGTAATTGCTCCTCGTGAGCATGGGGTATTGGATGTTTCCTCTGTATGATCCCGTCCTCGGTGGATCCTCTGAACCACCTCCGGACGTCATTTAGAGAAATTCGAAGAAAATAACTCGCCTTTTACTTTGTGGCGTCGTCTTCCTTCTACTAGGGTTCCCAACGATGCTCTGATATGCCCTATCACGCATATCCTAATCATGCCCCTTATTTAACGAACTGCGTTCAGCATGCGCATGCACAGCATCCATATGGCTATCAACCTGCTCAGACGACCCGCGGGCGGTCTGCTGGGCTACTTGGGGCGGTCTGTGCTGCAGGCTTTTCTTGATCAATTGTTTTCAAATCTCATGGGATAGAATCTTGCTAGATTCTTGAAGGAATGCTCGCTCCCTGGCTCGAGAGAGATCACGACTTTGCGATCAATAAAGAGTGTTTTCTATAATTTTGGATGGAATATATTTGCCGTCCATGTATGTTGTCGGATGCTTTATGTGTGGTGTGAGAAGTGTCTAATCTTGGAATAAATCAGAGAAATTCTAATGAATAAAAGTGTTATTAAGAACCAAGTAGACAATCAAATGAACATATAGCAATATGAATAAATCCAAGAAAAGACATGCAAAACTTGGTAACGCAGTTCGGTGCGCACACCTACATCTGCGAGGCCACGCCCAGAAAATCAGATTACTCCACTGTAATAAAAATGAATATAATCACTAATATCGGATTTATATTAGAACGAACATGCTCACCCTCAATACAAACCGCAGTGGGTGGTCTCAACCAACCCCATGAAGTAATCCATGCACGCTCCCCTTGCATGCAAGATCCCCTTACAAAACTGACTCGAATCAACTCACTTGATCCCTACCTCGGTAGCCGTCAGCCTCCCTCCCGGAGTATTTCAACACGATCTTCGGAATCGATAAACCCTAGAAACAATCTGCAAGTCTTCTATATAAGCCGACTCGCTACAATCTCGGAGTAGTTATGAAAGGCTAATCCCATGTAAATTGACACCACTCAAATCAAGGAATCACTTAGGGCAAGTGATCCCATAATATCTTCAGCATATTTCGCAAGCAACAATTGCGGGTTAAATATTGACAAATATATCTTCAGCAGATCTTGCAACAATATTTGCGGGTTAACAACTTCCTATTGAATCTTAACCGATCTCATACGTAGCAGTATACAACTGAACGTCTCTAGAGAGAGAATCTATAAGATCTGGAATAGAAAGACATCAATCCTCTGAAGTCTGTCTTTCGTTCTAATAAGCCAGAGTAGCATGTTGCATCTCCTGTTGCAATATGACATACAACATGACTAATAAACAAGACTATTAAAAATTTCCTCCACAGGAAGATAATTAATGCCCACTGAAATTCCCAAGTGCCACTAATGACAATACAGTTACACCACGTATGACCCAACAAACTCCCCCTTTGGCATTTAGTGGCACAATTATCATAAGACAAGTCATGTAGGAGAAAGAACATGAAAGACAATAAGCTAGTTCATTTTCATATCTGTCTGAGAAAACCAACAATACTGAACCCCACATCACAACACATCATATCAGCAGTATTAGCAAAAGAGTTTACTTATAGGACCAGACAAATAGAATCACCAGGAACATGGCATATCAAAAAACTTCACTTCACAACCACAGCCATAACAGATGCAGAATAACAACAACCAACCAAATTCTCCCCCTTTGTGGCACCAAATCCAAAAGGGTACCTCAAGAAGATCCTCTAGTAGCAACAGCACCATCAGATTGCACAGTACAGGAGGAGGACAGCTTGCTCTTCAGAAAGAGAATCCTACTCTCAAACAAGGCTTTCTGAGTCTAGAGAGCCCGAATGTGTGCATCCAGATCATTGACATCAGTCTCACATATAGAAATGTCTGCAAGAATGAGAGAGTCTGTGCCAGCTGTGAACTCACAAGCTGTAGGAGGAGGAGCAGAAGAAGGTTGACTAATGTAGAGAGTGGAGATGTAGGGATTGTTCCAGTGTCATGAGATGATATAGACAAAGAGGAGATGTCATCAGTCTTCCCAGCAACTGATCTAATGGTGTATCCAATGCTCTCAGAAGGAATGGTCAGTTCATTTGTAGAGGGCAATATCTTCTGAGAGTGCAGCAACAAGGAAATGAGACAAGGATGAGGTAAAGAGGGAGATGCTACAGAAGATTCTGCCTGAGATAAGATAGAATCAAAGATGATTCTTTCCAAATTGAAAGACTATCTGGACAGAGCTACTCCTGCTGATCTAGATAGATTGCAATAAAATTCCTTAACAAGCATATGGTTGTATGATTTGAAACAGATGGCAGAGTGAAATAACTTGATGTCCTTCAGGACAGACACAAACTGAGTCTTAAAAAATAGTTAACAGCCAGGTGTTTTTCAGCAAGAATTGACCTGTCAGAGTAATATGACCACCTTTTCTTGCATGCTTGGTCAAAAAATTGTTTGCTCATAGCATCAGATACTGTAAATAAGGTGGAAGAGACATAACCTGCTTCAGCTGAAATTTTAGCCTTCTTGAAAGGAGATGGAGAGGTAGAGCAGGAGAGCATGTCGCATCCTGTGTTGCAACATCAGCCAAAATCTGTTCATCAATATGAGGTGATGTTGCAACATTAGGTGCAACATCAGATGCAATATTAGTCTGTGCTGCAACATTTGAAGAGTCATTTTCACCCCTATGTTGGACCATCCTCAGTGCCAGTAGGGTCAGGGTAGCAGATGGGATACTAGAGTCATCAACAGCAACAGTATCCTCCATGCGATAGTCATCTACCAAATCATCAGGATTCCGGGTCCATGATCAAAATCTTGATCTTCACCGGAGACAGCAAGGTTGGGTGGACCAAAAGATTCCTCAGCCCCAACATCACCACCCACAGCCTCTGTAGATATGGACATGGAGGAATCTGAATCTTCCAAAACGACAATCTCTGTCAATTTGACAGAAGAACGTCGGTGCCGAGAAGTGACCAAAATAATAGAGTCGTCATCAACCACTTGGACACTTTTCAACGTTCCACCCAATTTGTCCAGTCGATAGGGTCCAACATGTACACAAGAAAAATCCATATAAGACAAATCAAACTTCTTTCCAGACTTTCGAAGATGCCAGAACCAGTCATTTATGGTAACTGGAACAAACATATCCTCAGAGGAAGTGGGTACATCCCGCTGAATAAGAATTGGGGCAAAATCCACAACTTCCAAATTGGCCATGGTAGGGCGATGCATATGGGCAGAAGACACCGGAGAAGAAGAGGGAGAGGGAGAATCAAGAGAGAGAAAACTAGCAGATCGAGATACCACCCTTTTCCGCTTCATTGGAGGAGGCGAGGAGGAAGATGTTGTCGCTTTCGCTGAGGAGGAGCGCCGAGAGTAACGGTGAGGCGTTTGTGCCTATTTTTGATATTGATCACGGGCCATATCGACGGAGATGAAGAAGAATTTCCCAGAGAGCCACAAGGAAACCCTAGAATAGAGAACCGCTTTTCTCTGTGGGAAGTGGAAATGAGCGCAGAAATAGAGACCCGAAACTAAAACACGCTTTTAAAATAAAAACTTCCCCCGTGTTGCAACATGAGATAGAACAAGGAAGAAAATTAAATACGACAAAGTCCAAGAGCTTGTCGTAACTCTTCAAATCTGCCTGAGTCAAGTGGTTTAGTGAATATTTCTGCCAGTTGACATGATGTTGCTGTAGGGAGATTGGCGGTCCCTTAGGGCACAAAAACTCTAGTCCCGTCCTAAGTCGGACGGAACATAGACAGAAAAATCATAGCAGCGGAAGAAAAACCTATGTTAACTAATTAACATGCAGTTAAAAACAATTTTCTAACTGGGCCCTAAGGTCCAAGACCCTGTGCCAAGATCTATGCCGACTTGGGATGGATCTGACCATCCCAAGAAGGATCTAGCCTACTGCGATTAAACTAAACTAATGCTAATAATACTTTAACCACATACCCGGAATCTCAGCCCTGGAGCAGGCGAGATGTTCCGCGCCGTCTTCCGAGCTGCTCCCGTCCCACGCCAAGCCGCTCCTTGAACCGCTCCCCGAACCGCTCCTCGAACCGCTCCGCATCCCGAGGCGATCAATCCCCGTGCCGCCGAGCCAACCACGCGCCGAAGAAAGTTTCACACGAGTGAAACCTCCGCCAAGATTTCAGATTCAGAATCCGAACTCCTTTGCGGCTTTGCTAGAGCCCGCAGGAGTAAGGCAGAATTTTAGGGAGATAGAGAAATATTTATTTAAGCTTAGATCCGAGCGTGCTCCAACATTTACGAGAGCCGCTCAGATCTAGAGCTTGGGACGAGTTTTGAGGAAGGGGGGAGACCCCTATTTATATAGGCGGCGGACTCTCCCCTTTTCTCAAAATCCGATGTGGGACTAAAAATAGAGTTAATTTAAAATCAAGTTAGTTTGCACTTCACAAAGTGCAAACTTCCGTGAATTTTAACTCACTCACCGTTGAGCTTCAGGATTGATACAACCTATCAATACGACAAGCGTTCAACGGTGAACGCATAGGAAAAAACCGTTCGTCAATCGGAGTTCGTTTGACCCTCCAATTGATCGTCCAAAGATCAACCCACGGCTAGTTTTTCATAAAAACTGAGCCGTCAAATCTGTTCTGCCCTAGGGCAGAATTTCTGCACAAGCGGGACCCACCAGACCAACTGGGTGAGCCCAGACCAGGCTGGACGCCTGGTCTGGGCGCACCCAGGCTGGTGCACCCAGTCTGGGCGCCTGGCCCAGGCCAGGGCGCCTGGGCCAGGCCTGGCCCAGGCGCCCAGGGCGCCTGGGCGGCCCGCCTGGGCCAGCGCCCAGGCGCCCAAGGCGCCTGGGCGGGCCCGCCTGGGCCTGGCCCAGGCGCCCAGGGCGCCTGGGCGGGCCCGCCTGGGGCAGGCCCAGGCGCCCAGCGCCTGGGCCTGAGCCCAGGCGCCTGGGCTGGCGACATGGCTTAGCCAGGTCTGGCCAGGCGCCCAGGCCAGACTTAGTCTGGTCTGGGTTAGCCTGGTCTGACCCGGTCTGATCCTATGGGCTGTTTTGAGCATAACTTGATCATCTGGTGTCCGATTTGGACGCCGTTCGAACCTGGGTCTAGACCTGGACATTCCCGTCTTACCCGTGAACTTTTCCTCGCGTTTATATTATTAAATATTGTATTAAACAATTTAATACACATTTAATCGCTTTTGCATCAAATGCAAAATAGTCCCTATCTAAGCTTAAATTATCATATTGCATCAAATGCAATTATCTCTTCTTTTGCATCAAATGCAAATATTCTCCCTAACTATTTTCTACCTATTACTAGACGAAGCATTACACTCTGTGTGAGACCCTACAGCCTGACCCTTACAACAGGTTGGGCTCGAAGCCCTATACGGCAGTGACCACGAGCAGTGGTTGCCGTCCCTGCTTCAGGAATCATCATTATGTGGTTAACTCATTGGCATGAGTATTGTCGGGACCACCTGACTGTTTCCGTGATGAATTCCGCAGTTATAGTCTCTTCGTCTTAAATATGTCGTTCGGATCAAGTCTGGGGTACGGTCAAACTGTCAACCCCAATAACTTGACTCCGGTTAGTTTCTATCGATCTTTAGTCAACTAATATTGGACTTCTTCCAACATACTCTGCGCAGAGTTTTTACTAAAGACCGAACTAACTCTACGACACTAACTCCTATTGACCGGGAGAGACGAATCCTCTCTTGGTCATTACTCGCCTCGTACGTTTCAAGTGACACCCAATCAAAAGTCCTTTCGACAGGCCTTGCCTCGAAGCTAGGTCAATTGATCTAAGTGGCACCATTCACGCACAGGTCCGTCAAAATGACCTCAAGTCAAAAGACCAACTATCCTATCATCACTCAGAGTTATCACTGACAGATTGGTCAATATAACCATATGATAACTCTAGTGGATCGTTCAGTGAACTCATTCTAATGAGCACCTGTGTCTCGTCTTCGACTTCGCCAAGTCAAACGATCATGAGATCATCGCCACCGCTAAACGGTGAAGACTAAGACACAATGGTCTATCCGATGTTTCGATATCCTTGTCTCGAAACATCTACGACCACGAACCATTTCAGACTTATGCTACAGACGGTCAAACGTTTCTCCATGATCGAGATACTTATCTCGATACCCGTTTGACCTTGCATAAAGTCTCAAGACTTTACCTAAGTTGATATCTAATGTTAACTACAATACAATATAACTTAGATAAATCATTACCAAACAGCTTACTGTTATTTCGAACAAGATGTTTGTGCTATTCACACAGGAATAAATGGCCTTGAGGGCATAATATTCCTACATCTCCCACTTGCACTCATGCCCATTTATCTCGATATCTTATACCGTTTTTACACATGAGTTTTCCCGACTTCATGTGGTAGAGCCTTCGTGAGTGGATCTGCTAAAACCGTCTACTCTATAGACTTAAGGGGTTTCTATGTTCATGTCAGACCAACCATTTGAATCTCATTCAAATAATTCACTTGGTCTATCGGAATCTATAATACTTTATTTCCCTGGATCTTATCCAGTTCATCGTATCTTACGATAATAATTTCAAATTAGTTATTGGTCATTTCAAATGGTTCATATTCATTTCTGATAAATAATCAAACTCTTTGATTACTTAATCAAAATATATGTTCCATCTCTTTGATGTCTCGCATGTAATTTACACGCTCCCACTGACCTTGAAAATTCTCTGGCCAATTTATATAAGTTGGTCCGTCTAAATCATATTTAGAAAAACGAACTTATAAGTGAATGCTCCAATTTTCACGGTCAACTTAAGCGTTTTACATCGGCTTTGGTCCGAGTAGATCTGTACACATCTGTTGGCGGAACCGGTTTCATCATAATCCGTTTTAAAGAAATTAGGATGAAAACCGTTCCCGTCCAACATTATTGTACTTCACTATTTTCTTTTCTGCACCAATCTTTCAACTTAAAGATTTACTTGCAGTAAGTGAGGAAACATTTTCCTTGGGTACGTAAACTAAATTCTCAAATTTATTTACGCACACGGACCTTCATCAAGTTTTAAATCGGAGTTACTACTCCGAATTTCATCCTAGAAGTTGACTAAGTCATCATCAGTTATGATGTCTGACTCGACAATTCGTCTCACGAGATTCGAGTATTTTTACAACTTCCTTACGATTGATTTATTGAATATATTATTGATAATGTCCTCATAAAACATTATTAAAACCTAGGCATTACTATCTGGGACTTAACCCAGATGGAGGATTTAACTCAGAGTCACTTGTTATGGATCGCACCAAGTCTAACTAAGTGTGATTCATACCTTTTAACACTTTGATGTGTTAACAGACTTGACCTGAGAGAAAATCACATTTTCTTTTAATTACACAAGATTTTATGTAGCTAAGTATTTGACCATTCGATCTAATCGAATCAGTTTAAATACTTTAGCATTTCGTTCTTTATTTTATCAGACTTATGTTTCATCAAGAACACGTTTCTTAATAAAATATACGAATAACTTATTTTGTTAAAAGTAGACTCGGGTACATCAGTATGTACGAGACTGAGTTCGACAACTCATTCTCCCACTGTCTCACAGATGGGTTTCGGCCATTGTATCTAAGAGGCTAAGACTCACAAGTGTCCGTAGACTTCATAATATGAGAGGTCAGACCCCTCTTTATGTGACTTGTGAAGCTTAATCTCTAGATACGGCCTAGTCTAATTTTACCATATAAGTTTGCTACTATCTTGTGTATTTTATATATTAACATTTAATATATATTTAGTCATTTACAAATTACTTAACGCAAAACATTACTTCAGAAGCAATGTGACGACATTCGTCAAAATGTGTTAAACGTCTTTTGTATAACAATTCATTCTGAAATCGTGACATCAAAATATGTCACATTTTCATTTCCTCCTACTTATGCCTCTGCTAATGATAAATTAAACTAACTTTCTCAATTGACTTTCCGAAGTGCCTTCTACCATTTCTAAATCACATTTAGATATCAACATAAATAAATAGATATGCAAGCAACTTATGTATCCAAACGCTTGAGCTTTGCAATCTTGAGTGTAGCTCAAGAAGTTGCTTGTCTCAAGATCCGGTTGGGATACATAGTCTTGCATCGCCCATGCACTCGTATTCGACTCAAACGGTTTGATCGAATTTTCGAACTTTGCGGATCAATATTGTTTGTCCATACAACCTTGAGGGTAGCTCGACAAGTTGTATGGAGAAACATACTTTGAATGTCCTATATGTTCAAGTTGCCTCATATAGAGACGAGTGACATGTAGCTTTAATTTATTTGTTGGACCCAGAACTTAATGAAATCATATTTCTTAAGTCTATTCTTTAGAAGGTCATTTAATGTCAATAAGAATATAGTTTAATTACATCAATTAGAATTTAACTTGATATTCAATTAATCAACTTATTGACCAGTTAACTAATTCCAATATTATCAATTGATTCTTTCGGTAAACATAGTCTTGCCCTAGTTTTAGCATATGTTCAATATTAAATATAGGTAGATTGGCTTTTATCTATCTATATCCTCCCACTAATTTTACGAACGTTTTAAAGCTTAATAACGAACGATTTAATCGAATTAAAATTAATGGGTAAGAGTTCCAATCACCTTGAGTCTAAACAACCTTGAGTGTATCTCAACAAGTTGATTGACTCTGCGATCGGAAGATGACTCTTCATCGATCATATCGGATATGACTCTCTTAATCGGTTTTTGCCCCTAGCCATTCGTGATCATGAGTGTGCTCATCCAAATCACGATGTCTAGTCTAGTCGGACCCTTGTTTTCGTGTCTAGCCTGACTTGCCCCTCAGCTCGGTGTATGCACGACACGTCGGTTTGGGTCAGGTCTTAGACTTACATCAAGTCAGACTACATCGTTGACTTAACTTACGCCGGCGCTCGGGGTACGAGACGACGGTTAGGGTTAGTCAAGATTTCATCTTATGTATTTAAGGAGTTGGTTTCTACAAGATTGCCAGGTTACAGCTTGAGTGTATCTCAACAACTATAACGCGGGTCCTATAGTTACTAACCCCTAAAACAAGGAGGGCTACGGCTAATCTTAAAAAAGATCATTAACGTATTCGACTTAGATATAGTCTAGGGTGTCATACAATCATGATTCGCGACATTGCGGTCCAGCGGAACTCAGCCAGGGAATTGACTAAGCCAGGATCACTACCCCTTGGACTAGCAAGGGTTGACCCAGAACTCTTAGCCAAGCACATTGACTGGATCATGGTCCATTGAATGAAGCTTGTCATTTTTGTATGTATGCCATAGACTAAACAGCTTTTATTAACAACTAATTAATCCTATCAACTAGTTGAATCCTTAAATTCAAAATTTTTAGGATTTGTTTAATAACTTTTATTAAGTCCTTATCAACTATAAGGTTCACGTGCTACCCTAATCGTTATTAGGATTTTAATAAATTATTAACAACGCTAGAAGCGAAGTCCTTTAATGAAAATTAATTATAACAATTAGAATTTGAAAATTCATTTAAAGGACTACCCTAATCAGGAATAGGTCTTTAATATTGTTGTTAATGATTTATTAAAGCATAGCATGTCATTAAAATTCAAGTAATAAATTTTAATCATTTTTAATGGCTAACCTAAAAGGGTTGTCTTGTGTTATCAAATAAGGTACAAGATTGTCAAGCCATTAAAATAAAGCTACACTAATTTATCGCATAAAGATAGTGCATAACTATTTAACATTTAAATATACTAAGTTTATCGCATAAACAATTTTTGCATGCAAACATAAATTTAACAATTAAATTTAAAATATGATTTTGAAATTATTTTATTTTTATCTCATAAAAACTTAATTTTAAAATCATAAATTTGCATGCTACTTAAAAAAAAATTTATCGCATAAAAATTTTAATCTTTAAAATCAGTTTTAAAATTATCTCATAAAATTAAAACATCATTTTAAAACTTTCAAGCTTAAAAATTTATCAAATAAAATTTTAGGCAATTTAAACTTATCGCATAAATTTTAAAAGATTTAAAATTGGTTTTAAAAATTATCACATAAATTTTAAAATGTCATTTTTAAAAATTTCCATGTTCAAAATTTATCAAAAAGAATTTTTGAACATCTAAAACATTTTTAAAATATTATCTCATAACTTTAAAAACTTTTGAAAGTATTTAAAAGCATTAACATGTTTAATCAAATCGCAGTACCTAGATCGCTACGCAAACCTAGGCTCTGATACCACTGTAGGGAGATTGGCGGTCCCTTAGGGCACAAAAACTCTAGTCCCGTCCTAAGTCGGACGGAACATAGACAGAAAAATCATAGCAGCGGAAGAAAAACCTATGTTAACTAATTAACATGCAGTTAAAAACAATTTTCTAACTGGGCCCTAAGGTCCAAGACCCTGTGCCAAGATCTATGCCGACTTGGGATGGATCTGACCATCCCAAGAAGGATCTAGCCTACTGCGATTAAACTAAACTAATGCTAATAATACTTTAACCACATACCCGGAATCTTAGCCCTGGAGTAGGCGAGATGTTCCGCGCCGTCTTCCGAGCTGCTCCCGTCCCACGCCGAGCCGCTCCTTGAACCGCTCCCCGAACCGCTCCTCGAACCGCTCCGCATCCCGAGGCGATCAATCCCAGTGCCGCCGAGCCAACCACGTGCCGAAGAAAGTTTCACGCGAGTGAAACCTCCGCCAAGATTTCAGATTCAGAATCCGAACTCCTTTGCGGCTTTGCTAGAGCCCGCAGGAGTAAGGCAGAATTTTAGGGAGATAGAGAAATATTTATTTAAGCTTAGATCCGAGCGTGCTCCAACATTTACGAGAGCCGCTCAGATCTAGAGCTTGGGACGAGTTTTGAGGAAGGGGGGAGACCCCTATTTATATAGGCGGCGGACTCTCCCCTTTTCTCAAAATCCGACGTGAGACTAAAAATAGAGTTAATTTAAAATCAAGTTAGTTTGCACTTCACAAAGTGCAAACTTCCGTGAATTTTAACTCACTCACCGTTGAGCTTCAGGATTGATACAACCTATCAATACGACAAGCGTTCAACGGTGAATGCATAGGAAAAAACTGTTCGTCAATCGGAGTTCGTTTGACCCTCCAATTGATCGTCCAAAGATCAACCCACGGCTAGTTTTTCATAAAAACTGAGCCGTCAAATCTGTTCTGCCCTAGGGCAGAATTTCTGCACAAGCGGGACCCACCAGACCAACTGGGTGAGCCCAGACCAGGCTGGACGCCTGGTCTGGGCACACCCAGGCTGGTGCACCCAGTCTGGGCGCCTGGCCCAGGCCAGGGCGCCTGGGCGGCCCGCCTGGGCCAGCGCCCAGGCGCCCAGGGCGCCTGGGCAGGCCCGCCTGGGCCTGGCCCAGGCGCCCAGGGCGCCTGGGCGGGCCCGCCTGGGCGCAGGCCCAGGCGCCCAGCGCCTGGGCTGGCGACCTAGCTCAGCCAGGTCTGGCCAGGCGCCCAGGCCAGACTTAGTCTGGTCTGGGTTAGCCTGGTCTGACCCGGTCTGATCCTATGGGCTGTTTTGAGCATAACTTGATCATCTGGTGTCCGATTTGGACGCCGTTCGAACCTGGGTCTAGACCTGGACATTCCCGTCTTACCCGTGAACTTTTCCTCGCGTTTATATTATTAAATATTGTATTAAACAATTTAATACACATTTAATCGCTTTTGCATCAAATGCAAAATAGTCCCTATCTAAGCTTAAATTATCATATTGCATCAAATGCAATTATCTCTTCTTTTGCATCAAATGCAAATATTCTCCCTAACTATTTTCTACCTATTACTAGACGAAGCATTACACTCTGTGTGAGACCCTACAGCCTGACCCTTACAACAGGTTGGGCTCGAAGCCCTATACGGCAGTGACCACGAGCAGTGGTTGCCGTCCCTGCTTCAGGAATCATCATTATGTGGTTAACTCATTGGCATGAGTATTGTCGGGACCACCTGACTGTTTCCGTGATGAATTCCGCAGTTATAGTCTCTTCGTCTTAAATATGTCGTTCGGATCAAGTCTGGGGTACGGTCAAACTGTCAACCCCAATAACTTGACTCCGGTTAGTTTCTATCGATCTTTAGTCAACTAATATTGGACTTCTTCCAACATACTCTGCGCAGAGTTTTTACTAAAGACCGAACTAAATCTACGACACTAACTCCCATTGACCGGGAGAGACGAATCCTCTCTTGGTCATTACTCGCCTCGTACGTTTCAAGTGACACCCAATCAAAATTCCTTTCGACAGGCCTTGCCTCGAAGCTAGGTCAATTGATCTAAGTGGCACCGTTCACGCACAGGTCCGTCAAAATGACCTCAAGTCAAAAGACCAACTATCCTATCATCACTCAGAGTTATCACTGACAGATTGGTCAATATAACCATATGATAACTCTAGTGGATCGTTCAGTGAACTCATTCTAATGAGCACCTGTGTCTCGTCTTCGACTTCGCCAAGTCAAACGATCATGAGATCATCGCCACCGCTAAACGGTGAAGACTAAGACACAATGGTCTATCCGATGTTTCGATATCCTTGTCTCGAAACATCTACGACCACGAACCATTTCAGACTTATGCTACAGACGGTCAAACGTTTCTCCATGATCGAGATACTTATCTCGATACCCGTTTGACCTTGCATAAAGTCTCAGGACTTTACCTAAGTTGATATCTAATGTTAACTACAATACAATATAACTTAGATAAATCATTACCAAACAGCTTACTGTTATTTCAAACAAGATGTTTGTGCTATTCACACAGGAATAAATGGCCTTGAGGGCATAATATTCCTACAGTTGCAACATAGTCCATAACAAGCACTTTCTTCTCTACCAATTCTCTAATTAATTGGTGACGTATGTCTATGTGCAGGGGACGGATTTATGTAGGGGCCAGGGGGCACGTGCCCCCCCTGGAAATTGAGGAGAAAATTACCTATATACCCTTGTTGCCAAATTATCATGATAGAATTTATTTAAATATAATGTAGGCTGTAGTTCAACATGCGCTAGTCAGTGGATTGGTAAGTTCTCTCAATAGTACACGGGCAAGTCCTGAGTTCGAATCCCAGGATGGCAGGATGCGCGATTTATTTTTTTAAAAAACATTATCATGATAATTTGGCTTGCGTTATTTTCTAGTTGGTTTGCGGGTTCAAAAAATGAGCCAACGCGTTACCCAAGGAACAGAGTTCGAATCCTTGCCGGCAAGTTTAATAGGTTAAAAAGGGGCCAGCCGCCAGTGATTTTCCCCAACCAAGGCCCAGCGGAAGGTCTGCCAAAAAAACATCAATTTTATTTTTCACCCAAGGGGCCATCCGCCAGTGAAAGTCTGTCATCTGCCCTATTTTTGGCTTTTTCCCCAAGCGAAATATCAAATAGTTTGGCTTTTTTCTTAAGGGGCGAGGGAAGCTGCGAAAGTTCTGTCTTTTTTTGGCTTTTTTCCCCCAAACAAAAAAGTTCGCCTTATTGTTCTTTGCGTTTACGGTTTACACCCGGAGTTCGGCGTGACAGCGTCAATTGTCCTCCACAAAACGCCGCACGTGGTTAGTTTATGAATTTTTTATGATCCCTCTCTAATTTTTTATGAAAATAGTTGGGTTGTATGAATTTTCTACCGCTCTCACTTTCTAATTTTTTTCTCTGTTGCAGAAATTTTTTACCATCTTTAAAAAAATTGTTTGTGATCTAGCGGACTCTAGAGGATCTCATTTGGGGAAATGTTAGTTTTTTAAAATCTCATTTTGGTTGTTGATTCTATAATTAGAAGAAAATTCTTGGTTCTATTAAAAGTTTTTTTTGATTACTTAAGCTTCTATTTGGGTTTTTTTGCAGAATATTTAGTATACTCCCTCTCTTCGGTGAATCAAGGGTCTCTGTTTTGATCTTGGTCGATACTCGACAGTCGAGTGGTTCTCGTTCGGCAAAAAGGTTAGTTAATTATGAGTGTAATTTGATTGTTAATTATTTAATTTGGATAGAATTTTAGATGCTAATTAGGAGAGATTAATCCATATTAGTATTGTTTATTAATTTTTGTTACTTATATTTATTAGTTCAATGATGAGAATGAACCGTTCATATAACCCGACCTTCCCTTTTTAAAAACATCGATGTCCCAAAAAAAGAAAGAATTTTGACCCATTTTTAGAATGTCAATATGAACTGTTACCAAAAAAACCGAAAGGCTGAGAAGAATAAATAGGAAATCAAATTAATATAAGACAAATGTAGCTTAGGACTTCAATGTAAACACAGAAGTATTTACTTAGATGAGCACCCTTTCAAGCCAATTCAACCAAAAGTAGAGCTGCTCATGCTAATCACTACTCTTTTGATCTTTTTTTCAAAAAATTTAATCTTTTTTCATGTTTAAGCTTCATCAAGCACTTGGATTTGTTAATATGTTTTTTTCCATTATTTGGCATGTTGAGGATTAATGTCAATAAATTTATTTTATGAAATAGATATGCATAGGTACTTTAAAAGGACTTTGGAGTCACCTACTCCGACTGGGACAAATAATGACAATGCAAAATCAAGTAAAGACGAATTTAACTCTGAATCTTGAGGCACCCAGAAAAAACAATGACAATGTGAAACCAAGTAGAGAAGAATTTGACCCTATGAAGCTTGAGACGATCCTGGAAAAAGAGTTCCAATTTCAGATTACCATCCAAATATTCGAGATGATGTACGAAGAGCATTTATATCAAAAGGTCCTTGTCAACTGAACCTTATTAATTTTCTCTCTACCAAATTTGGGGCAAAAGAAGGCGTTTCAACCGTGCTTGGTATTCTCAATACGCTAATTGGTTGGAGTATAACGAGATAAAAGATTCGGCCTTTTGTCTTTGCTGCTATCTATTTAAACCAAATACCGGAGATCAAGGAGGTGGTGATCATTTTGTTGGTCAGGGATTCAGAAATTGGAAAAAGAAAGATAAATTTGATTCTCATGTTGGAAATCATAGTAGTGCTCATTACCAAGCTTGGAACAAGTTTGAAGCTCTAAGGAATCAGAAACAACAAATTGAACATGCTTTCATAAAGCAAACAGATTAAACTCGAAGGGAATATCTAATGCGATTGAATGCATCAATTGATTGTGTTCGATTTATTTTACGACAATGGCTTGCATTTTGTGGTGACAATGAATCAGATAACTCAAGAAATCAGGGTAATTTTCTTGAGCTTTTGAAGTTTTTAGCACAACATAATGATGGTATAAATTCTATGACATTGAAGAATGCTCCTGAAAATCTCACATTAACATCACCTATTATTCAAAAGGATATTGTCAATGCTTTTGCTGTTGAAACCATAAATATCATCATGGAAGATATAGGTGATGCATTTTTTCTATCTTGGTTGATGAATCTCGTGATATCTCGATGAAGGAGCACATGGCTATTGTATTGCGTTATCTGAATAAAGATGGATGTGTAGTAGAGCGATTTGTGGGCCTTGAACATGTTACTAGTACAACGGCTCTCTCCTTTAAAGATGCAGTTGATCGCTTTTTTTCTAGGCATGGGTTGAGTATTTCTAGATTGTGAGGTCAAGGTTATGATGGAGCTAGTAATATGCAAGGAGAGTTCAATGGATTAAAAACTATTATTTTAAATGAGAATCCATATGCTTATTATATTCATTGTTTTGCTCATCAACTTCAACTTGCTCTTGTAGCAGTAGCCAAAAAACATACTCAAGTTGCAAGTCTATTCCTTACAATTGCTAGTGTCATCAATGTTGCTGGAGGTTCTTCTAAACATTGTGATATGCTTCATCAATTACAAGCAGCTAAGATTATTGAAGCTCTTGACAATGGCGAAATCTCTACGGGAAAAGGCTTAAATCAGGAAACCATGCTTAAGCGTTCTTCATGTACACGTTGGAGCTCTCATTATGATTCTCTACTCAGTTTGATAACTATGTTCTCGTCTACAGTTGATCTTCTTGAGATAATTGCAGAGGAGGGGACGAGTTCTGAGCAAAAATTTGAAGCTAATAATTTGTTGGGTATGATACAATCATTTGATTTTGTTTTTACTCTCTATTTGATGAAAGCCATATTAGGAATCACAAATGATTTGTCAAAAGCATTACAAAGGAGAGATCAAGATATTGTGAATGCCATGACTTTGGAGAAAATATGCAAGCAAATGTTACAAATGATGCGAGATGAAGGATGTGAGACATTTTATGGTGAAGTTTCTTCTTTTTGTGAAAAAAACAAAATTGATGTTCCTAGCATGGATGATACGTTTATACCTCGAGGGAGATCAAGACGCAAAGTTTAAACAATGACGAATTTGCACCATTTTCGTGTTGAGTTATTTTATTCAGTTGTTGATATGCAACTTCAGGAGTTAAATGATCGTTTCACTGAGGCGAATACTGAGCTTCCTCTTTGTATAGCTTGTTTGTGTCCTAATGATTCTTTTTCTGCTTATGACAAGCAAAAGCTGATCCGTCTTGCTCAACTTTATCCCGAAGACTTTTCTCCTATAGAGCTTTTGAAACTTGAAGATCAACTTGAAACTTATATATTTGATGTGCGCTCTAATGAGGAGTTTGTTGGACTCAAAGAATTGGGAGATCTTGTTAAGAAGATGGTCAAGACCAAAAAGGATAAGGTATATCCATCAGTTTATTTGCTTATTACACTTGCTTTGGTTCTTCCAGTAGCTACTGCAACAGTTGAGAGAGTATTTTCTGCTATGAGTATTGTGAAGAGTCATTTACGCAATCGAATGGGAGATCAATTGATGAATGACAACTTGATTGTGTACATTGAGAAGGATATTTTTGATAGCATCGACAAAGAAGTTGTTATACAACGTTTTCAAAACATGAAATCTCGTCGAGTGCAACTGTAATTTGTAAGTTGTTACGATCATCTTGTTTAATAATGCATTTGAGTCAATGTAATTTTTTACTACAATTTTGTAATAAATAAAATAAACAAAAATTATTTCCGGCAAAAAAATTTGTGCCCCCCTTAATTTATTTCCTGAATCCGTCACTGTCTATGTGCTTTGTTCTTGAGTATTGCACTGGATTCTTTGAAATGTTGATAGCACTTTGGTTGTCATATAGAATAGTTAACACAGCTTGTTCCACTCCATAATCAGTTAACATCGGCTTCATCCATAATAGTTGTGTACAACAACTTCCAGTGGCTATATACTCAGCTTCTGCCGTGGATAAGGAGATAAAGTTCCGCTTCTTGCTCTACCATGAAACAAGTTTGTTTCCAACATAAAAACACCCACCTGTAGTACTCTTCCTATCATCAGCATTGCATGCTCAATCAGTATCACTGTAACCTGACAGAAGAGTGTTAGTGTCTGTGGTATACCAAATACCATAATCAGCTGTACCACTTATGTATCTAATAATTCTTTTTACTGTCATAATGTGAGACTTCATGGGAGATGCTTGATAATGAGAACATACTCCTACACTGAAACTGATGTCAGGTCTGCTAGCAGTGAGATAAAGAAGACTCCCTATCATGCTCCTATACAACGTAACATCCACAGACTTACCACTATCATCTTTAGTGATTTTTTCACTTGTAGACATAGGAGTACGAACTTGTCTAGTATTCTCTAGCCCAAACCTCTCACCAGATTCATAGCATACTTACTTTTGGATATAAATAGTCCCTCGTTGGATTGCTTTACTTGAAGACCCAGAAACATATTGAGTTCTCCCACCATGCTCATTTCAAACTCCTTCTGCATAAGATTAATAAATTCATTCACTAACTTCTGAGAGGTATATCCAAACACTATATCATCAACGTAGATCTGAGCTACTATCACTGCGGCCCTGGTTTTCTGAACAAATAGTGTCTTGTCAGCTCCCCCTCTAACGTAGCCTTTCTGAAGTAAATATTTGGTTAGCCTCTCATACAAGGCTCTTGAAGCTTGCTTCAAACCATAAAGAGCCTTTTTCAACTGATACACGTGGCCTGGAAAGAATGAATCCTTAAATCCTTTGGGTTGCTCCACATAGACCTCTTCATTTAGAATACCATATAGGAAGAAACTCTTCACATCCATCTGATGTAGTTTGAAGTTGAAACTACATGCAACTGCTAGTAAGAGTCTGATGGATTTGAGACGTGCTATAGGAGCAAATGTATCATCAAAATCAACACCTTCAACCCGAGTATAACCCTGAACCACCAGATGAGCTTTGTTGCGAGTTATGTTTCCCTACGCATCAGTCTTATTCTTAAAGATCCATTTGGTACAAATAACATTTATACCATTTGGTCTTTCAACAAGAGTCCAGACATCATTTCTCTGAAACTAATTCAGTTCTTCTTGCATGGCTGACACCCAAAATTCATCAAGAAGTGCTTCCTTTACATTCTTAGGTTCAACAAGAGAGATAACACAAACATACCCTGCAAAGTCTCGGTAGTTGACATGGTTCGTGCCTCTTATACGGCGTTCTTCAAACATATTCCATATAACCAGCTCTAGAGGGTGGTCCCTGATAACTCTGGTAAACCCATCATGAGTGTGAGCAATAGCTTGACCACCTTCAGGCTCTTTAGCATCTTCTCCTGATGTTGTCTCTTGTGTTGCAACATCAGTTGCAACATGATCATGTGTTGTATCTGGCATTACAACATCAGTTACAACATGCTCTTCTTCTTCTGTGTAGTTCTCCTATGATGACATCCCTTCAGTTGTGGCAGTCTCTATTTGTTGATCAAAATAATCCACAACAACATTAATAGACTCCATCATGGTATTAGTACGTTTATTGTAGGCGCTATACGAATGACTGGATGTAGAATAATCCAGAAATATTCCTTCATCACTTTTAGCATCAAACTTCCCTCTTGGAGTACGGTCATTTAAAATATAGCACTTGCTTCCAAAGATGTGAAAGTAGGAGACATCTGGCTTTCTTCCTTTCCGTATTTCATACAGAGCTTTCTTAGTTCTAGGACGAAGGTAAACTCTGTTAATTATATAGCCTGTCGTATTGATAGCTTCAGCCCACCACCTTACACTGACCTCTCTAGCATTTAGCATAACACGAGCCATCTCTTGCAAGGTTCGGTTCTTCCTCTCGACAACTCCATTTTGTTGAGGAGTCTTTGGGGCTAAAAATTTGTGAGCAATACCTCGGGACTCACGGAAATTAGCAAATGATCGGTTTTCAAACTCCTTTCCATGATCAATTCTGATTCTAACAATAATGTAGATAATGCTTCCTTTCTCAATTTGCAGACGAACACATAATTTCTTATATGCTTCACACATGTCTGATTTTTTCTTGAGGAAATCCACCCAGGTAAACATAGAAAAATCATCAACACAGACAAAAATGTATTTCTTTACATCTGACACTAGTTTCAGATATCGGTCCAATCAGATCCATATGTAGAAGTTCCAGAATCTTGGATGTAGTAATGATCTGCAATTGCTTGTGGCTAGTTTTCTGCTGCTTGCCCAGTTGACATGGACCACAAACACCTTCCTTCTTCTTATTTAACACAGATATTCCTATGACAGCACCCACCTTAGAGATTTTCATAAGAGTTTTAAAGTTTAGATGCCCTAGTTTTTGATGCCATTGTTCAGACACGTCAGCAAGAGTATGAAGAAAAGTAGTAGTCTCATGGAGGAGATAACAGTTGTCGGCAGTTCTTTTCCCACTAAGAATGCATTCTTGACTAGCTAGAATTAAACACAAGACATATATACTTAATAAACCTCCCCAATAGCCCTTGGTCACACAGCTGACTGATGCTAATAAGATTTGCTTTAAGATCTTCGACATGTAGGACGTTCTAAAGTTTAGGAAACCCGACCACATTCAGATCTCCTTTTCCTACAGCCTTGCTTTTCCGACCATCACCAAATGTCACACGACCTCTAGCGCATGTCCTGTAATTATCTAGCACTTTCTTGTTTCCAGTCATATGACGTGAGCATCCACTATCAAAATACCACATATTATCAGAGGATGCGATCAATGATGTGTAGGCCACCATGCAGTACAGTTCAGACTTCCTTACCCATTGCTTCTTTATCTTCATATCAAGGTGTCTAACATTTCTTCATCATGACCAATGTCGCATGCGACTGAAACAGTTTCGCTCAGTATGGTCTATGAATTTGCAGCAACTGCACACCGGACGACCACCTTTTATGCCTCTAGTCTGCTTCTTCTTCTGATCATGGTCCTTGTGCTGACCCATTCTTTCAAGTTTCTTTAGTAACAAGAATTCGTCTCTCCTTAGGCACATGATAATAGGCTCCTCTATTGTGCCCCCACACCAGTGCGATCTCCTAAAGTCTTTTCCATATTCGGAATGTCATCCAGCTTGGACTTTTCAGAGTTCCACTTGCTTAGAATACTCATAGCCTTCTCAGCCCTGAGCAGAGTTTTTCTTACGGTGCCTTCTAGATTCTTGAGACTGTGTTCAGCTTCCAAGAGTCTTGCTTTGACTTCTTCCTTTTCTCCCTTTAATATGACATTCTCATCTTTCAACATTTTGTTTATTTCACAGATCTGCATCCATTTATCATACATCATTTGGTAGGATGTACGAATATCCTCGTCACTCACATCCTAATCACTTTCAGCTTCAGAATTTGATTCACTATTATATATTGTAGTTGATGTTGCAACACTGGGGATGACATTGTCTAGTTTATTGGCAGATGTCATAACTGATGTTGCAACATCAGATCCAACATGACTGTGAGTGTTGCAATCAGATTGTCTTTTCAAGGATGCTGTAAAAGCAACATAGTTGCTGGTGATGTCCTCATCTCTAGTACTTCCCTCAGACTCATCATCACTCCAAGTACTAGCTAAGGACTTCCCCTTTTTGCTTCTTCAAGGTGTTGGCAAACTCACCTTGTATGTGTCCAAAGCCTTCACATTCTTTACACTGTATCCCGTTTCCTTTATTTTTCTGGTCATATCTCTGAGTAGGGCGACTGACACTTTTACCTGCAATGGGATTACTTGGTCGTGGCACATTGTTTCCTGATCTGAAGTTCTGTCCTTTGCTACTGATCTTTTTTAGCATTCTAATGAAGTTCTTGGTCAACAGGATAATGTCATCATCAAGTTCCGACTCATCATCTGCCTTAGAGACCTCCCTAGCTTCTACTTTCAGGGCCACTCCTTTTTCCCTTTTACTCTACTTCAAATTCATTTCATAGGTCTGAAGTGACCCCATAAGTTCATCCAGCCTCATAGTGGAGATATTTCTAGCCTACCCAATGGCAGCAACATTGGCGAAGAATCTATCTGGAAGAGATCATAAGGTTTTTCGAACCAATTTTACCGGTGATCAGTACTTTTTACCAAGTTGAAAAGCCTGATTAGCTATGTCTCTCAACTTCCTATTAAATTCAGCAATGGTTTCATCATCATTCATCTTTAGTTCTTCAAACTGAGATGCAAGCATTTGAAGTTTAGAGATTTTTACCGCATTGGTTCCTTCATGAACGTTTTGGAGTTTGTCCCAGGCTTCTTTAGCATACTCACACGTAGAGATGAGTTTGAACCGTCCTTCATCAACTGCTGTGAAAATGGCATTCACTGCTTTAGAATTCCCCAGAGCCGTACGATCTTCATCTTGACTCCAATCTCTTGCCGGCTTAAGGTGTTCTTTGCCATCTTTGTCAACTTCGATCGGCGGTGTACATACTTCAATGACAGCGATCCATGCCTTCTCATCAAGGGACTTAATTAATGTACGCATATGAGACTTCCAGTAAGTGTAGTTTGTACCAATGAGCAATGGAGGACGAGTAACGGAAGCACCTTCTTTTGTATTCATGATTCAAGTACTGAAAATCCAAGATCATACATGCTTTGACAATACAAAGCAGCACAGATGACCTGCTCTGTTACCAATTGTTATTCAGTACTAAGAAGACAATCAAATCAACATATAGCAATATGAATAAATCCAAGAGAAGCCACTCAAAACTTGGTAACGCAGTTCGGTGTGCACACCTACTTCTGCGGGGCCACGCCCAAAAATTCAGATTACTGCACTATAATAAAATGAATACAATCACTAATATCGGATTTCTATTAAGAGGAACATGCTCCCCCTCAATACAAACCACAGTGGATGGTCTCAACCAACCCCATGGAGTAATCTATGCAAGCTCCCCTTGCAAAACTGACTCGAATCAACCCCCTTGATCCCTACCTCGGCAGCCGTCAGCCTCCCTCCAGGAGTATTTCAATCACGATCTTCAGAATCGATAAACCCTAGAAACAATCCGCAAGTCTTTTGTATAAGCCGACTCCCTACAATCTTGGAGTAGTTATGGAAGGCTATTCACGAGAATTCCATGCAGATTGACACCCCCACAAATCAAGGAATCACTTAGGGCAAGTGATCCCGCAATTTCTTCAACATTACTCGCAAGCAATAATTGTGGGTTAAATATTGACAAATATATCTTTAGCAGACCTTGCAACAATATTTGCGGGTTAACAACTTCCTATTGAATCTTAACCGATCTCATACGTAGCAGCATACAACTGAACATCTCAAGAGAGAGAATCTATAAGATTTGGAATAGAAAAACATCAATCCTCTGAAGTCTGTCTTTCGTTCTAATAAGCCAGAGTAGCATGTTGCATCTCATGTTGCAACATGATATATAACATTACTAATAAACATGACTATTAATAATATCCTCCACAACTAGATAATTAAGGCCCACTGAAATTCCGAAGTGCCACTAATGACAATACACTCACACCACGTACGACTCAACAAAAAGTTCAAAAAAATAGTTAATTAACACTCATGTGCTACGGAAAAAATGATCACAATCTCTTAACAGGACAGTACTCGCACCTACTCACTAATCATTTTCGTGTGCAGCATGAAAATCTAATCAATAACAACATGGTTTTCAGTATGTGACTCAATGATAGATCTTGGGAATATTGTTCAGAGAAATTCCCAGCAATGAACACGCATGTTAATCGACCTTTTACGAAAAAATAGAATGCATGACAGTCTCAAACGCTTCAACCTTCACATTGGAAAGGAGAACTCCACCACCGAGCCAATTATTGTTGATAATTGCTACAAACTTGAAATCTGGGAGTCGACACGGCCGCGCAAGTTTTGGCACGTCCGTGTGTGTCACATCAAATATATCAGCTGACTTACGCAAATTTGGACACGGCCGTGTTGATACCCCGCACACGACCGTGCGGCTTCCAACAACACAGGCAGCGCTCTGTGGAAATTAGTACACGGCCGTGCCAATTGTTCGTTAGGACGACGTTTTGGGCTCCAGGCCCAGAACTAAGGCGGCCGAGTATCTGTCATACGGGTGCGGTGACTTGGCGATTGCACTCTTGGGCCCACATTGAAAATGGATGCGAAGGACATGCATGGAGAACCTGCTGACCACCAAGCGCCTGGAGTCATTTGCAGGCCATTGGGGCCATGAGGCCTGGCACGTAGGCAAGGAAGTGTGGAAGCGGTCGCTGGCCAAGGAGTAGGTGAACATGAGGGAGTTGTTGGGAGCCTTTTCCATGAACAATGTGACGAGAATGTTGCTAGGCAAGCAGTACTTTGAGACAGAATTAGAGGGCATGGAGGAGGCCGTGGAGTTCAGGGGGCACCATCCACGAGCTATTTAGGCTACTGGGTAGATATATGCGGGTGACTACGTGACAATATGGAGGTGGGTTGATGACGCACTCGTAACCTACACCTAGGTTCCACCTAGCGGTGTCACGATTGCCAGTCGTAATAAGGCGCCTAGGCAACGATTTCGGGCTCAATCCGCAAGTGGACGGTGTCAAGTTATAGTATATAAGATGTCGGGTCTAAATCTAGAAGAGTCAAGGATGACGGTGTCAAGTTATCACCACTGGGACGGTGATAGTGCCAATTGGTTCTCGGTCTGTTTCTAAATCTAGAAGTGAGATAGCCGACGGGGTAAAAGGTTTGGGTTGGTTGTTGGTTGTTGTAATGCTAATAAAAGGGACTAGGGCTTTAGGGATCACCACAAGGATCGTTCGGGGTCGATGTTAGGATAGGATCCTTGCATTACATTAGAGTTAGGGAATTAATCCCCCAATTCGTACCCCTCTTGTGGGTTAGAATTTCGGGGTATTTCGGTGGCTCCCGTTGACGCAATGGCGGTAGCCGTCAACGTAGCGGTATAGTTCGTCAATGGATCCCCTCAAGGCGTGAGCTGGGCATGGTCATATGCCTTGGTTGGATCCAACGATTTCCCTATTCGAATCCCAAGATACCCCTTAAGAACATCAATTCCACAAACCGTGGGTATGATCTCAGTACGGGTTATCTACGGATTCGGTAGGATCTACTGAAATACAACCCTAAGTCCCCAATTCAATGTAGGGATCCAGATCTACATTTTCCCCCTAGAATCCTAGGGCTAACCTATCAACCCTAGAATAAATCTACTCACGCATCGCAATAGTGGCAGACAAAAACATCAATTCCAAAGAAGAAAACATTATAGCAATCAAAAGATTAGATCTAAATACTTACAGTAAGAATAGACGAATAATAGATCCAGAAAAAATCCGAATTCCAATAGGCAAAGGTAAACAAGAACAGAAGCAATGATCCAAGTGTTTGATCCAAAAATTGCTTACAAAAATTACTCTTCGAAAATTCCTACAAAAATAGCCCAGCACTCCCTGTCTCCACACTGTAAAAATTCCTAATTGAAAAGCTTCTGTCAGTCGTCGCACAGCTCGCAGCTTCAACGCCTCCCCGAGATCGCGCGCATCGCGATCTTCGAATTATTTCCAAAAATGGCCCTGAAATTGCCGACCGAGTAGGTGACTCGGTCGAGCAATAAGCTTCTCGTTCAGTGGCTCGGGGCGAGCAGAGAAGCTGCTCGAACGAGCACTACAAAAAATTAGAGTTGGTGCCCAGCCTACCGGCACCGAGCAGCTTCTTGCTCGGTCCGAGTAGGCGTAGACTCGGTCAGCTGCTCGGGGAGCGTCGCTTGATCGAAATTGAGGCTGCTCGATCGAGCAGCTAAACTGCTCGGTCCGAGCCAGACCGTGTCAGCTCCTTTCTCAATCTGATATGGCTCGGTCGAGCAGCTGAGCTGCTCGGACCGAGCATTTTCTGGGAAAATGCTGCAGAAGCTCCAGGGGCCTGTGTCTCTCTCTGCTCTCTCTTTTCTCTCCTCCAATGGCATCAAAAGTGTGGCGAACTCCTTCAGATCCCCGCCAACGAGCTCACGAGCACGTTGGATGTGTCCATACCCCAGTGGGGGTCCAAATCTCTCCAAAATCCCTGAAAACTCACAAAACACTACAAAACTCGAAATTATTGTTAGAAATGCAATATCGTAGTAAAATGAGAGATTTGGATGCGAAAATGGCATGAGATGCAATGGAATAATGACATGAAAATAGTGTAAAATATGGACACATCAAAATCCCACCAAGATTACCTCTTACTCGTCCTCGAGGAAGACGAATAATCGGTACGCTGGGAGGAAAAACAAAAAGCAAAATAGGAAAATGAAAATAGAAAGAAAGGAAAAACAAAAAGAGAAGCGAGAGGAGAGTGCTAAGGATGATCGGTCAGATCTCAGGCCTAAATAGTATATCACGATACTCTGAATGATAAACAAACATGCTACTGGCAATTTCTAGCTTTACACATCATATGACTAGCATGCAGTGCAGGCAAAGAAGAGGGATCTACTGAAATAACACCATCAAATCATATCAATCTCATGCAATCCCTAGAGTCTAGTATAAAGGAGTTGGCAACGCCCTTTTCAATCACAGATACACAAGGAGCATAAGAGAATCACACAACATGCAATAGAGAATAGAAAAAATTCATGCCATTCAGGTATTCAATTCGATACGTGAAAAATCTACCAAACTAAAGTAATTTGTAAAGTTTAGGTTTTATAAAATCTCCATGATGTGCACCTTCTCCACTCTAATGTCATGCTCACTCATGTAATCAGTTGGTTTACCCCCCAAGCTTAGCTTGAGGCGTCGCATCAAGGAAAATGATATGGAATATTTATTTTTCTTCCCAGAAAGACGATAGCTTCTAATGAAATGATATAAAACAATATTTATTCATTTTCTTTTCTTTTTCTTTTTCACATACGAGTATATACACTTTTTTCAATTAGAAGCTATACTTTTTGTTTTTGGGTTTAGGAAGTAAGATGCGGTAAAGGTAGCTATAGGGGTGCAACCAACTGATATGTAGAGATATAAAATAGATATGTGGAGAATGAAAATAGTGGGACTCTCGGTTCACTCATAAGAGGGTGCACATAGTTCGATAAGATAAAACCTTAACTAAACTCATATATAGCATGGATATTTTCACTTCTCTAAATGAATACTGAAAAAGACATGTGGTAGTAAACACAATATCAGCAGGCATGCAATCAGAAGTGACTGAGATAAGAAAACAGATGCTCCAAGTGTTCTAGTGATGCGTGAACCTGGGTGCGTTTCCCAACATAAATCATACTAGATACTAATTCATGCATTCGATTTTCAATTCATTTCAAGTATTAAATGAGACAGATCATCAAAAGAAATGCATGCATATAAATAGTAAAGCTGAAATTCACCCTAATAGCATGTCACAGAGATGAGCATTGCAAAAGACTAATAAGACCATGAGAGATATCATCATGCGGAAACATTGGTTGAACGGGAGGACGCACAAAGAGCACGCCTTCCACTCCCAAGCGTAGGAGTGTCAATGCAATAAAAATAACCGGTGAGTACCGGGTCGGATCACAGGGACAAGTCGTTCTATATTCACAAAATTGATCGATAAAGAAAGGAAATAGCGTGAAACAACCACCTCGCTAACGGTGGATGAGTGGGAAAACGTGTGGTGAAACTAAAATCCTAACCTAAGTGGATAGGGTTAGAGAACCAAATGAGAATTTAGGATAGCAAGGCAAAAGAGCATGGGTTGTGGGTTCATTAAGATTGGTGTTAATCAAGTTCTAATTACCGCATATAACTCAATTTATCATCCGGCTAAGGACACTCAATCGGAAAATTTAGCTTTAGAGAACACCACAATTAGCAATAGGGATGGATGTATCATCATGGTACTAATCAAATTTAAACATGGTCTCTTCTCAAAGAGTGCCCACTTGGGTCCTAGCAAATTAAATTGTGCCATAATAATAACCCAACATTATCAAGGTAATAAGCAAGAGGCAATTAGTGCCAAGATTAAATACCAATCACAATGAATCACAACCCAAGCAATTTACACTACTCAATCATCATGAAACAAAAGATTGAATTTTCATTCAAAATTAACTCAAATTCATTACAAAATGAGAGATGCAAAATACAAAAGGGAAAACGAACGATTTCCCCCAAGATCTCTCCAAATGAAGCTTCCCTTCCACTTTAGCTCCTCCTCTAAGCTCCACAAAGCTCCAATGGCATCCTCCCCTTCCAAGCTCTCTAAAACCCTAAAAAACTCCAAAAACCCGCAAGAAAGCAGAAGCAGCCCCTAATTTTCGTTCTCAGGCCACAATAAAACGAAACTGGGCTTGAAGCGGGCTTGCAGGTCGGGCCAGATGCCGCCCGACCCGTCCACATCACAGTAGCGCGCGCCTGCGCTCTTAATTGGCGGAGCGGGCCGGCCGCTGGGGCGGCCCGCGTCCGTCGTTTATTTAATTATCTTTTTTTAATTTGGCCAGCAGCCCGCTCCAAGAGCGGGCCGCAAGAATATATATATTTTATAATAAAACAGCGGCGGGCAGGATTTGAAAGTAGGCCGGCCAGCGGTCCGGCCCACATATATAAGTTTTTATATTTTTTTCTTTTTCTTTTTAAAAAAATTCCAGAATAGCCATTTTAGCTCCAAATAAATACCGAAAAATAGATCCACGCTGCGAAAAATTCTGGAAAAATTCCAAAAAATCCAGAAAAATCCCTGAAGTACCTGAAAAATAAGAGGAGCAAAAATTATTACATAAAAACAACATTTTATGTATAAATTAGGAATAGGCTTTAATAATCCAAGATATCATAAATACGCCCGTATCAAGCCAAAATTAACACTATATACACATAAAATGCCCAGAAATGGGGGGAAATATGCAATTTATATCCCGAATCACACCCCCAACTAGCTTTTTGCTAGTCCTTAGCAAAATATGCGAATTTTTTTGATTAAATTGAAAGACGTGCACCAAACTCAAGATATTCTCATGGCATACTCCAAATGATATTTCCAATTGATTTCAACGCCAATATACCCAATGTATGAAAATAAATAGCAAATGACATTCTCCTCGATCCAATTCAAAGAAAAGTAAGGTAATAAGCACCGTATCACATTCATTAGGATATATCACGATGTCAAAGTTTCAAATTTTCAAGGAAATGGCCAAAACAAAAGAAATTCCTCTAAGTGGTGGGAGATGAGATTGCATCACTCATGTTGCTTATTCTTTCATTTATTCATTCATTTTCTTTTATTTTCTTTTTCCTTCTTTTTTGTATTCTTTTTTTTATGTTTATGTTTTGCATTCACGCGATAACGCTATGAAATACAAACACCGCCAACTTTGCATACACGCGATAACGCTATATAGGCAAAGGGATGGAATGATCCCCTAAATCTCATCTTTGGCGTCCTCCCCAATGTTTCGTGGGGCACCGGCTACTCAATTTGATTAGGAAAACCAGTCACTTATATTACTCTTTTTCTCGTTCTGCACATGAATTATCAACTCATCCACTCCTTAAGAGGAAAACAAAACATGCACCATATGGCCACTTCCAATCCAATTAAAAACTACACCATTCATTCCAACTCATGCAATCACTTACATCAAACTTTTTCCAAATTATTTCAAAGAGATATCACGACGTATAAAGTAGTTTCATATGTGGCATATTAGCATTTGAATCCAAAATGGAAAAGAAATTAAAACGTGCCAATCAAACATCGAAGAAGTTGATACCAAAATAATAATCCGAAAAAAATTGCATGGCATTAAGCATGTAGGGACTAAGCACAAAGCAAGCGGCGTAGAGACAAGGAGGACAAATATGATATGCAATAAAGTTCATTGGATGAGAGCAAGAGCTAACAAGAAAATCCTAACAATCTAAAGATTCTAACACTCTCCCCCCAACTTAAAATAAACATTGTCCTCAATGTTGGGAGAGTATTAGATCTCACAAAAGATCCTAGAAAAGAAAATAAAAGCACACGAAAGCACTAAAAAAATTTAAATTTTCTACACTACTGGATAGAAGTCACCGTGGTCAAAAGACGGATCACGTATGTCCAACGGTGGAGGAAGTAGCTCAATTAGATCCTTACGCTCCTCTGCGAGCGTCTTCTCTCCACGAATCACTTTGGACCCTAGCAACACAACTCCAAGAATCTCTCTAAAATATGCGACCGTGTCCTGCAAGAGATGAGCTGTATCAATCCAAAGTGGGCACCGTTGCCTTTCGATGAAAGTGACCCAACTATAATCGTCAACATAAGATAAAGAATTTAAATCAAGTTGACGACAACTCCCTAAAATTATTGCATCCATCTCCATATGATGCATGACCACGGGGGAGAGGAATGATGGATTTTGGGACAAGATTGGGGGAGAGCATGGTTCGGACTCTACCAAAATGATCGATGAGCTCGTGACCCTACTAGTCTCCTCCTCTACTCCAACCAAAATTTCACGCGCGTCCTCTCCATCTTCACACAAATCTCCTGCAAGAGAAGATGAATCCAAATCAAATAATAAAAGTTTTTGAGTGGTTGGATTACCTTCTCCCAAGTAAGAGGCAAGCAATGCGAGACTCGAAATGATCTCCTGAATATATTGGTTTTGAGTCTCCATGCTGCACAGAATATATCGGGATTGAGCCTCCTGTGTCTGAATAAGCAATTGAAGCTCCTCGCCCAAGGGTTCCAAAGGTGTGTCCACGCTTGGCTCTCCTTGGTCAAGGCACGCTCCAACGGCATCAAAATGAAGCGCTAACGGCTCACTCCCTGAAGTCCCATCCAATGGTCGGTCCATATCCTCCATGGACTCCAGGTACTCCCAAGCATTCTCAGGTGACATGTCAAATAGAGCTCCATCGTCCATCATCGCCATGTAGTCCTGCATCTCCTCCCGCAGTCCCTCGTTGAAAAACTGGAAAAGATGGGCCATCGTGAATCCATGATGTGGACAGCCGCTTAATAAATCCATGAACCTCCTCCAAGCTTGATAGAAGGATTCACCGTCAATTTGAGCAAAACCGGCAATTTTGAGCTTCAAAGAAGTGGTCCTGTGCAAAGAAAATGAAAGTGCATCATACAAAGAATTTATGCCGTTAAAGTCCTTAGCTTTTTTTGAATTTTTATAAAAGAAAATGAAAATGAAGATAGCAAAGGACTCAAAAAGTGAAAAATAAATAAAGATGAAAGATAATAAACGGAAGATAAAGAATAAAAAAGACTCACACTAAGAGATAGTAGTATCACACTAAAACTTTCAAAATTACTCAAAAAATGCTAATAATAGAAACCGTTGTCCCCGGCAACGGTGCCAATTGGTTGAACGGGAGGACGCGCAAAGAGCACGCCTTCCACTCCCTAGCGTAGGAGTGTCAATGCAATAAAAATAACCGGTGAGTACCGCGTCGGATCACAGGGACAAGTCGTTCTATATTCACAAAATTGATCGATAAAGAAAGGAAATAGCGTGAAACAACCATCTCGTTAACGGTGGATGAGTGGGAAAATGTGTGGTGAAACGAAAATCCTAACCTAAGTGGATAGGGTTAGAGAACCAAATGAGAATTTAGGATAGCAAGGCGAGAGAGCATGGGTTGTGGGTTCATTAAGATTGGTGTTAATCAAGTTCTAATTACCGCATATAACTCAATTGATCATCGGGCTAAGGACACTCGATCGAAAAATTTAGCTTTTGAGAACACCACAATTAGCAATAGGGATGGATGTATCATCATGGAACTAATCAAATTTAAACATGGTCTCTTCTCAAAGAGTGTCCACTTGGGTCTTAGCCAATTAAATTGTGCCCTAATAATAACCCAACATTAGCAAGATAATAAGCAAGAGGCAATTAGTGCCAAGATTAACTACCAATCACAATGAATCACAACCCAAGCAATTTACACTACTCAATCATCATGAAACAAAAGATTGAATTTTCATTCAAAATTAACTCAAATTCATTACAAAATGAGAGATGCAAAATACAAAAGAGAAAAAGAAGGATTTCCCACAAGATCTCTCCAAATGAAGCTTCCCTTCCACTTTAGCTCCTCCTCCAAGATCCACCAAGCTCCAATGGCCTCCTCCCCTTCCAAGCTCTCTAAAACCCTAAAAAAACTCCAAACCCCCGCAAGAAAGCAGAAGCAGCCCCCAATTTTTGCTCTCAGGCCAGAATAAAACGAAACTGGGCTTGAAGTCGGCTTGCGGGTCAGGCCAGATGCCGCCCGACCTGCTCGCATCACAGCAGCACGCGCCTGCGCTCTTAATTGGTGGAGCAGGCCGGCCGCTGGTCGACCCGCGTCTGTCGTTTTTTTAATTATCTTTTTTTAAATTCGGCCAGTGGCCCGCTCCAAGAGCGGGCCGCAAGAATATATATGTATATATATATATATATATATATATATATATATATATATATATATATATATATATATATATATATATATATATATATATATATATATATATATATATATAAAATAAAACAGCGACGGGCGAGATTTGAAAGTGGGCCGGCCAGCGGGCCAGTCCACATACATAAGTTTTTATATATTTTTCTTTTTATTTTTAAAACAATTCCAGAATAGCCATTTTAGCTCCAAATAAATCCCGAAAAATAGCTACACGCTTCGAAAAATTCCAGAAAATCCAGAAAAATACCAGAAGTACCTGAAAAATAAGAGGAGCAAAAATTAGTCCATAAAAACCATATTATATATATATATATAATAGGAATAGGTTTTGATAATCCAAGATATCACAAATACGCCCGTATCAAGCCAAAATTAACACAATATACACATAAAATACCCAGAAATGGGGCGGAAATATGCAATTTATATCCCGAATCAAACATCCCTAGCAAAAATAAAGAAAAAGAAGCGGAGAAAAAGCGAAAATAAAATAAAAAGAGATGCATGCATGGTAAAAATAGAAAATATGGTGCAGAAATGAGAAAAAAGAAAACGGCGTGAAAAATGGTGGAAAGTGAAATAAAAACTGAAGTAAGGAAAGAAAATGTAAAAGAAAAAATCAAAAATAAAGCGGTAGCGCTTATCCCCCAAGCTAAACCTAGCATTGTCCTCACTGTTAAGAAAACACTCGTCTACGGGAGATGATGCTAGAGGGGTGGGATGGGTGGGGGGGAATGAAATAAAATAAAAACTATGTAATAAAAGTAAAAGGAAATAACAACAAAAATATGATATGATGCAATGCACAATGAGATATGATGCATAAGTGGGGCCTCCCCCAAGCTATGTAAAAGAAGGGCCCCGAAAAGACAGATGGGCACGAAATGAATGGGGGGGATAAAAATGGGTAGGGACTACATCAAACAGAGGCACCACCCTCTGGGAGTGGTGATGGGTCCCTCTGCAGTGGAACAGGGGTGGTGGGAGGAAGGTCCGGCTATGAGTCATGGGGTGGGCTGGCGGTGAGATCGACGGGGGAGGTGGTGGGCTCAGAAGAATGTAAAATCAGGGCAGAAAGTGGATCAACTGTGACTGACGACTCAAAAGTAGTAGGAACAGGCTCTGCAGAAGCCTGAGGAAGTGAAGCACTGAGTGGTGCCGAGTGTGTCACAGTGTCCGGTCTGGGAGGAGGAGCGTGTGCAAGTATGACAGTAGGTGGGCCACGCTGACAGAGGAGGTCAATAATGGAGGTAAGATCAGACACGACTCTGGATCTGTGTGTCGATGTCTCTCGTACAAAGTCATCGAAATCCCGTTGTAGGCGGGAAGTCAACTCCTCTAACGAGGCCAGGCGATCGTCGGGAGTACGCGAGTCGGGTGGAGAGCAAGGAAAATGTCTGTGAGACACCACTCTCAAGAAGCGGCTCTGTGCCACTGATGCACGGTGCCTGGCGTGGAAAGTAGGAGAGGGTGAACTCGAAGGTATGTCAGAGGCTGCTGAAAAAGGAGCTGTAATCGACACAGGGGAAAGGACAGACATCGATACGCTATCGGTCAAAATGGCAGCGAAGGTGGAGGAGGAGGTGCCAGATAGTGAAATGTGTGGACCTAAAGAGATAGGAAGTGATGCTATCTGGTCCGACATAGGTGGGAGGGTGGGAGCAGGATCGTGGACGGGAGAGTCAAGATCTATGGGTGTGTCATCAAAATGTATATCGGTGCCCTCCGGCACCGATGGAGAGATAGAAGAAATCTGAGTCTCGGGGCAGGAGGTGAAGACAGTCCCCGAGGACCCTACTAAAGTGGAGGTGGCAGATAAAAAGGTGGAAGAAGTAGCGGCTCCAGAAACTGATGGGTGAGCAGGTGGTACAGGGAGGCCGGCAACCAATGCAGCTATGTCAAGGAGCTAGAACACCGGGGAGCGGGAAACAGGGTCATCGGTAGGTGCCTCGACCGGTGCTCCAGGTGGCTCGAGATGTGGATGGGTGGGAGTGGGAAGACCGGTGGAATCATCCAGTCAAGCTGGACGGCGGGAATGTGCGTCAAGTGAGGGGTGGGTAGAATCATGTAATGGTATGGGTGGTGCCTACTAGATACTGCTAGTGACGAGAACTGTGTGGACGGATGATGTGCATGTGCTCGAGCACGCCAGTGGTCAAGCGTGTCGGGCCAGGAGGTCGGAAAAGGTCAGCTGGAATCGGGATGTGAAGCATCTGAGCAAAAATAGTGAAAAAGCCACCGCAGCAAATGTCAGTGGAGTGGTAGGTAGTGGCTGTCTGGTAAAGTCAGTGACACAGCCAGTGGGCTACGTCAGAGAGCATGAATGGGCGTAGAGAGCCGTCTGGGTGGAATCTAATAGGCCGGGTCATACCCATAAGATGGATAAGCTCGGGGAGGGACATGGTCCCGACCTCTGGTCTGCAAAAAAGTGTGGAAGCAAGGTGCCGTTGAGCGTAGTGGAGGCATGTGTGCACAATGCATGAAGCATTCGCCCGGCTAGGGCGATACTGTGGATGTCCAGAAATACGCTCCCAAAAGGAGCGAGCGTCAAAATCGGTGACATCATAGGTGGGGAGAAGGCCAGTCTAGGCTCTGGGACGGTGGGGAAGTTGAAATACTCCTGGATCATAGCAAAAGTGATGGTGCAGTCGTGATCTAGGAGGCAGAAGGTAATGCCGTCACCCGCCGGGGTGAAAGTAAGGTAATCGAGACCCTCTCGAGCTATGTGGGTGTAGGTCAGCGCGTCCACACCGAGGAATCGGTCAAAACCGATTGCACGGTAAAGGTGGTGTACTCCCTATAAGAGTCGCAGGGACCTAAGGACGGGCACGTCTACAAACACGGTAGGAACGAGACGGCGCCCAGAGAGCATGTAAAAGCACTCACGGTGTGCGGGGTCGCGGAACTGGATACCGTAGGTCGGATGAGTAGTGCGAGGATGTCATCCCTGGTGGGTGCGGGGTGTGTGGGTGATGTGGTAGAGACGGTAGAAGCAGAGGTGGAAGGGATAGGGTCTGTGGTGAGAGGGATCACAGCAGACGTGACAGGTGTGGTGGTGGTGGGGATGGTGGTGGTCTGAGAGGTGGTAGACGGTGTGGTGGTAGTTGAGGTAGTGGTGGTGTGGCATGCACGACGCTGGGGGTGGGAAGAGGAGGCGCCAGACGACGGCCTCTTCCTGCGAATGGGAGGTGTGGTAGATCTGCGGGTGCGAACCATGGTGTATGCGGTATATGAAGTACGGTATTAAAATATAGAGGGGAACGAGTGTATCGTAAGTATGAATTATGCGATCGCGCAAAAGATCCCCCAAGCTAGTCCGTAAAGCTACTACTGACGTCAGCGGAGAGGGCCTACAATTCGAAACGGGTAAAACGTCAGATAATCGATCCAAAATAGGGGACAAGCAGATATGAGGTGACTCGGACCTAGCAGTGAAACTGCTCGGTCTGAGATGGTTTACTCGGTCTTGGGATGTGAACGAGCAGCTGAGCTGCTCGTTTCGGGCCCTAGGGCTCAAATCGTAGGGGGGAGGGGGGTGATCGCTCCGGAATGTAACCCAAAGAACGGTTGTAGTTTTACCGCAAGCGCACGGTATAGCGGCGAGCGGGATATCGAACACAGGGAGGACGAGTGACTAGTATAATCGGCCGAGTGAGCCTTGTGTTCTGCTGTTTGCCTTCGTTTTGGCTCTAAACTCCGTCTTTCTTCCTCCAGTCGATTCCATCTTCCTCCTAAGCGTCGAGCGCCTTCTTGGGGCGCTCCTCGTCGTCTCGTTCATCCTCCTCAAGATGGATCTACCTATCTCCTCTTCTGTCAAGAAAAATAGGACCCGTTATCATAAAATTTTTGGGCGAACGACTCGAAACACTAAAAATTTCTAAAACGAAAATAAAGAAAAAGTAAAAATAAAGCAAAAACTGTCGGGTTGCCTCCCGACAAGCGCTCGTTTAAGTTCGTGAGCTCGACCCCCTATGATTTTCAATTAATGTGGGATGTTTGGTGCATATGAGATGCACCCATCGAACTTTCCGGGGAGAACGCTTGGATTGGGGCGTGGCGGCGTCGTGTTCTCCCGCGGTGGTCTCTCATCTCGAATTGTGTTGGGGGGAGGCTCCCCCAAGCTAGCATTTGCTCCGGTCAACGGCTTTACCGGTGACGTCGGTTTCCGTGCCGACGGAGCTTTCTTCGGAGACCTTGATTTCGAGAGCTTGCCGAGCTCTCGAATCTTTGCGACGTCAGCGTCTCCTTGATCATCTTCAACGGAGAGGTTCGGGGAATCATCTTTATTCTCTTCATGGCCTAAATCCGGGCCTTCCTCGAAATCTTCACCAAAAAGAGCGCCAATTGAGTGGGGTATCGCCTCCTCTATCACCTCATCAAGGAGGTCCATGTAGTCAAGTTCCTCGTGGTAAGGCATGTGCTTCATAGCCTTAGGAATGTGGAGCTCCACCTCGATGTTGCCGACGTTTAAAGTAAGGGTCCCTTCGCGCACGTCAACAATTACTCCGGCGGTGGCGAGGAATGGGCGTCCAAGTATCAACGAAGTGTCTCCCTCCTCCTTAACGTCCATGATCACAAAGTCACATGGCAAGCATATTCCACCCGGGACTTGTAGCGGTATGTCTTCGGTGATCCCTACCGGCCTAGTTATTCGCCCATCGGCCAATTGAATGCGCATGTCGGTAGGTTTCAACTTTGTCCCGGTGTTTAGCCTTAAAAACATGGAGAGAGGCATGAGGCTCACACTAGCCCCTAGATCAACCAACGCCTTTTGAAGAGGGACGCCGCCCAAGGTGCAAGGAATCCGAAAACTCCCCGGATCTTTAAATTTGGCCGGCTCCTTCTCTTTCTTGGTAAACCAAGAGCCCTCCTCGGCTAGAATGATCTTCTCCTTCCTCTTTCTCCCCGAAATCAAGTCCTTCAAGAATTTAGCATACGTGGGGATCTCCACGATGGCGTCGAGGAAGGGGATGTTAAGGCTAACTCCTCTTAGGTACTCGAGAAATTTTGTTAGCCTTTTCTCCATTTTCGCTCTAGCGAGCCTTTGGGGGAATGGGACCGATGGCATGAAGCGTCTTTCCTCAATCAATTCCTCCGCTCTAGATTTCTCCTTTTCTTGTGGCTCCTTCTCCTTATCAACCTCAACTACCGGCTCAATCGGCTCCAAGCTTTCCTCCACGGCCTCCTCGGTAGGGATCATAGCGGGGGTGGTGTCCTTCCCGCCTCTAGTAGTAACGGAAACTACGGCATTGATGTGGCCGGTGTTGCCCCGTGGGTTTTGCTCCGGTTGCGCCGGTAATCGTTGAGTGTTCCGATTGAGCAACGCTAATTGCTCCGATATTTGAGCCACTACGGTATTAAGAGAGTCTTGCCCCGCCTTCAAAGTAGCATTCACCTTATTTTGCTCGACCATGAACGCCTCCACTCTAGCTTCGAAGTCGGATCGTTGTGGAGCTTGTGGGGGATTCTGATTTTGGTTCCTCCACCCTTGGTTGTATCCGGGAGGCCTATATGGTGGAACTTGTTGCTTCGGTTGAAAGTTTTGTTGAGTAGGCCCCCTCGGTGGATAGTTTTGTTGTTGGGGTGGTGGTGGTCGAGCTTGTTGAGGCGGTGGTTGTGGCGGGTTCAAAGCTCCTTCATTGTTGGCGTAGGAGAATCTCGGATGATTTCTTGCGGCCGGATTGGACCAATACCCTTGGTTCCCCGCAACATATTGTACTTTCTCCAAGGATCCGTCTCCTTGCTCCCCTCCCGAGTACATGACTTGAGATTGGTCTTGCCAATCACACATTTGGTTGGTCGGTGCGGAGGTGGATGGGCTTCCTTGGGGCTCCGTGATAAACTTCTCCAATCTCTCCACCACCTTGTGGAGAGAATCGAATTTGCTCGTGAGCTCCGCTACGGCCTTCGCCTCGTAGATGCTAGTTGGCTTTAAGGAGGATGTGGAGTGTCCTCGCTCATCGCCCCATTGTTGATTATTTGAGGCCATCTCCTCAATTAGGGCCGTAGCTTCCTCGGGAGTCTTTGACAAGATTGCACCATTCGCCGCGGCATCAATAATTTGTTTGGTCCCCGGTTGGAGACCATTGTCGAAGCTATGCACTAGCTCCCAATCTTCTATACTGTGGTGCGGGCATTGATGCTGTAGATCCTTAAAACGCTCCCAAGCTTCATAGAGCGTCTCCTGTGGTCCTTGCTTGAAGGACATGAGAGCGCTCCGGATCTTCACCTTCTTGGATGGCGGATAGAATTTGTCAATAAATGCACTCGCCAACTCGTCCCAAGTAGTGAAGACACCCTCAGCTTGCGTCCTCAACTAATAGAGTGACTTGTCCTTTAGCGTGAAGGGGAAGAGGCGCAGTCTGATGGCATCAATGGAGACCCCCGTCATCTGAAATGTGGCGCACTTCGACAAGAATAGTTGGATGTGGTAGTGGGGGTTCTCATGTGCGTTCCCATGAAATGGGTCTTGCTGCATCAAAACCACCAATCCAGTCTTTAGCTCGAAGTTCTTGTCGGCCG
Source organism: Scilla litardierei (assembly GCA_030789695.1). Taxonomy (NCBI): domain Eukaryota; kingdom Viridiplantae; phylum Streptophyta; class Magnoliopsida; order Asparagales; family Asparagaceae; genus Scilla; species Scilla litardierei. The sequence goes on from CM061142.1 coordinate 529,654,147, forward strand.
CCAACTGCGGCATGGCAATGGATGAGGTGGTAGAAGAAGTCTTAGGCCTAAGCCTATCGCGAATAGAAATTATTCTCGCCATCCTTGTCGCCAATTCTTCAGGAGTTTCCGGGTTGGTCATGAACCGCCCTTCCGGACCTTGTCTCCTTTCCGCTCTAAGTCTCCGCGCGGTACGTTCGATCTCGGGATCAAATAGTATAGCTTCAGGGTCCGCCGTAGATCTCGTGTTCATGCACAGAGAAAACAGAGTTTCAAAGAAATGATTAGAATCGTGGAAGGGTTAGGTAAGAAAATAAAAAAAAATAAAAATAAAAATAATGATAATAAAAAAATAAAAAAAAAGAAATAGCTAGGGTGAGAAAGAATCAAACGCAATCGCCTCCCCGGCAACGGCGCCAAAAACTTGGTCGGTCCTGAGTATACACCCAAAGAACGGTTGTAGTTTTACCGCAAGCGCACGGTGTAGCGGCGAGCGGGATATCGAACACAGGGAGGACGAATGACCGTGCTTGCTCCTAATCAACCTGGCTACTTAAGAGAAAAATTTGCATTTGGCGATCCTGTCACAATCGTCAGACAAACGTGCAGAAATATCAAATCAAATAAAGAACGTCTAGGGAATGGGGAATCCCCGCTACTCACTGTATTTCATAAATGTGGTTCGTCGGTATCAAAATTGCTTGAATAAGATTTTGGAGGAACTAGTTGCAACTGAATGTAGAACCTAGCTCACGCTCTCGTGCTGTTGCCGGTCTATAGCTATCCTAGGTTCGGGTCCAATCTCTTGCAAACCCTAGCCTAGGAAAGCTAGCATTAGGATCAACATCATCGTTCAATCGCGCCCCGAGCCCACTCTCGTGCAAACTCGGGCCACGACCTAGGTTGGGATAGTTCCTACCCGTCCAATCTCTTGCAAACGGGTATCGGTACGGAATTGCAACCGGGAACCCTAGTATCGGTCCAATCTCTTGCAAACCGATACTACGGAAATTCGATTCCAACCCAATTCGGATTTCTAGGGTTTCCTATCGATTTGGGATCCAATCTCTTGCAAATCCCAATCTGTATGAACTCCTAGCTATCCGTAGTAAATCGATCCCAATCTGATACCTAAATAACAATTCTAGCAAGATTTCTACTAATTCAACACAAATATGAAGTTGGGCTTGTAGGGTTCATCCCCACGCCCCAAGACGTGGAGACTACTCACAATTCATAGCAAGATCACAAAAATAAACAATGAAATAAGCAATAGAATTCATCACAAAATTGAGATATGCAATAAAAATAGGATTTTTAGAGAATAGAGACACAAACCAATGGAGTTCTTCAATTATTCCAACAAAAATCAACTTTTGTCTCCTCTCCAATCTCAAGAATAAAGCTAAAAAGTAAATCTAAAAAGCTGCAAAAATCTAAGAGAAAAGCTCCCCAAAACTAGGGTAAAAACAGGGGTTAAATACCCCCCAAAATCGTCCAAAAACTGTGACCAAAATACCCCTGCGCAGCCTGAAATCCGCAATTTTCGCTACAGGCAGCGCGTCGCACTCGGCCGAGTGACAAACCCTGTAAATTTCCAGTAAGTAGGGGCCTTCAGGGGTCTTCTCCTCGGGAGTCGCTCGGGTGAGTGAGTTGTCGTCACTCGGCCGATGGCTTCATGGTACTCGGGCGGACAGGATTATCCACTCGGCCGAGTGGGTCTTCTGAAGCTCAGGCAGCCGAAATACAGTAACTTGGCGATTTTTGAATGGCTTCGTCTGGGCGCCACTCGGGCGGACGGGGTCTCGTCACTCGGCCGATGTGGTCTCCGTTGCTCGGCCGAGTGCACGTATGAAACGTATCAGATCTGGTCGGCCGAGCGGTGTCTCGCTGGTCGGCCGAGTGGCTCCTCCACTCGGCCGAATGGGACACAAAAAATGCCCAATCAGCTTGTTTTGGCCTCCTCGTCGCTCCTGCGACGTCCGTTCTTCTTCCGCTCCTCTCCAACAGCGAAATACCCCTTGGGGAGGTCGTCGGTGACCCTTTGGAGTAAGCGCATCTCGAGATCACTCCAAATCGCGCCAAATCACCTGAAATGCGACAAAAACAACAAATCGTGAAAAGCATCGCAATATCGTCGATATATCGTGAAAAACATGATTTGGGTGATCTAAATGGCACGCAAACATGCGGGAAGAAAGTGTAAAATAAGGAGTGATCAAAATCCCCCAAGCTTACCTCTTACTCGTTCTCGAGGAAGATAAGTAAAAGGCGAACCCGGTGGATTCGGAAAACGAAAACGGCGAAAAAATGAAAAATGAAAAACGGAGAAGAATGAAAAACGAAATAAAATAAAGAAGAAAGAAAGAAGCGAAGAGGGAAGCTGCTAGATCATTTTCTCAGGACGTGGGTTCCGCTTACTCATATAGCATGCGCTGAATGAAAAATACATGTCAAAGAGTTTTATTTTGATATCATAGTATAATAGTGAAAGTGGAAATAGAAAACCCACGAACAACGATATAATCATGAAAAACGGAATATTTTAGAATTAACATCGTCTGAATCATTTAAAGCGGTATACAAATCGCAGATCACACACTTTTCAATTGAATGCTTTCTATGAGGAGTATAAGAGTATCACACAATAGAATAGAGAGAATAGAAAAGCGTGGATTTCATGATATGAATGCTAGGCTTAGATTTCTGGATTTCGTAAAGCTAAAAATAATCTCACCGAGTATAGAATATTACTTAGCCTAGGTTGTCGTGCAACGTCAAGTAGTCACTCTCTCTCACATCAATGGATTCCCTCCCCCAAGCTTATCTATAAGCATGGTGGCATAAAAAATATTCACATCCCCATTTTTATAAAGCTCCAAAAGTAATAAAAAGAAAGAAGAAAGAAAGAAAGTGAGATGGGATCTTTTATTGAGGATTTTTCCTCTTTTTTTTATCTTTTTCTCTTTTTTTTTCTTTTTTTTTAAGCAATATATACACAACGATCCCAACTCAAAGAGAGATAATGATATACAAGAATATTTTCTCTTTTCCCTTTTTTTGAATTCGGGAAATTTGGAGCTAGGAATTAATAGCGGGGGAAATGCCATTTAATAGAATCGCTAAGGGGAGATTCACCAATGATTTTTAAAAGTAGAGAAATGATGTTCAAGATTTGTGGAGAAAGAAATAAATATAACTCTCGGTTCACTCTATAAGACATGCACGACAACTTCAGCAGGGTAATCTAATCTACTCAGTTTCGATCACAAAAAAGCTAACTAATCCAGATTTATCATAGCTAACATCATTCAATCATCCTGAAGTGAAATGTACAATTCATGCATATAGAAGTGATATAGGAAAAGAAATCGGTACTCCAGATATAAGCATTCAATGCGTGAATCTTGGTGTGTTTTCTGTGATAGCATACATATGAATATTCAGACTCAGCTAATAATAAAATTTCATCCATTTTCATGCGGAAGAAGTGTGGGTTACTATCTCTAGATGCAAGGCGAGTCATAGCATACGATATCAGAAATAAAATCTAAGACATGACAAATATAGCATGCAAAATAGAGTAAGCTAACTCCACGTCATCATCATCATAGAAAAGTCATCTCTAGCATGAGATGAAAAAGGAAAGAAATAAAGATAAAGGGAAAATAGAACTATTTACAATGCGGCACACAGAAAAAAGGAAAAACGTGATGCATGGTGAAATAAAAGAAAAATGATGAAAATAAGTGCAAAAGCGGAAAATGGTGTGAAAAACTAAAAATAAAGGTGGCAAATCGAAAAAGAACGTGAGAACTCACTCCCCCAAGCTAAACGGCACAGTGTCCTCAATGTGCAAAGTGTGGCACACCGAGAGACAAGTAATGTGTGGGGTAAGTGAGGATGCATGCATGATGAAAGAAAATAAAAATAAAGAAATGAAAAATATGATGCGGACAGGATGCATGCAAAGATAGGAGTGATACAGATATATATGTGTGGCACCAAATACTCTCCCTCTCTCCCAAAAAAGATATATAAAGAAATGATCAGAATGAGAATCCCGAAATAAGTGAGGGGAGGGGGGTGGACAAAAATGCAACAGGACCAAGCAGAAACGGGCAGCACAACGGCAAGACTAATCGATGGCATCAAGGGTGCCTAAGAAGGTGGTGCTGCGCCGTCTCCGTCCTGAGGCGGAGGTCGTGGTGGTGGTGCCGGCTGCTAAGCAGGGGTGGGTGTGGAAGTGGTAGCAGGCTGAGTGTGTGTGGAAGTGGGGGAGGGAACCTGCTGGGTGGGCGGGGGTACGCGTGGGAGTCGCTCTAAGACCTGGGTAAGACAGTAGTGAATGTGTGGAAGCAGGTCGAAGGGGTGAGCCATATCGGCGACGGTGGCGGACAGGGTCCTAAGGTCGCCTCTGAGGCCACTCACCGCCCCCTCGAGAGCACGAATGCTCTGAAGTACGGTGTCAGGGGAGGTGGTGCAGAGGGACGCACCGGTCGGGGCTGTGCAGGTCGGGGCTGGCGTACTCTGGTGGCGTAGGTGACGGGCTCAGCCGGCAGGGGAACAAAAGGTGCTGCACTCGCAAGCGGGGGCCTGGCCTCAGTGCGAGGCTGGGCAGGACGGTGAGAAGTGGAGGCAGCAGCAACGAAAGAAGAATACAAAAGAGGCAGCGAGGCGGCCAGAGAGGTCGGTGGCACAGAAGTGTGGACAGACGCCACGACACTCTCGGAAAATACAGCAGTAGTGGAGACAGAGGTGGAGACAGAGGTCTCAACGGCGGTGGAAAAAGAGGGCTCTCCGCACTCAACTATGGTCGGCGGGCGCTCGGGTGGGGCAGAAGAAACAGGCTCAGCAGACAGAGGGCCAGTGGTGGTGGTGACAGCCGTGGAAGTGGGCTCAGCTAAGGTACTCCCGACACCGACAGAGGTGTGGACAGAGGTGTCAGGAGCAGCGAAAACATCGGGGATAGGCTGAGGGGCCACGGGGTCAACAGGCTCGGCAGCAGGCTCGGCAGGGGCAACAGGATCTGCGGGGGCAGCGTGGGCAGCGTGGGCAGCGTGGGCCTGCTCGGCCTCCTCGGCCTCGAGCACGTAAGCAGCTGGGATGAGAACATCCATCGCAGGGAGCCAGTCCCCATGGGCTGGTGCAATCTGAGTCCGAGCTGGACTCAGAAGAATCATATAATCGGCACCGTAAGGGCCGTGCAACCAGACCCAGTGTCGCTCACCGTGCGGACGAAGCATCTTCATCCGGGCCATAACATCAATCGACAGAGAAGTGGGGCCCAGTGCTCGTCGCAGGTCGTCAGGGAAGTCCTCGCCGGTCATAAGGGCAAGCAAGATGATCAGGCCGCCGCATCATATCGGTGAGCGAGCGCCCACCGATACGATGATGCGGTCCAAAAACCAAGCCGCGACATCAATCACGACGGCGGGGACCAGCTCATCGCCATCCCTAGATAGAGCTCTGAGCCGTGTCATCGCGTAGAGCATGTAGAGCTCTGGCGTGGACATCTTGCCCGGCTCATATCTGGCCAAAAAGGTCGTCGCCATAAGTCGCTGAGCTATACGTAGGCAGGGATGGACAATGGCCGAGGCCTTGGCCCTACTAGGGTCAAAGGCAGCGTGAAGACCCGTAATCCGGGCCCAGAAGGCACCGGCGTCGAAGGAAGGTGCGGGGATATGGGTGGGTGCGTAACCTCGGTCGGCCCCGGGGATATCGGGCCACGAGAAGAAGGCTCTCATCATACCGAGAGTGACCTGGCACTCCCGGTCCATGAACCGAAACGAGCATCCTTCGTCGGTCCTGGCGATCGAACTAAGCACCTCAAGTGTCGGGCGGGTTAACGTATCCGCCGACACCTGAAAGAAGTCTCGCCAGCCCACGTTGTCGTACAACGTGAGCATCCCCTCTAGTACCCCTAGGCGTCCTAGGTTGGCAAGGTGTGCAAACCTGGAGGGTACGATCGAGCGCTGGGAGATATGCTCGAAAGCGACGCGGTGTGCGTCGTTTCGGAACGTGATCCCCAGCGGCCCGATAAGTGGAGCCGGAGGTGGTGGCTGTGGAGCGGCAGGGGGCGGCTGTGCGGGGTGTAAGGGTTGTGCGGGCTCTGCAGGCTGTGCGGGGTGTGCGGGGCCTGCAGGCTGTGCTGGGTGGACGGGATGTGTGGGAGAAGGCGGAGGAGAGTCCTCCAACTCGTGGGAGGGGCCGGCGTCATCCGACCGCTTCTTCTTGGCGGAAGCTCTCCTCGACCTCGGCCGTGTCCGGGGCGGCATATGGGCCCCGAGCGCGCGCCGAAAAGCATGAAAAGTGCGGCGTGTGCAAAATAAAGGAAAGAGTATACCCCGACAGGCCGCGAGTGCTAAGAAATGGAAGGGTGCAAAGACAGCGCCTTCGCGAAGCCCAAATCAGCCCCTAGAAGCTCTCCTGGGCTCCCCTAAGCTCCCAGAAACAACCTACGCATGAAATGGAGATATCAGCGGGTAATATCCAAAACGTATGGAGCATTAGGGGTATAATAGATAGATATAGAAATTAATTTGGGTTTGGGGTTCGTTAAGCACATGGATCCTCTAAAAATACACAAAAAGAGGAGAAAAAGGCGAAATAGGCGATACCGGAGGTGGCCGGAGCGGTGGCCGCCGCTGGCGACTCGGGCGAGGCGCGGCGGAGCTCGGCCGGCGGTGGCTGGCCGAGCGGCGGCGCGGCGATCGGTGATCGGGCGAGTGGGGGGTGCGAGCGAGGGGAACGGGCGAGGGAGCTGAGGGGTCGTGGGCGGTTTTGATTTTTTTCGTTTCGAAAAACGTGCCCCCCCTCGGCCCTTTATATAGCAAAAGTTACGACTCGGCCGAGTGACTGGGTCACTCGGCCGAGTGAGATCAATAGAAAATTCCTCCCCGCTTACGCTTCAGCCGAGTGGCCTTGCCAGCCTCGGCCGAGTGGAGTAAGTCCATTCGGCCGAGTGGCTCAAGCGACTCGGCAAGACTCGCCCTAGGAGCGTATCCGTTTTACTCGGCCGAGTGAATATATATACTCGGCCGAGTAGCAGTTATACTGAAATCAGGAAAATAAACAGAGAGTTGGGTACAGCAGACTTCCCTCGTTCGTGAGCGGCTCGGCCGGACGAACTTGTGTACTCGGCCGAGTGACTAGTATACTCGGCCGAGTGAGCCTTGTGTTCTGCTGTTTGTCTTCGTTTGGGCTCTAAACTCCGTCTTTCTTCCTCCAGTCGATTCCATCTTCCTCCTAAGCATCGAGCGCCTTCCTAGGGCGCTCCTCGTCGTCTCGTTCATCCTCCTCATGATGGATTTACCTATCTCCTCTCCTGTCAAGCAAAATAGGACCCGTTATCACAAAATTTTTGGGCGAACGACTCAAAACACTAAAAATTTCTAAAACAAAAATAAAGAAAAAGTAAAAATAAAGCAATAACCGTCGGGTTGCCTCCTGACAAGCGCTCGTTTAAGGTCGTGAGCTCGACCCCCTATGATTTTCAATTAATGCGGGATGTTTGGTGCATATGAGATGCACCCATCAAACTTTCCGGGGAGAACGCTTGGGTTCGGAGATTGTGGCGGCGTGTTCTCCCTCGGTGGTCTCCCGTCTCGAATAGTGTTGGGGGGAGGCTCCCCCAAGCTAGCGTTTGCTCCGGTCAACGGCTTCACCGGTGAAGCCGACTTCCGTATCGGCGGAGCCTTCTTCAGAGACTTCAATTTCGAGAGCTTGCAGAGCTCTCGAATCCTTGCGACATCAGCGTCGCCTTCATCACTTTCAGCGGAGAGGTCGGGGGAATCATCTATCTTCTCATCACGGCCTAAATCCGGGCCTTCCTCGAAATCTTCATCGAAAAGAGCGCCAATCGAGTGGGGGATCGCCTCTTCTATTACCTCATCAAGGAGGTCCATGTAGTCAAGTTCCTCGTGGTAAGGCATGTGTTTCATAGCCTTAGGAATGTGAAGCTCCACCTCGATGTTGCCGACGTTTAAAGTTAGGGTACCTTCGCGCACGTCGACAATGACTCCGGCGGTGGCGAGGAACGGGCGTCCAAGTATCAATGACGTATCTCCCTCATCCTTAACGTCCATGATCACGAAGTCACATGGCAAGCATATTCCCCCCGGGACTTGTAGCGGGATGTCTTCGGCGATCCCTACCGGCCTTGTTATCCGTCCATCGGCTAATTGAATGCGCATGTCGGTAGGTTTCAACTTCGTCCCGGTGTTTAGCCTTAAGAACATGGAGAGAGGCATGAGGCTTACACTAGCCCCTAGATCAACCAACGCCTTTTGAAGAGGGACGCCGCCCAAGGTGCAAGGAATCCGAAAACTCCCCGGATCTTTGAATTTGGCCGGCTCCTTTTCTCTCTTGGTGAACCAAGAGCCCTCCTCGGCTAGCATGATCTTTTCCTTCCTCTTCCCCCCGGAAATCAAATCCTTTAGGAACTTAGCGTATGTGGGGATTTCCACGATGGCGTCGAGGAAGGGAATGTTGAGGCTAACCCCTCTTAGATACTCGAGAAACTTTGCTAGCCTTTTCTCCATTTTCGCTCTAGCAAGCCTTTGGGGGAATGGGACCGGTGGCATGAAGCGCCTCTCCTCAATGAATTTCTCCGCTCTAGATTTCTCCTTTTCTTGCGGCTCTTTCTCCTTATCAACTTCAACTACCGGCTCACTTGGCTCCAAACTTTCCTCCACGGGCTCCTCGGTAGGAATCATGGCGGGGGTGGTATCCTTCCTGCCTCTAGTAGTAACGGCAACTACGGCATTGATGTGGCCGGTGTTGCCCCGTGGGTTTTGCTCGGGTTGCGCCGACAATCGTTGAGTGTTCCGATTGAGCAACGCCAATTGCTCCGATATTTGAGCCACAACGGTATTAAGGGAGTCTTGCCCCGCCTTCAAGGTAGCGTTGACCTTATTTTGCTCGACCATAAACGCCTCCACTCTAGCTTCGAAGTCGGATCGTTGTTGAGCTTGTGGAGGGTTTTGATTTTGATTCCTCCACCCTTGATTGTATCCGGGCGGCCTATATGGTGGAACTTGTTGCTTTGGTTGCAAATTTTGTTGTGTAGGCCCCCTCGGTGGATAGTGTTGTTGTTGGGGTGGTGGTGGTGGTCGAGCTTGTTGAGGTGGTGGTTGTGGCGGGTTCAAAGCTCCTTCATTGTTGGCGTAAGAGAATCCGGGATGATTTCTTGTGGCCGGATTGGCCCAATGCCCTTGGTTCCCCGCGACATATTGTACTTGCTCCAAGGATCCTTCTCCTTGCTCTCCTCCCACATACATGGCTTGAGATTGGTCTTGCCAATCACACATTTGGTTGGTTGGTGCGGAGGTGGAAGGGGTTCCTTGGAGCTCCGTGATAAAATTCTCCAGTCTCTCCACTACCTTGTGGAGAGAGTCAAACTTGCTTGTAAGCTCCGCTACGGCCTTCGCTTCATAGATACTAGTCGGCTTCAAGGAGGACGTAGAGTGTCCTCGCTCATCGCCCCATTGTTGATTGTTTGAGGCCATCTCCTCAATTAGGGCCATAGCTTCTTCGGGAGTCTTTGATAAGATAGCACCATTCGCCGCGGCGTCAATAATTTGTTTGGTCCCCGGTTGGAGACCATTGTAGAAGCTATGAACTAGCTCCCAATCTTTAATGCTATGGTGCGGGCATTAATGCTGCAGATCTTTAAAACGCTCCCAAGCCTCATAGAGCGTCTCTTGGGGTCCTTGCTTGAAGGACATAAGAGCGCTCCGAATCTTCACCGTCTTGGAGGGCGGATAGAACTTGTCAATGAATGCACTCGCCAACTCGTCCCAAGTGGTGAAGACTCCCTCAGCTTGCGTCCTCAACCAATAAAGTGCCTTGTCCTTTAGCGTGAAGGGGAAGAGACGCAGTCTGATGGCATCGATGGAGACCCCCAGCATCTGAAATGTGGCGCACTTCGACAAGAATAATTGGATGTGGTAGTGGGGATTTTCATGGGCATTCCCATGAAATGGATCCTGCTGCATCAGAACCACTAATCCAGTCTTCAGCTCAAAGTTCTTGTCAGCCGCCAACTCCGGCATGGCAATGGATGAGGTCGTAGAAGAGGTCTTAGGCCGAAGCCTATCTCGAATAGAAATTATTCTCGCCATCCTTGCCGCTAATTGGTCCGCAGTTTCCGGGTTGGTCATAAACCTCCCTTTCGGATTTTGTCTCCTTTCCGCTCTAAGTCTCCGCGCGGTACGTTCGATCTCGGGGTCAAATAATATAGCTTCAGGGTCCGCCGTAGATCTCGTGTACATGCACAGGGAAAACAGAGTTTCAAAGAAATGATTAGTACCGTGGAAGGGTTAGGTAAAAATAAAGAAATAAAATAATAATAATAAAAAAGAAATAGTTAGGGTGGTAAGATCAAACGCAATCGCCTCCCCGGCAACGGCGCCAAAAACTTGATCGCTCCGGAATGTAACCCAAAGAACGGTTGTAGTTTTACCGCAAGCGCACGGTATAGCGGCGAGCGGGATATCGAACACAGGGAGGACGAATGACCGTGCTTGTTCCAATCAACCTGGCTATTTAAGAAGAGAGAAAGTTGCCTTTGGCGATCCTGTCACAATCGTCAGACAAAGTACGGAAATATCAAATCAAATAAAGAACGTCTAGGGAATGGGGAATCCCCGCTACTCACCGTATCTCGTCAATGTGGTTCATCGGTATCAAAATTGCTAGAATAAGATTTTGGAGGAACTAGTTGCAACTGAATGTAGAACCTAGCTCACGCTCTCGCGCTATTGCCGGTCTATAGCTATCCTAGGTTCGGGTCCAATCTCTTGCAAACCCTAGCCTAGGAAAGCTAGCATTAGGATCAACATCATCGTTCAATCGTGCCCCGAGCCCACTCTCGTGCAAACTCGGGCCACGACCTAGGTTGGGATAGTTCCTACCCGTCCAATCTCTTGCAAACGGGTATCGGCACGGAATTGCAACCGGGAACCCTAGTATCGGTCCAATCTCTTGCAAACCGATACTACGGAAATTCGATTCCAACCCAATTCGGATTTCTAGGGTTTCCTATCGATTTGGGATCCAATCTCTTGTAAATCCCAATCGGTATGAACTCCTAGCTATCCGTAGTAAATCGATCCCAATCTAATCCCTAAATAACAATTCTAGCAAGATTTCTACTAATTCATCACAAATATGAAGTTGGGCTTGTAGGGTTCATCCCCACGCCCCAAGACGTGGAGACTACTCATAATTCATAGCAAGATCACAAAAATAAACAATGAAATAAGCAATAGAATTCATCACAAAATTGAGATATGCAATAAAAATAGGATTTTTAGAGAATAGAGACACAAACCAATGGAGTTCTTCAATTATTCCAACAAAAATCAACTTTTGTCTCCTCTCCAATCTCAAGAATAAAGCTAAAAAGTAAATCTAAAAAGCTGCAAAAATCTAAGAGAAAAGCTCCCCAAAACTAGGGTAAAAACCGGGGTTAAATACCCCCCAAAATCGTCCAAAAACTGTGACCAAAATACCCCTGCGCAGCCTGAAATCCGCAATTTTCGCTACAGGCAGCGCGTCGCACTCGGTCGAGTGACAAAAGTCGCTCGGCTGAGTGACAAACCCTGTAAATTTCCAGTAAGTAGGGGCCTTCAGGGGTCTTCTCCTCGGGAGTCGCTCGGGCGAGTGAGTTGTCGTCACTCGGCCGATAGCTTCATGGTACTCGGGCGGACGGGATTATCTACTCGGCCGAGTGGGTCTTCTGAAGCTCAGGCAGCCGAAAAACAGTAACTTGGCGATTTTTGAATGGCTTCGTCTGGGCGCCACTCGGGCGGACGGGGTCTTGTCACTCGGCTGATGTGGTCTCCGTTGCTCGGCCGAGTGCACGTATGAAACGTATCAGATCTGGTTGGCCGAGCGGTGTCTCGCTGGTCGGCCGAGTGGCTCCTCCACTCGGCCGAGTGGGACACAAAAAATGCCCAATCAGCTTGTTTTGGCCTCCTCGTCGCTCCTGCGACGTCCGTTCTTCTTCCGATCCTCTCCAACAGCGAAATACCCCTTGGGGAGGTCGTCGGTGACCCTCTGGAGTAAGCGCATCTCGAGATCACTCCAAATCGCACCAAATCACCTGAAATGCGACAAAAACAACAAATCGTGAAAAGCTTCGCAATATCGTCGATATATCGTGAAAAACATGATTTGGGCGATCTAAATGGCATGCAAACATGCGGGAAAAAAGTGTAAAATAAGGAGTGATCAGGGGGATTTCAGTGATCGCCGGTGGGGAGATGTGGGGGGTGGTGGGGGTGGGGGTGTTTTAAGAGATGGGGAGTGGGTGGGGGTTGGGGGGGATGTCGATGGCGCCGTCGGTGGCGGTGGCGCCGTCGATGGCGCCGTCGATTTAAACAGTAGAGGGGGTTTCGATTGGAGAGGGAGAGGCAGCAACGGGGGGGTTTGAAGGGGGGTTTGTGTGGAGAGGGGGGGCGGGGATGGCGGCACCGTCGGTGGCAGTGGCGTCGTCGACGGGGCCGTCAGATGAGTAGGACGAAGAGGGGGGAAGAGAGGGGAGGCGACGGAGAGATAGAGAGGGGAGAGAGAGAGAGAGAGAGAGAGAGAGAGAGAGAGAGAGAGAGAAGCAGGGAGCTGACCGGATTCGGGTGGCGAAGCTGGCTGCGACGGCGTCGGTGCAGGAGGAGACGGTGCTGGGGTTTGAACGAGTAGGTGGGGGGTAAGTCGGCTCGGGGGGAGGGATTTGTGGGGGTAAAATTTTAGGGTAAAAAGAGTTAACGGCGAGATTAAAAGGAAGCGAAACGGGTTGGTTTAGAAACCCGACCCGACTCGGTCCGAGCAGCTAGGCTGATCGACCGGGTCAATGTAAAATTTTTGATCGAAAAACTCCCTTGTATGCTCGATCGAGCAGCTTGATGCTCGGTCCGCGTCGAATCTTACTCGGGCCGAGCCAATAATATTCTGTCCAGGTCGATAGAGTGACGTTTTCTCGCTCAAATTTCAACCCTGTACGACTCGATCGAGCTGTTGGATGCTCAGTCCGTGCCAATAATATCCTGTCCGGGTCGACAGAGTGACGTTTTCTTGCTCAAATTTCAAGCCTGTACGACTCAACCGAGCAGTGTGTTGCTTGGTCCACGTCGTATCTTCGCTTTTGCCGTGTCTGCACTGCTCGAACGAGCATTGAAGCTGCTCGTTCCGAGCCTCCTGTGCCTCCTGTGCCATTTCTTTTTCTTTGATTTTCTTCCCAGATCTTCAAGTCTATTGCTCTCCTCCGGCTCCCTTCCGTTTATAATGTCCATATGCATACCCCCACTTGTCCATCCTACACAAAAGACGAACTCATCAAATTTTTTTGATTTTTGTGGTTTTGTCTAAAAATACGAAATAAAAAAATAGGAAAAAGAAAGTCCAAAGTCTACAAAATTGGGTTGCCTCCCAATAAGCGCTCGTTTTCAATCATGAGCTTGACTCTCTCTAATATATCAATGCTCATTTGGCGTGCACGGTGGTTGTTCGTCAATCTTTGGGGTGGTGTAATTCGGCGGCATTTGATTTCTGCCTACTTCAAGATTCTCCTCAATATAGCTTATCCTCTGCAGTCCTTGATGATTTGGAGAAAGACGTAGAAACTCCTCATCCAATACTTGGATGTACGCGATGATCGCTTTGTTGTAGGTTGGGTCGCCGTTATCGTCGATGCTTGCCCTCATTGGGTCCTTCAAGACCCCATCGGTAGTAAAATCTTCAATTGCTTCTTCTTCGAGAAGCTCCAGATAACAAGCCCCTTCTACATGGGCTCGCTCCCTCATCGGCTTTTGTAGCCAGAAATCAGCTTCAATATCCCCCACATTGAGGGAGAGGGTCCCTTCCCGGACGTCTATAAGAACGCCGATCGTCGCCATAAAGGGGCGGCCGAGTATGAGTTGAGAGCTCCCTCCCTCAGGCATGTCAATGATGATGAAGTCGACTAGAACACATAGCCCTGGAGGTATTTGAAGGATGACGTCCCTCGCTATTCCCACCAGGTAGGTGATAGAATGATCGGCGAGCTGGATGGACATGCTCGTCGGTTCCAGCTCACTTCCCGTCTGGAGTCTTTTGAAGATGGAGAGGGGCATCAGGCTGATGCTAGCCCCTAACTCAATCAACGCCCTGCTGATCAGCATCCCTCCAATGGAGCATGGCACAGTGAAGCTCCCCTGATCCGGTAGCTTCCAGGGGTGGTGATTTCTGATAACGGAGGTGGAATCCTCCAATAGCTTTATTTCTTCGAGCCTCCTCTTTTCCATGATGAGATCCTTTAGAAATTTTGCGTAGGTCGGGATCTCGGTGATGGCATCTATAAACGGGATGTTCAGCTGAATCCCTTTTAATCACTCCATAAACTTGGAGTACTTCTTCTCTAATTTTGCTAGGGCTAGCCTCTGTGGGTATGGAGGAGGGAGGTCTAGAGACTTTGCCCTTAGATGCATCAACGGGAGGCGACGTTGTAGTAGGTGTGACGGGAGGTGCATCCGCATTCTCCTCAATAGTGATAGGCCATTCAGTGGCCTCAACTCTGTCGCTGTCATCAACAGCTTCTTCGATGGTGACCTTCTCCTTGTTAAGCACCGGAACCATAACAGGATCAGTCACCCGTCCTCCTCGTGTGGTCACTGAAACCACGGCATTGGCTTGAGCTCTAGGGTTAGTCTCCAGATGGGAGGGTAATCTCCCCTGATTCTTTAACAGCTGCGACATTTGCCCCCTCAGTTCATCGAGTGAAGAATTAATATTCTTGAATTGGTTCGATGTATCCTGATTGAAGCAGATCTAGCCGCTCATGAAGGTCTCCAGCGTGGCTTCGAGGTTGGACTTGGGCGAAGCCGGTGCAAAATTCTGCTGAGGCGGCCTGTTGAACTGATATCCCGGTGGCCTGTAGGGCCCAGCTGTCCTAAAGCTGCCCTGCTGCTGGCTCTGCTGCTGCTGAGGAGGAGGAGGAGGTCTCTGAAATTGCGTAGGTTACAGCCCTTCACTTGGGTTTCCATAGGAAAACCCCGGGTGATTCCTGGCAGCAGGATGCAGCCACTGATTCCGTCCCTCTCCTTGGACGTACTGTACGGCCTCGGATGTCTCAGCACCCTCATTGTATCCCTCACTAGGGATATATCCCGAATCTACGTACTCCTCCCCGGGATGATAGGAGGTGATGGGTGCTGCAGGAATGGAGTCTAGTCGCTGCTCGATACGGGCCACTTGCTTGCACAAGGTCTCGATGTGAGAATCCAAGTGACTAGCGACCTTGACCTCAGGAGTCCGGTTCACAACGGTCCGCTCATCGTTCCAGTACTGGGTGTTGGCCGCCATGTGCTCCAACAAATCTATAGCCTCCTCGTGAGACTTATCAAGTAAGGCGCCCTGCGCCGCAACATCGATAATCATCTTGGTGCTAGGTTGGAGCTGATTGTAGAAGCTCTGCACAAAATCCCAGGGCTCGATCCCATGGCAAGGACACTGGTGTTGGAGGTCCTTGAACCTCTCCCAAGCCTCGTAAAGTGACTCCTGTGGGCGTTGCTTGAATTTCTATATAGCTCCACGGATCCGGACCGTCTTCAAAGGTGGATAAAAATTATCCACAAATGCAAGAGCAAGCTTCTCCCATATGGTGAAGTGGTTGGGGGGATGAGCTCGAAGCCAGTAGGAGGCTTTGTCCCTCAAAGTGAAAGGGAAGAGCCGCAGCTTCACTGCATCATCACTGGCGTCCTTCGCCTTGAATGTATCACACTTCGCCAAGAAGGAGTTAATGTGATGGTTGGGATTTTCATGAGGATGCCCGTGGAAGGGATCCTGCTGCATAAGATTAATCAACCCCGTCTTGAGCTCGAAGCTCGTCGCCGTCAGCTGCGGCCTAAGAATTGAGGAGTTGTTCCCAAAAGTAGGTTTCATGTGGTCCCTGATGGACCCAGTGCAAGGTGGAGGAGGAGGAGGAGGAGGAGGATTTTCTCTCATCTGAGTAGATGGAGATGAACTTCTGCTAAAGGCTCTCAAAGCACTGGCTTTCTTTTCGATCTCAGGATCGAATAATAATTCTCTAGTAGCCCCTTTGTAGCAGGTGTTCATGCACCAACAAAACTTAGAAAAATACCGTCAGTAGCACCGAAATAAATAAGAAGAATAAAAATGATGGAAGTGTGAGACATGATAAGAATGCTGGCAAACTCCACAAAATAAAAACAAACTGAGATGGAACACTATTGCCGTCCCCTGCAGCGATGCCAAAAACTTGACGCACCCGTAACCTACACCTAGGTTCCACCTGACGGTGTCACGATCGTCAGGCGTAATATGGCGCCTATGCTACGATTTCGGACTCAATCCGCAAGCGGCCGGTGTCGAGTTATAGTATATAAGATGTCGGATCCCACAGGGACGGTGATAGTGCCAATTGGTTCTCAGTCTATTTCTAAATCTAGAAGTGAGGTAGCCGACGGGGTAAAAGGTTTGGGTTGGTTGTTGTTTGTTGTAATGCTAATAAAAGGGACTAGGGCTTTAGGGATCACCACTAGGATCGTTGGGGGTCGATGTTAGATAGGATCCTTGCATTGCATTAGAGTTAGGGAATTAATTCCCCAATTCATACCACTCTCGTGGGTTAGAATTACGGGGTATTTAGGTGCCTCTCGTTGACGCAATGGCGGTAGCCGTCAACGTAGCGGTAAAGTTCGTCAATGGATCCCCTCAAGGCGCAAGCCGTGCATGGTCACTTGCCTTGGTTGGATCCAACGATTTCCCTATTCGAATCCTTAGATACCCCTTAAGAATATCAATTCCACAGAGTGTGGGCATGATCTTAGTAGGGGTTACCTACGGATTCGGTAGGATCAACCGAAATACAACCCTAAGTCCCAACTTCAATGTAGGGATCCAGATCTACATTTCCCCCCTAGAATCCTAGGGCTAACCCATCAACCCTAGAATAAATCTTCTCACGCATCGCAATAGTGGCAGACAAAAACATCAATTCCAAAGAAGAAAACATTATAGTAATCAAAAGATTAGATCTAAATACTTACAGCGAGAATAGACGAATAATAGATCCAGAAAAAATTCGAATTCCAATAGGCAAAGGTAAACAAGAACAAAAGCAATGATCCAAGTGTTTAATCCAAAAATTGCTTACAAAAATTACTCTTCGCAAATTCCTACAAAAATAGCCCAGTACTCCCCGTCTCCACACTGTAAAAATTCCTAATTGAAAAGCTTCTGTCAATCGTCGCATAGCTCGCAGCTTCAACGCCTCCCCGAGATCGCGCGCATCGTGATCTTCGAATTATTTCCAAAAATGGCCCTGAAATTGCCGACCGAGTAGGTGACTCGGTCGAGCAATAAGATGCTCGTTCAGTGGCTCGGGGGGAGCAAAGAAGCTGCTCGAATGAGCACTACAAAAAATTAGAGTTGCTGCTCAGCCTACCCGCACCGAGCTGCTTCTTGCTCGGTCCAAGTAGGCGTAGACTTGGTTAGCTGCTCGGGGCGCGTCGCTTAATGGAAATTGAGGATGCTAGACCGAGCAGCTGAACTGCTCGGTCCGAGCCAGCCTGTGTCAGCTCCCTTCTCAATCTGATATGGCTCGGTCGAGCAGCTGAGCTGCTCGGACAGAGCATTTTCTAGGAAAATGCTGCAGAAGCTCCAGGGGGCTGTGTCTCTCTTTGCTCTCTCTCTCTTCTCTCCTCCAAATGGCCTCAAAAGTGTGGCGAACTCCTCCAGAGCTCCGCCAACGAGCTCACAAGTACTTCGGATGTGTACATACCCTAGTTGGGGTCCAAATCGCTCCAAAATCCCTGAAAACTCACAAAACACTCCGAAACTCGAAAATATCGTCAGAAATTCAATATCGTAGTTAAATGAGGGATTTGGATGCGAAAATGGCATGAGATGCAATGGAATAATGATATGAAAATAGTGTAAAATATGGACACATCAGTTGATCCGACAGGGTGCGAGAAAAGGATGGAGTTAGGGAGGAAGGTGGACGAGTTCTGATATTCAGCACGCAGTTAATAATCAAATAAACCGAATGATTAAGCACAAACCAAGCAAAGACACACGAGACTTGGTAACGCAGTTCGGCACATCTACATCTACGGGGCCACGCCCAGAAAATCAGATTATTCCACTAAAAATATCAATGAATACAATCACTAATATCACTTTTCTATAAGGACGAACAACCCCCCCCCCCCCTCAATACAAACCGTGATGGGTGGTCTCTACCAACCCATGGAGTAATCTATGAAAACTCCCCTTGCATGCAAGATTCCCTTGCAGAACTAACTAGAATCAACTCTCTTGATACCCCTACCTCGGTAGCCATCAGCCTCCTCCCGGAGTTCTTCGATGGACTTTCGCAAAATCCGTAACCTAGCTGCAATACTGCACATCCCTTTTATACTTCGCTCCCCCTAAATCACGGAGTAGAGAGGGAAGGTTGCTAGATCAAATCTATGCAGATCGACAGCCCGCAAGGATCAGAACCAATACAGCCAAATTGGGTCCGCTAAATCTTCATGATAAGACAACATATATCTGCGAGCAAAAATCTCTCTAACGGATTCTCCAATAAATCCGAGAGACAGCAGCTTCCAAATAAATCTTCAATGGTTCTTCAATCTCAACAACATATACCAGAAAACATTAAAGAACCTGCAATAAGATCTGGAGTACTCAATCTTAGAAAATCGCTGAAGATCGACATACATTTCCAGACTTCTAACACCACATGTTGAACCTCATGTTGCAACATGATGTTCAACATAACATCCAACGTGGCCAAGGTGTTCAACATATCAACCAATCATGGCCAGTGGATGAGCTCTCTCCTTCAAGATAATTAAGACCAGACATAACTATAATCAGGTGCCACTACTGACAACACAGTCACACACGAATGACCTAACAAACTCCCCCTTTGGCTTTTAGTGGCACAATCATACTAGATCATACAGAGCTGAAAATGAATGATATAATAGGAGGAAAATATACATAAACGAGGGAGTCCAATAACAGATCCAAAAAAATCATTTCTGAGAGCTCCATATAACAGCATACATTGGCCAACTAACCGAAGCAACAAATTAGATGATGCCCCCATCATACAAACCAACATACTAACCATCAACATAGTCAGTCATTAACAGCCAGCCGGTAAAAAACAAATCACAACAACATACCATTCCAACATATTCTCCCCCTTTGGGCCACTAGAACCAAAGAACATACCTCACTTAGTCCCACTTCCAGATGCATGGTCCACGGATTCTGAAGAGACAGGAGGGAGCTTGGACTTCAGCTGAGAGAGTCCGTCCTTAAGCATGACTTTGTGAGCTTCGAGCAAAAATTTTTGACTTTGAAGAACCGACAGATGATTCTCTACATTATGTAGTGCCTTTTCAAACACTTGGATGTCCTCCATAATCAGAGACTGAGAGATCTCAGAGAAATGAAGATCAGGGATAACAGGAACAGATGGAGGCTGCCTGACAGCAGAGGTTGATCCAGATCCAGGTGAAAGTGGAGATGAGGGCACAGTCCCAGTTCCAGAGGAGGGCAGCCTATAGATATCATCAATTTTGCTTACCACAGACTTAACTGTGTATGAGATACCCTCACATGGAATAGATGGTTCTGAAGCAGAGGGAGAAATATTCTGAGCTAGAAGCATCAATGTGATGAGACAGGCATGGGGCAGAGAAGATGAAGGTGTAGAGTGACTCAGATAGTGACAATATGGAGTCAAATATAATTCTTCCAAGATTATAGGACTGCTTAGTACCAGCAGAGTAGAGCAATTTGCACATTTCCTTTGTGACCACAGAAACATTAGATGTTGGGAGCCAGTTTCTAGTGGCAATCCTATACAACAGAAAGAATTTTGCAGATAGTGATGAGGAAGAGAATGCTGAAGACTTGGGCCAACAGTCCAATTTTCCACCCGTGACAACCTTCACAAATGTATCATAGTCATCTGCAACAGATTCCCCAAAGGCATGCAAAGACTGAGGGGAGTACCACTTCAATATCTTTTTCAACACTGAGGGTGAGAATGAGATAACCTTCCCCCTGATGAAAGCTCGAAATGCCCATCTAGATGATGGCTCTCATGCAGTCTTAGATAGGTTGCTGTAAAACTCCCTAACCAACACGGGGTTGTAGGACTTGAAACAAGTGGCAGCATGGAAGAGGTTGAGATCTTTTAAAATAGATATAAACAGAGTCTTGGAAAAAGAAGGGATAGATACGGAATTTTCAGCATGAATGGTTCTATCAGAGTATATGGACCATCTCTTCGTACATGACTTATCAAAGAATATCTTGGTTATAGCATCAGAAGCAGTAAACGGAGGTGAAGAGGGAGAACCTGAAGTACCAGAACTTTTGGTTCTTTTTGAAGGAGACTGGTGGCATGGTTGGTGGGAGCAGCACGCTTTCTAGATCCACTCCTGGCCTTGATAGCATGTGGGGGAAGCAGGTCAACTTCAGGAGTACCCGACAGAGGAACAGAGCCAGCTTCTTCTTGCACAGCTGGCTTGCAAGTTGCATCAGATGTTGCAACATCGTGTGCAATATCACTAGGAATAACACCTTCTAGTGATGCACCAGTATCATCAATGGGAGTAGCATCAATAAGGACTTCTATATGCCCAGTGTCAACAAGGGGATCCACGACTGGCATAGCTCCAGTGCCATCTTCATGCATACCCACAGGACCATCTTCAAGCATTGCATCTGCATGAGACATAACAACTGCCTCCTGAACGGGAACTTCTTCATAAGCTTACGACATATGAGTCTCAAATGGAGGGTCAGATTCAACTAACTCTGGGGATCTTCTATATGAGTACCTGCTTCACCCGCATCAGGAAGATCAGCCACATCAGTCACATCAGCCACATCTACGACATCATCTAGGATAGGTGAAATTTTAGGTTGGTCCCCTTGAAGAAGTGCATCACCTCCATTAGCATCTTCATTGTTTAAATCACTACCCTTAGGTTCAACATGGACACAAGAATCCTTAACATGAACATCCACTGGACTCGAATTAACTTCACCATCAACATCTACTCTACACTGCTCAGCAGAGATGGAAGACTCTGAATCAGAAATCTCCAACACAACTACTTCAGAAATTCTCATAGATGGTCTCCTTGGCCTCCAGGTGGTAAGAATGATCTCGTCATCATCTGGCACCTCAATACTCACCAACTTGCCTCTCAACTTGTCTAATTTGAAAGGACCAAAGCTAACTCCGAAAAAATCCAACCAAGAAAGATCCAATTTACGCCCAGTCCTACGGAGGTGCCAGAATCAGTCATGAACAGTGACTGGTGAAGGAAACTCTTCATCTTCTTTAGAATCCGACAATGAGGGTTTGACAGGATGGAGAGGAATATCAAGAATTGGGGAAAATGGCACCAACTCCGAATCCGATGTAAAGATGAAATGCATGTTATCAGGAGACATTAGATAAGAGGAGGGATGAGAATTACCGAAGGACGAAACCCTAGCAGACCGTGGAGCCACCCCCTTTCGTTTAATCTGTGAAGGAGATGATGAGGACACGCCCCTTTTTGACGAGTACGACCGACGAGAGGAACGGCGAGGTGCCTGAGATGCTTTTCTGCTTCGATCTCGAGCCATTTCAGCTAATGTAAGGATCAATTCGGAAGAATTGATCAAGAACCCTAGAAGAACATATCCAAGGCTTTGAAAGAGTTTGCGAAGAAAAGAGCGCCGAAAAAAATCACTAATATGGGAAACACTCAAAATTGGGCTAAACTTTAACCTAGCCCGACCAACTAACTCCGGCCCATTACCCCCTTATGTTGCAACATAAAGTGCAACATTATATACAATATAATATGCAACATTAGATACGAAAAAGCCCAAGAGCATGTCACAATTCTTTAAATCTGCTAGAATTTTGGGGTTTCGTGAAGATGTCAGCTAATTGGCTAGAAGTTGCAACATATTCCATGGCTAGTAATTTCTTGTCAACCAACTCTCTGATGAAGTGGTGTCGGATGTCTATATGTTAGGTTCTGGAATGTTAAACAGGATTCTTGGAGATGTTGATAGCACGCTGGTTGTCACATAAGATAGTCAGTACACCCTGCTCTATGATGTGTCATTATATTACACGTTATATCTATATGATTACACGTCAAATAATTGCTCACTTACATATTTCATACACTTTTACGCTCATAATTGGAACTATTGTACTTTAAGATTGTTTGGTTGCATTTCAGGGAATATCGATCGATTTGGAGTATATTGGAGGAGAGAGCGCGTTCTTCGACACCGGAACTCTTGAGGCGCTGCGTTCGATGACTTAAAGCTGCCGGGGAGTAAGGAAGGGGCAAGAGAGAAGGGAAGAAGAAGAAGAGAATGAAGAAAGCATGGTTCTATAATACCATGACTCATGGATTTTGTTGGAATTTCATAAATTCCATATTTCTATTCCCATATGATTTTGATGTGACAAACACATTCAGTGCTACTAACTCTATGTATGCAGATACATATCAATGCTGAGTTCCACACAAATGAGATATCTTCATGCATACTCAATCAGATATATCAATCATGAAGCTGGAAAGACAAAGGCACCTAACACTACAGGAAAACAGAGCAAAAAGGACGACAAATATCCGTCCTTTTTGCCCAAATTCCGTCCTTTTAGGTCGAAAAGGACGGATATAGGACGTACATTTTCCGTCCATTCAGCGACATCCTATATTTCCGGCTGTCCTATTTCTGTCCTATATTTTAACCCTAAGGACGGATATAGGACAGATAAAAACCGTCGCAAAAAAGACTTAATTCGGACAATTTTCGTCCTAATTCCGTCCTATATCTTAATTAATTACTTCTAAGTAACTAAGTAATTAGTCTTAATTAATTAACTATTCCGTCCTATATACGTCCTTTAAAGCGACAAATTAATTAAGATTTCCGTCCTCAATCCGTCCTATATCTTCCTAAAAGTTTTCTATATTCCGTCTTATATCCGTCCTATATGAGTTGTTTGGTTGTTAATTATCCGTCCTAAATCCGCCATATATCCGTCCTTTAATGGAATAAATTAATTAAAAAATCCGCAGCCGGCAATAGCCGGCTGCGGTGTCGCCGCCGCCGTTGTTTGGCGGTGTTCATCCCCAAACACAAAAAATTCATCAATATTCATACCCAAACATCAAAAATCATACCCAAACATCAAAAATCCATCAAAATTCATACCTAAAAATCAAAAATTCATCCCCAAACACAAACACAAATAAGATACAATTCATCAAACACAAAATTTAACACACATACCAAACAAAAACGAAATCAACAAAATTACAATAAACAAAAATTCCCCAAGCACAATAAAATTACAATCATTCATCAAAATATAAACAAAAAGACAAATCAATATGAAAATATAAACAAAGGATCTGAAAAAGAATTGTAATCATACCTCTTTTAGTCATATCAAGTTTTCCTAAACAAAACCAAACAAGAATTGATTGTTAGTATTTATAAAACAAATAAAATAAATTTATAAGGAACAAAGAGCAAAAAACTTCACCATGACAGATTGGATTCTGGAAAGAAAGAGAAAAGAACAGTCGAGATAAGAAAAGTCATAGTATTTATAGAAGATTGGATTCTGGGAAAGAAAAATCGTGTAATACTCAAGGACGGATTTAGGACGGACGGTAAGGATAAAGGACGGTTTCATAGGTTTGATATTTTCATATCCCGCCAAAAAATTTCAATATCCGTCCTATCTCCGTCCTATATTATTTGAATTTTCGATTTCCCGCCAACAATTTTTTAATTCCCGCTAGCAAATTTTAGTCCGACCTTTATATCTTAAAAATGTACAACGGAAATAGGACGGAATATGGGCGGGTAGGACAGAGTATTTTTTTAGAAAAGAACGAAAGGACGGTTTCATAGGTTTGATATTTTCATATCCCGCCAAAAAAATTCAATATCCGTCCTATATCCGTCCTACATTGTTTGAATTTTCGATTTCCCGCTAACAATTTTTTAATTCCCGCTAACAAATTTTAGTCCGACTTTATATCTTAAAAATGTACGACGGAAATAGGACGGAATATGGACTGGTAGGACAGAGTATTTTTTAGAAAAGAACGACGGAAGCTGTCCATCCTAAATCCGTCTTATAAGCCGCGGAATAAACTGCCCATTGAAATAATTAAAGTCGTAACTTTCTCAAAAACCATCGAATCGGCGCATCTCCAAAATCCTTCAATCACACCCTAAAATGACCCACTTCAAATAATTCATAGTTTTCAATTCCAAATCTTATTCTTTCTGCCGGTGTTTTTATTTGGCTTAGGATCTATTGATTTAATAACTGAAATAAATTAATGTAATAACTGAAATAAATTAACTTAAATAAAGGACGGATTTAGGACGGACAACTTAATCTTTTTTTGATTAAGAAATCCGTCCTTTATTCGTCCTCTGTCCGTCCTTTTATGTGTATAATAAAAATTATTTTTTATTTTATATAAATAAGAAATAATAATTAATACAGGTCCGTCCTATGACCGGCCTTTATGCTAGAATAATTTTTTTTAAAATTTTTTAAATAAATAATAATTTAAAAAAATATTAGTCCGTTCTTTCTCCGTCCAATATCCGTCCTTTACTGTATCCCA
This sequence comes from Scilla litardierei, assembly GCA_030789695.1. NCBI lineage: Eukaryota > Viridiplantae > Streptophyta > Magnoliopsida > Asparagales > Asparagaceae > Scilla > Scilla litardierei. The sequence continues at coordinate 529,678,836 of CM061142.1, forward strand.
AAATTGTAATTTTTCATTTTTAAAAAGAAAAAGGAAAATAATGAGCATTCCATCCTATATCCGTCCTTTTTAAAATGCCGTCTTATTTCTATCCTATTTCCGTCCCAATTTATTAAAAATTAAAGGACGGCTATAGAACGGAATTTTAATCCGTCCTTTTAGGTCCGTTTTCTAGTAGTGTAATCCACAACTTGGATATACAATCACTTGATAAGGATCTCCTGCAAAGAAGCTTCTCAGACTCAGTTGCAGATGCAGTCCTATCTACGGCTTTATGTAATCAATGCAAAATTTATTTTATTAGAGTCACAAAGCCTTGTGATAATATATCTTATTCATCTAGGTTCCATTCCTCAGAGATCTACACTTCCCAATTTCGAAAATTCGCAACTTTGAAAATTGGCAGCCAATAACCCCATTTTGGTCGACCAATTTTAAACCTTCGAATTTGGTTATGGGATTGCATATGCAAACTCCCCTAACCGTGTAGATTCTAGAAATGTCTTCCAACGGTCGAAATTCTCTCTCTAAATTTTGGTCGACCAATGTGTCCTTTTGGTCGACCAATTTCAAAACTAGCCGTTTTGATCCCAAATTTTCAGGGACGGTTCCTGCCCGTTTTCCAACGTTAACTACAGTCCCCAACCGTCCCTAAACACTATAAATAAAGGGGTAGACCCTCTCTTTTCTTTCACACACTTTCCTCTTCTTTACTCTCTTATTTGTTGGAATCAAGTCTTCCCTTTTCTAAAGCTTTAGGCCATTAGTTGTTCTTTTCTTATTTGTAAGAAGAAATATTTAGATTTCCTTCTTCATTTAAGAACGGAAGAACTTGGTTTTTCAACATCATTTTGGAAAGTTGTTTGTGTTCATAATTGAAGAAGAAATCGATTGATCTCTCTCTCTTCTTTTATGAACCAGAGAATTTCAAGTGTTGCGCTTCATTACATATCTTTTACATCTTGAAGTTCTTCTTCTAAACACCATCCTTGAATTCATTCTCTGAAATTTATAACAAGGCTATAGGTGTTTTTCTATTTCATTATTTTACAGGTTTGAATCTCTGTTAGAGATTGTACAAAGTTTGGGACACGGGGAGTGTCGCCATTTTTGTAAGTTGGTGCTTGCGGGGCAAGTGATTATAGTGGATTGAAAATCTCTACGGCGTAGAGGACTGGAGTAGGATCACAAGGATCCGAACCAGGATAAATCTCTGTGTTTGCGATTGATTTAATTTCAGTACTTGTCCTTTTATTTCTGTGCCATCTTTGCAAATATTACTAACATTTTATTTGCGACATTTTTTTAATATACACTATTCACCCCCCCCCTCTAGTGTATTGATCCTTACAGGCTAAAATTACATTTGGTATCAGAGCAAGGTTAAGATGGCAGCAAGTTCCTCAAACATGAACGCAGTTCCACACAACTACAATCAGCATCCTGAAGGGCACTCTCAAACTCGTCCTCCTCTATTTGATGGTTCAAATTATTCATATTGGAAAATACGAATGGAGATTCATCTCCAAAGTATCAATTATGAAATTTGGGACATCGTAGAGTCAGGATACGAAAAGCCAACAACTCCTGTTGCTGATTGGACCATCAACGACAAAACTGCAAAAACCAACAACTCAAAGGCCATGAATGCTTTATTTTGTGCTATGGATAAACATGAGTTTAATCGAGTATCTCAGGCCAAAAGTGCTAAGGAGATTTGGCATATACTTGAGGTAACTCATGAAGGAACCAGTAAAGTGAAGGAAACTAAGATTTCCGTTTTGGTTCACAAATTTGAGTTGTTCAAGATGAAGGACCAAGAGACAATTGGAGAAATGAACACCAGGTTTACTAATATTATAAATTCTTTAAGTGCTCTTGGAAAAACTTACACTTCTCTTGAACAGGTTCGCAAAATTCTTAAAGCTTTAATTCCAGTATGGCGTCCAAAGATCACCGCTATTGAGGAAGCCAATGATCTTTCCACATTATCTATGGAAGATCTTATTGGTAACTTAATGGCCCATGAAGTTACACTACAAGATGAGAAAGAAGAATCAGATCAAAAGAAGAAAGTACTTGCCTTCAACGCAACATCAGATAATGAAGATTCAGATGATGATATGGCATTTTTTGCCAAAAACTTCAGAAAATTCTTTCAGAATGGTAAGTATAATAACTTTAAATCTAAAAATACTGATTCTTCTCTTTGCTTTAATTGCAATAAGCCAGGACATATGAAGAAAGACTGTCCTCTTCTCAAAGCAAAGTTCAAAACTTCCAATAATGATCAATCCAGAAGAGAAAGGAGGTTTGACAAAATGAAAAAGGCATTTGCAGCAACATGGGATGATTCTTCAGATGATGAAGATGATGATCTAAATGAAAGTGCTAACATGTGCTTTATGGCACAAGAAGATGAAGATGAGGTAAGTTCTTTTAATAACGAAGAATTACTTGATGCATTAAAAGATCTCTATTCTCGTTTCAAAAAATTGAATAATCAACATAAATCTTTGAAACAGAATAATGATGATCTTCTTATTAAATATCAAGAATTATCTTCTTCTAAGAACACTACATCTATTGAAAATACATCTTCTCAAAATTTAAATCTTAGTAAAGAGAATGATATTCTCAAAACTAAGAATCTAGAACTACACTTTCAAATATCCGAAATGGATAAAAATATTTCATTACTAAAGATGAAAAACGACGAGATGTCTTCCAATATTAATAAATTTAATAAAGGAAAGACTAATCTTGATGATTTACTAAAAATACAATATCCTGCAAATCATAGAAAAGGTCTGAGATATTCTCATAAGGATGCACCCAAATCTTGTAACACTTCTTCTTCTTGTGGAATAACTACTTTTGTTAAACCTCAAAAGAAGAATCACGCATTTATTTACACAAAGAAAGTAAACATTCCTACTTCTTCTTCACAAAGAAATGTTTCTAACATTTCAAAACCATCTTTTAGGAAACCTACTACAATTAGTATATGGGTTCCTAAGAATTCATGCTTAGAAGATAGAAATGATTATATTTCTCATTATATACATGCTATAGTTCATTCTAATGATTATATTAAAAAGCCAAATTCCACTTGGGTTTGGTTTCCAAAAATCTAATCCTAAGGACCCTCAAAAAGGGGTACCAATGCTTAATGTTTTATCTTTCAGGTACCTAGGAAATTAAGATGGATTTTGGATAGTGGATGTTCAAAACATATGACAGGAAATGTCAAACTACTTTCAAACGTCAAGTACAAACAAGGAGGCACAGTTACCTTTGGTGACAACAAGAAAGGAAAAATCATAGGCACTGGAACAGTTGGCAATACAAATCAGCCTATCATTGAGAATGTTCACCTGGTTGACGGTTTGAAACATAATGTACTTTCCATTAGTCAATTATGCGATAAAAATTACAAAATAGTTTTTGAAAAAAATGATTGCATTATTTATGATTCTAATGTCATCTGTTTTATTTCGTGGTAAGCGTAAAAATAATATTTATATCTTATGCATGTCTGTTACCACAAATAATCATTGTTTAATAATTACATCTGATGATACACTTTTATGGCATAAACGTTTTGGACACACTAATTTTAAAAATCTAGCACACATTTCAAAACACAAATTAGTAAATGGAATGCCAAATATTTCTTTCAAACACAAAAATTTTTGTGATGCTTGTCAACAAGGAAAAATGCACAAATCTTCTTTAAATCAAAGGATGTTATCTCAACAAAGAGACCATTAGAACTCTTACATTTAGATTTGTTTGGTCCTTCTAGAGTAGCTTCTTTAAATAAAAGTAGATATGCATTTGTCATTGTTGATTATTATTCAAGATATACTTGGGTTATATTCTTACAAAACAAGTATGATGCATTTGATGAATTTTCAATATTTTGTAAAAAGATACAAAAAATCAAATCTTCTAACATTGTCACTATTCGTAGTGATCATGGAGGAGAATTTGAAAATGAATCGTTTACCAAGTTTTGTAATGATAATGGCATTACTCACAATTTTTCTTTTCCTCGTGCTCCTCCTCAAAATGGAGTAGTTGAAAGGAAAAATAGAACCTTACAAGAATGTGCAAGAACAATGCTTTGTAATAGTAATTTACCGAAATATTTTTGGGCTGAAGCTGTCGCAACTGCATGTTACATTATGAATAAAATTCTCATAAGGCCATTGCTTAATAAAACTTGTTTTGAATTATTCTTTGATTGCATTCCACGTGTATCATATTTTAAAGTGTTTGGATGTAAATGTTTTATTCTTAATACTAAAGATGCACTTGATAAATTTGATTCTAAATCTGATGAAGGTATTTTTGTTGGATACTCAACACGTAGTAAAGCCTACAGAGTATATAACAAAAGAACTTCAACAATTGAAGAATCACTACATGTCACATTTGATGAGAATCCCTCATCTAAGTCTCCCATTGTTGATGATGAAGAAAATATATTACCTTTATCTAATTCCTTAGATAATATCAAACTTGATGAAATTGATGCTACTAATCATTCTGTTGAGTCTATTTCAGATAATACAGATCTTCCCAAGGCTTTTGCACAAGTTCCAAATCATCCATCAGAATTAATCATTGGAGATATTACAGATGGAGTTAGAACTCGTCGTCAAATTGAACAAATGGCGCATTGTGCTTTCCTTTCATCCATTGAACCAAAGAACATCAAAGATGCATGTGAAGACAGTTCATGGATTATCGCTATGCAGGAAGAACTCAATCAATTTCAACGAAATGATGTTTGGGAATTAGTTCCCAGACCATCAGATCATTCAATTATTGGTACCAAGTGGGTATTCAAAAATAAATTGGATGAATCTGGTCAGGTAATTAGAAACAAGGCACGATTGGTTGCACAAGGTTATAATCAAGAAGAAGGTATTGATTACGATGAAACCTATGCACCAGTTGCCCGTCTTGAGTCTATTCGCATGTTATTATCATTTGCATGTTTTAAAGATTTTAAATTATTTCAAATGGATGTCAAAAGTGCTTTTTTAAATGGATTTCTTAAGGAGGAAGTTTATGTTGAACAACCTCCTGGTTTTCATCATGAAAATTTTGAAACTCATGTTTTCAAATTAAAGAAAGCTCTTTATGGTCTCAAACAAGCACCTCGTGCTTGGTATGAAAGACTTAAAAGCTATCTTTTAAATTCTGGTTATAATATTGGTAAAATAGATTCCACTCTTTTTATTAAAAATATTAAATCTGACATAATCATTATTCAAATATACGTTGATGATATTATTTTTGGTTCTACTAATGAATCTCTTTGTCAAGATTTTTCTAAGATTATGCAGAAAGAATTTGAGATGAGTCACATGGGTGAACTCAATTACTTCCTCGGTCTTCAAATCAAACAATTAAAGGAAAGAATCTTCATTCACCAAAGCAAGTACTCTAAAGAACTCATCAAGCGTTTTGGTTTAGAAAGTTCTGCAGAAAAACGTACTCCAATGAGTACATCTACATCTCTCGACAAAGACTTAAATGGTAAGAGTGTTGATCAACGTCTTTACAGAGGTATGATTGGCTCTCTACTCTATTTAACTGCTAGTAGACCAGACATTATGTTTTCAGTATGTTTATGTGCACGTTTTCAGGCAGATCCTAAAGTTTCACACTTAACTGCCGTAAAAAGGATTATTAGATATGTTAAGCACACTTCTGATTTTGGTTTATTTTATCCCAAGTCAAGCACATTTGATTTATTATCCTATAGTGATGCAGACTTTGCTGGTTGCAAATCAGATCGTAAAAGTACCAGTGGTACTTGCCACTTTTTAGGTCATGCTTTAGTATCTTGGTTTAGCAAAAAGCAAAACTCCGTTTCATTATCTACAACCGAGGCAGAATATATTGCCGCCGGTTTAGCATGTGCTCAAATCTTATGGATGAAACAAACTATATCTGACTATGGTATTGATTGCTCTACTTGCCCTATTATGTGTGATAATACTAGCGCTATTAATCTTTCTAAAAATCCTGTGCATCATTCTCGTACAAAACATATTGATGTACGTCATCATTTTCTAGATGATCATGTTCAGAAAGGAGATATAGTTCTTAAATTTATAGCTACTGAACATCAGACAGCTGATATTTTAACCAAACCATTGAAAGAAGATACTTTTATTAAGCTTCGTAGGAATTTAGGGATTATTAGTGAATCGGACTTATGACACATTCTTATTTTTATTTTTTAGAATTTTTCCAAATTTTTTCAAATTTTTCTGGGTATTTTTGAAATTGGTCGACCAATTCACCAATATTGGTCGCCAATATTCGAATTTTTTATTATTTTTTACTTTTTCAGTAACTACTTCATCTTCCCGCTTATTCTCGTTATCCGTTCCCTCCATTTTTAGTTTCAGAAACTGAACCCATCCATTCGTTTTCGAATTTTGGGGTACTTAAACTTCTCTGTCGATTGGAATTTGTCAGTTCCAACAACTTCCCATAACTATTTTTTCTCTTATTTAAATTCGTGCCTAGGGAATCTTATTTCACAAAATATCTCTGCCATTTTCTTCTCTTCCCAACGTAACCTTTCCTTTTCCCCAAACCAACAAAAACCCCCGCCGGTCTCTCCCGATTCCTCCTTCCCCTCTCCTCAAATCGCCGGCCTCCACCCTCTCCATCCTCCGGCGTCTCCCTCCCTATCCTCGCCCGTGGCCGATCCTCCACCGCCTCCATCCAATCGCTCCCTCGTCGCCCTCCTAGGCCGCCTGCTCCTCGGTTTCGCCGGATCCGCTAAGTCTTCGCCGGATCCGCCCAGAATTCGCCGACGACCGTCTTCCATCGACGGTTCCTCGCCTTTCGTTCGATTCTACTGCGCTTTCCTTCACCGGTACCCTCGGATCCCGATGGCTCAGCCCCCTGCGGATTTCGTTGTGACCCCGGCGCCGGCATACTTCCGTTCTCCGGCGGCTTCTCAGCAATTCCGCCTCCTGGAGCGCCTCCCGTTTCACCCTGAGCGTCACGTCGACTTCAATGACCATGGCTTCTCTCGGATCTTGGCCCCTCTGCATTCCGTCGGCCTCGTTGGTCTTTGGTCCACGGCAAACCGCACCCCCTACTTTCCGGCCCTCGTTCGTGAGTTCTACGCGAACTTGGATTCCTCCAAACAGGCGGGTATGCTCTCCATTTCAACTATCGTGAATGGTTTTTTTCTTCCGTCTTGATGGCCCTATGTTATCTTCCTTGCTGCACCTGCCTGCTAACAATGTTCAGCCCCTTCCAACCACTCTCACCGACCCCTCCATTAAACAGCTTCTGGCGACTGATTTTCGTCCCAAGCGGTCTGCAGCCACCCTACACCCACCTTCTAGGATGATGGTCAAAATCATTCTTACAAACCTAGCACCTAAGATTGGCTCTCTGAATTATGTTAGTAACAACACAGCCCGCTGTCTCTATGCCTTAATGGGCGAACTTCCCGTCTGCTGGGGATCTGTCTTACTTGAACTTTGGCCAAGCCAGTTAGGACTCATATCTTTTTGCCTTCACTGATCACCCGAATTTTAGAGGCCTTTCAGATTCCCTTTGCAAACTCAGTCGCTATTTACAATCCTGTTGATTTTACCTCTGCCACACTTACTCACATGCAATTGGTCATTTCTGATACTTCTGTTTCTGATGATGGTTCTGATTCTGATGCCGATGCCGCTGACGCTGACACCTCTCTCACTCCCTCTCGTCCTGTCACTCGTTCCATGTCTCGCTCTCCCCGCACACGTACTCGTTCTCCTCGCTCTCGTCCCACTCTTGCTTCCCGACCCACTCCCACTTCCCATACGCCAGGTTCTTCTAGCGCTCGTGGCCGTGTTCCTGTTCGGAAACGGTACTCTGATTCTGTTGCATCCCCTTCCGCACCCATTACCCCGTCATCCGGACATGATGCTGTTCTTGGTGAGCTTCGTGCTCTTCGCCATTCCATGACTCGTGGTTTCTGGGATATCCAGGCTGAAATGCACGACGGTTTTCATGGGATTCAGACCCACATGAGTTCTGGTGATATTACCTTACAGGAGCATAACAGGAGGATGGACGATCTTACTACTGCTGTTGCCTCTCTGGCAAACCACTTCGAGTCCCTACACTTTCGCGTGGTTCGTCGTTCGTCTGATGATCCTCCTTCCGGACCAGGCTCCTCCTCTCGGCAGTAGTCACTAGTTGGTTCTTTGCTAGTTGGTTTGATGTTTCATACTCCCGTTGGTGATGTCTGATGATGGGTAGTTGCTAGGCTTTTTGGAAACATTCTGTTGGTTATCTTTGCTTTGTTTAGTTTGTTGTCTTTGGGTTGTCTGTTTTATGGTTTGTGTGATATGTGGGCTCTATGTAGTATTGTAGTTCCAATTTCATGTACTTTCGTCTTGCTGTGTCTATGTTTCTATGCATATTTTGTCACTGGCTGTTTTGTTGTCCCTAGATGTTCTGTTGCTAAAGATATATGGTTCTTTTTATTATGTTGTCACTAGTTGTTTGGTTATTCTGTTCTTTTTGTTATTTCTGATATTATGTGAGTGTTTGTTGTTCTCCTCTCTTTCAGCATGGATACATTGTTTTTGTGCTCTTCTGATCATTTGGCATTCACCATATTCTGGTCCTTTGTATTAGTCATTAGCATATGATTTGTTACTTTGGAAATTGAAGGCTCCCTTGCACCTTCTGTTCCTATTTGTGCTTTCATGCTATATCCTATTTTTATGCTATAGCCATTTTTATGCCCATGTCCTGTCAAATTTTTTTTTTTATTCCTGGTACTTTGCTCATTTATTTTCTAATGTTGATTTTGCTTCTGTAGCTCGCACATATAAATCATTGCTACAAACAGAACTACTTCATACATCTATATTATTTTTTTAGAAACAATGGCCTGCAATCTACTTTGGCCTCCCCAATTATTTTTTTTCCTCCACGTATTTTTTTCCCGGCCCTCTATTAAGCCCATATATCCTTATTTTTTGTTCCTACTGTTTTCAAATATAATTTTCCAATGTACTACTACAGTACTTGGCTCCCTCTTTTCAGGCAAATTTTGACCTATACCTCCTTCACTCATTTCGGCCTACCCTAATATATATTTTTTTTCCGTTCATGGCCCACTCCGAACTGACCTTCCCTTTTTAGGCCTACCCTCATATATTTTTTATGGTCTGCAAATTTGTTTTAACATACCCCACTGTGGCCTTCTCACTACAATTTTTTAATGATTTGCCCTTTATTTTTTTTACTGGCCTGCTCCCTTACTCGGCCTTAACCCTATATTCTCATACCATTATATTTTATTCGGCCTACATACTTATTTTTTTTGGCCTACAACTCATTTTCCACCACTGGCCAAGTTATGTTCAATTTTATTCTATAGGCTATATACTACTTCTTTTACAGACATTTCTATTTCCTAATGTTCTCTCGCTTTGTTTTCACTAACTATTATTTCCCTCTTTTTGAGAATTCCAAAGGGGGAGAATATATTTCATCTACTCAGGGGGAGTATTCACTAACTCCACATATTCAGGGGGAGTATATCTGATATGTTGAATTTTAACTTTATATATATATTTTTCATGTTTGTCATCATCAAAAAGGGGGAGAATGTTGGAATTTCATAATTCCATATTTCTATTCCCATATGATTTTGATGTGACAAACACATTCAGTGCTACTAACTCTATGTATGCAGATACATATCAATGCTGAGTTCCACACAAATGAGATATCTTCATGCATACTCAATCAGATATATCAATCATGAAGCTGGAAAGACAAAGGCACCTAATCCACGACTTGGATATATAATCACTTGATAAGGATCTCCTGCAAAGAAGCTTCTCAGATTCAGTTGCAGATGCAGTCCTATCTACGGCTTTATGTAATCAATGTAAAATTTACTTTATTAGAGTCACAAAGCCTTGTGATAATATATCTTAGTCATCTAGGTTCCATTCCTCAGAGATCTACACTTCCCAATTTCGAAAATTCGCAACTTTGAAAATTGGCAGCCAATAACCCCATTTTGGTCGACCAATTTTAAACCTTCGAATTTGGTTATGGGATTGCATATGCAAACTCCCCTAACCGTGTAGATTCTAGAAATGTCTTCCAACGGTCGAAATTCTCTCTCTAAATTTTGGTCGACCAATGTGTCCTTTTGGTCGACCAATTTCAAAACTAGCCGTTTTGATCCCAAATTTTCAGGGACGGTTCCTGCCCGTTTTCCAACGTTAACTACAGTCCCCAACCGTCCCTAAACACTATAAATAAAGGGGTAGACCCTCTCTTTTCTTACACACACTTTCCTCTTCTTTACTCTCTTATTTGTTGGAATCAAGTCTTCTCTTTTCTAAAGCTTTAGGCCATTAGTTGTTCTTTTCTTATTTGTAAGAAGAAATCATTAGATTTCCTTCTTCGTTTAAGAACAGAAGAACTTGGTTTTTCAACATCATTTTGGAAAGTTGTTTGTGTTCATAATTGAAGAAGAAATCGATTGATCTCTCTCTCTTCTTTTATGAACCAGAGAACTTCAAGTGTTGCGCTTCATTACATATCTTTTACATCTTGAAGTTCTTCTTCTAAACACCATCCTTGAATTCATTCTCTGAAATTTATAACAAGGCTATAGGTGTTTTTCTATTTCATTATTTTACAGGTTTGAATCTCTGTTAGAGATTGTACAAAGTTTGGGACACGGGGAGTGTCGCCATTTTTGTAAGTTGGTGCTTGCGGGGCAAGTGATTATAGTGGATTGAAAATCTCTACGGGGTAGAGGACTGGAGTAGGATCACAAGGATCCGAACCAGGATAAATCTCTGTGTTTGCGATTGATTTAATTTCAGTACTTGTCTTTTTATTTCTGTGCCATCTTTGCAAATATTACTAACATTTTATTTGCGACATTTTTTTATATACACTATTCAACCCCCCCCCCCCCTCTAGTGTATTGATCCTTACAGGCTAAAATTACAGATTTCTGAGAACTCGATCGAGCTATGATGCGGCGAAGGAATCGAGCGACCCAAAGTGCTGGAAAAAGGACATCCCTTTTCTCTTTTCAAATCTGCTATCACCTGAGATTTCTCTGTATTTTTCTGAAATTTTTCCCAGATAGTAGACTTCAAGACGGTTCCAATGCCACCAAGAATGTGCCAATCGGAGGTCGGATGAACCCTGGGGAATTTCTGCAAGCTGATGCTACAGTGCTGAAATCTGTTCTTGACCTCCTACTCGACCGAGCAACCACCTATTCGACCGAGCAGAGTGACAATTGCTGCTGAAATCTGTTTTGACCTCCTACTCGACCGAGCAACCTCCTACTTGACCGAGCAACCTCCTACTCGACCGAGCAGAGCAGCTGCTAGGTCGAGCAGATGCAAGATGAAGGAAGACGGCAGATATGCATACTGCTCGGACCGAGCAGTACAATGACTCTATCGAGCAGCACCTAAGTCTGATGCTAAGCCAACCTCATATACGGCCCAAGCAGATCATTTGGTGACCGAGTCAGCTGGCTGCTCGACCGAGCAGAGCTGACTCGGGCTGAGCATACAGAGTGGCGATTTTTTGAGAAGCGAGACTCCCTGACGTACTCGACTGAGAAGAAGGGCTGCTCGACCAAGCAGCCGACCGAGCAATCTACTGCTCGACCGAGTCACTGACTCGGTCGACGACGCAGAAGGCTAATTTTGGAAATTTCGAGTGGCCGTCTGTTGCGCGCTTGGGGTGTGAAGACTGGATCTGAGTGGCTGCGTTTGGAGAGTTCGTTCTTTTTGTTAATTTTTGAATTACTTTTGGAGGGGGAGGAGATTAGAAAACATTGTTAGATCTAAACCTATTTTTTTGGGAGATTATCGAATTATTTTTGGCGCGATCTATTGTTCTTGCGTTTGGAATATTCAGGATTTCTCTGGGATTATTACTAGCTACTGTTCTTCTTCGTCTTTGGTACGTAAGCTTCTCAATCTTTATTCGATTAATTTGCTATGATGTTTTCTCCTATAAAAATCACATCTTTGTTCGTTAAAATCGCTTAGTTGAGGGGCACAAAACCCAATTTTATACCGCGGTCGAGATACATGAGCCCATAGAGCCACCTGCACCCACTATTGAGAAGGCCAAGCCATGCAATCAGGTGCCTCGAGCTCCAAAATAGATACGAAAAAGGAGGCATAAAAAGGAGAAGATGACGTGTACATTGCCTTCTATACCTGAGGAGCCTGAGGAGGATGTCCACATTCAGCTTGGGGGAGGTATTATGCACATTAATATTGCCACCTCCGATGAGACCGCATCACCTGGTACTGCAGAGTCAGCTTGTGCCATCGTCGCTCCCCTTTGCGACCCACATGAGCCAGAGCATGCTTTTGAGGAAGCCTTACATACAGAGCCAGAGCTTGTCACCGAGGAGGCCGTGCATTGGGACGAGGACACAGCGATTCATGAGGATCCCGAGCATTACCCTCCTCCTTTTGAGCTACTACAGCCACCTCCACTTTCTACACAGGCTGAGCATCCCTCAGAGGACTACTCTTCCACTAACACCGAGGACTATCCCATAGAGCTTATGGCTCTCATTCAGGGAGGGAGAATCTTTTACTCCATCACCCTTTGCTTTTAATTCCCCTCATGTATACGATGTTTTTTATGATTCAGAATTTGATGACTCATTGTGCCTTCTGCAGGATACACATACATATGATCAAGATGTACGATGGGACGTATACGAGGAGGAGAGCGAGGACTTAGCACACATGGATGCTATTGAATATGATCAGGAGGTGCATTAGGAGGAGTCTGATGATGAGGAGGAGCATCCTGACGAGACCCATACTATTATGCCAGAGCTATCTGAGGAACCAGAGGAAAACAACGAGGAGTTGATCGATGTGGTGCACGAGAGCAGAGATTTATTTCCAGGAAAGTGTTGTCAACCATCCTTAATTTTAAATACTTATGTTGATGACCCTTTCTGGAATACATTTATTTTGGGAAAGAATTGTCTACATCAGATTGATGTGACTTATCTCTTGCAGGGTACAGGTGGAGTCCTTTGGGAGATGCTAGGAGCCGCATTACTGGAATCTGATGGAGTCCATGGACACACACGCCTAGTGGAGCAACAGAAGGAGCAATTAGAACAGTTGCCTGCACCGACAACGATACTGGATCCGCCATTTGCTATAGGTGATATCAATCCAGTAGTGTAGTATTTTATGCTTTCAATAATCACGAATCCTCTCGACAGCGAGAGGACCGTATAGGATTTTATATGCTTTCTTAGTTTAATAAATTTACCCCATATGATAGCTCACTTATCTTTTGCATCCAACCCACTATTTATCATCCATGTCCACCCTTGTACTTGACGCTTATTTCGCTTCTCTCCCCAATTTTTATGTGATGTTTAAGCTTGAGGGAGAGAAACTATTTTATTGAGTGGCCCCCCCTATATTTTCGTTGTCCTCTATTTATATCATACACACATTGAGGACAATGTGATGTTTAAGCTTGTGGGAGTGCATAGTGCACGCACTTTGCTTCATCATGAAACACACTTCGAAATTTCCATATGAACCATGTCCACTTCTATATTTATGTGTCATATGCTTCATTTTCTATGAAATATCGTGGATTTATTTTTTTATGAACTCTGATATCTGTTAGATTAGAGTTCGATTACTTGATTAGTGCATCTTTGTTAATATGCTTTTTCCATAGTAGAATCCATAGTTTTACAACAATATTCTCGAAACAGTTACGCTAAAAATGAATGAATTAAATCTGAAAATAATCATTTGACTCATGCGTGATTTGATTGATAATTCTATTGCTTCATAGATGTTTAATGATTCAAAAAGAGATAGGATAACCACACGACAACCAAAGTAGTGATGATTAGGATTCCTGAAACCGAGCCATGTCTAGATTCTATGCTTTTTCTTTTTATATAGCAAAAAAGCAATATAAAAGTACAAAAATCCCATATCCTTATCTCCATTTCTATATAGAACAAAGACATGGCAAAGTTGATAGATTCTAGGAGTCTTGAAATGGTCGTAGTGTGGTGATGCCTTACCTTGATTGAATTTGCTAAATTCATTACATGAAGCATAACAAAATACCACGCAAGCTTGAAAACGTTTGATCATGACATATTATACTGCTTAGAGAATGAGTTGTGGACATTGGTTTCATTTCTGTGAACTTAGTATATTGCATGATAAACTATGATATGATATAACTTTACTCTCATTTTATCACTTATCAAGTTCATTACATTCATCGAAATCCACGTTATTTTAATTTGAGCGAGATTTAATTATTTGTTGTGTATATGTGTTCTAATTTCATATTGACGTGTGTTCACGAGATTTTGCATACTTTGGGTTCTTGTATTTTCTAAATTTAAGATTGAACCCCTTGTCTCCATTACACGCCACCGCCTCACATCTCCATTGTATCCCTCTCCCGTGTTAGCTTCGTACTAGTCTTCCTCGAGGACGAGTAAGAGGTAAGCTTGGGGGGATTTTGATGTGTCATTATATTCCACGTTTTATCTATATGATTACACTTCAAAATGATTGCTCAATTACATATTTCATACGCTTTTACGCTCATAAGTGGAACTATATACTTTAAGAGCGTTTGGTTGCATTTCAGGGAATATCGAGTGATTTGGAGTATATTGGAGGAGAGAGCGCGTGCTTCGACACCAGAACTCCTGAGGAGCAGTGTTCGGTGACTCAAAGCTGCAAGGGAGCAAGGAAGGGGCAAGAGAGAAGGAGTGAAGAAGAGGAGAGTGAAGAAAGAATGGTTCTATAATACCATGACTCATATACTCCATAGCGCTCGATCGAGCTATGATGCGGCGAAGGAATCGAGCGATCCAAAGTGCTAGAAACAGGACAGTCATGCATTCTTTTCAAATCTGCTATCACCAGTGATTTTTCAGTATTTTTCTGATATTTTTTCTAGATAGTATACTTCAAGATGGTTCCAATGCCACCAATAACGCGCCAATCGGAGGTCGGATGAGCTCTGGAGAATTTCTGCAAGCTGATACTGCAGTGCTGAAATCTGTTCTTGACTACCTACGCGACCGAGCAACCACCTACTCGGTCTGATCAGACCCTACTCGGTCCAAGCAGGCAGTGCGATGTTTTGGGCAATGGATTCAGACTTCTGACGACTCGACCGAGCAGCCACTTACTCGACCGAGCAGCTACTTACTCGGTCCGAGTAGACCCTACTCGGTTCGAGCAGACAGAGCGATGTTTTGGGCAATGGAGCCAGACTTCTGCTGACTCGACCGAGCAGCCACCTACTCGACCGAGTCGCCATGGGTCCAGATTTTAAGTTGCGTTCGGATCCTGCTTTGGGGACGATTTTTGAGAGGGGTTTTTGGGGTTGTTTGCGAGGGTTTAGAGGAGGATATTGGGAAGGGCAGCCGTCACTTTTGGAGGGACCTTGGAGAGTTTATAGAGAGTTCTTATTGAGTTTTGGGAGACGATCTTTTGGGAGTTAGGCTACGACATAGGCCCCTCCTCTTGTATCAAGCTGAGTATTTTATCTCTTTAATTTTATTTTAGTTCTTATTATTATTTTTCTATGATGCTATTAGTGATCTCTATTATTTCCATAATGTTTACTATGCTTGAATAATCTTTTCTAGGGCTAATAGATTAGTCCTAGGATTTTAGGATCTAGATGCAAATATAGGATTTTTATGATGCGTTGGACATAAAATGGGTTGTATTTTGGTTGATCTAGTAAAATCCCTAGGAGAATTCGTACTGAGATCGTGCCCACGGTCGGTGGAATCAATTAGCTTAAGGAGTATCCTACGGATTTAATTAGGGAGTTAGTGGATTCAACCAAGGCTCGTGACCAAACCCGGCTCGTGCCATGATGGGATCCACCGACGAACTATACCACTAAATGACAGCTACCACCAATGCGTCAATAAGAGCCACCAAAATACGTCGAAACTCTAACCCAAGAGAGTGGTACGAGTTGAGAGCGTTCGACCCATGAGAGTGGCGAGATTATTGTAGATCCTTAATGCATGTATCGTATGCGCCTATGCGGGAGCGGGGTTAACGCGATATATTAGATTCATGATGCACAGACGCATGAATTCACTTCCTAGATGCTACAACCCCCAATGAAACCAATGCAATGTAGAATTCCTAACCTAGCATCGACATCCGACGATCCTAGTGATAAGTCCTAAAGTCCTAGTCATTTCTTTCTTTCTTTGTGTGGAATCTCTCTTTTGCGATATCAAGTGACACGATCTTCGCATCCATCACCATTATAACATCCCATTTCCACATCCACCAATAAACCCGCAAGTCTAACTTAACCTAGGAGTAGATAGGTAGTATAGCACCGCTTCCCCAAGTTCGATACCCGCTTGCCACTATACCGTGCGCTTGCGGTTAGACGACATCGTTTCGGAGTTAGTTCCGGGCCGATCAAGTTTATGGCGCCATTGCCGGGGATTTATCTCTGTGTAATTCGTGCCATAACTAGGTTGCTCTAGAGTTACATTTCGGACGCATCAAGCTTATGGCGCAGTTGTCGGGGATTAGGATAACCCCACAACAATCTTTTTATTTTGTGAATAGCCAATAAATGATCTTTGATCATGTTTTGCATTCCATCGCATTTTACACGAGTTTGCAAAAATCCCAATAATGCAAAAATTAAACAAATATCATGAATAAAAAGCCCTAGGGGTTCTTCGTAACCCAATGCCCTAAGACCATCTGGTCTGGGATGCATATGCTGCTTTTTGTATATATTGAGTTATCTCGTGTATATAAAGAAAGCAAAATGCACATGAAATATTCATATAGCCAAAAACAATATAAAGTACAAAAATCCCATATCCTTAGCTCCATTTCTATATAGAATAAAGAAATGGCAAAGTTGATGGGTTCTAGAAGTCTTGAAATGGTCATAGTGTGGTGATGCCTTACCTTGATTGAATTTGCTAAATTCATTCCAAGAAACATAGCAAAATACCACACATGTTTGAAAGCGTTTGATCATGACATATTATAATGCTTAGCGAATGAGTTGTGGGCATTGGTTTCATTTCTGTGAACTTAGTATATTGCATGATAAACTATGATATGATATAACTCTACTCTCATTTTATCACTTATCAAGTTCATTACATTTATTGAAATCCACGTTAATTTAATTTGAGCGAGATTAAATTATTTGTTGTGTATATGTGTTCTAATTTCATACTGACATGTGTTCACAAGATCTTGCACACCTTGGGTTTTTATATTTTCTGAATTTAAGATTGAACCCCTTGTCTCCATTACACGCCACTGCCTCACAATTCCATTGTATCTCTCTCCCGTATTCGCTTCTTACTAGTCTTCCTGAGGACGAGTAAAAGGCAAGCTTGGGGGAATTTTGATGTGTCGTTATATTCCACGTTTTATCTATATGATTACACGTTAAAATAATTGCTCAATTACATATTTCATACACTTTTACGCTCATACTTGGAACTATTGTACTTTAAGAGTATTTGATTGCATTTCAGGGAATATCGTGCGATTGGGAGTATATAGGAGGAAAGAGCGTGTGCTTCGACACTGGAACTCTTGATGCGTCGCGTTCGGTGACTTAAAGTTGCCGGGGAGCAAGGAAGGGGCAAGAGAGAAGGGAAGAAGAAGAAGAGAATGAAGAAAGCATGCTTCTATAATACCATGACTCATGGATTCCAGATCACTCGATCGAGCTATGATGCGACGAAGGAATCGAGCGACCCAAAGTGTTGGAAAAAGGACAGCCGTGCACTCTTTTCAAATCTGCTATCACCTGAGATTTTTTAGTATTTTTCTGATATTTTTTCCAGATATTAGACTTCAAGACGGTTCTAATGCTACTAAGAACGCACCAATCGTAGGTCAGATGAGCTCTGGGGAATTTCTACAAGCTGATGCTACCATGCTGAAATCTGTTCTTGGCCTCCTAATCGACAGAGCAACCACCTAATCGACCGAGCAACCACCTACTCAACTGAGCAGAGTGATAAATGCTGCTAAAATCTGTTTTCGACCTCCTACTCGACCGAGCAACCTCCTACTCGACCAAGCAACCATCTACTCGACCGGGCAGAGCAGATGCAAGATGAAGGAAGACGACAGATACGCATGCTACTCGGACCGAGCAGTATAATGACTTGGTCGAGCAGCACCTAAGTCCGACGCTAAGCCAACCTCCTACACGGCCCGAGCAGATCTTTTGGCGACAGAGTTAGCTGGCTGCTTGACCGAGCAGAGCTGACTCGGGTCGAGCATACAGAGTGATGATTTGTTTGAGAAGCACGACTCCCTGACGTACTCGATCGAATAGAAGGGCTGCTTGACCGAGCAGCCGACCGAGCAATCTACTGCTCGACCGAGTCACTGACTCGGTCGACGACGCCGAAGGCTAATTTTGGGAAATTTGCGTGTCCGTCTGTTGCGTGCTTGGGAAGTGAAGAGTGGATCTGAGTAGCTGCATTTGGAGAGTTCGTTCTTTTTGTTAATTTTTGAATTACTTTTGGAGGGGGAGGAAATTAGAGAACATTGTTAGATCTAAACCTATTTTTTGGGAGATTATCGAATTCTTTTTGGCGCGATCTATTGTTCTTGCGTTTGGAATATTCGGGATTTCTCTTGATTTATTACTAGCTACTATTCTTCGTCTTTGGTACATAAGCTTCTCAATCTTTATTCGATTAATTTGCTGTGATGTTTTCTCCTATAAAAATCGTATCTTTGTTCGTTAAAATCGCTATGAGTGAGTAGTTTCCTCTAGGGTTGATGGGTTAGCCCTAAGACCTTAGGGGGGAGATGTGGACCTAGATCTCTAGGTTGAAATGGGAATAAAGTGGAGTATTTCGGTCGATCCTACCAAATCCCTAGGATAACCCGTACTGAGATCATGCCCATGGTCTGTGGAATCGATGTGCTTAAGGGGTATCCTTAAGATTAGAATAGGGAAATAGGTGGATCCAACCAAGGCTCGTGACTGGTCGGTCCTGAGTATACACCCAAAGAACGGTTGTAGTTTTACCGCAAGCGCATGGTATAACGGCGAGCGGGTATCGAACACAGGGAGGACGAGTGACCGTGCTTGCTCCTAATCCACCTGGCTATTTAAGAATAGAGAGAATTGCCTTGGGCGATCCTGTCACAATCGTCAGACAAATATGCGAAATATCAAATCAAATAAAGAACGTCTAGGGAATGGGGAATTCCCGCTACTCACCGTATTTCATAAATGTGGTTCGTCGGTATCAAAATTGCTAGAATGAGAATTTAGATGAACTAGTTGCAACTGAATGTAGAACCAAGCTCACGCTCTCGCGCTGTTGCCGGTCTATAGCTATCCTAGGGTCGGGTCCAATCTCTTGCAAACCCTAGCCTAGGAAAGCTAGCATTAGGATCAACATCATCGTCCAATTGCGCACCGAGCCCAATCTCTTGCAAACTCGGTCCACAATCTAAATTAGGATAGTTCCTACCCGTCCAATCTCTTGCAAACGGGTATCGGCACGGAATTGCAACCGGAGATCCTAGTATCGGTCTAATCTCTTGCAAACCGATACTTCGAAAATCCGACTCCAACCCAATTCGGATTTCTAGGGCTTCCTATCAAATTGGGATCCAATCTCTTGCAAATCCCAATTGATATGAATACCTAGCTATCCGTAGTAATTCGATCCCAATCTAATCTCTAATTATTGATTCTAGCACAATTTCCACCAATTTATCACAAATACGAAATTGGGCTTGTAAGGTTCATCCCCACGCCCCAAGACGTGGAGACTACTCACAAATCATAGCAATAGCACAAAAATAATCAATGAAATAGGCAATGGAATTCATCACAACAATGATATAAACAATAAAAATAGAGTTTTTGGGGAAGAGAGATGCAAACCAAAGTAGTTCTTCAATTAATCCAACAAAAATCCAAGTTTTTTCCTCTTCTCCAATCACAAATAATAAAGCTAAAAAGTAGTCTCAAAAAAGCTGCAAAAAATCTAAGAGATGGCTCCCTAAACTAGGGTAAAAACAGGGCTTAAATAGCCCCAAAAATCGTCCAAAAATCCTGACGGAAACGCCCCTGCACAGCCTGTTTTCCACAAATTTCGCTACAGGCAGCGCATCGCACTCGGCCGAGTGACAAAAGTCGCTCGGCCAAGTGAAAACCCTGTCAATTTTCCAGTAAGTCGGGGCTTTCAGGGGTCTTCAGTTCGGGGGCGGCTCGGCCGAGTGAGTTGTCGTCACTCGGCCGATGGCTTCGCTGCACTCGGGCGGACGTGGTTTACCACTCGGCCGAGTGGGTCTTCTGAAGCTCAGATGGCCGAAAAACAGTAACTTCAATATTCTGGAGGGGCTTCGTCTGGGCGCCACTCGGGCGGACGTGGTATCGTCACTCGACCGATGTGGTCTCCGTCGCTCGGCCGAGTACACATGGAAATCGTGTCTGAACGGGTCTGCCGAGCAGTGTCTCGCTGGTCGGCTGAGTGGCTCCTCCACTCGGCCGAGTGGGACACAAAAGATGCCCATTCTGCTTATTTTGGCCTCCTCGTCGCTCCTGCGACGTCCATTCTTCTTCCGCTCCTTTCCAACAGCAAAATACCCCTCGGGGAGGTCGTCGGTGGCCGTCTAGAGTGAGCGCATCTCATGATCACTCCAAATCGCGCCAAATCACCTGAAATGCGACAAAAACAACAAATCGTGAAAAGCATCGCAATATCGTCGATATATCGTGAAAAACATGATTTGGGCGATCTAAATGGCATGCAAACATGCGGAAAAAAGGTGTAAAATGAGGAGTGATCAAAATCCCCCAAGCTTGCCTCTTACTCGTCCTCAAGGAAGATAAGTAAAAGGCGAACCCGGTGGATTCGGAAAACGAAAACGGCGAAAAACGAAAAAATGAAAAACGAAGAAGAATGAAAACCAAATGAAAATAAAGAAAGAAAGAAAGAAAGAAAGTAGGAAAGAGGAAGGATTCTAGATCATTTTCTCAGGACGTGGGTTTCACTTACTCTTATAGCATGCACTGAGTGAGAAATACATGTCAAAGAATCTCATTTTGATATCATAGTATAATAGTGCAAGTAGAAAATAGAAAACCCACGAACGACGGTATAATCATGAAAAACGGAATGATTTTAAAATTAACATCGCCTGAATCATCTAAAGCGGTATACAAATCTCAGATCACACACTTTTCAATTAAACGCTTTCTATCTGGAGTATAAGAGTATCACATCATAGAATAGAGAGAATAGAAAAGTATGGATTTCATGAAATGAATGCTAGGCTTAGATTTCTGGATTTCGTAAAGCTAGAAACAATCTCACCGAGTATAGAATATTACTTAGCCTAGGTTGTCGTGCAATGTCAAGTAGTCACTCTCTCACACATCAATGGATCCCCTCCCCCAAGCTTATCTATAAGCGTGGTGGCACAAAAATATTTACATCCCCATTTTTATATAGCTCCAAAGGCAAAGAAGAGAAAGAAGAAAGAAAGTAAGCGAGATGGGATCTTTTATTGAGGATTTTTCCTCTTTTCTTTTTCTTTTTCTCTGTTTTTTTTTCATCATATATGCAATGATCCCAACTCAGAGAGAGATAATGATATACAAGAATGTTCTTCTCTCTTTTATTATATTTTTTTTTGGAATAAGAGATTTGGAGCTAGGAATTAATAGCGGGGGAAATGCCATAAAATAGGGTCACTAAGGGGAGATTCACCAATGATTTTTAAAAGTAGAGAAATGATGTTCAAGATTTGTGGAGAAAGAAATAAATATAACTCTCGGCTCACTCTATAAGACATGCACGACAACTTCAGCAGGGTAATCTAATCTACTCAGTTTCGATCACAAAAAAGCTAACTAATCCAGATATATCATAGCTAATCATCATTCAATCATCCTGAAGTGAAGTGTACAATTCATGCATATAGAAGTGATAAAGGAAAAGAAATCAGTACTCCAGATATAGGCATTCAATGCGTGAATCTTGGTGTGTTTTCTGTGATAGCATACATATGAATATTCAGGCTCAGCTAATAATAAAATTTCATCCATTTTCATGAAGGAAAAAGTGTGGGTTACTACTCCTAAATGCAAAGCAAGTCATAGCATATGATATCAGAAATGAAATCTAAGACACGACAAATATAGCATGCATATAGAATAAGCTAACTCCACGTAGACATCATCACAGAAAATTCATCTCTAGCATGAGATGAAAAAGAAAGAAGTAAAGATAAAAGGAAAATAGAACTATGCAATGCGGCACACAGGAAAGTAAGGAAAACGTGATGCATGGCAAAATAAAAGAAAAATAAAAGGAAAATTAGTGCAAAAGTGAAAAACGGTGTGAAAAACTGAAAATAAAGGTGGCTAATCGAAAAAGAACGTGAGAACTCACTCCCCCAAGCTAAACGGCACAGTGTCCTCAATGTGCAAAGTGTGGCACACAGAGAGACAAGTAATGTGAGGGGCAAGTGAGGATGCATGCATGATGGGAAGAAAAAAGATAATGAAAGGAAAAATAAAGAAATGAAAATATGATGCGGAGATGATGCATGCACAGATATGAGTGATATGAAAATAAATGCGGCACCCAAAACTCTCCCTCTCTCCCAAAAAAAATATATAGATGTGATCAAAATGAGAATCCCAAGTAGATATGATATGGTATGCACAAAAAGATATGATCAAAAATATAATACCAAAATAAGTGAGGGGAGGGGGGGTGGACAAAAGTGCATCAGGACCCAGCAGAGACGGGCAGCACAACGGCAGGAATGGATCAAGGCATCAAGAGTGCCTAAGAAGGTGGTGCCGCGCCGTCTCCGTCCTGAGGCGGAGGTCGTGAGGGTGGTGCTGGCTGGACAGGCTGCTGAGCTGGGGTGGGCGTGGAAGTGGAAGCAGGTCTAGTGTGTGTGGAAGTGTGAGCGGGAACCTGCTGGGTGGGTGGGGGTACGCGCGGAAGACGCTCTAAGATCTGTGTAAGGCAGTAGTGGATCTGAGGGATCAGGTCAAAGCGTCCAGCCATCGCAGAGACGGTGGAGGACAGGGTCCTAAGGTCTCCTCTAAGACCACTCACCGCCAACTCAAGAGCACGTATGCTCTGCAGTACAGTGTCGGGCGGGGGTGGTGCAGAGGGACGCACCTGTCGGGGCTGCGCAGGGCGAGGCTGGTGTACGCGAGTGGAGTATGTAACGGGCTCAGCAGGGAAGGGGACAAAAGGTGCCGCGCCAGGAAAAGTGGGCCGGGCCTCAGTGTGAGGTCGGGGCGGGCGGTGCGAAGTGGAGGCAGCGGCAGCGAAAGAAGAGTACAAAAGCGGCTGCGAGGCGGCTAGAGAGGTCAGTGGCACAGAAGTGTGGACAGACGCCACGACGCTCTCAGAGAATACGGCAGCTGTGGAGACAGAGGACTCTACCGCTGGGGTGGAAGTGTGTGGACCAAAAGGCGCAATCCCAGCGGAAATCATGCTAGCCATGGTCTCCACGACCGCGGCGAACGAGGGCTCTCCACTCTCAACAAAGGTCTGCGGGCGCTCGGGGAGAGCGGAGCAAAGAGGCTCCACGGACAGAGGGCCAGAGGTGGTAGCGGGAGTGGTGGGGACAGCCTCGGAAGTGGTGACAGTGGTGGAAATGGGCTCAGCAAGAGTACTCTCGACACTGGCAGAGGTGGGGACAGAAGTGTCAAGAGCAGCGGAAACGTCAGGAACAGGCTGAAGGGCCACAGGGTCGACGGGGTCGGCAGCAGGCTCGGCAGGGTGTGCACCAGGGTCTGCGGGAGCAGCCTGGGCAGCGTGGGCAGCGTGGGCCTGCTCGGGCGAGTGAGGGTCGAGCGAGGGGGAATCGGGCGTGGGAGCTGAAGGGGCGCGGGCGAGAATTGGGGATTTGCGTTTTCGAATTCCGCCCCCCCCCCCTCGCTTATATATAAAAATGTTACGACTCGGCCGAGTGACGTTCTCACTCGGCCGAGCGAGGCAAATAAAAATTTCTCCCCTATATCGCTTCGGCCGAGTGGCTTTGCCAGCCTCGGCCGAGTGGAGTAAGTCCATTCGGCCGAGTGACTCAAGCTACTCGGCATGACTCGCCTTAGGAGGGTATCCGTTTTACTCGGCCGAGTGAATATATATACTCGGCCGAGTAGCAGTTATATCGAAATCAAGAAAATAAACAGAGAGTTGGGTTCAGCAGACTTCCCTCGTTCGTGAGCGGCTCGGCCGGACGAACTTGTGTACTCGGCCGAGTGACTAGTATACTCGGCCGAGTGAGCCTTAATTTCTGCTGTTTGTCTTCGTTTTGGCTCTAAACTCCGTCTTTCTTCCTCCAGTCGATTTCATCCTTCTCCTAAGCATCGAGCGCCTTCTTGAGGCGCTCCTCGTCGTCTCGTTCATCCTCCTCATGATGGATTTACCTATCTCCTCTCCTGTCAAGAAAAATAGGACCCGTTATCACAAATTTTTTGGTCGGATGACTCAAAACACTAAAAATTTCTAAAACGAAAATAAAGAAAAAGTGAAAATAAAGCAAAAACCGTCGGGTTGCCTCCCGACAAGCGCTCGTTTAAGGTCGTGAGCTCGACCCCCTCTAATTTTCAATCAATGCGAGATGTTTGGTGCATATGAGATGCACCCGTCAAACTTCCCGGGGAGCGCGCTTGGATTTGGACGTGGCGGCGTAGCGTTCTCCCTCGGAGGTCTCCTATCTCGAATAGTGTTGGGGGGAGGCTCCCCCAAGCTAGCATTTGCCCCGGTCAACGGCTTAACCGGCGATGCCGATTTCCGTACCGGCGGGGCTTTCCTTGGAGACTTTAATTTCGAGAGCTTGCAGAGCTCTCGAATCCTTGCGACATCAGCATCGCCTTCATCTTCATCAGTGGAGAAGTCGGGGGAATCGTCTTTGTTCTCTTCATCTTGGCCTAAATCCAGGCCTTCTTCAAATTCTTCATCAAAAAGAGCGCCAATTGAGTGAGGAATCGCCTCCTCTATCACCTCATCAAGGAGGTCCGAGAGATCATCCGATCGCTCTTTAAGCAAATATACTCTATTTGTTTCGCCCGTCGGGATCCCCTCGGAATAGTGCTTGAGCCTTTGACCATTCACTTTGAATATGGCACCATCCTTGCTTTCCAACTCGAAAGCTCCTCCCGGTTGTATGTACTTGATGGTGAAAGGTCCCGACCAACGTGACCTCAACTTGCCGGGAAATAGTCGGAGCCGGGAATTGTAGAGCAAGACCTTGTCTCCCACCTTGAAGTCCGTGACGGTTATGCGGGCATCGTGGAAAATCTTGGTCCTTTCCTTGTAAATTCTCGAGCTCTCATAGGCGTCTCTCCTTATTTCATCAAGCTCGTTGATGTCCAAGAGTCGCCTCACCGCCGCACTCTTGTAATCGTAGTTAAAGGTCTTGATGGCCCAATATGCGCGGTGCTCCAATTCTACCGGTAAGTGGCAAGCCTTCCCATAAACTAGACGGAACGGTGTGGTGCCGATGGGGGTGCGAAAGGCCGTGCGATATGCCCATAGAGCATCGTTTAGCTTCATTGACCAATCCTTTCTAGACCGATCCACGGTTTTCTCGAGAATTTGCTTGATCTCTCTATTCGAGACTTTCACTTGGCCGCTTGTCTGGGGGTGATAAGCCATGCCAACTCTATGATTTACCCCGTACTTCTTTAGCATGGCTTCAAACTTGTTCTCTATGAAGTGGCTTCCCCCGTCGCTTATCAAGGTACGCGGCACTCCAAAGCGCGGGAAGATATTTTGCTTGAAGAACTTGGAGACGACCCTTGCATCATTAGTAGGGGTGGCAATTGCCTCCACCCATTTGGAGACGTAGTCGACGGCCAGTAGGATGTATTTGTTGCCATTGCTTGATGGAAATGGTCCCATGAAGTCTACTCCCCAACAATCAAAAAGCTCAATTTCTTGGATGGGCCTCATTGGCATTTCATTGCGCTTGGAGATATTCCCGGACCGTTGGCATCTATCGCACCCCTTTACAAAGTTGTGGGTGTCTTTAAACATTGTCGGCCAGAAGAACCCGCTCTGCAAGATCTTAGCAGTGGTTTTAGAGGCGGCATGATGTCCCCCGCATGGTAGACCGTGGCAATGCAAAATGATAGACGTTGCCTCCTCTTTAGAAACACACCTACGAATGACACTATCTTTGCATATCTTGAAAAGGTAAGGATCTTCCCAAAAATAGCTACGGACCTCATGCATAAATCTCCTCTTTTGTTGCGTGGTCATCCCATGCGGTTTGATTCCACAAGCCAAGTAGTTGACGAAGTCCGCGTACCAAGGTACTTCCCCGGTCCTTACCGCATATAGCCTCTCATCAGCAAATGTGTCGTCGATAGGTAAGCTCTCATCCTCCTTGTCGCGAATGAGCCTAGATAGGTGATCCGCCACGACGTTGTCCATACCTCTCTTATCTCTTATCTCTAGGTCGAATTCTTGCAACAAGAGTATCCATCTAATCAACCGAGGTTTGGCCTCCTTCTTGTTTAAAAGATACTTCAATGCCGCGTGGTCGGTGTGGACAATCACCTTGGAGCCAAGGAGGTAAGAGCGAAATTTCTCTATGGAATAGACGACCGCTAGAAGCTCTTTCTCGGTGGTTGTGTAGTTTTTCTGCGCGTCATCCAATGTCTTGCTCGCATAGTATATTGCATGAAGCTTCTTATCTTTTCTTTGTCCCAATACCGCTCCAATGGCTTGGTCGCTAGCATCGCACATTAGCTCAAAAGGGAGGCTCCAATCCGGCGCTTGTATGATGGGCGCGGAGACTAGCGCTTCCTTCAAGGTGTTGAAAGCGTGCAAGCATTCTCCTGAAAAGTCAAAAGGAACATCTTTAGCGAGCAAGGAAGTAAGTGGTCGGGCAATCGAGGCGAAATCCTTGATGAAGCGTTGGTAAAACCCCGCGTGACCAAGGAAGCCCCTAATGCCCTTGACATTAATAGGAGGAGGAAGTTTTTCGATTACCTCAATCTTTGCTTTATCTACCTCGATTCCCCTCGAGGAAACAAGGTGTCCGAGAACTATACCTTTCGTGACCATGAAGTGACACTTCTCCCAATTGAGAGTGAGATTGTTTTGTTGACATCTTTTTAGGACTTTAGTGAGATTTTCCAAGCAAGAGTCAAACTCACTTCCGTAAACCGAGAAATCATCCATAAAAACTTCCATAATATTTTCAATGTAATCGGAAAATATGGATGTCATACATCTTTGAAAAGTGGCGGGAGCATTACAAAGGCCAAACGGCATCCTACGGTAAGCATAGGTGCCATAGGGACAAGTGAAAGTCGTCTTTTCTTGGTCATCTTCGTGCAAAGGGATTTGGAAGAAACCCGAATACCCGTCTAGATAGCAAAAATATTTATGGTTCGCGAGGCGTTCAAGCATTTGATCAATGAATGGCAATGGGTAATGGTCCTTTCGGGTGGCTTTATTGAGTTTCCTATAGTCAATGCACATTCGCCATCCCGTGACAGTGCGCGTAGATATTGGCTCACCTTTTTCATTTTTTATGACAGTCATCCCCCCTTTCTTGGGGACGACGTGAACGGGGCTAACCCATCTACTGTCAGAGATAGGATAAATTATGCCGGCTTCTAACAATTTTAGGATTTCCTTTTTAACCACCTCCTTCATGTTCGGGTTCAACCACCTTTGAGGCTCTATGGAGGTGGCTTCGGTATCCTCCAGATGGATCCGATGCGTGCAAAGCCTAGGGCTTGTCCCTTTTAGATCGGAGATAGTGTATCCCAAGACATCTTTGTGGCTCCTAAGAATGTCTAGGAGTTTTTCAAGTTGATCTTGTGTGAGGTGGGAACTGACTATCACCGGGAAAGTCAATTTATTTCCCAAAAAGGCATACCTTAGATTCGGTGGTAATCGTTTAAGCTCTACCTCAGGTGGCGCTGCTCCTTCCACTTCATCGGCTCGCATGAGTTCGACTTCTTCCTTGTTATCCGTGTTTACCTCATGTTCAGGGGGCATGCTCTCTTGTGACGAGTCAGACTCGCTACTTAGTGAGGATGAGGCATCGAAATAGGCGCCCTCCGATTCAGTGCTAGCATCGCCAAAACCTTCACTCTGCTCCAGTTCGTACCTGGAATCAAGAAACTCATCAGACGATTCATAAAAACAAGAGTGAGCGTCATAGAGTGTAACTCCCTGAATGTCGGTTTGCTCGAAGGGTTCTTCGGGAGCATAGTGTTCTTCGACGCTTGCTCTATTGGCTTCAAAATACAATTTGTCGTCGACCACGTCAACTCTGACATTGCCTCCGATAATCCCCTCCGGGGAGATTTGGTCCATCACAAAACTAGCAAATAGTTGTTCGTCGGGGTCCTTGACATCAATAGCAAATGCTCCGGTAGTGTGGACCTCGTCGACAAGCTCCTTAAGGAGGTCTGTGAAGGAGTCATAGTCTTCTCGACTGAGTTCTAATGTTGGTGTTGCATCCTCCATTCTCCCTGTTTAGATCTTACGCAAAATACGGGGAGAACATGCAAATAGTGCTGCGAATGAAGTTAGAATAAGATAGAGAGGGTAGTAAAGGAAGAAAGTAAGAAGAAATAACCGGGTGGTCGACGCCGAGCACCGTCAAAATGCCGCTCCCCGGCAACGGCGCCAAAAACTTGGTCGGTCCTGAGTATACACCCAAAGAACGGTTGTAGTTTTACCGCAAGCGCACGGTATAGCGGCGAGCGGGTATCGAACACAGGGAGGACGAGTGACCGTGCTTGCTCCTAATCCACCTGGCTATTTAAGAATAGAGATAATTGCCTTGGGCGATCCTGTCACAATCGTCAGACAAATATGCGAAATAGCAAATCAAATAAAGAACGTCTAGGGAATGGGGAATTCCCGCTACTCACCGTATTTCATAAATGTGGTTCGTCGGTATCAAAATTGCTAGAATGAGAATTTAGATGAACTAGTTGCAACTGAATGTAGAACCAAGCTCACGCTCTCGCGCTGTTGCCGGTCTATAGCTATCCTAGGGTCGGGTCCAATCTCTTGCAAACCCTAGCCTAGGAAAGCTAGCATTAGGATCAACATCATCGTCCAATTGCGCACCGAGCCCAATCTCTTGCAAACTCGGTCCACAATCTAAATTAGGATAGTTCCTACCCGTCCAATCTCTTGCAAACGGGTATCGGCACGGAATTGCAACCGGAGATCCTAGTATCGGTCCAATCTCTTGCAAACCGATACTTCGAAAATCCGACTCCAACCCAATTCGGATTTCTAGGGCTTCCTATCAAATTGGGATCCAATCTCTTGCAAATCCCAATTGATATGAATACCTAGCTATCCGTAGTAATTCGATCCCAATCTAATCTCTAATTATTGATTCTAGCACAATTTCCACCAATTTATCACAAATACGAAATTGGGCTTGTAGGGTTCATCCCCACGCCCCAAGACGTGGAGACTACTCACAAATCATAGCAATAGCACAAAAATAATCAATGAAATAGGCAATGGAATTCATCACAACAATGATATAAACAATAAAAATAGAGTTTTTGGGGAAGAGAGATGCAAACCAAAGTAGTTCTTCAATTAATCCAACAAAAATCCAAGTTTTTTCCTCTTCTCCAATCACAAATAATAAAGCTAAAAAGTAGTCTCAAAAAAGCTGCAAAAAATCTAAGAGATGGCTCCCTAAACTAGGGTAAAAACAGGGCTTAAATAGCCCCAAAAATCGTCCAAAAATCCTGACGGAAACGCCCCTGCACAGCCTGTTTTCCACAAATTTCGCTACAGGCAGCGCATCGCACTCGGCCGAGTGACAAAAGTCGCTCGGCCAAGTTAAAAACCTGTCAATTTTCCAGTAAGTCGGGGCTTTCAGGGGTCTTCAGTTCGGGGGCGGCTCGGCCGAGTGAGTTGTCGTCACTCGGCCGATGGCTTCGCTGCACTCGGGCGGACGTGGTTTACCACTCGGCCGAGTGGGTCTTCTGAAGCTCAGATGGCCGAAAAACAGTAACTTCAATATTCTGGAGGGGCTTCGTCTGGGCGCCACTCGGGCGGACGTGGTATCGTCACTCGGCCGATGTGGTCTCCGTCGCTCGGCCGAGTACACATGGAAATCGTGTCTGAACGGGTCGGCCGAGCAGTGTCTCGCTGGTCGGCCGAGTGGCTCCTCCACTCGGCCGAGTGGGACACAAAAGATGCCCATTCTGCTTATTTTGGCCTCCTCGTCGCTCCTGCGACGTCCATTCTTCTTCCGCTCCTTTCCAACAGCAAAATACCCCTCGGGGAGGTCGTCGGTGGCCGTCTAGAGTGAGCGCATCTCATGATCACTCCAAATCGCGCCAAATCACCTGAAATGCGACAAAAACAACAAATCGTGAAAAGCATCGCAATATCGTCGATATATCGTGAAAAACATGATTTGGGCGATCTAAATGGCATGCAAACATGCGGAAAAAAGGTGTAAAATGAGGAGTGATCAGTGACCATGCCCGGCTCGTGCCTTGAGGGGATCCACCGACAACCTATATCGCTACGTTGACAGCTACCGCCATTGCGTCAACGAGAGCCATCGAAATACCTCGAAATTCTAACCCACGAGAGTGATACGAATTGAGAGATTAATCCCCTAACCCTAATGCAACGTAAGGATTCTATTCCAACATCGATCCCCGACGGTCTGAGCGGTGATCCCTAATACCATAGTTCCTTTTATTATTGAATCAACAACAATACCACAACCAATCCTTTCAACCCGACAACTATCTCACTTCGAGATATAGAAATAATCTGAGAATTCAAATACACTGTCACTGTCCCGGTGGGATCCGACATCCTTTATACTACAATTTGACACCGTCTGCTTGCGGTTAGAGCCCGGAATTGACACCTAGAAGCCATACAACGCCTGGCGACCGTGACACCGCTAGGTGGAATCTAGGTGTAGGTTTCGGGTGCGTAACTCTACCCCATAGTCTGTTAGCATTTGCTTCATCCATAAGAGTTGAGTGCAACAACTCCCTGCTGCAATATATTAGTCCTCCGTCGTAGAGAGAGATGAAATTCTGCTTCTTGCTGAACCAGGAGGCAAGGTTGTTTCCCATATAAAAACAGCCTCTTGTAGTACTATTCCTATCATCTACATTTCCTACCCAATCAACATCACTGCAGCCCGAAAGTAAGGTGTTTGTGTCCTTGGTATACCACATACAGTATTCCACAGTCCCACTGACATACCTGATAATTCTTTTCACTGCCGTGCCATTAGACTCTTTAGGACAAGATTGATAACGAGCATATACCCCTACACTGAAACTGATATCCGGCCTGCTGGCTGTCAGATACAGTAAATTCCCTATCATACTCCGATACAACGTGACTTCCACCGATTTTCCTCCCTCATCCTTAGAGAGCTTGTCACTTGTGGACATAGGAGTGCGGACTTGACGCGCATTTTCCAATCTGAATCTCTTTACCAAATTTTTAGCATACTTGCTTTGTGAAATGAATAAACCATCATTTGATTGCTTTACCTAAAGCCCAAGAAACATACTCATTTCTCCAACCATGCTCATCTCAAACTCCTTCTGCATGACAGTAATGAATTCACAAACTAGTTGTTGCGAGGTGGATCCAAACACTATGTCATCTACATAGATCTGATCAACGATTACGACAGACATGGTTCTCTAAACAAACAATGTCTTGTCTGCTCCCCCTCGTTCATAGCTTTTCTGAAGCAGATATTTAGTTAGTCTCTCGTACCAGGACCTTGGAGCTTGCTTCAACCCATAGAGAGCCTTCTTCAGCTTGTAAACATGATTAGAGAGAAATGGATCTTCAAATTCTTTAGGTTGTTCGACATACACTTCTTCATTCTATATTCCATTCATGAAAGCACTCTTTACGTCCATCTGATGAAGCTTGAAGTTGAAAGTGCAGGCAACGGCCAGTAGGAGCCTGATGGATTCCAGACAAGCTACAGGGGCAAATGTCTCATCAAAATCAATCCCTTCAACCTGAGTGTAGCCTTGAGCCACCAGACAAGCTTTGTTGCGGGTGACGTTGCCTTTCTCATCGGTCTTATTCTTGAATATCCATTTCGTTCCAATGACGTTTATCTCCTTTGGTCTTTCTACCAGTATCCAGACATCATTTCGCTGAAATTGATTCATCTCTTCTTGCATAGCAGACACCCAGAACTCATCTAGAATTGCTTTCTTCACCTTCTTAGGTTCAACAGTAGAGAGGAAATATACATACCCAGCAAGATCACGGTAGTTGACTCAGCTTGTACCTCTTATATGGCGACCGTCATGAACATCAGTAATAACCAACTCTGGCGGATGATTCCGTATAACATTAGTGATTCCTTCAGGTGCATGAGCTTCACCTGCCTCATCCTGTGGTTTTTCAACAGATGTTGCATCATGTGTTGCAACATTTTGTTCAACATTAACTTGTGTTGTATCAATTGTTGCAACATTGTTCAACATGATCTTCCTCATCTGTGTAGTCTTTCTGAGAAGCCCTTCCTTCACTTATGGCTGCCTCTCCCTGATCAAAATCATCACCTACTACATTGATTGACTCCATCATGACGTTGGTACGTTGGTTTAATACCCTGAAAGCACGGCTTGTGGAATATCCAAGAAATATCCCTTTATCACTCTTTGCATCAAACTTCCCCCTTGGAGTACGATCTTGCAGGATATAGCATTTTCTTTCGAAAATATGAAAGTAAGATACATCAGGTTTTCCTACCTTTCCAGATCTCATAGGGAGTTTTCTCTGTTCTAGGACGGAGATAAACTCTGTTTATAGTGTGGCATGCTGTGTTGATAGCTTCAGCCCACCACCTAACACTGACCTCCCTGGCATTCAGCATCACATGTGCTATTTCTTGTAGGGTGCGGTTTTTCCTTTCGACCACTCCATTTTGTTGAGGAGTCTTAGGAGCCGAGAATTCATGCGCAATACTTTGAGCTTCACAGAAGTCAGAAAAGAGTGGTTCTCAAACTCCTTGACATGGTCACTTCGAATCCTGACAATCTTGTCGATGCTATCTCCCTTCTCAATTTGAAGGCGAGTACATAATTTCTTGAAGGCTTTAAATGTGTCTGACTTTTCCATAATAAAGTCTACCCAGGTAAACCGCGAAAAATCATCAACACATACATCGATATATTTCTTACATCTCATGCTAATTTCTGACGTTGGTCTGATCAGATCCACATGTAGCAGCTCCAAGTTATTGGATGTAGTAGTCATCTGAAGTTGCTTGTGACTAGTCTTCTTTTGCTTTCCTAGTTGACAAAGTCCACACACCTCCTCTTTCTTCTTGTTTAGAACTGGTATCCCACGAATAGCTCCCGCTTGAGATATCTTCATCAAGGTCTTGAAGTTGAGATGACATGGCTTTTGATGCCACTGCTCAAAAACATCAGAAGTGGCATTGAAATACTTGTTAGTTTCTTGGAGAAGGTACTCGTTGTCAGTAGACCTTTTCCCAGTAAGAATGAATACTTCATCTCCATTGAAGACTAAACACTCATCTTTAGTAAACCGAACAAAAAGGCCTTGCTCAGACAGTTGTGTTATGCTAATAAGATTTGCCTTCAAGTCTTTTACATGCATAACATCCTTCAGATTAAGAGACCATGTCATATTTAGGTTTCCTTTCCCAACAACCTTGCTCCTTTGACCATCACCAAAGGTTACATGACCTTTGTTACCAGCTGCATACTTAGTAAGAAGACCTCGATTGACTGTCATATGTCGGGAGCATCCATTGTCGAAGTACCAAAGGTTTTCGGAAAAAGCAATCAATGAAAAGTAAGCCACCATGGTGTACAATTTAGATTTCCTGACCCATTCCTTCATCATCCTTTTGTCGGAATGTCTAACATTTCTTCCTTCACGCCAATGCTTCATGCGGCTGAAACAATTCCTGTCAGTGTGTCCTACGAGCCTGCAGTAGTCACACACGGGACGCCTAGATGTTGTACCTTTCCTCTGCTTCAACTTGTGTTCATATCCTTTGAGTTGACCCATCTTTTTCAGTTCTTTTATCACGAGAACATGTCTTTCCTTAGGGACATGAAAGTAGCCTCCTCTGTTGTACCCTACACCAGTGCGATCTCCTGTGATTTTTCCTATGTTTAGAATGTCATCGAGCTTCGACTTCACAGAGTTCCACTTGTTGAGGATACTTTCTGCCTTCTCAGCTCTGAGGAGAATTTTCCTGAGACTGCTCTCAAGATTCCTGAGATTGAGCTCGGTCTTCAGAAGTTTAGCCTTAGCATCATCCTTCTCACCTTTCAATTTGGCATTTTCATCTTTCAAAGTTTTGTTAGCTTCACAGATCTTCATCCGCTTGTTGAACATGGTATTATAGGCCGTCTGAATGTCTTCTTCACCAACATCCTCCTCACTATCATATTCAGAGTCTGATTCACTGCTAAATATTGTACCAGATGTTGTAACATTCTATTTGACATTACCCAGTTTGCTCCCCAATGTTGTACCTGATGTTGTAACATTACGTTCAACATGACTAGAAGCGTCACAATCCGACTGGTCTTTCAGGGTAGTTGTAAAGGCGATATAGTTACGGGTGATGTCATCATCTCCAGCACTTCCTTCAGATTTCTCATCACTCAAGGTACTGGCTAATGACTTCCCTTTCTGCTTCTTGAGGGTGTTTGCACATTTAGCTTGTATGTGGCCAAAACCTTCACATTCCCTGCACTGTATTCCTTTGCCTTTGTTCTTTGACTCATTCCTTTGAGTAGGACGGCTGGTGGTCTATTCAGCAGTGGAAAGATTTGGACGTGCCATCTTGTTGACAGATCTAAAGTTCTGACCCTTGTTGCTGATCTTTCTCATCATCCTACTGAAGTTCTTAGTCAGCAAGGCAATGTCATCATCTAGCTCCAACTCATTCTCAGATTTTGGTGTTTCACTAACTTCTGCCTTTAATGCCACCCCTTTGTACCTTTTGTTCTGCTTAAGATTTATTTCATAGGTCTGAAGAGAACCCATGAGTTCATCCAGTCTCATAGTGGATGTGTTTCTCATTTCTTAAATGGCCACTATTTTTGCAGAAAACTTGTCAAGAAGAGATCTCAACGTTTTCTCGACCAGCTTCTTTTGTGAGTATTTCTTGCCAAGTTGGAAGGCCTGATTTGTTATGTCTCTCAACCTCCCATTTAATTCGGCTATAGTCTTATCATCATTCATCCTTAGATTTTCAAACTGAGATGCAAGCATTTGGAGTTTGGAAGCTTTTACCGTACTCGTTCCTTCATGAACATTCTGGAGAATATCTCATGCTTCTTTGGCATACTCACATGTGGAGATCAGCTTGAACTGCTCTTCGTCAACAGCAGTGAAAATGGCATTCACGGCCTTTGAGTTTCCTAAAGCTGCTCGATCTTCTTCTGGTCTCCAGTCTTTTGTCGGTTTAAGGTGTTCTTTGCCTTCTTTGTCTACTTCGATCGGGGGAGACCATCCTTCAATGGTGGCAACCCATGTCTTCTCATCCAGCGACTTGATAAAAGCACGCATCCGGGACTTCCAGTATGTGTTGTTTGTACCGGTGAGCAGCGGAGGACGTGTAACGGAAGCACCTTCTTTCGTATTCATGATTTGCGTAATGCGAACACCGGATCACACCCACTTTGACAACACAAAGTAGCACGGATGAGCTGCTCTGATACGAATTGAAATTTAGCATGCAGTTAATAATCAAATAAACCGAGTGATTAAGCACAGACCAAGCAATAACACACGAGACTTGGTAACGCAGTTCGGTGTGCACACCTACATCTGCGGGGCCATGCCCAGAAAATCAGATTACTCCACTAAAAATATCAATGAATACAATTACTAATATCATGTTTTTATTATGAGGAACAACATCCCCCTTAATACAAATCGTGATGGGTAGTCTCTACCAACCCATGGAGTAATCTATGCAAGCTCCCCTTGCATGCAAGCTCCCCTTGCAGAACTGACTAGAATCTACTCCCTTGATCCACTACCTCGGTAGCCGTCGGCCTCCTCCCGGAGTTCTTCGATGGACTTTCACAAAAGCCGTAACATAGCCGCAATACTGCACATCCCTTTTATGCTTCGCTCCCCCTAAATACGGGAGTAGAGATGGAAGGTTGCTAGATCAAATCTGTGCAGATCGGCAGCCCGCAAGGATCGGAAAAAATACAACCAAATTGGTTCCGCTAAATCTTTATGATAAGACAGCAAATATCTGCGGGCGAAAATCTCTCTAACTGATTCTCCAATAAATCCGAGAGACAACAGCTTCCAAATAAATCTTCAACGGTTCTTCAATCTCAATAACATATACCAGAAAACATTAAAGAACATGCAATAAGATCTGGAGTACTCAATCTTAGAAAATCGCTGAAGATCGACATACATTTCCAGACTTCTGACACCACATGTTGAACCTCATGTTGCAATATGATGTTCAACATAACATCCAACACGGCCAAGGTGTTCAACATATCAACCAATCATGGCCTGTGGATGAGCTCTCTCCTTCAAGATAATTAAGAGAAGATATAAGTATAACCAGGTGCCACTAATGACAACAAAGTCACACACGAATGACCTAACAAGTTCCACCAGAGGATAATTGAGGAGCATCGGAGGTGGGAGGCAAAAGAGAAGATGGTGGCACTGGTGATGAGAGGGGTGACATGGACTTCGTTGATGTTTTGTTGTCTTTGCCAGGCGATGATGGTAAGGAGCAAATGGATGACTCCGGCCGAGATCAAAGCCCTTATGCAGGTATACCTCCCTCTTCTACTTACATTATTACCTGCTCATGCTACATTATTCTTAATTGAATTAATTGGTTCCAGGACATGTTCGCTGCTGTCACCAATGAATGGGCGATGGCCCAAGCCATCAACCATCCGTCCGTCCTCCGCAAAATCGAATCCGAGCTCGATTCTGTTGTCGGCGGCGATCGCCTTGTCGTTAAGTCCGACCTTCCCCATCTCCCTTATCTCAGATGCGTTGTCCGCGAGACCTTCCTACGGGCCATTTCCTCGTCCCGCGGATGCAGTCGCCGCAGAGGTCGCAGGAGACGGAGCCCATCCCGCGGATGCAGCGCTACTCTTGGCACTGTCTGTGGAAAAAACTTCCCAACAAATCAAATCCACTGGACAACAGACGTGTATTATATTTGAGAATGACTTTATACACATGTTCTCAGGTGTAGGGAGTAGACTTTTTTCTCAAAATGGAAATGAACTGATTGATAGAGAGGTTGAGATATGATTTACTTTTGAATTTTTTTGCAAATTTGGGAATTCAGTCACATCCCTACACCGAATGACCGGTGTATATAGCATCTCTCTTATATTTTCTCTTACAATGCAATAATGTTACACCTTTGGGATTAACAACAGACGTGTACTTGCGCAGACATTGTTGAATCAAAAATATTGTTCCACGCAGCCTTTTCCTAACACATTAATTACAACCAAAATTGCCGAGGTTAGGAAAAAATTACGGCGCATTAATTATTCTCACAATTTTTCCAAACACATCAGTTATGGACCTCCAATGCAGATCATTAGAACTAGGCGTCAACTGGGTTTAGATGGGTAGGATATCAATAAAAAGGAAGGAGATGGTAAGACCTAAACTAATGTTTATATAGAACAAAAAACCAAACTAGAGTAAATTGTGGAAATTATTTTCAGGTTAACTCCTCATTACACATGATTTATAACATGCGACAAGTCTTGCCTATAAGAATTAATACGTAGAATGAATGCTATCTAACACTCAACCAAGCAGTTGCATAGAATTAATACGTAGCATCTAAAAGTCTCTAAAAGTCTTCGGGTCAAGTCCACTGCCCAAAATAAAAAATATTGTTTCTGACGTATTCAAGCGCAGCCCAGACATTGAATTAAAAAATATTGTTCCACGCAACCATTTCCTATAATTAAGAAAGAGAGCTAGCTAAACACAAACCGGTATTCTGCAAGAGAGCTATAGTCATGTATCATCCTCAAGCGCCGAGAGAGCTTCGGTTTTCCGTCAACAACGCCTGGTTCCGTGCTATCTTGATTGATGGTGACATGGCATCCTCCGCCTCCGATCAGAGCTGCACAATCTGTCGCAATCGATTAGGCTACCAGTCCTTCTATGCCACCGAGCCCCCTGCTTTCTACGCCCACGTCACGTGTGCGCTTAG
The DNA here is from genome assembly GCA_030789695.1 of Scilla litardierei. Lineage (NCBI taxonomy): Eukaryota > Viridiplantae > Streptophyta > Magnoliopsida > Asparagales > Asparagaceae > Scilla > Scilla litardierei. Next base: position 529,717,190 of record CM061142.1, read on the forward strand.
CATTATTCACGACAGTAATCGACCTACCGACCACCACCGGAGCAGTGATCGAAGCGTCAACTTCTCCCATCCTTATGCTTTCAATTACCATCAGCTGGCTGCTCCCCCCTATTTTTCTTCTAATTATCACCAACCGATGCCCTATCCTGCATATCATTATCCTCCCCCTTATAATCCTTATCCGAACTACGTTCCGCATCCGCATGCACTGCAGCAATATGGCTTTCAGCCAGCACAGAATTATCCTGTCAACGTCCCCCATGCCAACCCCGGCAACTGGGGCCGACCCTCGGGCGGTTTGCTGGGCTACTTGGGGGTGTCTGCGGGGGTGTCTGTGCTGCAGGCTTTTCTTGATCAATTGTTTTCAAATCTCATGGGATAGACTCTTTCTAGATTCTTGAGGGAATGCTCACTCCCTGGCTCGAGAGAGATGATTCCGACTTTGCTATCAATAAAGAGTGTTTTCTTATATTGTCGGGTGCTTTATGTGTGGTGTGGTAAGTGTCTAATCTTGGAATAAATCAGAGAAATTCTAATGAATACAAGTTTTAAAAATTAGTTGGAGATGAGAGCTCCACAACTGAGCCAGTTGGCTCCCTGTCGTGCGTGCTAATTTGATTGTGGCATTCCTTGAATCGTGTGGTCGAATATACTAAACTGCAAAAAAAAATTGCAAATTAGCTTTCAATGTAAAAATTCCAATCCCGAAGACTACGCATGGTGTTCATCACATGGCGCGGGAATGCTATAAAGCCAAAGAAATCAAGCGGTAGCCGGTAAATGAGTAATGCTTTGAAGGTTATTAAGAATAATAGTCTCACTTTGAATATGTAGAAAGAAAATGATGTCCTTAAACTGATAATTAGACCTCTATTCTGGTTTAGCCTTACGGGTTGATATTTTTTCAACTTACTAGTGGTGTCTTCATTAATATCATCTCACATAATGGTTTAATCAGAATTATAGCCCCTTCTTGACCTATATATAAATGATAGAGTGTCCATAAACCAGTAAGCAGGCACCGTTTGACATGAGCTGTCGCCAATGATGACGAGCTTAACGGTCAGTTTTTGAATGACTACATTCTGAGCTAACGCTTGAAATGAGGAACCCAAATGGCCAGCTGAGCTGTCGTCTTAAATGAATAAATGTTTGGCCTCTTACGTGAGGGCGCGCCTCTGGCGCTATTAAGCCGAAGTTGTGGACTTTATTGATCTGACCTTGTTCCGTATCAATGGCCCTCATCTCCCGAGCACAACCGTTGCAACGGTTGAGATCGGGTGATGTGGTACCAATTAACAGGATGGATAAGACAGTCGAGGTGAGGTCGCGACTGAGAGTGATCCCTGATCGTGTAGCCAGACTAGCCTGCGAAGTCTTCTGATAGTGATACCTGATCGTATAGCTAGATTGGCCTGTGAAGGAGTGGCCTCTGATCATGTAGCTAGATCATCCTGCGAGTTTTTCTGATAGTGATACCTGATCATATAGCTAGATTGGCCAACAAAGGAGTGGCCTTCGATCGTATAATCAGATCAGCCCACGAGGTCTTCTGATAGTGATCTTCGATTGTATAGCTAGATCGGTCTGCGAGGGAGTTTCCATTGATCGTATAGCCATATTAAACTCCGTGGTCTTCTGATAGTGATCCCCGATCGTATAGGTAGATCAGCCCACGAGAGAGTTGCCCACGATTGTATAGCCGGATCATCTCACGAGGTTTTCTGATAGTAATCCCAGATCGTATATCTAGATCGGATAGCTAGGGAGTGGCCCCCGATCGTATGGCCAAAGCGGCCCCGATCGTATGGCCCGCGAGGTCTTCTCACAGAAATCCCTGATCGTATAACTTGATCAGGATGGAATGGAGTGGCTTCCGATCGTATAGCCAGATCGACCTGCGAGGTCTTGAGAGTGATCCTAGACCGTATAGATAGATCTGTTAGAAGCGACGATATATGATCTCTAGTTTGATGATAACAAACCAACGTGAAACTATTAACGTGCGTGCTAAGTGTGTTTCAGGATTGACAAAGTCGTTACTCTAAGCGTTGGAGAAATTGCTATTCATATAGCAATTTGGAAGAGAGAGGAAGTGGTGTTTGCAAAGCAAATTGAATGGATCAAAGTTGGATAGATGAGTCCAAATCATATGCCATCTTTAATTGAGATTATATCAAATCCTCCCAAATCTCAAATAGCCTCATACTCCTATCTTCAAGGGGATTTGGTATCATCTTTCGATTCTATCCTAGCCGAAATTGATATGCACCTCTCTCCTAGCCGCAACAATGCTCATGCTAAAAACCCCAAGTCTACATATATAAGGTTGCAATCAAAGCCAAGAAAAGAAGTCGGCTGAAATTTCCCCAAGGCAATATCAAGAGTCACGCAACCTGTCCCAAAGTGCCGAAATCTCTCAAAGCAACAAGTCCTTAGGAAATGCATGAGAAAGAGGTTAAAAATTAATCCTATTTTAATTCCTCTTCATTATTTTGTGCTTGTGCTTTTTGTTTGCAGGCCATGCACGGACCAGGACAGATTTCCATGAGAAATTGAAATTAAAGGAGGAAGTGGGATCATTAAGAGAGAAAGGGGGGCTCACGTTTTTGTGTGCATCAAGGAAAAAATGCAGAGAAAAATAATGGAAGAGGAGGCCACCATAAATTGAGGTTAGTTTGTTTTATTATTCATTGTGAAGATTCTCTCCTTTGCTTCTTTGTGTGCAGGGACACAACAATTAGTGGGAGAGATCCCTTGTCCAATCAACACACGGTGAAGCGTCAACCTCCTAGCATCAAGTCTCGGCTAAGCAACTCACGCAAAACGAAGGTGCTGAAATTCTCCAAAGGCACAAAGCTCTCCATTAAATAAAGCAGGCTACACACAGGATCTTTGCATGAGCCGAAGATTGCCAAAATAGCAAGCACATGGTTATCTTTGCTGTGCCAACCGAGAGACCCACTGGGCCAAGTGATTGCGGAAGAATATTGCGTTTATTACCCCCTTATTTGATTGTATTTTGCGTATATTTAATATCTATTTGGTCTCTAATAAATGTATTATTGAAAGATCATTTAATTTTAGACTTAATTGCTTGTTTATACGCAAAATACGATTTTATGACCTAATTTTGTCTCCATTTTATTTTTCAGATAAAGCTTGCAATTTTCCGAATCCAACGGCTATTTTTCCATATTTTTCGAAAGTCGGAGCAATTTTTGGGATTAAAAAGACCCAGTAAAGCTGTGAAAAGAAGGAAATTAAAAAAAATCATTGACGTCAGCAATCAGTTGACGCCAGCTGGCGTCAACGGCCCGCGTTGGATGCAAAATTACCGCCTGCAATGCGGGCGATTATATTTTTTAGAAAAACACACACAAAAGCGCGCGCGTGCGTGAACTGGCGGGCTAGCCCTCCAGTCAACGCGGGCGGCCGCCCGCCTTGACTGAGCGGGTGGTGCCCACCAGCAGGGCCTGCCCGCCTTTTGACCAGTACCCAGCGGGCTGTGGGATCTGCAACCCGCTGACCCGCAAGCCCTAAAATCTTATAAAAGGGGGGTATTGGCTCATATTTGAAGCATCCAAGCTCCGATTTGAGCGAAATTTTATTTGGGGGCTTCTCCCCCAAATTCCAGAGGAGATGGAGCAGTCGTAGGAGAAGTTTGGGGCTGTTTTGGCATCGTTTTGGGTGAAATCCTTCCACTTTTCCTAAGTTTTTATTGTATTTGTATTAAGTATTGTATTAAACGATATTTTTACTAATTAAAATCGTTGTTTTTGTAACCATGAGTGGCTGAATATCATGTGGGTGTGTTGTGTAGTAGTTGGTGTTGTTAGGAATAATTCCATCATGTCTCCATAGCTTTTGAACTTATCAGAATCGGTAAAAACGTTGTTTTTTCGTATTTTGAATCATGCGCAATCCGTAGAGGAATCTGCTTAGGATGACATGCCGCGAGGCAACGTCTACATGTATAAACATGTAGAGGGGCCCAAGGAGGGTGATGAACTGTGAGGTTCATCTATTTATTCTTTGTTGTTCAAGAAAACGATCGTTTTCACGATTATGTTTAAACTAAAAATCGTCGTTTTAAAAGCTAAATCATCCGATCACCATACCTTGGCATGGATGTGGGATTAAGAAGCTAAGGAGAATGAATAGCATAGCATCTTACAACACTAACGAAAATACAACACACTCACACTTTTTGTAAATGCATTGAATTAAAAATATTGGGTACCAAGTAAATCTATCATCAATAACATAAGGAAAATCAAAATCTTCATAAAATGATACGTGTAGTGATTCCTCGATCGTTGAAGAGGTTTTGTTGTATATCCGGTAGGCTTTGCTACGTGTGGAATATCCAATAAAAATTTCGTCATCGGATCTTAGCTCAAATTTATCTAAGTTACCAAAGGTGTTCTTGATAAAACATTTTGAACCAAAAACACGAAAATAATTAACTTGAAGCTTTTTGTCATAAAATAGCTCAAAACAAGTTTTATTCGTTCAGTGTCTCACTAGGATCATATTGAGCACATAACATGCGTTGTGCACCGCCTCTGCCCAAAATTGTAGTCCAAAATGAATACCATGGAACATGGTACGTGCACACTAAATTAGGGTCCTATTCTTTCTCTCTACAACAACATTTTGTCGTGGTGCACGAGGAAAAGAGAAATTGTGAGTTATCCGGTGTCATCACAAAACTTTGTAAAAGACTTATTCTCAAATTCTCCTCCATGATCACTACGAATAGTGATAATAGTGGATCCTAAGAAATTTTACATCTTCTTTGCAAATATGGTAAACTCTTCAAAGGCTTCATTCTTATTAGTTAAAAAGAGACCCAAGTAAATCTAGAGAAGTCGTAAACGACAACTAATCCATAATGAGCATTGCCTAAAGAAGCGGTTCTAGTTGGCCCAAACAAATCTAGATGAAGTAATTCTAGGGGCATCTTAGAAGTTATGCCTTCTTTAAGTTTGAAAGATGATTTACTAAGTTTACCTCTTTGACATGAATCACAAAAGTTTTTCTTATTAAAAGCAATTTTTGGAAAACCGTTGACAAGATCATGCTTAGCTAACTTATATAAGTGCTTAAAATGAACATGACCATAACGACAATGCCATAACAGTTGTTCATTTGTATTAGCAACTAGGCAATATTCTACTGTTTTAGGCAAGCTCAAATAATAAATATTTTTATGCCTAATACCGGTAAATAAAACATGTGAATTAGAATCAACAATTTTACACAAACCTTCTCTAAATTTAACCTTGTAACCTTTGTCACAAAGTTGACTAATGGAGATGAGGTTATGACACAAACCACTAACAAAATATACATTAGTAATTAAAGGTTTGGAGGAATTACCGACTATACCTACTCCAATGATGGTTCCCTTTTGATTACCTCCAAAAGTGACCATTGCACCATCCTTGATGCTAATCACTTCGAAGAGCAATGAGAAATCTCCTGTCATGTGTTTGGAGCAACCACTGTTGAGTATCCATCCTTTTCTTTTAGAGCTAATTTGACCTTTATTGCTCTCTTTCTTTTTCTTGGGTACCTACATAGTATACCATAAGCTCATGGTACCCAATTTTTGTTTGGTCCAAGGGGATTATCCCTTTGGAAGCCAAGAATATATAAATAGCATAGAATCTTACAATTCATGCGCAGCGCATACATTGAATTAAAAATATTGTTTCATGCAACCATTTCCTATAATAATTAATTAAGAGAGCTAGCTAAACACAAAGCGGTATTCTGCAAGAGAGCTAGTCATGTATCATCCTCAAGCGCCGAAAGAGCTTCGCTTTTCCGTCAACAACGCCGGGTTCCTTGCTATCTTGGTCGACGGTGACATGGGATCCTTCTCCTCCGATCAGAGCTGCACAATCTGTCGACATCTATTAGGCTACCAGTCCTTCTATGCCATCGAGCCCCTGGCTTTCTATATCCACGCCACATGTGCGCTTAGCGATATTCACGACCGTACTCGACCTACAGACCACCACCGGAGCAATGATCGAAGCGTCAACTTCTCCCATCCTTACGCTTTCAATTACCATCAGGCTGCTCCCCCTATTTTTCCTCTAATTATCACCAACCGATGCCCTATCCTGCATGTCATTATCCTCCCCCTTATTTTCCAAACTACGCTCAGCATGCGCATCCACAGCTGCAATATGGCTTTCAACCAGCTCAGAATTATCCTGTCAACGTCCCCAATGCAAACCCTGGAAAGTGTGGCCGACCCGCGGGCGATTTGCTGGGCTACTTGGGGCGGTCTGTGCTGCAGGCTTTTCTTGATCAATTGTTTTCAATTCTCATGGGATAGAATCTTGCTAGATTCTTGATATATGATACGAGCTGCCTACTTTGCCCATCCACATGGATACTTACTTCGTCAATGTTCTGTTATATTTCTGTTTTTGCTGTTCCTCCGGAGAACTGATCTTCAGGTTTTGTTCCACTTGTTATGCTTGTAGAACTAGTCTCAGTACAAGTGGGTTAGTTATATTTATTCCTTTCTTTCAGCATTGTTTGTCATCTTCCAAGCATTCACTACTACAAAAAGGACCTTTAATAGCACACCTTTAATAGAGCTTGCCAATTATAAGCGCTGTTAATTAGATGCACATATATTAGACAGCGCTTCTTTTTGCAAGCGCTGTTAAAGGTCGGAGAATAGACAGCGCTTCTTTCTGCAAGCGCTGTTAAAGGTCCGACAATAGACAGCGCTTATTTCTGCAAGCGCTGTGTATTAGAGACACAGATAATACACAGCGCTTGTAGAAAGAAGCGCTGTTAAATGTCAGACAATAGACAGCGCTTTTTTCTACAAGCGTTGTTAAAGGTCCAAATAGACAGCGCTTCTTTAGAACAAGCGCTGTTAAAAGTCCCAATAGACAGCGCTTGTTTAATACAAGCGCTGTTAAAGGCCATCCTTTAGCAGCGCTTACACAAACAAGCGCTGTTAAAAGTCCCAATAGACAGCGCTTGTTTAATACAAGCGCTGTTAAAGGCCACCCTTTAACAGCGCTTACACAAACAAGCGCTGTTAAAGGGGGGGCCTTTAACAGCGCTTGCAAAATTTTTCCCAAAAAAAATCGCCAGCGCGGGCTTCCCAAATGTTTCAATCTTTTTCGTTCCCCCGTATACATCATTCTCCTTCTCACCTCCTTCACCCTCTCGCTCTTCGGCGTCCCCATCTCGGCCCCCTCCGTTGTCGACATACAACGGTGCTTCCTAGTTTCGACATTTGCATGCACTGTCCCCCAAATCTCACCATCTGACACCGTTTATTCTACCCCTCGTGTTTCACAGGCCGATGTCCATGGGAAATGGTGGCTGAAGTACGCGGACGAGGTTGTCGGATATTGGCCGGTGGGCTTGTTCTCCGACCTTCAGTCTGCCTCGACCGTCGAATGGCTTGGGCGCATCTGTGACACCGAGGCCGGAGGCTACCACACCGTAACGCAGATGGGGAACGGGCACTGGTCCAATCACAAGATCCCGCCCCCCAAATCGATCGACAAGATTCCGAAGACGTCGTCGACAGCGATGTCCCCGTCGAGCTCCCTCCGTCCCCTTCCTACTCCCCTTTCTCCACCACCCCCATCTTCTCCGTCGACGACACCTCTCCAGGTCTCCACCAGCGTCCTCCTCACCGGCGCCATCTCCGTCTTCCTCTACCGCTCCCTCTGCCGCCGTGCCAGCAGGGCCAATGAACTCGTATTCCCCCATCAGATCCGAAATCCGCTAAACCATCGTCCATTTATCCATTCCTCCTCTCACCGTCCCTCTCATCTCTCAGCAACGGTGGAAGGTACCCCATTTTTTGTTCTTTAAAAAATAATTTATTCTCTAATTTACATTTCTTAGTTCAATTTCTGTTGAGATCTCTCCATGAATTTCCCTAATGAAATTGCAATTTTTGTTTCTGTTTAAATTGAGATCTCTTCATGAAATTTTTTAGGGTAACAAAAAAAAGGAAGAACAGTTCATACTGCGGGTCCCGCCTTCGATCTCTGAACGAATCGAGCGGCTCTTCAATGAGAATGCCTCATCATCATCATCATCTGAAGACGCTTCCCTCGATTTATCATTCGCAGGTACTCATAATTTTCAATAGATTTTAAAACAATTTTTTCCATTTTTTAAAGAAAAAAGTTTACAAGGAATTAGGGCTCTCACACATCGCTGATTAATCTTGCTGTTTTTCTACAATGCGTTAGTAAAAATTTAGTAAAGATGAGATTTTGGAGGAATGAGTGTAGTTTAACTAATTTTTTTTCCATCTATTAGAATGCGATTTAAAATATAAAAAACATGTTCAACAAAGAAACAAACTTGCCTTAAGTAATTGCAGAAGTATAAGTGGGTAGTCGAATTCTTAAGAAATTAAAGCATCTTTAGATATCTATAATGCTAATTGCAAATTTGCAGTGAACAAGTGGACTCTATCCATGTTAGAAGTAGTGCACATCATGAGCTAGGCCTGTATGACAAGTTCTCAGTTATTTGATTGAAGAGAACAAAAGCTATATATTGTAAGTGTCTACATATATGATAATCTGTGTCTTTATGTACATAAGCCTTAATTGTTGAGCCCTTGAACGTTGTTTTATATTTAGCTTGGTATCTGATTTCTAATGTAGCTCAAATCTTTTAATAGTATGATATAAAACTAAAAGGCTCGGTCTATTAGGTGGTATGGAAGATGACTTCCTAAGATATTTATATTCTGCAATCAGAAATTGAGGGAACACTTGTTCTTGACAGGTCCTGAAAATCTTCCAACAACGACACAAAAGAGAAGTAATAATACTAGAGAGAGTTTAGTTTACTGCATTTGTTTCTTGCTAAGATCTTTTGTTTTTAGCAATATATTTATACTCTTTCTGCTTTCCACCTGACATTGGGAATGATTTCATAATTTTTTTCCATTTGGGCTTGGAGAAATTGTACGTTTACAAGGTCCAAATCACAAATATTTACATCAATCTAAATTTCAGAAACGTTACCGTGTGAATGTCATTGAGAATTAACCTATTTGTCCTATTTATCTTTGCTGTGCTTGGCATACATGATTGGGATGGGCAGAACCCGACACAGATCATTACAGAGATGTGTGGCTTTGTAACAATTCTTGCTGGGACCTTTCTTCTTCACATGACAAAGGACATGGCTGATGGTATGCTTTGTTTCAACATCACTATATTTTATGTCATGGTGTTCCAAATGCTTACACACTATGTAATGTTCTCTCCATCCAGGACATTCACCATCGATGTCATCGCGGCTTTCAAAACAAACAGATGATGATGACTATGATCCGGAAGGAATTCCTTTGAGGTCTCAGGAATCATTTAGGTTGCTGTGATGCATCAGGTGTCATGCATCAGGTATCCCTTACATTTGAACTCAGCTCTACGTGTTCCCTCAATTTCCAATGTACCCCTTGAGTAAGATGGTCCTATTTCAGATTATGTTTGATAAAATCGGTATTAACTCAATACAAAGGGTAAATGAGGATATTATGTATATGAAGGCAATGAAAATGGCATGGATTCCATATATACCGTTGGAAAACAGGTATGTTTGTATCAATGCCAGTAGTTATTCAATGTGCACTAGTTTTTGATTTATCAATGGCAGTTGTTAAAAATAAAAAGCTTTTGACAGGCAAAGCCAAGTTGGCAGATTGAATACTAAAATTTATAACATGGGATGCACACAGAGAAGGTACATTTATCTTCTGGTTAATTGTTTACCTTGGCATGTGTTTATTTATTATATTTTGGTGTGGGTTTTAAAAATGTTGAATACCTACTAATAAACCTATCAGATATTTTCTTAATAAGAACATGAGGTCTGTAGCTTGACTAGCTTTGGTAGGTTACAATCCAGTCACATGTCGTTATTAACGCTAAATTTTTTGCACGTGCACCAATGCAAACCCTTCCGGTGTCTCAGGCTGCAAAAACAAATTGGATGTCTCGAGCATAAGAAAACATTTCGCTACAAACAAATAGAAAAGTTCAGGCCAGTTCGAACCTTTGATATCATTAGGGCGGTTACAATAGAACACTGGCGCCCTTCCTCTGCGAAGAGATTTGACAGTAAGAACCAGTAATTCATTGACAGTGAAGCAAAAAAAAGGAATGCTAGCAATGCTACAATATCATTCAGCGTTCGCAGATTAAGAAAACAAATGCACTAGCATCTCATCTCTCATTACTTCGTTTTTCCAAAGTAGAGGAATTGAAGAACAAAGAATTGCCTAATGCCTTTCTCCTTGTCACGAGCAGAATCTCTCACTGCACATGTCACCTAGCAACAACAAGAGAAATGCCTTTATATCATGTTTTTGATGTTATCAAAATGAATCCATTTATCCATATGATTCCGATCCTTTATTATGAGCTTAATCAAGATTTATTTGGTTTAGCCATAGCCCGTCACTCGTTCAGCGACAAGCACATCTGTCCTAACCAGCAGTGCACTCAAAAATCTTTGTTCACAATGTTGGTCATCTCATGAATAAAGTGAAGAGGCTGAATTAAGACACAAATACATGACTAAGATTTATTTTGTTTCTCCAAACAAACTTTTAGGTATAAGTTACCATATGGTCCAACATCCTACTTATGTTGCTCCCTGATATTCATGTATTTTACCTGAAAATGATGTTTCTTTAAACATAAGTAATGATGCTATGGAAGCGTAGTTTTAAAGCTAATTTTTCATGGCATAGGTAGAATATCAGCTACACTTATATGCTTTTTTACTCTTGAGATTGAATATTGGTAACATGTAAATATTTGAAGTTCTACCATTTGACTACCAGAAACTATGCCAACATCAAAACTCTAATAATAAAGGTGATTAGATACTAGCTTTGGATTTTAGTCTTTAAGTGGCAGTTCTAGATTAATGATGTACGCATGATGATCAACTTGGCAGCCAAACTATCAATGGTTTATTATAGTTTAATGGTTCTGCTTTGCTGATTTCAGGATTGACAGCATTCTCTAAAACAACTGCATTAAACCCCCCAGTTTTGTGGGAAAATTTAAAAGCAAGCTTTTTAGATTGTTCAGTTTTTTAAAGGAACAAGAAAGATTAGTTGATTCACAATGGATGCGCATCCATTTAAGATATACATGTACATTTAAAAAGATATGGATTTCGTGGTGCACACACACATATGTGCACATACTTATCAAACACAAGCATAGATATGTGGAACCAGGATAGATAATGTTTCCCACTTTATATTTTAAATCAAAGGATAATATAGCACCAATTCTGTTAAGACTAATGGAAAACACTTTCAGTAACCTGAATGCATTATATACAAATGAACAGGTCAATGTCTGCTTTTTGTATACCCAAATGTATGTTGTATATAAGACTAAATTCCATCCATCATTACTTACCAGTTAAGCATGAGCAGCTGTCAACAGTAACATCCACATGTATAGTAGCTGATACTGTGATGAACATACCTTTTTTTGGCATTCCTACACAAAAAGACTTGCATATGAAGAAAGAATACACAAGACTCAGAGTTTTTCTTTCTATTGCAGGATTTAGTGGTTAGTTAATGAATGATTTTGAACTTGTTTATGGGAGGAATGATGGGATACCATTGTTATTTATGGTTTAATTGTTACAAACTCACTGGCACTTACCAGATATGATAGGAAATTGAGATGGTTACCAGAAATAGGAGGTTGGCTTCTTCTTAATGCAAAATTATTTCTTCTGGATTGTGTTGAATGATGGAATTGCTTAATATGTGTTTAATTAAGCCATTCTTCATTGCGTTCTCTTACTCTTCTGACGTTACCACAATGCAGGCCCTACTGGCATGTTTTATACACTTTCTTGACCGACATCGCAGGGCCAGAGGACCACCACCATCTTTTGCTTCTTTTGGGCAGATGTGAGGTAACTAAGCACTTGGACCACCATTTTCGTCACTTAAACCTACTGCAGCATTTATACCGTGTAACAAAGTTCATAGATGGATTCACATCAAGCTCTGTAGGATTGTGCAGTAGAACGTTGGTAAGATTTTCAGGATTGTGAAATAGTTGAGGATTGATGGTGGAAGGATTAGGTTTCCTCATCTGAATTAATCATGATGGTTATTGAGAAGGGAATGAAGCTTTCTATAATATTCATGTGTTCTCATATAATGAATCTCACCCAAAGCTCATACATAGCTATCGCACTGTGAACACTTTGTGCTACTGTTTCTCACATGTGCAGCCTGGTCATGGCTCTTAGGCATGACAAATATCAATAGATACAAGTGTGCTTGGATTGTCTCCTCCAGATGCCATGGAGTCTCCTTACATTGCATCGATGGGAATATATTTGTTTAAGACTGAAGTTTTGTTGAAGCTTTTAAGGTATTTTCTTAAAAGGGTATTCTCGGATATTCTTTTGTTCGTTATGTGAGCTTGATCAATGAAATACCATTCTACTTCTGTTTTTCTATGGGTTAGTTTAATATTCAAATGATTAAGCATGCCAATATTTGCTTTGAGCTTTCATAATAATTAGCAACATACGTTGATCTTTGTTAACTTTTCAGAGAGAACTATCCGAATGCCAATGACTGGGTCAGAGATTATTCCAATGGCTACTGAAGTATAATGTGCAGGTAACTGAATATTTCATGGAAAAATATATAGTGTCCAGTATGTTGTTCTTGTAAGTTTATTCTTATTTTGTAAGCATGACATCTCTCTGTACTCAGTTGAGGAAAACTAGATATATTCATTGGGGAAACAAATGCAAATGATCCGCTACAATTACATTCCTCGCTTATTGTTTACTTCTATATTATAGGCATATTTATCTAATGGTTATTGGGAGGACATCGGGACATTAAAATCTTTCTATGATGCAAATCTGGCTCTCACTGATCAGGTAGCCTCTGTGTCTGTGTCCACATGCATTTTGGTTTAAATGTCTCAGTAAATTCTACTTTAGAAAATCTTATTCCTTCCAATATAACTTGTAATGGCTGCTTTCTAACTGAGGTTATCTAATAATTCATGAAGCCTCCAAAGTTTAACCAACATGAAAGAGTGTGAATGGAAATTATAAATGAGAAAAGTGAAACCATATTGCCCTGGCATTTGACATTGTTACTTCCCTTATCTGTTGCAGAATAATGGGGAGGAGATATCGATTCGCCTTCGAAATGATGATCTTAAAGGATTTCGGAAATATGAACGCATCAAGAAAACTCTGTTGCATGAACTTGTAATGACTTTTGTAACAACTTGAGTTGTTTGCTTCTTTGATTACCTGGTTACTCACTTTTTGTCATTCAAGTTTAAACTGTCAAACATGCTTTACTTTTTTTTCTTTTCTATTATCAGGCTCATATGGTATACTCAGAACATGATGCCAACTTCTTTGCTCTAAACAAACAGGTAACCATGCACATGTTCTTTTTTTTCCAGTTTTTTCCTTCCTTTTTTCCCCTGAGGATTCAGACGAGCACATGTACATACAATGGCATTGATGATTTTATTTTAAGCTCAGTTGAATGAGACGTTGCTAGCTTAGACTGGACAAAATCAAGAAGTCACACCTTGAGTGGTCGCAATATCTCAGATCATTTTGAAGAGGAGCTGCTACTCGGAGTAAGCATTTCCAGCGCTGGTCTAAAGCTTGGGGGAGCTTCAAATCCGTTGGCTAGTGCTCGAGTGTCTTCAGTGGCCGCTGCCTACGGTCGCGTCTTAAATTCATCTTGTCGGGAAATGTATTGTTCAAGGAGTGATTTAATGGATAATAACTGATAAGTTTTATATGCGATAATGTTTCTTATTTGTATTACGGATCATCTTCCAATATCAATGTACATCGTCTAATTTATGCGATTGTTGAATAAAAGCAATTTAATTTGATTGTTTCTTGTAATGATTGTTTCTTTTAATTTAATGTTATTGGTGGTTTATTTAAGCATTTTGAACATTAAATGGATCTATTTAAATATAAAACGTAGGGAGAAACAATAAAATGAATTGAAACAAGCGCTGTCTATTTGGGACCTTTAACAGCGCTTGTTTAGTACAAGCGCTGTCTATGGTGGACCTTTAACAGCGCTTGTACTAAAGAAGCGCTGTCTAAGGTATCAATAGACAGCGCTTGTTTAGTACAAGCGCTGTGAAAGGTCCACCTTTAACAGCGCTTCTTTAGTACAAGCGCTGTTAAAGGCCCACCCTATAACAGCGCTTGCACAAACAAGCGCTGTTAAAGGCCACCCTTTAACAGCGCTTGCACTAACAAGCGCTGTTAAAGGGGGGCCTTTAACAGCGCTTGCACTAACAAGCGATGTTAAAGGCCCCCCTTTAACAGCGCTTGCACTAACAAGCGCTGTTAAAGGCCACCCTTTAACAGCGCTTGTAAAGCGCTATTAAAACCAGCCCCCCTTTAGCAGCGGCAAGATAGACAGCGCTTGTAAAGCGCTATTAAAGACCTTATTTAAGCGCTGTTAAAGGTCCATTTTGTAGTAGTGATTGTAAGGCTATTATAAATAGTCATTAAGTGATTCCAATAAAGGGCAGTTCAAAATCCAGAATCTATCTTATTTCTCTTCTCATTCTTTCTGTTAAATTCTCTCCTATTAGTGGTATCAGAGCCCGGTTCTGATAATGGACACTCGCGGCAAAACTAAAGCTGAGTTTCGCAATGAAGTTAATGAAGCCTTGGGTCGACATGAATCTCAGTTCGATCAAATCAATGATGCCCTACACTCAGTGTTAACTGAGTTGCAAGCCTTGCGAGTCTCTCACAGTAGCCAACCTGAAATCAACCCCATCTTCCACGAAGAAACATCCCATTCCCCAAACACTATGAAATCCCACATATCCAGTGACCACCATCACCACCTCAAGCAACACTTCCCGAAATTCAATGGAGAGGATCCATCCGGCTGGATCTACAAGGCAGAACAATACTTTGAATTCAAAGGTATTGAGACCGATCAACAAGTATAGGTCGCCTCTTTCCATCCAGAAGGCGTGGCTATACAATGGCAACGATGGTTGACGAAATTTCGAGGTCCACTCTCTTGGAATGAGTTCACCAAAGCTGTCCTTTTGTGTTTTGGTCCAACCGACTTCGACGATCAATCAGAAGCCATAATCCGGCTTAAGCAAACTACAACAGTGGCTATCAAGAGGATTTCGAGAGGCTTTCCCATCAAATTGATGGCTTACCTGAATCATTACTTGTTGGGTGTTTTATTGCATGGCTTCTAAATGAGGTTCGTCTAGACGTAAAAATCAAACAGCCCCGCACCTGAGCAAATGCTATAGGAGTTGCTCGGCTAATTGAGGAACGAAATCAATTACAGAAAAAGACATGTCTCCCAGCTTGCCCGCCATCAGCCTTCACATCACCAAAAACGAGCCATGTTACTACTGCTGGATTACTTGGGCCTCCACCAAACCAACGTGGAACCCAAGTCTCAAATGCAACTTCATCCAACTTTCGACGGATCACCAGCCAAGAGGCATGCGAGAGTCAAGAAAAAGAGTTATATGCTACTATTGTGACGAGAAGTTGTTCAAGGACATGGGTGTGAACGACCACAACTGTTCATGATTGAAGATTCATCACACCCAAGCTATGATGAGGACAACTGCGCTAGACAAGAGCTAGAAGGACAAGAAGCTATTCCTGAAATTTCTTTTCATGCCATTGCAGGAACCGATCATCTTCAAACAATGTGGCTTATGGGCAAGCTAAAAAACAAGGATATAATGGTGCTAATAGACGACGTTAAAACTCACAACTTCATCGATCAAGTCATAGTCACCAAGTATGGATTACCAGTGGTTCGAGATAAGAAGTTTCAAGTTATGGTGGCCAACTGTGAGAGGATAGAATGTGCTGGGCAGTGTCAAGCACTCACCATCACCAACTAAGGACATTCTATTACAGCAGACTACTACATCCTTCATGTTGCAGCATGCCAATTGGTTTTAGACGTACAATGGCTCGAAACTCTTGGACCGATCGAGACAAATTGCACGCAATTAACAATGACTTTCAAGGTTGAAGGAATTTCCCACACATTTCAGGGACTAAAGCGAGCCGGTATTGAAGCTTTAATAGACAAAGAATTCAGCCATCTACAAGGTACTGGGTGTTTCTTTCAAATCATTCCATCTTCTAATAGCAACCAACAAAAGTCATACCCATTCGACATCAGCCGTCTCTTAGATGAATTTTACCAAGTATTTGAACCACCCACCAGCTTGCCGCCAAGGCGATCCCATGACCATCACATTCCATTACAACCCAACACACAACCTGTGAGCGTGCGGCCATATCGATACCCTTACTACCAAAAAACCAAAAAAGAAAAAAATGGTGAAGGAGCTTCTGCAATCGGGGTTGATAAGGCCTAGTAATAGCCCATTCTCATCACCGGTTCTTTTAGTGAAGAAGGCCGATGGTGATTGGTGGGTTTGTGTAGACTATCGAGCCTTGAACAACATTACCGTCAAGGATAAATACCCAATCCCTGTTATTGATGAGCTCCTAGATGAACTGCATGGAGCTAAATTTTTCCCTAAACTGGATTTACGGGCTGGTTATCACCAGATTCGGGTACACGAGGAAGATATTCCGAAAACAGCTTTTCGAACACATGAAGGGCATTAGGAGTTCATTGTGATTCCATTTGGCCTCACCAATGCACCATCGACCTTCCAAAGGCTAATGAATGATCTGTTTCGCCCATATCTCCGAAGATTTAGTTTGGTTTTCTTTGATGACATATTGGTATATTCACAAACATGGGAAGATCATCTCTCACATCTTCGAATAGTCCTCACCATTTTAGAAAATAACCAATTGTGTGCTAATGAAACAAAGTGCAGGTTTGGAGTTTCAAATGTCGACTACTTGGGATTGTGGTTGTTGGCTTGATAAACCCATGTGGGCCGCCCTTGGTTGTTGCACCAACCCAAGGGGGTTGGCGTACGAACCCCCTCCCCCTTCATCTAGTATAAAAGGAGGGCAAGTGCTTGGTTCTTAGCATCGAGACTTTGAGAATCCAGTTGAGCTTCTATTGAAGCATTGGGGAGAGTTGTATGAGGTCGGTCCTATTGGAAGTTCCATAGGATCATTGTGAGTCATCTTTGAGAGAGCCATTTGTGAGGATTTCTTAGGAGTAGTTGAGTGTCTTTTGTATCTCCTAATTGAATTTATAGAAGTGTTTCCTTGGTCGTTAAGGCGACCTAAATCTTTTGTATGCTCTCTCTATTTGTTCTCTGTTCTAGATACTTCGACGATCTGTTTGCTTCCGCACGGTGCACAACAGGGACATGTCATTTCTGATCAAGGGGCGACTGTAGATCCAACAAAAATACAGACCATCTTGGAGTGGCCAACTCCAACATCCGCAAAGGAGTACGTGGGTTCCTTGGACTAGCCGGATATTATCGAAAATTTATTCGTCACTTTGGGTCCATTACTGCATGTTAAACCAATTCTTGTCCAAGGAGGGATTTAAGTGGAATGATGCAGCAGAGTTGGCCTTCAAACAATTGAAGGAAGCATTAACATCACCACCAGGCCCATGCCTTCCTGACTTCTCACAACGATTCTTCATTGAATGTGATGCAAGTGGAATCGGAATTGGAGTAGTCCTCTCCCAAAATAATCGACCAGTAGGTTACTTTAGTGAAGCTTTGAAAGGGTCAGCCTTACTGTTGTCAACATACGAAAAGGAAATGTTAGCCATTGTGAAATCAATTCGAAAATGGTGCCCATATCTACTCGGTAAACCGTTTATGGTTCGGGCCGATCAAAAGAGCCTTAAGTACTTACTCGAGCAGCGGATTACTACCCCAACCCAAACTCGATGGCTTCCAAAAAGCCTTGTGTATGATTATGAAATTGAGTATAAGCGGGGGCCTGAAAATCAAGCTGCTGATTCATTATCTCGTATGGTTGAGTTCCAGGTCATGGCCATTTCAATGCTGCGAGCTGATTGGTGGCCAACACTACAAAAGGAGATG
This sequence comes from Scilla litardierei, assembly GCA_030789695.1. NCBI lineage: Eukaryota > Viridiplantae > Streptophyta > Magnoliopsida > Asparagales > Asparagaceae > Scilla > Scilla litardierei. Next base: position 529,735,273 of record CM061142.1, read on the forward strand.
CAAGGAGATCCCTTCTATATAGACTTAGAGTAGAAGAAACCTCTACAGCAGTTGATTCAACGATATGGAGTATGATTCAACAATGACAGAATTTATTTAAGCCCCACTTCGAACTTGATTGAAAAAGTAGTTGTGGAGTGTCACTCCACACCTACTGGGGGACACTTTGGGTTCCATAAGACTCTCTCACGGATCAAGCTCAGTTTTTTGTGGCCTAACATGTGCAAAACAGTGAAGAAGTTCTTACAATAATGCGAGGTTTGTCAACGCTGTAAAACTGATTGTATGAAGCCGGCGGGGCCTACAGCAGCAATTACCAATTCCAGCTCGAATATGGACTGATGTGTCAATGGACTTCATTGAAGACCTTCTGTCATCCAATGGACATATGGTCATCATGGTGGTCGTCGATGGTTTAACCAAGTATGCCCATTTTGTAGCCTTGAAGCACCCCTTCACAGCGATCATCGTTCCAAAGGCATTTGTAGCTAATGTGGTTCGTCGCCATGGCATTCCAACGTCTATTGTAAGTGACCGTAACAAGGTATTTATCAGCTCTTTTTGGCAAGCCTTGTTCCAACTCCAAGGCACTAAGCTTTCCATGAGCTCAAGCTACCATCCCCAATCCGATGGCCAAATAGAGGTAGTTAATCGCACCTGGGAACAATACTTACGTTGTTTTGCAGGGGACCGACCGCAGAAATGGCTAGAATGGATTCCTTGGGCTGAATTTAGCTATAATACATCCATCCACTCTTCCACTAAGATGACTCCTTTCGTAGCTCTTTACGGAATTCCACCTCCAAATGTACTCACTTACATACCAGGAACTTCCAACATCCAAGCAGTAGATGGGTACCTCCATGCAGGGGCGGAACCACATGGGGTCTGCCCTGGGCAGCTGCCCAGGGCAAGAAAACGTATAAAACACTAATATATAGAAACAAAGAGCCATTGCCATGTTGCTCAATTGGTAAAGTACATGTTTTTCTTGGTGACGGCTTGGGTTCGAACCCCAACAACTCCAAATAAATCCCATTTTTTTGGATCTTTAATGTTTTGCTTCACTTTTAGGGGTGTTACTTTTCCAATTAAACCCAACAACTCTAATTAATTTTACTGGCTACGATATAATATTCAGTGGCTTTACTTTCATATTTGTGCTTATTAATGAAGCATATTAACACTGTACTGATTACAAAAGGCTAAAACCACTATTCTAATCTTGTTTATTTCAAGTAAAAACCTACTAATGCTTTAAGTCATACTTTTTATAAGTGCTATTAAGAAATCATTTTTGTGGACAATGGTTGGAATTTTTTAAAAATTTTGATGGCAAGAATGACTAGATAAAATCATCCCCAAAATCCCTTTGAAAAGCTAACACATAAATAAAAGATAATGTGATAAAATGAATATGACTTTGACATTGGTGACGGATTTGTGCTAGACCCGAAGGTTCCATTGATTTGGCAAGAATGTTATGTCAAGAATGTTACGACCAGTTTGGTTGATGTACATTTAGTGTTTTGGAATCTTGGTAAGACGAAATGTTGAAATTTTTTTGAGAAGAAAGGATTTTGTTTTTTGTTTGAAAATCGGGTTCGAAAGTTGATTTTGAAACAAAAAGTGTGATACTACTACATTTTTTGTTTGAATAGTTGCAATAAGTTGGTTATAAAAACAGAAAAGAAAAGAAGATGAGACCAGGTTTTACTGGATGGACTTAAAAGGGGAATTAAATAAACATCTTTTTGTTTTGTAGCAATGCCCGCTCCAAGCAGATGCTATCCACAATCCACAAAAAATCCACACATTTGTGGACCACATCACAATTTCTCTTCATTGGAATCGTGAGCAACCAAACCCACCATATTTTAGCTCGTTTGGACATTTGCTAGCTGAATAAAGACTAATTAACATACTAATATAGATGATTACAATCACTTCAAGGTTAGCAACGTTTCTAATGGTTATTTTCGCCCATGGTAAAAAAATATCCTGGTTACGCCATTGCCTCCATGACAGTGATTCAATTCTATGTGACTTGCATCATAATCTTTGAATGGCTCAACAACAGATGAAGTTCCAAGCTGAACAACACCGATGGGAGGTTTCTTTTGCAGTCGGAGACTGTGTATCTCAAGCTCCAACCATATCGCCAGAATTCATTAGCATTTCGAGCTTCTCTAATGCTTGTGCCGTGATTCTTTGGTCCCTATCAGATTGTTGAAAGAGTTGGCCCAGTGGCATATTTACTGGCTCTTCCTGTTGGCTCCCAAATTCATGATGTATTCCATGTCAGCATGTTGTGAAAATATTTGGGAACACTAGTCACTCCCATTTTGAGCCTACCTCCCCCAGTAACTGATGCTATTGTTCTCCCACAACCGGAAGCTGTTCTTGATAGAAGAATCATTCAAAAGGGCAAATATCGTCCCAAATATGAGGTTCTAATCAAATGGAAAGGATCTTCAAAGGAGGACGCAACATGGTAAAATGAATGGTGCCTTGCCAAGACCTATCCTGATTTTATCCTTACGGACAAGGATCCTTAAGGGGGAGGGAATGATATGAGCTACTTACTTGGCCCATCCACAATCACATGGCTACTTACTTAGTCAATGCTCTGTTATATTTCTGTTTTTGCTGTTCCTTTTAATAAGCCAGAGAACTGATCTTTAGATTATGTTCCACTTATTATGCTAGTAGAACTAGTCTCAGTATAAGTGGGTTAGTTATATTTATTCCTTTCTTTCAGCATTGTTTGTCATCTTCCAAGCATTGTAAGACTATTATAAATAGACATCAAGTGATTCCAACAAAGGAAAGTTCAAAATCCAGAATCTATCTTATTTCTCTTCTCATTCTTTCTGTTAAATTCTCTCCTATCAGTTTGCCGTCCATGTATGTTGTCGAATGCTTTACGTGTGGTGTGGTAAGTGTCTAATCTTGGAATAAATTAGAGAAATTCTAATGAACAAAAGTTTTAAAAATTAGTTGGAGAGGAGAGCTCCACAACTGAGCCATAGCTTTCCTTGAATCGTGTGGTCGAATCTACTAAAGTGCAATTTTTTTACTCAAATCATAGCTTTCAATGTAAAAATTACGAGTCCGAAGACTACACATGGTGTACATCACATGGGGCGGGCTTGCTACAAAGCCAATGCAGTCAAGCGGTAGCCGATTAATATTGAGTAACTAATGCTTTGAAGATTGTTAAGAATAATAGTCTTGTTGGATGATGATGAACTCAAGAGAGAAAGAGACAAGATTTCTTAGCAAAAGAATAAGTCACCATAGCTAAGAGCCATGGTGCTCTATTTATATATCTCATAGTGGGAGGCCAAAAGCCTCTAGGAGACCAAGGGTCCCCATTACTCTAAGTAATGGGGCCTAATGAATGGGTAATGAAGGAGGGGAGGCCAAAGGCCTCCCTCATTCATAACACTCCCCCTTACACATTCATCACTTCGGTCTCAGCTACTGAGGCAAGGGGTGGATACTTCTGGATCCAGAGTAAGTGTGTTTGCCTCGTTAAAACCTTAGCTGTGGAAAACCCAGTGGGAAAACCCAACAGCTTAAGGAAAAAGAGTGCAACCCACATGTTACTCCCCCTGATCCGTACAAGCTTCAGGCTTGCAGGTCTTTCAACTGTCGCATACCAATGTTCTTTACAAGCTTTACAAAAGTACATTTAGGCAATGCCTTAGTAAAAAGATCAGCTAGGTTGTTGCATGACTGGATCTGTCGAACTTCAATCTGCTTGTCGTTCTTCTGCTCGTGCGTCCAGAAAAATTTGGGAGAAATGTGCTTTGTCCTGTCGCCTTTGATGTAGCCCTTCTGAAGCTGAGCAATGCACGCGGCGTTGTCTTCGAATAGGGCAGTAGGCTCCAGATCACCGGTCTTCAGGCCAGTGGATTGGAGAATGTGTTGGACGACGGAGCGTAGCCAAAAACATTCTCTGCTCGCTTCATGGATCGCGATGAGCTCTGCATGGTTAGAAGATGTAGCAGTAGTGGTTTGTTTTACCGATCTCCAGGAGATAGCAGTACCTCCGTAGGTAAAGACAAAACCAGTCTGTGATTTTGCCGTATGCGGATCTGAAAGATAGCCTGCATCGGCATAACCAAGTAACTGGGAGGAGGCACCTCTCTGGTAGTAAAGTCCAAGGTCTACGGAACCCTGGAGGTATCGCAGAAGATGCTTTACTCCATTCCAGTGGCGCTTTGTAGGCGCTGCACTGTGTCTGGCTAGGAGATTGACTGCAAACGCTATATCGGGACGCGTGCAGTTAGCCAGATAGAGAAGTGCACCAATGGCACTTAGGTAGGGTACTTCTGGACCCAGTATCTCCTCCCCCTCTTCCAGAGGCCGGAAGGGGTCCTTTTGTACGTCTAATGATCTCACGACCATAGGGGTACATAAAGGATGACATTTATCCATTTGGAACTTATTTAAAAGCTTCCTGGTATAATTGGATTGATGTAGGAGGATTCCACCTCGTAGGTGTTCAATCTGTAAGCTAAGGCAATACTTCGTTCTGCCTAGGTCTTTCATTTCAAAAGTTTGCTTTAGCCTTGCAGATATCACATTAATCTCTGCTGGAGAGCCTATGAGATTTAAGTCATCAACGTAAACTGCTATGATGACGAATCCTTTTCCCATTCTTTTGATAAAGATGCACGGGCAGACTTCGTTATTAGTGAATCCTTGCTGTGCAAGGAAATCACTTAGTCTGTTATACCACATTTTGCCTGACTGTTTTAGTCCATACAAGGATCTATGTAGTCTAACAGAGAATACCTCCCGAGGTATCTCTTTCATCTCTGTGGGTAAGTTAAACCCATCTGGTAGTTTCATATAGATCATTTTATCTAAATCGCCATAAAGATATGCAGTCACAACGTCCATGAGCTGCATTTCTAGGCTTGCCAGAGATGATAGGCTTATTAAGAATCTGAATGTAATAGCGTCCATTACCGGGGAGTATGTATCTTCATAATCGATACCCGGTCTTTGGGAAAAACCCTTTGCTACAAGACGCGCCTTGTAGCGGACGATCAGATTTTGTTCATTTCTTTTTCTAATGAAAACCCACTTATATCCCACAGGTCTTACACCTACTGGTGTTTGGACTACAGGTCCAAAGACTTTGCGTTTCGAGAGTGAGTCCAGCTCTACTCTTATCGCCTCGTCCCACTTTGGCCAATCATCTCTGCGTTTACAATCGGCTAGAGAAAGTGGTTCGACGTCATCGTCGTATTCAGCGACGTGAACGGCAATAGTGAACGCAAAATCGTCGTCGACGACTGTGCTATGTCGGTCCAGTACCTCCCCAGTACGTACAAAGTTTAATGATGTTTCTCCTAATGTTTCCTCTGCGGGGGAAATTAGGAGGGGAGAGGTAGCTGTCCTGAGCTCAGTATCCTGTGGAGGGATAATCTTATTTTCACCAGGAATCTTCCTCTTTCGAGGAACTTTATCTTTTGAACCTGGTGGCCGTCCTCTTTTCAATTGAGGTACAGCCATTTCTGCTGCGGGTGGATTGCATCCATTTATAGGGATGTCAATCCTAGCTGGAGTGTTAGCAGCAGGGACGTGTGAACGGACGATCTTCTGGTTGTCCGTGAATTTATCCGGCAATTGGTGTACTGTATTCTGGATGTGAAGGATCTTCAGGATCTCATCTTCACACAGATTTGTACGCGGATCATAAAAGGACAAAGACTTATTTTCCCAATTAATGGTCTCCGAAGCTTCAGGCTTCTTGGAATGTTTGCCCAACTTTGGAAAAGTTTTCTCATCGAATTCACAATCAGCAAGACGTGCCTTAAATGCGTCCCCCGTTAGGGGTTCTAGGTATCTAATAATCGAGGGTGAATCAAATCCAATATAGATTCCTAAACGACGTTGAGGACCCATTTTGGTCCTCTGAGGTGGTGCTATTGGAACATAGACCGCACAACCAAATATTCTCAAATGAGATATATCTGGAGTTGAGTCGTATGCTAGTTGCATCGGAGATAATGTATTGCCTCCAGAGGGGCGTATCCTGATAAGAGATGCGGCATGCAGAATAGCATGCCCCCAAGCATCCACCGGCAATTGGGATTGCATAAGCAATGGACGTGCAATCCATTGGAGTCTCTTTATAAGGGACTCTGCTAATCCATTCTGGGTGTGAACATGAGCTACTGGATGTTCAACTTCTATACCCGTTGACTGGCAATAGTCTTCGAAGACTTGAGATGTGAATTCGCCCGCATTATCAAGACGTAGTTTCTTGATATGGTTATCGGGGAAATGAGCACGTAACCTAATTATCTGTGCCAACAGCTTTGGAAAAGCTAGGTTACGGGTGGACAAGAGGCACACATAAGACCATTTTGTGAATGCATCTATTAGTACCATGAAGTACCGAAATGGGCCACTTGCGGGGTGAATAGGCCCGCAAATGTCATCATGTATCCTCTCAAGGAAGCCAGGAGACTCTAAACCCACTTTTAGGGGCGATGGTCTCGTTATTAGTTTCCCCTTGAAACAAGGGGGACAAGAAAATTCACCACTATGAAGAATCTTCTGGTTCTTCAAATCATGTCCGCGGGATTCAGATAAGATGCGTCGCATCAGAATAGATCCAGGGTGACCAAGTCTGTTATGCCATAGTTGAAATGGTGGCATTGGCTGGCACGTCTGGTGCTCAGTCATATTGGCTTCAACTGGTTGAATGTATGTTTGGTAGAGACCCGACGGGAGTCCCTTAAATATTTCGCAGATGGTCTTCTGGCCCTCTTTACGAAGAGTGACATACATGTATTCAACCTTATTTTCATCTCTAGTTTCTAAGTGATATCCGTTTAAACGGATGTCCTTGAAACTTATGAGATTTCTATTTGATCTTGGAGAAAATAGTGCATTATTGATTTTTAGTCTTGTGTTATTTGGGAGCAATAATATTGCATCACCAGATCCTTCGATTATTTTGGACAGTCCTGAAATTGTAATGACAGGACCGTCATATTTACTTATGCTATTGAAATAGCATTCATCGCGAAGGATAGTGTGCGTCGAGGCACTGTCCACTAGGCACTCATACATCATCTATATAAGCCAAAAACGAAAATTTATTGATGGAAATGTAAAATGCATACATTCAAAATAAAAGATCGTCTTTATTAAGCATACTAGAGATGAAGCTACAATTTATTCTTTGAAAAGCATAGATAAAGATGAGGCTCAATCGAGCAGGTCGTCATTTTCGAAATCCTAGGAAGTGAACTTCGTCGGATTTTCCACATTTGCCATGTTTGTTTCAGGCGGAGGCTTCTGGCTCGCCTGATACAGTTCCTGGAAGTGGCGAGGTGTGCGACAGTTTCTGGACCAATGTCCAGTCATGCCACAACGATGACATTTGTCCTCCCATGTCTTCTTTGGATTTGACACTGTATCAGTGTTCTTACGTTTCTAAGTGAAGTTTTTCTTCCCTTTGTTATTCTTGCTTTGGGGAGGAGCAATGGCTGGTTTCATAGGGGCATTTCCTTTGTTCTTTCTGCCCCTCTTCTTGTTCTTCCACTTCGGGGGGTGAACACTGTGGGCTTCAGGAATAGGAGCTGAGCCTGCCAGGCGCTGGTTATGAGTGGCCAGTAAAAGGTCTCTATTCTGCTCTGCCCTAAGGAGGCAAGAGAGCAGTTCAGAGAACTTCGTGAAATTGCGTTCACGATACTGCTGCATGAGGATAGCATCTTTCTCGTGAAACGAGGTAAATGTCTTTTCCAACATGCGGTGCTCCGAGACTTCTTCACCACACAACTTCAGGCGTGAGGTGATGTTGTGAAGTGCTGAGTTGTACTCAGCAACGGACTTGTAGTCTTGAAGTCGGAGGTTCTCCCACTCATAGCTGGCACGCGGGAGTATGACATCAATTTGATGTCTGTAGCGTGCCTCTAACGCTGTCCATAACTCCAGAGGGTCCTCTACCATCAAGTATTCGGCCTTCAGGGTCCGATCTATGTGTCGTCTAATATAGATAATGGCTTTCGCCTTATCCATGTCAGAGACAGTGGTAGAGGTACTGCCAGCTGAAAGGGCCGCTTCTGGGGCTTTGCTAGCAGATGCATCGGATGCTGCGGGAGCCGATGATTGGGCCACTGCGGGGGCCAGAATGGAGTGCAGGAGCGCCATGGAGCGCAAGTGGAACTTCAGGTCCACTCGCCAGCTCAAGTAATTCTTGCCAGCTGCATCGAGCACATCGAAATCGACGCTTGCCAATTTGGCCATTTTATCTATGCAATTTAAAGATAATCATGAATTAAAATAAATTCAACAAACCATGCATAAATTAATAAGTAAAAATGCGGGGATCGGCCAGATACCCAAAATAATAAATAGTCCAAAGTTCGATTACAGTCCAAAGAAAAGAGATTGAAAAATACAACTTTGGAAACCCCGGGTGGGTCCCTATTTCTGCATCCGTCTTCTTATGCTGTTGCATCGAGCTTTGGCTTACACAGTCATGAATCGACTCCTTGCGGTCCAGCGGACGCGGCCAGGGAATTGACTAAGCCAGGACCACTTGTTACCCAGTCAAGCTAGGTTGGTCCAGCAAACTTAGCCAAGCACATTGACCGACATCATGATCCATTGAAGGAGTTTTCATCAATTCTATGTGCTGTTGCATCGAGCTGGGGCTTTTAAATACAAATTTCCTCACTTACAAATTCTCTCAAAAGATAATAAAAGTGCAAGGAAAGTAAATAGGTATACAATGGCCGATCCCGAAAAACACATTTTTACTTATTTTAAACATCCACGCAGTTTATATGCTACAGGCATAAATTAAACATCCACGCATATATCTCAAGCATAAAAAATATGGAAAAAGTAAACTAGAAAATATAACTATCTCGTAGACCACGTGGAAACGTCATACACCGTTAGGTTAATTACCTAACGGCAGAGCGGTCTCAGGATCTTTGAGATGATTATATTTTTTAAAAATTCTAGTAAACCATACATAATAATTTGCAAGAGAGATGTTTAAATAAATAGAGGAACATATAAATGTAATTATTGATTTTACAAAGTTTTTCTCATAAATTTCAATTTGCAAATTTAATTCTTCTTTAAAATTATGAAGAAGCCGAATTTCTGTAGAATTTTGTGGCTTCAGGCCAAAAATTATTTTTAGTATAAGCGCTTGTGGCCCGTTTCGCAGTTCTGCAAAGTTGTTTGTCGCAATTATTATGGCTTCGAGCCAAAAATAAACAATTAGCCTCGGCTTCAGGCCTCAGCCTCGGCCTCGGGCCTCGGGCCTCGGGCCTCGGGTCACGGTCACGGGCTCGGCCTCGGCCTCGGCATCATGGCTCGGCCTCGGCCTCGGGCTCGGCTTCGGCCTCGGCCTCAGGGCTCTTCCTCGGCCTCAGGCTGCTCCCTTTCAGCGGGGGGGGGGGGGGGGGGGGGGGGGGGCGGCGCGGAAGGCCCCCCTCTCCACTGCAGGGGGGGGAGGGGGGGCATGGTCGGCATTGTGGGAAGGCCCCCTCCTCCGTCAGGGGGGAGGGGAGGATTTCATTCCGGTTCTTCTTCCCACCGAAGAATTTTAATTGCAAAAGGAAAAATTTTTTCATAGAAAAAAAAAACTTTGTAATAGGGATAAATTTTTGTTTTTTTTTCTTTTATTAGACTAAATTTTTTTTTACTTGTATATTAAAACAATGTAAAAATTATTTAGTCTAATTTTATCTACAGGATTATAGGGTTTTACCTCTAGATCAATGATCTAGGGAAGAACGCGACGATGATCCGTATAAATAATAATCCAAGCTCCCGAACGCTTTTAGGATGCCGCAACGCTCCAACGAACCGCCGCAGCAACGTTAGATTCCTTGCGCGTAGGGATGAATGTAGATGAAGATTTTTGCTCAAGAATGGAGAACACGTGCTGATAACGTGTTGGATGATGATGAACTCAAGAGAGAAAGAGACAAGATTTCTTAGCAAAAGAATAAGTCACCATAGCTAAGAGCCATGGTGCTCTATTTATATATCTCATAGTGGGAGGCCAAAAGCCTCTAGGAGACCAAGGGTCCCCATTACTCTAAGTAATGTGGCCTAATGAATGGGTAATGAAGGAGGGGAGGCCAAAGGCCTCCCTCATTCATAACAAGTTTCAATTTTAATATGTAGAAAGAAAATGATGTCCATAAACTGTTTATACATACACACATGATGGATGGCCATTATGCCTCTTCACAAATACCTCCACACCCACAGATATGGGCACGTGATGTTGGAGGCATTCAATGCACTAGAAGGATAGTTGCAGGGCAAATTCATCATGCTGCAATCACAACTCACCTAAGTACTACATTAATTAACAGGCCTACCAAAATACTTAACACGATAAATAAAAGCAGCAGGGTATAGCTTCACTGAGCAAGAGGTGTCCTTATACTATGCTCTTTGTTAGCAAGCCATGAGACCTCATCATCCATTTCCATAAGCTTCCCTTCACAAGAAATATATTAGAATCCCCTTTGTTAGCGGACTTTCACAACCTGAATCTTAAGGAGTACGATGGCATCGGAGATCCTATATAACGTGTGCATTGACATAGAGATGCCATATAGATTCATGGACTCAATGATCTGTTACAATAGCATACCTTCTAGAGCATATTGTCAAAGTCAGCACATGACTAGTTAAACACCTCAAACCTGGAAGCATCTCCAGCTTCCATGACCTTGGTAAGCTCTTAAGTCCAGAATTCATTACATAAAGGAAAAGGAAGTGCTCATCTATCTATCCTATCTGCATATAACATGCCAAGATAGAGCGGTTGCATAAATGTATAAAGTGTTTCAGTGATATACCATGCTCGCCATTAAGTAGGTAACTCTAAAAAATTGCCACCATAGCCTTGATGAATGGAGCACTTATCTATGACCTCAAGCAACACCTGATCACCAACCCATCTAAGAGTTTTGATGACTTTATGATTATTTCTAAAGTTTACATTAATACTGAGAAGCTTAGGATTCTGCAAGACCTACAAGGATGATGGCAAGAAGAAAAATGTCCATAGCCATAACAACTACAGAAAAGTTAACTTCAAGGAAAAAAAAGGTCGGTGGCCTTCTCCCTTACGTTTCAAGCTTTTCAGCAAGCTCAATAAGCTTGAAGCCCAGATCTTGTCATCGGCGTAATGGATGGATTCATAAGCCAAGCTCTATTGCTAATGATGAAAGAGCCAAAGAGAACGGACATGCAGAGGTACCCAAAGCACCATAGAGACCTCATACATACTAGTGATAAGTGTGCATATATAGCTTAAGCAGGATATCACCTCCTCACTAACGAGAGAACACATGGAATGAGGTGCCATCATCTCCATTGTAATAGATGGAAATGAACGTGAAGCTTCCTATTGCCATTATAAGTACTTCCCTAACCAAGTATGAAGTGATTGAAGTTTGTTAGACACTAATTTGGTAAAGAGGGAGCCATATATAATGCCTAACAACATCTCCGTAGAGAACTTCTTGACAACAAACACTACTAAAAAAATGGCTTTTCCCAACATTTTTATGCCAGCGTTTTAAAGAAACGTTGGCAAATGTCTCTTGGTATGTCGACATTTGCCGGCGTTTAAAAGAACACTGGCAATTGCTAGACTTTTCCCGGCGTTTATAATAACGTTGGTATATGCGTGACTTTTGTCGGCGCTTTTCAACAAACGTCGGCTAATGATAGACTATTCCCATCGCTTTTCGAAAACGTAGGCAAATACTTGATTTTTCCCGACGCTTTCCAAATAATGCTGGCAAATGCTGGACTTATCCCAGCGCGTTAACGTAAAGCGTTGGCAAATCTAGTAAGAAGTAAAAGGTTATAGTGGCAGTCATGTGAATTGTTAATGGCAAACTTGTAATTAAATGATTTTAAACCCAGCCTCGATGTCATGCTTGTAAATATTGTAATGATAGACTTGTGAGTAAACGATCGAAATGCAAGTTTAGATGGGTGCCGAAGGTGAAAATGATTTCCCCAATTGGTTTGCCGCGGCTCGAAAAATTCCCCCCAATTTTTTTCCGTTTCCCCCCAAAATTTCCGCAGCGTCGATGAAGTAAAAAACCCCAAGATCTTTTAAAAGAAAGTCTGTGTGCATCTACAGCCGCCTCCAGCACGTTGAACAGAGCATCGCCGTCATCGGAGAATTTGGTCCGGTAATCGATCACCGACCTGCATGTTTTTCAGTTTTGATTGCTCTTTCTATTGAACCTAATTTCGTAGATGGCCGTAGATTAAACCTCGAGATACCCGAATCAAGGGATTCTAGGGTTTTTGCTCACAATCGAAAAATTCGATCTTTGTACCTTTGATTGCTTATTTTGATCTTAGATTGCATCCTTTAGTTTCTTATGCATGCTGTTGTATGAGTTTTCCGTTGGGTTTTAGATGGTGGGTATGCTTTTTTGTTGTTGCTTGCATGCGTTATTGTTGTCAACAGGGTTTCCTTTTGGAAAAAATTTGAAGCATTTGTTTTCAGATACATCTGATTAAAAAATCTGCTCTTTCTTATCACATGGCTTGTTTATCTTGGTTCATTAGAATTATTGTTTTATTAATGAAAGGATGCTCTAATTTGATTATTATTTGTAAATGCATTTCCTTTTTAATTAATTTGAATATAAGATAGGATTGCAAACTTGTAAGTTCTGCTGCTTTCTACTGTAATTGTTCTCTAAAACTGTTAGGTTTGATTTCATCCATTTGCTTTTGTCTCAATAATCTGATATCTTTGTGAAATCTGATTTCAAGTGCAGAATGGTAGAATTATTGGGAAGGTTTATGCTGATAATGCAATATGTGACAACTTAACAAATTCCTTAGTGGAGCCTTCTCTACACACATTGACCCCTCTCTGGTGTTGAGCTTCATAGTACAATCAGTTTAGTGGGTAAAGGCTTGTGTGATACTGTGATCATGACAATGAAAATACTGATGTGGGTAGTTGGACACACATTAATGGTTTAAGGTTTGTGTGATACTGTGAGCATAATGATGAAAAATACATGTGTGGGTAGTCGGACTCAGATAATTGGTTCAAGGCTGCATGGTAATGCAATATTGATAACAAAATTAGAATATTGGTTAAATAGAATTAACTTTTGCAAACCATGTTATGTTGTTGGTATGATTTAAATGCCGATCACAGTGTTCTTCATTAGTATTTCATATGAACAGGGACCATTCCACCACACTTATATAATGACATCGTCTTGGAATTTGTAATTCAAATGATGGTCTTTAACATTCTATTGTTCTTGAATGAAGTCATTATGGTTATTAGCTTCGTAGTTTGTTTTGTTTATTACCTAGCTATAATATGTTTTTGCTGAGATTTTCACTATATCTTGAATGAAGTCATTAGGAGTAGTGTAGGGCTCCTCGGGTTTCAAACCCGAGCTGCCAGCTCGCCAACGCCCGCTTTACCAGGTTTCCAATGAACCTATTTAAAAAATGTTATCTGAAAAATTACGATATTGAAGACAACTTAACGAATCAGCTTTATGGAAATTTCTATGGTTTACTACTAAGACACAAATTTTATACCAATCAAACGAAATATCCGGCAAGAAAATTCTTTTGCAATAAAGACGTGAAAAATGCGAATGTAAGATCCAACAGAAGAAATATTAGTTTCATTATATACATGCAGAAACACAGACACGAAGGAAAAAACTAGGTACATTAACAAAAAAGTAAGCATCATTACATCATAAAACACACAAACCCCAAAAAAAAGAGTGTTAAAGAAGATACTTTAGACAGTAAGTATATCCTCAGCGCTTGAGAAAATTCTGATCAAGATAACAATAGTTTTTTGTAATAGTGTTAACGCGATCAAAGGCTTTTGCATCTACATCCTTTACAATGGTGTATTATTTACAAGGGTATAACTAAAAACACTAAGTAGAGAGCTCGTAGTCTCACTAGAACTACTCAACCCCCCTGACACTTCGGCGGTTGGAGACTACACTGATCCTCTGGTCCTGAAGCATGTTCATGCTAGGAGCCAACAGTCGGGTGTAGCGATCAAAGTATAGGAGCTGCTTTATAAGAAGTGCAAACTCCCTCGGAAACTTCAACCCGTAGGATTCACTAACACGAACCTGCAACCACAAATATTGGCGATAAAAATGAGCATACATCTTTTATGCAATAGAATGCAAAGGATTGCATTCGGTACCAGCTCATCCGTATGAAATTAAAGCAGTTGGCTGCAAACTTATGCCTCGAAAAAATAAAGGTAGTTGGTTGTGAAGAGAAAAAACTAATTCAAAGATGCAAGCTTGCAATATCCCATCTCATTGTAAAGACCCGTACCCCTACATATAAAGGTTGCAGGGTCTACGGTTGCATCAGGCGCGTTAGTATAAAGACATTTATAGGAGCACAAGGCACACATATGGTTTGCTGATGTTTCCTGTGATTCATTCTACCACGTGCTTTGCACAAGTAAAACTACTCATGGGTCGCGATCCAAATTTGGCCAATGACAAAGTTGCCATATCTGGAAACTGCCCTTCTCGCCTTTTGCAGCATAGTCCTTAATTTCTAATAGCTTCATAGGCTACCAATCTGCTCCAATATCAGGTAAAACCAACCATGTAATCTGATCGTTCTTTTTGTGAGGATGTGGGAGTTGGCTCGATTTCATCCATTTGCTTTAGTCTCAATAATCTGATATCTTTGTGAAATCTGATTTCAAGTGCAGAATGGTAGAATTATTGGGAATGTTTATGCTGATAATGCAATATGTGACAACTTAACAAATTCCTTAGTGGAGCCTTCTCTACACACATTGACCCCTCTCTGGTGTTGAGCTTCATAGTACAATCAGTTTAGTGGGTAAAGGCTTGTGTGATAATGTGATCATGACAATGAAAATACTGATGTGGGTAGTTGGACACACATTAATGGTTTAAGGTTTGTGTGATACTGTGAGCATAATGATGAAAAATACATGTGTGGGTAGTCGGACTCAGATAATTGGTTCAAGGCTGCATGGTAATGCAATATTGATAACAAAATTAGAATATTGGTTAAACAGAAATAACTTTTGCAAACCATGTTATGTTGTTGGTATGATTTAAACGCCGATCACAGTGTTCTTCATTAGTATTTCATATGAACAGGGACCATTCCACCACACTTATATAATGACATTGTCTTGGAATTTGTAATTCAAATGATGGTCTTTAACATTCTATTGTTCTTGAATGAAGTCATTATGGTTATTAGCTTCGTAGTTTGTTTTGTTTATTACTTAGCTATAATATGTTTTTGCTGAGATTTTCTATATTTTTGCAGCAACACCTCCCTCATCATCAAAGACACCTCCAGGTATATGATATCCATGTGCTATTTATCTACATTCAATGTCCATTCGCAATTCATGATTAGTCATTATTTTGATGTTCTTTATTTAATGTATTGGAATAATTTGCCCATTTTTTAATCATGTGTACATTTGGATTAAGCAACTCAGCTGCTATATGATTGCCAATTATGGTGATTGATATTGTTTCTGTTTGAGTGGTTCATGGAATAATATTAACCAAAATTTTATATCAATGTAATTTGGAAGCTTGATGTGGTTGTATTTTTTATTTTTAATTTAAAAGTGGGGTGTATATCTCTAATATGAAGCATACTAGTTAGATAAATGATTGCTCTTCGAGATACTATGTTTGATAACTGAATATTGATGTGTGTGCTGGGAAGTTTGATATCTCCCTAAAGTTTGATCTGTTAGTAATCAATACTTTGAGGTGGGTCATCTTCATTTAATTAATCAACCAAAATTAGGCTCTTGTTACCATCTGGTTGGCAATGGATTGGACAAAGAGAACAGAAATCGGATTAGCATTCATCATTCATGCAAAACATAACATGAGTTCTGCGTAATTTTCTTTAATCTTTGGGAACTTCCTCTCTCCATACTTATTGTGCCGATCTTCTCTCCTTTGCAATCCAACTTTGCTTGATTCTCCATGTATAAGATAAGATGTTTGGTTACTAATCTATTGGCAGCCCATTGTTTTCTTTGAATATTTGGCTTTAGCTCACGCTGAAAATTACATCACCTCCTGTTAGTCAATGGTCCCTTAATATCTGTTTCTTTGTCTGTGTACATGATTATATTAGCTTCCTTTCTTTAGGTCTGGACTAACTTAATTCCTTCCTTTCTTTAGGATTGGAATTTTGAAACTGGGAGAGGTATAACATGAAAATTCTGTTGTTGTAACAGTGGCTTTCATTTAATTGGAGGTATAAATAGAGCTAAAATATCATGATATATCAAGTTGCATGGTGGATATTGGTAATCGTGAGTATGCCGGGATTAACTGATATCAAGTTATACTGTGTTGAAAACTAAATTATGTCATATCTTGAAATCCCCTGCCTAATTATAACCCATGCTCAATTATAACCCATGACATGAAGCTGAACTGAAGCGTGCCATAGGATTTGTCTGCAGTTGAAAAGATGTTTTTTCTTCTATGATTTCTTTGCATTCTTCACAAGTAAAATTTGCAATGACCATGTAAACCACCTCTTCCTTGACCTCTTCCCACATGCTTCCTTGGCCTCTCTTTATCGTTGAAAAGATGTTTTTTCTTCTAGTGATTTGCAATTTTATTTTCTCTTTTTTAGAGTATGCTATAATATTTACTACCATTTCATTTCCAATTTGATATATATATCGTCATTCAAATTTGATCTATTTTTAATAATGTAATATCGTCTCAACTTTTTGTAGTTTCATAATGGATCGCGGTTGGATAAATAAGTCTAGAGTTACCAAAGAATATGTGGATGGTGTAAAAAGTTTTCTGGACTTTGCATTTAGAGACAAGTCTAGAGATTCAGAGATTCCATGTCCTTGCAAGAAATGTGTGTTTCAAGGTCATCACAACTACACCATCATATATGAGCATTTAATTGTAAAAGGGATGTTAGCCAATTATACAACTTGGTACCATCATGGAGAGAAAGTAACGAGTGACAGGAGTGATTCTACCAACGTGTCACGTGAACAATCTTCTACACATTTGGAGGTCGATGACCGGCAATCACTAAATGAGCATGTTGATATGAGGCAGTTACTAAATGATGCATTTGAGACATATACGTCTAATGCAGATAATAATCAAACTATGGACAATGCACCCATGGATTCAAATGTTTCAGAGTCAACAGATGGGGTCAATGATGGACAAAATTCTAGAGAACACATTCCTGATATGAGAAGTTTTCTTAAGTTGGTTAATGATAGCTCAAATCCATTATATCCGGGGTGTGAGAAATATTCTAAGTTATCATTTCTCTTACACCTTTTGCATATTAAATGCCTAAGTGGAATGCCTGGAAAGTACTTTTCTATGTTGCTTGAATTGCTTAATGATGCATTTCCTAATATTGCATTGCCGACTTCAAATTATGAAGCAGGGAAAGTGGTTAATCAACTTGGTCTTGGTGTTCAGAAAATTCACGCATGTCCAAATGATTGCATATTGTATTGGGGTGATAGATCTAATTATCAATCATGTGATGTTTGTAAGGTATCACGTTGGAAAGGTACAAAGGGCGGTGGAAGCACAAGTTACGGTCAGAGGCACATTTCAAAAAACATTCCTGCCAAAGTGTTGCATTATTTTCCATTGATACCTCGATTGAAACGACTGTACTTGTCATCTAAAACTTCATCCTTGATGAGATGGCATAGTGAGCATCGTACAAAAGATGGAATGTTGAGACATCCGGCCGATGCTCAGGCGTGGAAAGATTTTGATTTAAAGTACCCTTCTTTTGCTTCTGATCCACGCAACGTTAGATTGGGTTTAGCTTCTGATGGTGTTAACCCATTTCGAACAATGAATTCAACTTATAGTACTTGGCCAGTGATTCTTATACCTTAAAACATGCCACCATGGGAGTGTATGAGTAAGACTTCTATCATATTGTCAATGGTCATTCCCGGTGAAAAGGGTCCAGGAAATGACATTGATGTTTACTTACAACCTCTTATACAAGAGTTGCAGCAGTTGTGGGAAGGCGTGGAGGCCTTTGATTCTTTCGCCAAAAACACTTTTACACTGCGTGGTGCATTATTGTTTACAATTAATGATTTTCCAGCATTTGCTAATTTGTCTGGTTGGAGTACTCGGGGTCAATTTGCATGTCCTACATGTCAAGCATCAACCTGCTCTACATGGTTGAATGCTGGAAAAAAGTGGTGTTACTTGGGTCATAGGCGATGGCTACCTGAAGGGCATGTCTTTCGTAGACAGAAAGAAGCTTTTGATAAATCTGCTGAATATGGACAGGCTCCGATCCCTCCAACTGGAACTGATATATTAAGACAAACTATATCTAAGATATGCGAGTATGGAAAAGGTAAAGACGTTGGCCAAAAAAGAAAGAAAATTGGAGAAATAGATAAACAACAAGCTTTGTGGGAAGATGAAGAATTAGCCATTGAGGAGGATGATGAAGTTGGTGAAGACAATGAAATTAACATGGATGGTGCTGCTCCTGGTGGTCTTGCTTATAAACAGTGGAAGAAAAAAAAGTATATTTTTTAAGCTGGAATACTGGGAGCATAACTTGTTACGTCATAATTTGGATGTCATGCATATAGAAAAAAATGTTTGCGACAATATTATTGGCACATTGATGAATATCAAAGGAAAATCAAAAGACAATTTAGCTGCTAGAAGAGATTTGCAAGATTGGGGAATTAGAGAATGGCTTCACCCAGATGATAATGGCGAATATCATCCAGCCATGTATACAATGAATAAAAAACAAAAAGACTTGTTTTTGAAGACCTTGAAGAATATTAAGGTTCCAGATGGATATTCATCCAATATATCCAGGTGTGTTAATATTGAACAACAGAAACTAATGCCACTTAAGAGCCATGATTCGCATGTGTTGATGCAAGATCTACTCCCACTAGCCCTACGATGCTCCATGCCAAAAGAAGTAGCATCAGTAATAATTGAATTATGCGCCTTTTTCAAGAGCTTGTGTTCAAAAGTTTTGGATCCTGCAAATTTGGATATAATGCAAAATCGTGTAGCTGTGACACTTTGTAAGATGGAAAAACTTTTTCCTCCCAGTTTTTTCACCATTATGGTACATTTGGTGGTTCATCTTGCAACCGAGGCGAAGCTTGGGGGACCAGTTCATTACAGATGGATGTATCCCATTGAGAGGTATATTTTTATATTTAATTGGTATTAGATATGTTCATATAGATTAGTAAATTTAATGGCACATATCTTTTTTGTAGGGATTTATTGGTTTTGAAAACTTTTGTCAAGAACAAAGCCAGTCCCGAAGGATCGATTGCTCAAGGATATTTGGCCAATGAATGTTTGGTTTTTTGTTCTAGATACTTCAAGGGAGTAAACACATTGTTGTTTTATGGGAGAGTTAATAAACATTTGGAAGGTGAAGAGTTAACATGAGCTTACTTGTTTGACACATCAGGACGTGCTCTTGGTGGTATCATCAATGACACTATTGATAAACAATCCATGATATTTGCTCATAGATATGTACTTCTACATAGTAATGAACTTGATCAATGGCGGGAGTAAGTGCTTCTTGACTACATAAATAGTGAAGATTAGGGTGTTCTTCTCTTCATTTTGATAATTAACATATCTTACAGGGAATTCATTACACAAAAAGAACTTGAGGCTAGACCAAGACATCTTACAGATGCGGAGTTGCAAACCTTAGTGATAAAAGAGTTCTCCAAATGGTTGCAATCCAAGGTGCAATCTATATGTTAACTTCAAAAGTACCAAAGGTTGTTGCACTTTTCTAAAACTAAAACGCTACTTTTTTTGTAGGTTCCTAAAATGATTCAAGATAATGTGCCAGATGTTATAATTGCTTTGGCACGTGGTCCATGTCCAGTGGTGAGGAGGTTTAAAGGGTTCATGATCAATGGATATAAATTTCGAACCAAATCAAGTGAACAACGAAAGACCACCCAGAATAGTGGTGTTATGGTTGCTGTCGATAACAACCATGTCGACAGACATGGAGATGACGATGAGGAAGTTTATTATGGATCTATCACTGATATTATTGAATTAAATTACTTCGACAGCTTTAGAATAGTCATGTTCAAATGTCAATGGTATGATATCATTCATCGTACTGGAATGCGAAAAGACGAATATGGATATACGTTGTTAAATTTTGATAGGCAAATTCACACTGGATCTCGATGGCAGGATGATCCATTTATTCTTGCATCCCAAGTTCAACAAGTGTTCTATGTCCAAGATGCCAAAACCCCAAATTGGCACGTTGTACTGAAAACAAAACCGAGGGACTTATATGATATGGGAGTAGAGGATGATGATAGTGTTTGTATTACATCATTATCATTACCAAATGAAAATGATGCTGATTTGAATGAAGATCATTAACATTGTAATGAGATTTATTAAATTACATTGGATGCATATAATTGACAACATATGGAGTAGTTAACTTGTGGCATTTTGATAGTCTTGCTTTTTTCCAAATATTTTTGTTTTTATGAGCCAAGAGGTAAATAGTAACATTCCAAATAGTATTATTTCACATATATTTGATATTATTTCTTCCCGAAGTTTTAATTATTAATTTTATAATTTAGGGCAAAACAGATGCTGTAACATGCATGATCGACAGGGCAATTTCTGTAAATTCTTCATTTGCGGAGGCATACAATAACTTAGGTAATTGGCTGATTCTCTTCCATTTCATGAAACATTATTCTTTGTTGTTTTATTATTAACTTGTAGTCGGTGATATAAATTCTCATCATATGTGAAGAATAAAAGGGGATCTCTTTCATGGGCACCGTTTGCTATAATTCCCTTCAGTTGTCGAATTAACAACATACAAGTCCAGAGGCCAAGGGATAGAAATAGAGATGGAAAGAGTTGTTTAAACCCCAATAAACTTATATTGCAATGCAATACTACACAATGTAAGCGAAGAGGTTTCTTAAAAATCTAAGAGGAAATTATTGGGTTTTAGTCGCATTCTAAATAAACAACAGAGAAAAATTGTTCTTTTGTTTGGATTGGATTCCCAGTTAGTCATCAGTTGGTTGGTTGGTTGGGTCCTACATTTGTTTCCTTTGAGTTCACTTGAAAACTAGACAGCCTTGAGAACTCTGAGGTCTATATAAGCTTTTAGATCAATGCATTTTGTAAAGGTGAAAATGTGGTTTAAACTTCCTCTAATTTTCAATTACCATTTATTTTTTTTGTTATGATGATAGTTTACTTCCATTTTGAATATCAGGCTTTCCTCCACAAAAAGAACTTGAGAATCCATCGCTGATCAACAAAGCTGCTTGAGTACTGTAGGTTCTAAGGTACATGGCTCTTCTCTTCTTTCCTTGCTCATATCTTTAATGGTGAAGACAATGTCCGCAGCCTCAATGGTGAAGAAAACAGTCCAAATCCTTACGCTTCTTAATGTCTTTTTATGATATGCATACAAGCCAATGTGTATGTTTACGATACCAGATATAGATATTCCAGTTCTGAGAAGCCAATGCACCAAATACCATAAGCTCCTTATTTTCACCCCTATAAATAGATGAGCCAAATTCAGTGGACAATGTAAATCCAAATTTACACGCGAGGGAAGGAAAAAAAGTGTAAAATATATTATTGTAGATGAGCCAAATTCACTGGACAATGCAAGTATATATTAATTTTATGTTACTTTAGGAGTTTATTTGAAATTCTCTATGCTGATATAAATATAAAAGAAATTGGTGTTGACTTACCACAAGTCTTCATTGAATAACCATAAATTATCTTTTTCTAGTCAACTGATGGACACATGATTTAAATAACAGTAAGACTTGATGATGATGGGAGCCTCCAACAGGATTGCATGCATTGGACCAATCGCATCCACTGTTTTCCAGTGTTTATGAACCATAGATCTTTTGGGTCACATGGTGCCTGAAGGAAAAGAAAAGGCATGTTCTAGATTCTCTGTAGATTGAAAAGGATTGAAAAATATTTTAACCCATAAAATAAATGGTGTGGTTTGGGGTTTATGCTTGTCATAAAACGTTTATAGCCCATAAAATGTTGCTCAGATTCCAGGGATGTGCATTGACCTGACATTTTTGGCTAATAAGTTTTACTATTTTGTGAAAAGATATTTGAACTTACAAGTCTGTGAAAAGAATGTACCATATTTCATCTATGTTGTCAGCAATTTTTTGATTCTTTCATTTTGAAAGATTTCTTTTATGACAAGCATTCTTTGTTTGCAAATATTTGTGGAGGATACATAAAAGCAAGTCAGAAAGTAAATGTTTGCAGAGGTTCATAATAAACTCATTCATTGTGTCATGTAGAGTGATACTGGAACTTTATTTATATGTTTTGCTATTTTCCCCCTAGTTTGCTAATTTGTTATTTTCCCAATTCTGTCTTATTGATTTTTTTTCTCTTGAATTGGAATTACTTTTCAGCATAAGGACAATGAGCTTTTAATGAGAAATATTTTTCCCAACATGCAGCACTACACACTTCTCTACACATACAGATTTAGGTGACTTAACTATGGCACCAGTCAAGAGAAAGCTGCAAATGATCTTTTCAAGACAAAGTCAAGACGGTGGCATATCATCTGTACCTACAAGAGATGAACCTGTATTATCTGGAACTCCACTTGCACCAGTGCCAACTGCGCCTGCACCGACACAGGCTGCTCCAACACATCATGCAGACGTGCCACTAGCACCTACAGCTGTAGCATCTTTTTTGGCAACGTCATCATCTACTACACCTTCATCTACTACACCTTCATCATCTACTACACCTGCTACTGGTCAGTCACATCTTCATCACTTGAAATATTATATTTGTCATACTATAGCTACCTTATGGATTTAACACATTTTTTAGATAAGAATACAAGAGGCAAAACAATGATGAAAGACATCTGCACTCTACCAGAAGAAAAGAGAGTACCTGTCATGACAAACAGTCATGCTCAACCGATTTCTGTAACTACATCGTTAATAATGAACTACCTTGGCACTTTAGTAAGGAGTAATGCAGTAATTCCTTTTCGTGCAAAGTCATGGCGTAATGTTGATCAGCCATACAAAGATCATCTTCTTACTCTTTTAAAGGTATATCTCTCATTTGGCCAATGTCTATTTTGATTTTAAAACTTGATGAAACCATATATTGCTTGATGCGAGATATTGTTTTCGTTTTTTTATTACAGAAAAAATTTGAATACGACCCGAAGATGGATGAATTCATTCTAAAATCAGCCGGTTATAAATTACGCGATTATAGATGTGAGATGAAGCGTGATTATTATGCAAAAAACAAGCGGCCAAAGGAAATTCCTGAGTATGATTGGCAAATTTGGGTTGAGAGGTGGAATTCAGAGGATATGAAGGTGATCTGTGTTATTATTTTCTGAGGTTTATTAAAGTTTTTAAAATCTTACATATGGTAACTACTTTCATCTCATTAAAATTTTTAATTTCGTATCTTTGTAGAGAAAGTCTCAAAAGGCAAAAGAAAGTGCTGAATCACAAATAACTCGCCATAGAAATGGTTCCAAGAGTTATGCTAGAGAAAGACATGATTATGTATGTATAACTTATTTTAGGTTTAATTGTTATTTTTATTTGTATATCATTTTTAATTATAAAAAATTAGTGCACTTATGTGATATCCATATAATTTATTAATATTTGCTAGGCTTGTTTTATTTTTTAACATGGTCTCTTTTATGAAAATTTCTATTTACAGGTGCAAGAGCATGGCGTGGAGCCCGGACCACTAGATTTTTTCTCTATCACTCACTCCAAAAAGGATAAAACCTTTGATCCTATTACTGCAAATATTATTGTATATATTTTATTTAAATTTCACTTCGTTTTTATTCTTACAATTGATTTAAGTTGATATTGACTCATTTTTTTATATTGACAATAGAACACTGTTAATGATCGGGTGGATGAAATGGTTGAAGATTCAACAAACATAGAACATGTCCATTCAGCACAAGAAACGTCGCTTAATGAGGTCTTGGGAAAAGAACGACCTGGTCGTGTTCGAGGATATGGACTTGGCGTCACACGATCTAAGCTCAACACAAGTACGCCATCTAGTTCTAGCCAAGGAGATGTACGAGTAGTGAAGAAGCTCCAGAGTGAATTAAATTTTTATAAAGAACTTACGCTTAGCTTATGGAGAGAAATGCACCCAAATGAGCCTGAACCAATTCCAGATCAAATGATTCCTCCTTGTGATAGACAAGTATTTTTACATATTCTCCCAAACCCAGATGTTTTTATTTTAGGCTGTAATCTGAATCATTGCAGATTTTTTCAATGTTTTTCAATGGTGTTCTATTGTTTTGATCCAGTTTGTTGTTTCTCGACTTACTTCCCTTAGCATGGCTATAGTTTTTTTCAATGTTTTTTCAAAGTTGGCTATGATACTGTATATGATGTGTGCACAATTTTTCTATTTATCAAGGGTCTCATCTGAATCTGTGAAAAACTAACAACGATGTTTTGACCAACTTTCATGTCTCGTATCTGAAATGTACCTCGTATGTTCGGTGCAAAAATAGGCTCCTGATGCTAGTAGCAGGCCGTCATGTAACTCAAGCAGAGGAAGTTATCCAGCAACCAATGAAAATTGAGTAAGTTATGCATTGAGAGTATATTGTTTGATATCAGTTGCATATGATATCAGTTGACATCTTTTACTGTATAAGAGCTTGTTTCTTTAAGTTTTTTTTCCATGTTTATGTAGTTGTTTCAAGTAATGAGTCCTCTGTATTTTGTTGCAAGTATTGGGCGTATTCAAATTGAAAATTGAAAATTGAAAATTAGTTGTTTCTGTAGTTGTTTCAATGCAATCTAAGTTGGAGGTTTTTTTCATGTTTTTGTAGTTTTTCCATGTGAAAGGAGTCATCGGTATCTATAAATACTTATTTGTTAATTATTTGTTACAATGTGTGAAAGGAGTCCTCTGTACTACGAATTCAAGCCTTAATTGCATGATTATTTCATCATATCAACAAATGCTTTCAAAAATATCAAATTTGAATGACAAATTTCATCCCCAAGACTGAGGATGTGTGGAGGAAGCTAAAGATTTTTGGTAGACAAATTTCTGTAGTTTTTCCATGTTTCTGGTGCTAAATGGCTGGTCATGGTCATCTGAGCTGCCACCCAAATAGCCAAACACATCCCAGTAAGGATACAATATTTATTACATCCAGCTAGCGAATGATTCCTTCAACCAATCAACCAGATAAAATTGCCCCTGATAATTAATGATTACTTGATACAGTAGCATGAGAAAATACTGATGCAAACAAATGCAAATGCCTTTTATCAAAGTAAAATTGAAGCCGGCATTGTTGATCAGCTTCTTAAATATATGAAATATATTATTGGGCATGTAGCCAAAGCGTCTGTCTATGGAAAATTATGCAGTGCTAACGTTTAAGACAGTTTGATTGGTAAGAGAGAAACAGTTCTTCATATAGAAATCCACTTGATTTGTTTAACAAAACCAAGTTAATATTGGAGTATTTTTTTAAATCATTTTTCTTATATGTCTTTTTTATTTGGAGGTGGGGAATCTCGATATGATCCCAAGCTATACACTGACAAGGAGAGGGCATATATTTGAAGGGGAATAATGAATAGAAGGCCATCAGAAGAAAATTTTTGGCTCAGGAGAGACTAAAATGGAATATATAAAATAGAAAAGGAAGGGGTATATCAGAGGAACTTGCAGAGACTCTTGGGATTCAAATATATAGTTGAACTATAATATTATATTGGGAGGTGTAGGTGTTCAGTTCCCATGCATTAATTAATCAAAAATGACCCAACAATGGCTGAGCCTAGAGGCTTTGTCTTGATATACCTTAACAATGCGTTGTAAACTTCACGAAACGAAGTATACTGTTTTATAAAGTACTTATGTGCTTGAAATATATGTATACTTGAACATATCAGATATGTTAGATATTGTTAGTATTACCACTTTCATATAAATATTATAAATCGGTATATGCATGGAGAAAACAGCTATGAAATCGGATAGAGAGCAGATAATCAATATCTATTTGCAATCCTAATGCATCAGGTTTTGTGAGTATGATTAAGATAATGATCGGTTAAGGATGGGACGTGATCTAGTTGTAGATCCAATGATACATAGTTGCGAGGTTAAGTGCAATAATATTAAGAATTTTGTTATAGTCTTCTATTCTCTTTTTACATTTTCCATCTATTTTACACCCTTATTGTTCTCTTTTTGAGAAGATAAATCAAAAGAAAAGAAAATTCAAAGGATCTGACACATGACAAAATAGGATCAAAGAGGGAACCGGTAAAAAATCTAGAGCTAAGATTTGAAATTAGAGTAAGAGATGTTAAGAGTTTCATACACCGGCTGATTGTCAGCCTGCTATAACAAATCAGCATGCAAGAGATAAATATAGATACATGTTACTCATCAAAGCTCTCACATGCCTAATTTCTTACATTACATAAGAAAAACTTAAAGATTTGTCTCAAACCAAAAAAAAAATTCTCATTCATTCTCACTATATCTTCCTCTTGAAGAGATACCAACTTATTTATCTAATTTCCTATGTACACGAACATGCTTAAATAAGCATATCTAAAAATTCAAAAAATTCAAATAAAATCAAGTAAAATCTTGACAAACAAAATCAAATAAATTTCAACTAAAATTTGATGACCGCCAGGATTTGAAAACATCACTTTGATGACCGCCAGGATTTGAGAACAATTCATTAGCAAATCTTACTGACATATATACATGTGTTGCATATCTTTCTTGTCATTTTTTTTTCTGTGCAGTTTTTATTATAAAAGGAATTCATTCATTTTTTAATGCCAGTGTATGTGTTAATACATAAGCCATGACTTGTTTAAGATGTGTCGCTCAATCTGCATTCAATAATATTTTTGTTACGAATATTTGTTAGATTGACGATGTCTTGTATTTGATTATCTCATTGTGTGATTGTAATTAGTCTGATAGTTACGTAACAAGCAGCAGACATTTACTAGCTTGAGGACTTGCTTATAGACATAATATTATTGTTTCTTACTTCATGCGATCTTACAGATAAAGATGGGTGAAGGGTGCAAGCTGCCATCATATCTTCTATCCTGAGGAGTACAATGAATATCACCAGCCCAACAGTAATCATACAGGCGCATGTGAGACAAGGTAAGTAACGGTGCAAGTTTGCGCTTATTTTTGTTTTCGTTTGTTCTTAATGGGAAATTCTTACAGACAAATACTTTTTTTTGTATTTGTTAAATAACTAGAAATAAACAGAGTTTAAAACAAATATCAGATATATTTTGTCATGTCATATGATTAGTGCATTCATTATCCAAATATCAGATATATTTTCCTTCTAAATTAGTATTAACACAGAGTTTAAAACAAATGATTTGTTTCAAAAGTCTCAAAAATAATCAGCTTCATATCCTTTTAAACCGACAATCTTGTCGAGAGTTATTTGCATTTTTGCATCTTGTGCATATAAATATGCAATTTTAGGTAAAATGTCCGAAATGGACTGTCCTCTGGATTCATCTTTCCTGCATTGTCTTGTTTCTTATAGTTGTGTTTTCACAACCTTTTTCCATGTTTGATGACTTTCTGTTGGATTTTCACTAAGATGGGTTACCTTGTATCGCCACAGGTTGTTTTCTTTGCGGAGAGGGATATACATCCTGGAGAAGAGATTGCTTATGACTACCATTGCAACAGTGAAGATGAAGGGCAGAAGATCCCGTGTTACTGAAATTCGAATAATTGCAGGCGGTTTCTGAACTAAACCAGTATTTGATCACGGGCAACCCTGTTGTAGCCTTGTGAAAAGATCTGCCTTTTTTTGTGCATAATCTCATTTGATGTAAACGCCACACTTTTTTTTGTTTGAGATCTCTTTTCTGCCTGACAACAATGGGAGGCTTTTGTTGGTTTTATGATTGTTGCAGAATATATTTTTAGGTCCTCTTCATTCCAAGAATATGATCTGAAACATGAATTTTGATATCAAAAACTATGGAATTACACAGAAACTAAGCTGTTGCATGTGTGATTTCTACTGTGATTTTTGCGTAGTGACCTTTTATTAAAATACTTTTGTATTTAATTAAACTTTTCCCAATGTTTCAAGCAAACGCCGATGAATGTCTTGGACATTTTCCCATGTTTCAAGCAAACGCCGATGAATGTCTGTGGAATGTATTGGTATTTCTCAACGTTTCGAGCAATTGTCGTTGAATGTATTGGCATTTTTCAACGTTTCAAGCAAACGTTGGGGAATGTTTTAGACATTTTCCAACGTTTCACTAAAACGTTGGGAAATGTCTTGGGCATTTTCCAACGTTTCAAGAAAACGCCGGGGAATGTCTTGACATTTCTCAACGTTTCAATAAAACGACGGGGAATGTCTTCGCATTTTCCAACGTTTCAATAAAACGCCGGGGAATGTCTTTGACATTTTCCAACGCTTCAAGCAAACGTCGGGGAATGTCTTGGACATTTTCCAACGTTTCAGTAAAACGCTGGGGAATGTCTTGGCATTTCCCAACGTTTCAAGCAAACGCCGGGGAATGTCTAGGCATTTCCCAACGTTTCAAGCAAACGCCGGGAAATATTTTGGCATTTCCCAACGTTTCACGAAAACGCTGGCAAAAGTGGGCATTTCCCAACGTTTTAAGAAAACGCCGAGAAAACATTTAGCAACGCCCTCTTTTCCCAACGTTTTTGCAGCGTTTGGTAAAACGCTGGGAAAACATTTGCCAGCGCTTTAAAAACGCTGGGAAATGTTAAAAAAACGTTGGCAAAAGCCAATTTTTTAGTAGTGAAATTGGTTAGAGTTTGCCATTGACCAACTTGGTTGAAGTTACCTGGTAGCTGGTTAAAGCCTTCCTTACAACAACATCCGCTATGTAGCAACCTAGTGGAAGTTTGCCAAACAAGTATGATGATGCAAGAAGGTGAGGTCTTAATTATCATTGGTGCACAATGCTTTCAACGCTAAATAAGGAAGGCAACACCAATCTACAAAGGTCATAAGGAGATAGGAGTGTACACAATATATCTTAGTAAAATTCTAAATATGCTTTTGATTCACCACTCACATTTCGAGAAAGATAGTTGTGCAATAGACAGTTGAGGACTCTGCCTATTTGCATAATCCACTACCAAAGAAATATGCATCAACCAATTAGGAGACTAGAGTGCACTAAAGAGATTTTTCTAGCCAAAGTACTTTTTCGTCCCGTTGAAGTACAAGCTACTTAGAAAAAGATCCTTCAAGGCTGAAAATAAAGCTAAGAGCATATGAAGTAAAGTTATCGCCCTATTTATGGCAAGAGGAAATATCAGTTTTGGCGCTATATCAAGTCAACTAGAGGTGTTGATCCGCTTACAAATACCGACTCACCTATGGATACCATGATCACTTACGAGTACCAACCCGCTTACAAGCGTGAGGATCGCCTACATGCATAATTTCATCCATGATCACCATGATCACACACCAACACCAACTCACCTATAGGTGTCATGATCACTTATTAGTGTCATCCTTCCTCTAGGTACTAAGAAACTCTCCAGAAGTTTTCCTCAAAGCAAATGCAATCATATATTCTGAGCTAACGCTTAAAGTGAGGAACCCAAATGGTCAGCTGAGTTGTCGTCTTAAATGAAGAAATGTTTGGCCTCTTGTGTGAGGGCGCGCCTCTGGTGCAATTGGGTCGAAGCTGTGAACTTTACTGGGCTGACCTTGTTCCGTATCAATGGCCCCCATCTCCCGAGCACAACCGTTGCGGCGGTTGAGATCGGGTAATGTGGTTCCAATTAACTGGATGGATAAGACACTCGAGGTGATGTCGGCAGAGAGTGATCCCTGATCGTGTAGCCAGACTAGCATGAGAGGTCTTCTGATAGTGATACCCGATCATATAGCTAGATCGGCCTGTGAGGGAGTGGCATCTGATCATGTAGGCAGATCATCCTGTGAGTTTTTCTGATAGTGATATCCGATCATATATCTAGATTGGCCTACAAAGGAGTGGCCTTCGATCGTATAATCAGATCAGCCCACGAGGTCTTCTGATAGTGATCTTCGATCGTATAGCTAGATTGGTTTGCGAGGGAGTTTCCACTGATCGTATAGCCAGATTAACCTCCGCGGTCTTCTGATAGTGATTCCCGATCGTATAGGTAGATCAGCCCACGAGAGAGTTGCCCATGATCGTATAGCCGAATCAGCCCACGAGGTTATCTGATAGTGATCCCAGATCGTATAGCTAGATCGGATAGCTAGGGAGTGGCCCCGATCGTATGGCCAAAGCGGCCTCAATCATATGGCCCGCAAGGTCTTCGGACAGTAATCCATGATCGAATAACTAGATCGGGATGGAATGGAGCGGCTCCCGATCGAATAGCCGAATCGACCTGCGAGGTCTTGAGAGTGATCCTAGAATGTATAGATAGATTGGCCCATAAGGAAGTAGCCCCCGATCTTAAATCTAGATCAGCCCAAGAGGTCTTTAGAGTGATTCCCGAACGTCTAGCTAGACTGGCTCGCGAGGGAGTGTACCTCGATCGTATTGCCAAATCAGCCTGTGAGGTCTTCTGATAGTGATTCCCTACTGGTGGAAAAAGGGTCACAAATCCGTGGCTGATAGTAGGCTATCAGCTACAGATTTGTCTGTGGCCAAATTTCTGTAGCTGGGAAAAAATTGGCCCACGGAGTATTGCCCACGGAAATTTCTGTGGGCGTTAGTTGACCTTCAGCCACGGATTTGTACATTATCGATAACTATCAGCCAAGGAAAAATGGCGAATAAATATGCCGTGGCTGTAACGTATTAGCCAGGGATATTTCTGTGGCCAATAATAGTAACAGCCACGGATAAGTTCGTGGTTAAAATTTCGTTGCCAATAAAAAAATTTACCCAAATTGGGGAGCCCACACCCCCAAGTTAGGTAAAAAATCGATCACTTTCCAATTTTCATCTGCCGAAAGATAGAGAGAGGGACAACGAAGAAGCCAACGAAGGAGCTGACGACGACGACGACGAAGGAGCCGATGCCGATGCTAGCCGCCGTGTAAGGTACGCTTTTCGCCCTAATTTCTCTAGAATGGGCGGAGGGGGTGTTGGAGGGGGCGTCGGCCACCGTCGTTGCCCCAGCTCCTCTTGCCTCCTTCTGACCTGACGGAGGATAGCTGGAGCTGGGGCGACGACGGTTGCCGACGCCCACTCCGACCCCTCTCTCTTACTCCCCCAATCCCGGGCCCTGACCCCCCTCCGACCCATCCATCACCGGCAACCCCCCGCTCGAGAAACATGTTAATTGTTAGGGTTAGGGTTAGGGCTAAGGTTAGGGCTACGGTTAGGGTTAGGGTTAGGGCTATGGTTAGGGTAAGGGTAAGGGATAGGGATAGGGTTTGGGTTAGGGGAATGGATAGGGTTAGGGTTAGGGGAATGGTTAGGGTTAGGGTTTGTGTTTGTGTTAGGGTTAGGTTTAGGGTTTGGGTTTGTGTTTGGGTTTGGGTTTGGGTTGGGGTTGAGTCTAGGGAAGGGGTTGGGGCTAGGGTTAGGGTTTGGGAAGGGGTTTGGTTTAGGGTGAGCGTTTAAGGTAGGGGTTCCATTTGGGTGTTGGGGGTACGGTAGGGTTTAAAAATATGGTTTTGTGTTAGGGTTCGCTTAGTGTTAAGGTTGGAGTCAGTGCTAGGATTAGGGTTGAGTGTAGGGTTGAGTGTATGGTTGAGCTTAGGGTGAAGCGTAAGGTATCGGATTGTGGTTGAGGTAAGGGTTAGGGTTGTGGCTAGGGTTAGGGTTAGGGAGTTGAGTTAGGGTAAAGGGTTAGGTGTTGGATTGGGGTTTGGGGAAGTTTAGGGTTGTGGTTATGGTTAGTGTTAGGGTTAGGGTTAGGGTTAGGGTTTGGGTTGAGTCTCGGGAAGGGGTTGGGGCGGTTAGGGTATGGGAAGGGGTTCGATTTAAGGCGAGGGTTTAAGGTAGGGGTTTGGTTTAGGTGTTGGGGTAGGGTAAGGTTTAAAAATATGGTTTTGGGTTAGGGTTCGGTTAGTGTTAGGGTTGGAGTCATGGCTAGGATTAGGGTTTACGGTATTGTTGAGGTTAGGGTAAAGGGTTTGGTGTCGGATTGGGGTTGGGGGAATGTTTAGTGTTGTGGTTATAAGGTTTAGGGTTTGGGTTATGGTTAGGGAATGGTTAGGGTGGGGGTTGGGGTTGGGTCTAGGGTATGTGTCACGCCCCGCTTCCCATTATACGGGTGCGTGAACGAGACGAATGTCCGAATGGGCTGGAGCTGTGAAGCTCGAGCCCACTAAGCGTCTGTAGGGATTCACCAATCAATGTACAGGTTCTTGCATTACAGTTAAGAATAATAAGAGTACTCGAAAGAACAATAACAGTCTTTCATCAAGATAATAATCTAGCAGTACACAAGAAGTCTAATAAAAGAACGCCTTGGGCATGACTAACCTAGACAAGGATCTAAATAGTGCTACGCACCCAACCTAGACAAGAATCTAAATGGTGCTACGCACCCAAATTAGAAAGCAGGAAACTCCAAGTCAGCAACAGGAAAGAAACTCTAAGACTAGTCCTCGTCTGGATCGTACTACTGAGCGTTGTCCTCCTGCTCCAAGTCTACATGTACTGTCTTCTTGTCTGTGTACTCTGTCTTACTACCTGACATACAAACACCCAGGAGAAGAGGAGTTGTACATCAGGCAGAGTATACAAATGAAATGTAAGAAATACTCTACTGCAAGGTATATGGAATTTAAAGACATTTATTAAATGTTGTTTACATGGCAGGTTGTGAGATGCGACATCGTGGTAATTTATGTAAACATGGCAGGAAAGTTTAAGACAGTGCAAGAAAGTAAACATGACATGGCAATAGCCATAGCGTGTGCTACCAGCTACAAGACAAGACAAGACAAGACAAGACTGTGCATGTCGCTAGGGTTCACGCCTTAAGGTTAGAGGGTGGCCAAACCCTCTAAACCTTGCGACCGCTCAACCCAACCCCAACCCAAGTGCACAAGACAATTCCATACAAAGGATCACTCTCTCTGCAAGGAGAGTGCCTTATTCCCCGCAGGTTATCCATACAAAGGATCACTCTCTCTGCTAGGAGAGTACCTTATTCCCCGCAGGTTCAATACATTTCATGCATGAAGTTACATGGCAAGGCAAGAATTACGCATGTCTGTTTTATGATATTTGTCAACATGGTAGTTATAACATATTGGGCCTAGACTTCATCATCAAGTCTAGGCTGTTGTGAGGGTATCCTAGACGCTATCATTTCACGTCTAGGTCTTGTGTTCATATTTTTACAGCTAAGGAACGTAGTGCATAAACATGGCCGTTTCAACGCAAGTGAGCACACTTGCCTGAAGTGGCGAGAAATGCGTCCGTAGGGACATCTCGTCACGGGCAGTGCGTCGGTTACGGTTCGCTGTAACAGGTCAAACAGGACGATGTCAGGACTGGTTTTAGAAGATATATTATGGCATGTCTCTAGATTGATTGTGGATATCCTAGCAGTTCCAAGTCAAGTTTTTCACATGTTCAGATCTATTCTACGGTCCTCAACGTCGATTCTACCCTATGTGCACAATCAAAAATAGTCCAATCGACGGTCTAGGTTATCCCAGCAGTTTAAATGAGCAAAAAGAACTTTAATGATTAAGTTGCCAGTTTTAATTCGGTTTTCTAGTGGCGTAACATTTGGGTTACTACGAGTAGGGGATACCAACCTAGTTCCACGATCGCACGTAGATCTGGTGTTGGTTCTGGAAGAAGTAATGGATCGCATCGTGGCTTCGGTTCCTCGACTGCGGGTAGAGCAGTGAGGAGAGGTCGTCGGGGTCGCCTCAGCTACGGGTAGCGCAGCGGAGCGGCTTGCGGCAATAATGGCTTGCGCCTGGAGGGTAGCGCATGGTAGTAAGGGGATGGCACAGTGTGGGGGCTTTGCAGGTTTGGGGTGATGCGCGTGGCTAAGAATGAGAGTGAGAGGGTGTTCGGGCTGAGAGGGTAGGAGAGGGAGTTAGGGAGGTGGCGCGTGGGAAGGAGATGATGGAGAGGGGCTGTCGTGGGGTGTGCAAGCGGCATACAGATGGAAGGGAAGCTGGCGCGCAGGCTGGAGATGGGGTTTGCATGGCCTGGGGATCGGAGGTTTAGGGTTTCTGTTCTTTTTGTGAGCTGTGAGTTGAGAGGGGAGAGGATAGGGGTGCGCGCATGGACGTGATGGGCGCTTGGGGTTGGCACGCATGGAGGAATGGTGACTGGAGCGGGTTAGTGGCTACCGGCATCGAGCTTGGGCTGGCAAAGGTTGGCGCACGCGTGAAGGGCCTGGGTGCAAGTTTTGGTAGAGAGAGGAGGGGGGAGTGGTAGCTTCGGCCTCTAGGGTTTGTGTAGGCTGGGCGCACGGATGAAGAGGCTTGGGGGGTTCTTTTTTGGTGTAAGCCTGGAGATCTAATATAGGGTAGGTTGCTGTAGGTTGAGGAGAGAGAGATACACGTGGGGGAAGAGGGGGGTCTGTTAGGATTGGATATGATATGATTTAAAATAGGTTAGATTCTAAAAAAATATTTGATTTGATTGCCCTCAAACTAACATATGATGCTAGGTTATTAGGTTAGGATGTTAATTAATTATGAGGTTGTTTTAAAAAGAAACATATAGAAGTTATAATTTTGAAATTTGAATTTTTTATAAAAAAGTTTTATTAATTAAAAATGATGTTATTGCAGATTGGTCCCTCGACACCCAAAAATTACAAAGAAAATGCCGGAGCGATCGTGCCTCCGAGAGGATCGTGAATACGAGGTCCGGTCACACACCTGAACTACATAAAACAGTAATAAAAATCAAATAAAAAAATACTCATACGAAACAATAATACACGCCAAAATACGTACAGTCGGAAAGTGACTGTTACATCCTACCCACCTTACAGAAAATTCCGCCCTCGGAATTTCTATCACCTACTGATCAGGAAACAAATGCGGGTATCGCTCCCTCATCTCTTCTTCTCGCTCCCAGGTGGACTTTCCAGGTGATACGTGATGCCACATCACTCTTACCAGGTCAACTACCTTGTTTCTCAACTGCTTCTGTCGACGGTCCAAAATCTGCACTGGCTGCTGCTCATACATTAGGTCCGGTCGGACCATGATCCCTAAAAAATCCATAGCATGTGATGGGTCATTGACGTATCGACGTAGTTAAGATACATGAAAAACGTCGTGAACTCCCTCCAAAGATGGTGGTAGAGCAAGGCGATATGCCACTGCTCCCACACGCTCCAGCACGTCAAACGGTCCAATATACCTCGGACTCAGCTTTCCCTTCTTCCCAAAACGAATGACTCTGCAGTTCGGAGAAATCTTCAGGAAGACATGATCTCATGGCTGGAAGTCCAATGGTCGTATCTTGGTATTCGTCCAATGCTTGTAGTGATCTTGAGTTATCCGGAGCTTATCCCTAATGTCTCTCACGACATCCACAGCCTCTACAATCATCTCCAGACCCAACAACTCTCTGTCTCCGATGTCATCCCAACTTAGTGGCGGCCGACATTTCCTTCCATATAGAGCAGCAAATGGCGCCATGTCAATGCTCGCCTAATAGCTGTTGTTGTAGGAGAATTCCACTAAATGTAGATGATCTTCCCACGAACCCTTCAGATCGAGCGTACAAGCTCTCAGCATATCCTCCAGAATCTGAATCGTCCTTTCCGACTGGCCATCGGTCTGCGGGTGGTATGCCGTGCTGAAGCTCAGACTCGTACCAAGGTTCTCCTGTAGACTCTTCTAGAACTAAGACGTGAATCTCGAGTCTCTATCGGATACGATGCTCACTGGGACTCCATGCAAGCGCACAATCTCCCGCACGTACATGGTCTACATCACAAACTAGCCTTAAGGAGGAACAATAAATAGAGAAGTAAAATATTTTTACCTCTAGGTACTTCCTCGCCAATATTTTCGTGGACTGTCCCACTCGGAATGGGATGAAATGCACAGACTTGGTCAATCGGTCAATGATCACCCTGACTGCGTCGTTCTGCTTCGGGCTCTGAGGTTGGCCGATCACGAAATCCATCATGATGTGCTGTCACTTCCACTCCAGAATATGGAGCGGTTGTAGCAATTCTGCTATCCGATGGTTCTCCGCCTTCACTTCCTGGCATACAAGACACTTAGCAATGCTTCGTGCCACACTCCACTTCATGCCAATCCACCAATAGTTCAGACAGAGGTCCTTGTACATCTTCGTGCCTCTAGGATGTATGGAATAAGGCGAGCTATGTACCTCATTCAACGGCTCTTCTCTAGTGTTTCCTGTAGGTACGCAGAGTCTAATGCCGTATCTCAGGGATTCAACCTCATGAATGATAAACTCCGTCCGAAGTCCAGCTTCGACATGTCTTCTGATCTTCTGCAGCTTCAGATCTCCTGCCTAAGCTGCTTTGATATGATCCACAATCGTTGACTGAATTTGCATGTTTATCAACAAAACGATCACTCCAGGTAGGACAACCTCAATGTCAATCCCTCTCAGCTCTTGCTGTAATCTCCAATGGGTAGTATGCATCATCACTGCGGGGAGTCTCCTCAAAGCATCTGGTACTACATTTACTTTCACGGGGTGATACTGCAGATCTATCTCATAATCCGCCATCAGCTCCAACCATCGTCTCTGACACATGTTGAGCTCTTTTTGAGTAAATATATATTTCAAGCTTTTGTTATCGGTGAATATTTTCATGCTCTCACTCAGCAGGAAGTGTCACCAGATCTTCAATGCAAATATCAAATCTGCTAACTCTAGATCATGCATCGGGTAGTTCTTCTCGTGATTTTTCAACTGTCGAGAAGTATACACGACTAGGCGACCATGCTGATGTAGGATGCATCCGAGGCCCTTGCCTGATGCGTCACAGAAATCCTCGAAGCCTCTGCTCCGATCCGGTACAGCCAAAACCGGTGATGTGGTCAATCTCGCCTTCAAAATACTGAAAGCCTCCTCACAATCCTCTGACCAACAGAACTCCATGTCCTTCCTCGTCAACTTCGTCATTGGCCTTGCAATCTTCGAAAAATCCTTGATAAACCACCGGTAGTAGCCAGCTAATCCAAGGTAGCTCCTGAAATCCGATGCTGACTGTAGTGTCGGGCACTAGCTGACTGCTCTGACCATTTCCAGATCTACCGATATGTGATCACAAGACACCAGTGTCCCAAGAATGCGACTCTGTCCAGCCAGAAATCACACTTACTATACTTGGCATAAAGCTGATGATGCCTCAGTGTCTCCAACACCATCCTAAGATGTCGGTTGTGCTCCTCCTCAGACTTTGAGTAAATAAGAATGTCGTCGATGAATATGACGACAAACTTATCCAGAAAGTCATAGAAGATCAAATTCATCAAATTCATGAACACCGCGGGAGCGTTGGTCACACCAAAAGGCATGACCACGAACTTATAGTGTCCGTACTTTGTCCTGATTACCGTCTTCGAAATGCCATCCTTCTTCACCCCTCAGTTGATGGTACCTGTTCCTCAAATCCAGCTTTGAGAAAACTCTCGAACCTCCGAGCTGATCAAATATGTCATCAATGCGGGGCAGCGGATACTTGTTCTTCACTGTCACTGTGTTCAGTCCTCTGTAATCCACACATATCCTGCGGGATCCATCCTTCTTCTTCACCAATAGGACTGGTGCACCCCAATGTGACACACTAGGATGTATGAACCCCTTCTGCAACAATTCATCCAACTACTTTCTCAGCTCCTCAAGCTCTGCAGGAGCCATACGATACGGTGCCTTCGAAATAGGTTGCGCTCCCGGCATAAGGTCTATGCTGAACTCCACAGCTCGGTCGGGTGACAACCCTGAAATATACTCCAGAAAGACATCGTCGAAGTCTCCGATGACTGTTGGTCTCCTGATCTCCATCTGTATGGCAGCAACAATCGACTCCTCCGGATTGGCCCGAAATCTGATGGGCCCAAATGATCATTCTCTGCTGTTAAACTCGAACCTCGGGTGGCCTGGTATCCTGAACACCACCTTCTTACTGTGGTATTCGATCGATGCATGGAAATATCCCAACCAATTATTGCCAAGGAAAGCATCAAAATGCAGTAGATCATGGACAATGAAGTCGTTTAGAGCTCGTGTCCACTGATCACCACCGGAATCGATCGACATCCCAAATTAACCATCACCACTCCGTTCCCTGTAATGATATTCCAACACTTTGGAGGTGTTTAGGTGGGAATGGAGTGCTCTGTTACGAATCTCCAGGTTATGATGCACATAGATGCACCAGAGTCGAACACGGTTACTGCCGAATAAGATGACACTAAAATGGTGCCTAAGATATAAAAGATAATAACAAAGGTCAAACAAGGTTACTAATCTAACTAGTAAGGTTATACTATCACATGCAAACAATATGAACTATACTAAACAAAAAAAGACTAGTTCCAAGAGATTACCTGCAATGACACCATTCACGTCCTCAGCCTCTACGGTAGTCATGGTGTATGTCAGCCTCTGAGGTGACACTGCCTGTTGGTAAGCCTGCATCTGTTGTGCCAAATGGGGTCCATAAACAGTAGCTCCACCCTAAATAGGAGCAGGCGGTCGACGCTGCACTGGGGCTGGTGCTCCACCCACATCATGGTGTGACCTCAGTCAATCTCTAGCAACGTGTATGGCATCTCCACACACCAGACACAAACCCAGCTTCTTCCTGCAATTTTTCTACTGATGCCCCATCTTGCCACAGAAATGGCATGGACCCTTGGTCTGACTCTATGCAGGTACTCCTGGCCTCTTAAAAGGCACTGTCTGATTGGGCCGCACGGCAGGCCTAGCTACTGGCCTGTACTGCTCCATCTGTCACTTTCCTCCACCAACAAGAGGATCAGAAAGTCTTGCCACATCCTCTTGGTTCCTGGCTGCATTCAGTACATCCTCTATAGTGGTCAAGTCTGTCGAAGTCATAGAGGCCTAGATCTTGGGGTTCAGCCCTTGGCGAAACTGATTGGCTCGATTCTTTGCCCTTTTGACCATATGCGGGGTGAAACAGCTGAGCATCTCATACTCCGCCTCATACTCATCCACTTTTATAATCCCTTGTGTCAGATTCATGAACGGCTATAAGAGCTCCCTCTTCGCAGCCTTAGGAAAGTATTTCACCTTGAACATGGCTTTGAAGGTGTCCCACTCAACTGGCTTCTCCAGACGCTTATCCTCTAAGCGCCACCAGTTCCTTGCATTATCAGTCAGCTGGAGCTTTGCAATCTCTGCCTTGGTCTTCTCAAGTATGTTGGCAGCTATCAGCTTGTCCTCAGTTCTCTGGATCCACTCATCAGCGTCAGGTGTCCTTCCTTTCCAGAAAAAGTTCTCGGCTGCAGCTTATTGAACTGCTTCACTCCAGGTGCAGCTCAAGGGGCAGGCAGTGCAGTCTGATCAGCCAGTCAGCATGGGCAGCATGATGGGTCTGCTCGACCAAGTGGTGCTGAACATCCAGCATCTCCCTTATGACGCCCAAAAATTGGTGGAATTCACCACTTTGCCCTTCCATGGCCCCGTCAGCTGAGATCCCGTCTCGGTTAGTGTGTCTTCCTGCCATCCCGTTGACAAGGAAAACCCAAATTAGACTTTGCACATGTAAAACTGGATATTAAATGAATGCGAGTACTTTTATCGTTTCAAACTTTTTGCAGACCTGCATGTGCCACAACAAAAACCTGTCACGCCCCGCTTCCCATTATACGGGTGCGGAAACGAGACGAAGGTTCGCATTAGCTGGAGCTATGAAGCTTGAGCCCACTAAGCGTCTATAGGGATTCACCAATCAATGTACATGTTCTTGCATTACAGTTTAGAATAATAGGAGTACTCAAAAGAACAACAACATTCTTTCATCAAGATAATAATCCAGCAGTACCAAAGAAGTCTAATAAAAGAAAGACTCGGACATGGCTACAACTTAAAAGGGAAACTATTGGTGCTATGCCCCCAAATTAGAAAGCTGGAAACTCCAAGTCAGCAATAGGAAAGAAACTCTAACACTGGTCCTCGTCTGGATCATACTCCTGAGCGGTGTCCTCCTGCTCCAAGTCGCAGGTACTATCTCCTTGCATGAGTACTCTGTCTCAGTACCTGACATACAAACACCCAAGAGAAGAGGAGTTATACGTCAAGCAGAGTCTACAAATGAAATGGAAGAACGACTCTACTGCAAGGTATATGGAATTTAAAGATAGTTATTAAATGTTGTTTACATGACAGGTTGTGAGATGCGACAACATGGCAATTTATGTAAACATGGCAGGAAAGTTTAAGACAGTGCAAGAAAGTAAACATGGCATGGCAATGGCCGTAGCGTGTGCTACCGACTACAAGACAAGACAAGACAAGACAAGACAGTGCGTGTCTCTAGGGTTCACGCCTTAAGGTTAGAGGGTGGCCAAACCCTCTAAACCTTGCGAATACTCAAACCAACCCCAACCCAAGTGCACAAGACAATTCCGTACAAAGGATCACTCTCTCTGCTAGGAGAGTGCCTTATTCCCCGTAGGTTATTCGTACGAAGGATCACTCTCTCTGCTAGGAGAGTGCCTTATTCCCCGCAGGTCCAATACATTTCATGCATGAAGTTACATGGCAAGGCAAGAATGATGCATGTCCGTTTTAAAATGTTTGTCAACATGGCAGTTATAACATATAGGGCCTAGACTTCGTCATCAAGTCTAGGCTGTCGTGAGGGTATCCTAGACGCTATCATTTCACGTCTAGGTCTCTTGTTTATATTTTTACAACTGTGGAAAGTAATGGCCTAAACGTGTCCGTTTCAATGCAAGTGAGCACACTTGCCTGAAGTGGCGAGAAATGCATCCGTAGGGGCGTCTCATCACAGACAAAGCGTCCGTTATAGTTCGCTGTAA
The DNA here is from genome assembly GCA_030789695.1 of Scilla litardierei. Lineage (NCBI taxonomy): Eukaryota > Viridiplantae > Streptophyta > Magnoliopsida > Asparagales > Asparagaceae > Scilla > Scilla litardierei. The sequence goes on from CM061142.1 coordinate 529,776,457, forward strand.
CAGGTCAAACGGGATGATGTCATGACTGGTTTTAGAAGACCTATTATGGCATGTCTCTAGATTGACGTGGCTATCCTAGCAGTTCCCAATCAAGTTGGTCACAGTTCAGATCTATTCTACGGTCCTCAACATCGATTCAACCCTATGTGCATACTCAAAAATAGTCCAATCGATGGTCTAGATTATCCTAGTAGTTTAAAGGAGAAAAATTAACTTTAGTGATTTAGTTGCCAGCTTCAATTAGGTTTTCTAGTGGCGTAACATTTGGGTTACTACGAGTAGGGGATACCAACCTAGTACGACGATCGCGCGTATATCTGGTGCTGGTTCTGGAAGTAGTAACGGATCGCATCGCGGCTCTGGTTCCTCGACTACGGGTAACACAGTGAGGAGAGGTCGTCGGGGTCGCCTCGACTGCAGGTAGCGCAGCGGAGCGACTTGTGGCAACAGCAGCTTGCGGCCTGGAGGGGGGCGCATGACAACAAGGGGACATCGCAGCGTAGGGGCTTTGCGGGGTTGGGGTGATGCGCGCAGCTGAGAATGAGAGGGAGAGGGTGGTCGGGATGAGAGGGTAAGAGAGTGAGTTAGGGAGGTGGCACACGGGAACGAGATGATGGAGAGGGGCTGTCGTAGGGTGTGCGAGCGACCTGCAGATGGAAGGGAAGCTGGCCGCGGGCTGGAGATGAGGTTGCGCGGCCTGGGGATCGGGGGTTTAGGGTTTCGATTATTTTTGTGAGCTGTGAGTTGATAAGGGAGAGGATAGTGGCACGCGTATGGACGAGATGGGTGCCTGGGGTTGGCGCACATGGAGGAATGGTGACCAGAGCGGGTTAGGGGCAGCCGGCGTCGAGCTTGGGCTGTCGGAGGTTGGCACGCGTGTAGAGGGCCTCGTCACAAGTTTTGAGAGAGAGGAGGAGGGGGGAGAGGTAGCTTCGGCCTCTAGGGTTTGTGTAAGCCTGGAGATCTAATATAGGGTAGGTTGCTGTAGGTGAGGAGAGAGAGATACACGTGGATGAAGAGGGGGGTCTGTTAGGATAGGATATGATATGATTTAAAATAGATTAAATTCTAAAAAAAGATTTGATTTGATTGCCCTCAAACTAACAGTATGATGCCAGGTTATTTGGTTAGGATGTTAATTAATTACGAGGTTGCTTTAAAAAGGAACGTACAGAAGTTAGAATTTTCAAATTTGAATTTTTTTAAAAAAGTTTTATTAATTAATAAGGATGTTAGTGCAGATTGGTCCCTCAACACCAAAAAATTACAAAAAAATACCGGAGTGATCGCGCCTCCGAGAGGATCATGATTACGGGGTCCGGTCACATGCCTGAACTATGGAAAACAATAATAAAAATCAAATACAAAAAATACGCACACAACACAACAATACACGCCAACATACGTACGGTCGGAAAGTGACCGTTACAATATGGGTTGGTGCTAGGGTTGGGGGAGGGGGGAGTAGGGGTCAGGGTGAGGGTGAGGGTGTACCATGGGAATTGCATCATGATTCAATTTCAATATCCATCACTATATGGAAATAATTTGGTAAATTTTGAATTGCCAAAAGAGAATACTCGTAAGAGGGCCGTGGCTTGGACTTAGTCAAATCAAATCCGACACTACACTCTTGGTATACTCGTTAGACGACGACTGTGTCATAAAATTTATTTTAGTTATATTGTCGATATCAAGGGAAAAATAGAATGTACATTAACTTTAGATTAATGCGAACCTAGTCATGTTAAAACATACACACTTGATATAAAATTTATTTTAGTTATACTGTCGATATCAAGAAAAAATAGAATTTATTTTAATTTTAGACTAATGAGAACCTTGCCATGTTAAAACATACACAATCCGCATCACACTGTTGCGTGTTGATATACCCGATTTGGCGATCACATGCACGGGTATTGTAGCAGCGGAGTGCACAAGATGAAGAAGCACAATAAACAAATTCATTTCATCTACCATTCATACTAGTTCACAAAGGGCGTCAACATTGACATCAAATTGTTGAATTTTTTCAGCAATAAGCTAAAAATATGTAAATGTATAACGATGTTCATTACGATGACTTTGCTTGGAATCAATAAAGAATGTGAATTACTCCATGTTTTACATCCCATTTATTTAATATCAATTACGCAAATATTTACAGCACGTAAGCATCAAATTTTTTAATAAATATTTTGAAGTGCAGATGAAGAGAGTTTGGAACACGATTTTTACACATGGTACAGTGACATCCCAGCCACCCGGTCATCTGGGTTAGGTACGCATATTTTGTAGTTTAAGTACAACTGTATAACGTGCACAATTTAATTTGTTGGGAAACTAAATGGTAAAATTCTTCGTACATTTTCAGGCAGTTCAGGTCATAGCATCCCTTCGACACTTACCACCCGCCCTCTGGGTTAGGTAAGCAAATGTTGTAGTACTGCTGTATAACATACACAATTTAAATTTTTGTAAAACTAATTGGTAAAATGCTTCATACATTTTCAGGTGGTGCAGGACATGGCTCACAGGTGGCACATACCCCCCCGCCATCTGGGACATGTACGCTTATTGTAGTTTTAGTATGTGTCTAAATGTGGACCTTTTAAGTTTTTGTATAACTAATTGCATAACATTCTTTGTATATTTTCAAGCACTACAGGACATATACCATCTTCCCTAAATACCTCACTATCGACACGTACATGTACGCATATTTTTATTTTAAATGTTCAGTACAGTTGGTTAAACTAATTGAATTTGCAATTGTCTTATTGCGTTTGGATGCAACTGGGCTAGATGATATACATATTGAGACTCCCGACACGGCCAGGTCACATGCTGCCTCCACTTCTTAGACTGCCCCTCCACATGTCGAACCTGAGACGGTGGTGTTATTCCATATGACCTGGAGATAGAGTGTGTCGCCTTACCGACTGCCTGTAGGCACGAAGAGGCAAATATGAGGCAACCGAACTTTGCTTTATGTGTGGCTTAGGTTCAGACGACCTTGACACATGTCGGGGAAGATATGAGGAATCTGATGGAGGAGAGTGCATTTTTACGTTCCTGGGTAGGCCTTAATCCAGCCGAGTTGGAGGTTATCAGGTGCCTGAGAGCGGCACAGGTAATAATTTCCTGTAACAATTTCTTTTATTATATGTGCTATGTGATTATGCGTATGCGTCCGTCTTAGTAATTAGGTTTATTATTTGTAACACAAACATGATAAAAAACATTCCTACCAAGTTTTAGGGTTATAATTGATATTTGGATTTAGATATAAGTCACTGAGTATGAATTCGTTTATCTCCCCATATAAGTTCTCAAGAGGGCAATGCAAATGTGGTTTTAGATTAAATTGAAATATACGCAGAGTTTAGACTGTATGGTTTACGGTTATAGGCGAGAGATATATATGTATATATCATATAGATGATATGTGTGTGTGTGTGAAGGGGGGAGGGGTTGAGTAAAGATAGATAATGCCTAATATATCTTAATCTTAATTATTCCAAACACATCAAAGTTTGGATATAATTAAGTTGTAGACTGGTATCATCCATGAGGTCCATGAGGAGATAAACAAATTCATACTCAAAGAGCGGATATCCTTCGGTCGCAGTACTGTTGTTCTATGTAGTGCAATGCTGATCCAGCAAAGTAATCAACAAATCTAGAATACAACAAAAAACTAGATCAATATTAGATAGCCGTGCATGCATTAAGTAAGTTATATTGCTTAAATATTACACTGGGATACAAATTAGAATATGGTCTTGTTGTGTATGATATTAGTCAAGACAATTGTACGAAGCAAAAAGCTACGGCAACAACTACTGATACCAAGCCCAAACCCCTAATGCCAGGTTAATACGACTACTACTCTCAGCCTCTATTACCTCACCTCAACCATACTATTCCCCATTGCGACTTGGCAATGCAAGTCACTCGCCTCTCCCTCATTGCGGCTGCCACTGAGGTGGTGATCAGCGAAGTACTAGAGGAGCAGAGGCAAAGAGTGAAGAGGATCGCACTCACCAACCCCAGCATGCACAATGATGATTCCGAGGTGGGCGTTGTAATTTGGTCCCTTGTCATGAGCAAGAAAAAGGTTGGGTAGTAATAAGAACTTTGCAGAGATATTGCAACGATGGGTTGGATCAATGGGAAACAGTGTGCAGAAGGGTTGAGGTTGTAGGTGAAGTAGCAATACCTTTGGGGTCGAAAACAGTTAGTAGTTGGATGAGATGGACGGGAAGTGGTATGGTAGTAGTATTGTGGTTGCTGAACTACTAATGGTTCCTCCACCAGACGATGTGAGGATGAAGGTGGAGCCTTAAGGCTAAGGATATAATAATCTATGGATACTACGTAGGCAAAAGAATGAGTGCGTTATGGGTTTTCATGGAAGAAGTAGCCCGAGGAAGAACTAGGCGGCACGTATTGTAATTCTAGCCTGTAAGGATCAAATACACTAGAGGGGGGTGAATAGTGTATATTAAAAAATGTTGCAAATAAGATGTTAGTAATATTTGCAAAGATGGCAATGAAAATAAAATGACAAGTGCGGAAAATTAAATCAATCGCAAACACAGAGATTTATCCTGATTCGGATCCTTGTGATCCTACTCCAGTCCTCTACCCCGTAGAGATTTTCAATCCACTATAACCACTTGCCCCGCAAGCGCAAACTTACAAAACTGGCGACACTCCCCGTGTCCCAAACTTTGTACAATCTCAAAAGAGATTCAAAACCTGTTAAATAAGAAATAGAAAAACACCTATAGCCTTGTTATGAATTTAGAATGAAATTCAAGGATGTTGTTAGAAGATGAACTTCAAGATATAAAAGATATGTAATGAAGAACAATACTTGAAGTTCTCTGGTTCATAAAAGAAGAGAGAGATCAATCGATATCTTCTTACAATTATGAACACAAACAACTTTCTAAATTGATGTTGAAAAAGATCAAAATTGCTTCAAGGAAGAAAACTTCAATTTCCAAAAGATCTATGATTAAGAATCTTGAAGTTCTTCCGTTCTCATAAGAAGAGATAAATCTATGGATTTCTTCTTGCAAATGAGAAAAGAGAAACTAAGGCAAGATTGCTTAGAATCAACAATTCTAGTAAGAAAGAGAGAAGAAAGTTGTGTGAAGAAAAGAGAGGGTCTACCCCTCTATTTATAGGATTTGTGGGCAGTATCATACCGTTCAGAAACGGGAAAATGGGGGGAAAAGAAGTTTCCTACCGTTCAGAAACGGTCTGGAAAGTTTCAGAAAAAACGGACACAAAATTTCATTAGTCGACTAAAGAAAGTCTTAGTCGACTAAAAGTCAAACTTGGAATTTTTGACTGAAATTTTAACTGTAACTTTCTGATGTTGACTGAAGACTACTCAGAAATTTTCAGGTCAAAATTCGAAGAAAAAGTTTTTTTAGTCGACTAATGAATGTCTTAGTCGACCAGGACAGAAAAAACGTGAATTTTGACTTTTCTGAAAAGGGATGTTTAGGATATGTTATTAGGAACCTAGGACTTAGATGGATTTCATATTCAAGGCTCTGAAATCTATAAATATAAAAAAATACATCAGTCCGTAGATTTCCGTAGATATATATGTTGAGCTTCATGTGAGTATTTGAAATGCCTTTGTGCAGGGATTCCTTATCAAGTGATTATTGTCCAAGCGTGGATATATTAGGAAACTGCACAGCTGCATAGATAGAGTGAGTAGCAATAATAATAGTTGTCACATCAAAATCATATGGAATAGAATAGGAAAGTGAACATGGGATTATGAAATCCCAACATTCTCCCCCTTTTTGATGATGACAAATATTTATAAAAAAATGAAGTGTCATACTCAATTATATGCAGATATCATATCATATGTGAGACTCAGTTATATGATGACCAAATGTATATATCATATATAAAAAATGAAGTGTCAACGTAGGTTATGATGACAAATATTTATGCTCCCCCTTAAAAAATGCCTAAATATTCTCCCCCTTTGTCATTGACAAAAAGATGGGGTAAAAAGTATGTTAGTCGATTAGAGAACTTGTTAGTCGACTAAGAGAACATAAAACACAAAACAGAACAGACAACGGAACAAAAGTGTCACATAACATAACAAAACAGATTTTACTAACAGAACATATGTAGGAAGGATACATAGGGACTAGCAAACATACATGCCCACATACCTAGAACTAAGGCCCTACGGCTGATTACAAAACACATCTAAAAACCATTATGCAAACAGCAAAAGATCATCAACACATCGGCATACGACCTAGTATCCGACATCAGCAAACCAAAATACATTAAAAAACACAACGGAGGAGTAAATACGGCAACTGTCGCCACAATCTAACGGCCGGAAGGGGAGCCATAGTCCTGAGAATTGCGACGCGATTTACGACGGGGAGTTTCCTCTGGAGCAACTACATTCAGAGCCTCAAGTGCAGAAACAAGCTTGCTCTGATTGAGTTGTACTTGGTCGATAACGTGAGCCTGTTCAGTCAAGGCTGACCGAAATTCCCTAAACCCGGTAGTGACTGTATCGCGTAGACTGTGAACATCCTCGCGAAGACCGTGAAGTGTAGACTGGGTAGTTTGGCGAGGAGTAGAGGATGTCCGTGGGGTCTTTAGGGGACAAGATCGAGGATTGGTGCGGCACTCTGGAAAACACTTGTGGACACATTGTTTCTTAACAAAATGACGGAAACCATGGGATGAACTCGGCATAGAGGAGGGGACGTAAGCGGTTTGGGTCGGAGTATAGTCGGGATCGGCTGAAGTGGGGTCTTCTACTGGGTCTTCTTTGGGATCTTCATCGGCATCATCATCATCACTGTTGGCCGCATCGGATTCCTCAGGGTCCGGAAGATCCAAATGCATGTTGTGCAAAGTGATGATGTTGATATTATAAGGATTGGAGACAGCAATTTCTCCATCGAGAGGGACACAAAACATCTTTAGGACCAAGGTTATAAAGGAAGGATGATAGATATGAGATTGAACCGGTCGAAGAAGGGATTGCAAGATCATAAAACCCCAGTTAATAGGTAAACCACTCATCACCGCATAAAGGCAATGCTCCAATTCGTTGGAAAGATAGTTAAAGGAGCCGCCTTTCGGCATAAGATTGGAGACTATAACCTTTAGAATGATGCGTGCAGGGGGGTGGAAATGAACAGCAGAAAGTTTATGGACCCAAGGGGTTGCGATTTTTGCTAGGATACGGGGATCGGTCATTGTAAAATTGAGAGAACCTGAAAAATGGGGAGGAAGATCAATCAACTCACAGATCCGACAAAGAGTGAGACAAATTGGGAGGTTCTTGACACGGGAGAGAATGTGAGTATCACGACCAACCACGCATGGCTCGAGATTGGCGTAGAATTCGCGGACGAGAAGGGGGTAGTAGGGTTCCTTGTTCCCGAGTGCCCAGATCTTCTCGAGGCCGGCTGCGGATAGGATGGAGAGAATATTGAAGGAAGCAAGAGCATTGTAATCGATGAAGCGCTCAGGATGGAACTTGGCATTTGCGGAGGCGTTGAAGCGATTTTCGGCCGCGGCATCACAAAATTGAGGGAGAGCCATCGGAGAAGAAGATAAGGATGAAGAGAGGGTTCGGTTGGGATAAAAGAAATGAAGGGAAATTTCCGAAAATAAATAGGCAATAGTGGGAGTAGTTATCCAAGTGAATGGGTGCCATGATCAGTTCGTGAGCAGTTTGAGAAACTGAATGGGTGAGATAGAACTGAAAAGTTTTTCAAAAATATGTGAAGAGGCGGGAGGAAGAAGAAACTAAAATGCGATAAGACGGAAGTTAGATCGGAAACGGTTTAAAAAAACCGAGTTAGTCGGCTAAGAGTTTGGTTAGTCGACTAAGGCAACCGAAAAAATCTAACACTCAACCGTTCGGAAAAAGAATAAATAATAATTTAAAAATTTTGAAAAATTAAAAATAGGCGTTGGTAAGTACGGTAGTGGGTGAGATTCATTGAAGGCTTTTATAAAGATTGGTCAAACTAATGAATGGGGTTGGTGAAAAAACTCTTTCCAAGAAAAAAATATTTAAAAAGAATGCAAACCCCAAGATGGAATAAATGTGGGTTCTCATTCCAAGGGGAGATGAATTTCGGATCTCTAAGCAAAGAGGTGGCCCAATAAGCAGGTGACACGTGGCCTGGAGTGCTTTGGAAAAGGAAATTGTAAAAGCCAATTTCCAAGGTGAAATAATGAAAGCAATTTGAGGTTTCCAAGACAAGAGAGGCGGCCAACAAGAAGCCAAAGAGCCTTATGTCAGGACATGGTAAGTTTTAAAAAAAATTTAATTTTTGAAATCAAATCTCATAGTAGAAAAGACAAACCGAATGTTTATAGGAAGATGAATGTTTAGAAGATACTCTAAATTACTGAATATTCCTAATAGTTGGGAAAGAAATAATAATTATATAAAACCGAATGATAAGTAACACAATAATAAAAAAATCTGGATATATTAGTCGATTAAACAAAACGTTAGTCGACTAAGAAAATTTATTATTAAAAAATTATAAGAAAATTCCAGAAATTCACTAAAATTGGAAAACATCATATGATAAATTCAGATTCACTGATAATACCCAAATCTCTTCTAAGTTTAATGAAAGATTCCTCTTTCAAAGGCTTAGTTAAGATATCGGCAATCTGATGTTCAGTGGAAATGAACTTCAAAACAATATCCCCTTTTTGTACATGATCATCTAAAAAGTGATGACGGACATCTATATGCTTAGTGCGTGAATGATGAACTGGATTCTTAGACAAATTAATTGCACTAGTGTTATCACACATTATAGGACATGTGGAACACTCAATACCATAATCTGAGATAGTTTGTTTCATCCATAATATTTGTGCACATGCTAACCCAGCGGTAATATATTCTGCCTCTGTGGTAGATAACGAAACAGAATTTTGCTTTTTGCTAAACCATGAGACCAAAGCATGTCCAAGAAAATGACATGTACCACTGGTACTTTTTCGGTCTGATTTGCAACCAGCAAAATCTGCGTCACTATAAGATAATAAATCAAATGTGCTTGATTTAGGATAAAATAAACCATAATTAGATGTGTGTTTAACATATCTAATAATTCGTTTTACGGCAGTAAGATGTGACATCTTAGGATCTGCCTGAAAACGTGCACACAAGCATACTGAAAACATAATATCTGGTCTACTAGTAGTTAGATAAAGTAAAGAGCCAATCATACCTCTGTAAAGACGTTGATCTACACTCTTACCATTTAAATCTTTGTCTAGTGATGTAGATGTACTCATTGGAGTATGTTTATCAGCAGAAGTCTCTAAACCAAAACGTTTGATGAGTTCTTTGGCGTACTTTGATTGATGGATGAAGATACCTTCCTTCATTTGTTTGATTGGAAGTCCAAGGAAGTAGTTGAGTTCGCCCATATGACTCATTTCAAATTCCTTCTGCATAATCTTAGAAAATTCTAAACAAAGAGTTTCATTAGTAGAACCGAATATAATATCGTCAACATATATTTGAAAAATAATGATGTCGGAATTTATATTTTTAATAAACAAAGTTGAATCAATTTTACCAATAGAATAACCAAAATTTAAAAGATAACTTTTAAGTCTTTCATACCAAGCACGAGGTGCTTGTTTAAGACCATATAAAGTTTCTTCAATTTAAAAACATGATTTTCTAAATTTTCATGAATAAAACCAGGAGGTTGTTCAACATAAACTTCCTCCTTAAGAAAACCATTTAAAAAAGTACTTTTGACATCCATTTGAAATAGTTTAAAATCTTTAAAACATGCAAATGATAAAAGCATCCTAATAGATTCAAGACGAGCAACTTGTGCATAGGTTTCATCATAATCAATACCTTCTTCTTGATTATAACCTTGTGCAACCAATCGTGCCTTGTTCCTAATTACCTGACCAGATTCATCCAATTTATTTTTGAATACCCACTTGGTACCAATAATTGAATGATCTGTTGGTCTGGGAACTAATTCCCAAACATCATTTCTCTGAAATTGATTGAGTTCTTCCTGCATAGCAATGATCCAAGAACTGTCTTTGCATGCTTCATTGATGTTCTTTGGTTCAATGGATGAGAGGAAAGCACAATGCGCCATTTGTTCTATTTGACGTCGAGTTCTTACTCCATCTGTAATATCTCCAATGATCAATTCTGATGGATGGTTTGGAACTTGTGCAAATGCCTTAGGAAGATCTGCATTATCTGAAACAGACTCAACAGAGGGTTTAGTAGCATCAATTTCATCAAGATTAATATTATCTAAAGAATTAGATAAAGGTAATATGTTCTCTTCATCATCAATGATGATGGGAGAATTAGATGAAGGATTTTCATCAAATGTGACATGTAATGATTCTTCAACTGTTGAAGTTCTTTTGTTAAATACTCTGTAGGCTTTGCTACGTGTTGAGTACCCAACAAAAATACCTTCATCAGATTTTGAATCAAATTTATCAAGAGAATCTTTAGTATTTAGAATGAAACATTTACATCCAAACACTTTAAAATACGATACACGAGGAATGCGATCAAAGAATAATTCAAAACAAGTTTTATTAAGCAATGGCCTTATAAGAACTTTATTCATAATGTAACAAGCAGTTGCAACAGCTTCTGCCCAAAAATATTTTGGTAGATTACTGTCATAAAGCATTGTTCTAGCACATTCTTGTAAAGTTCTATTTTTCCTTTCAACTACTCCATTTTGTTGAGGGGTACGAGGAAAAGAAAAATTGTGTGTAATGCCATTTTCATTACAAAACTTGGTAAAAGAATCATTTTCAAATTCTCCCCCATGATCACTACGAATAGTGATAATGTTAGAGGATTTGATTTTTTGTATCTTTTTACAAAATATTGAAAATTCTTCAAAAGCATCATTCTTATTTTGTAAGAATATAACCCAAGTATATCTAGAATAATCATCAACAATGACAAATGCATATCTACTTCTATTCAAAGAGGCTACTCTTGAAGGAGCAAACAAATCTAAGTGTAGAAGTTCTAATGGTCTCTTTGTTGAGATAATACCCTTTGATTTAAAAGAAGATTTATGCATTTTACCTTGTTGACAAGCATCACAAAAATATTTGTGTTTGAATGAAATATTTGGCATTCCATTTACTAAATTGTGTTTTGAAATATGTGCAAGATTTTTGAAATTTGTGTGTCCAAAACGTTTATGCCAAAGTAATGTTTCATCAGAAGTAATCATTAAACAATGATTGAGAGTAGTAATAGACATGCATAAGATATAAATGTTATTCTTACGCTTACCATGGAATAAAACGGATGACATATCAGAATTGTAAATGATGCAATCATTTTGTTCAAAAACTACTTTGTAATTTTTATCGCATAATTGACTAATGGAAAGTAAGTTGTGTTTCAAACCGTCAACCAGGCGAACATTCTCAATGATAGGCTGATTTGCATTTCCAACTGTTCCAGTGCCTATGATTTTGCCCTTTTTGTTGTCACCAAAGGTAACGATGCCTCCATCTTTATATATAATGTTAGAAAGCAAGTTGATATTTCCCGTCATATGTTTTGAACATCCACTGTCCAAAATCCATCTTTCCTTTTTAGGTACCTGAAAGATAAAACATTAAGCATTGGTACCCTTTGTATGAGGGTCCATGAGATTAGATCTTTAGAAGCCAAACCCAAGTGGAATTTGGCTTTCTAATATAATCATTGGAATAAACAATAGAATGCATGTAAGTAGAAATATAATTATTCCTATCTTTTAAACAAGAATCCTTAGGAACCCATATACTAATTGTAGTAGGTTTCCTAGGAATTGTTTTTGAAATATTAGTAATATTTCTTTGTGTAGAAGAAGTAGAAGTGTTTACTTTCTTCGTGTAAATGAATGCGTGATTCTTCTTTTGTGGTTTAACAAAAGTTGTTTTTCCACAGGGGGAAGAAGAGTTATAAGTATTGGGTGTATCCTTATTAGAATATCCCAATCCTTGTCTATGATTTGCTAGATATTGAATTCTAAGCAAATCATCGAGATTAGTCTTTCCTTTGTTAAATTTATCAACATTGGAAGACATCTTATCGTATTTCATCTTTAGTGATGAAATATTTTTATCCATTTCGGATATTTGTGTATGCAATTCAACATTCTTAGTTTTGAGAATTTCATTCTCTTTACTAAGATCCAAAACTTGAGAAGATGTATTCTCAATATGTATGGAATTTGGTGTAGTGTTCTTCGAAGAAGATAATTCATGATATTTAATAAGGAGATTATCATTATTCTGTTTCAAAGATTTATGTTGATTATTCAAATTTTTGAAACGAGAATAAAGATCTTTTAATGCTTCTAATAATTCTTCATTATTAAAGGAACTTACCTCTTCTTCTTCATCTTGTGCCATAAAACACTTATTAGCATTTCCATTATTGTCATCTTCTTCATCTGAAGATTCATCCCAAGTTGCTGCAAATGCTTTCTTCATCTTATCAAACCTCCTTTCTCTTCTGGATTGATCATTGTTGGAAGTTTTGAACTTTGCTTTGAGAAGTGGACAATCTTTCTTCATATGTCCTGGCTTATTACAATTAAAGCAAAGAGAAGAATCAGTATTTTTAAATTTATTATTATACTTACCTTTTTGAAAGAACTTTCTGAAGTTCTTTGCAAAGAATGCCATGTCATCATCTGAATCTTCATTATCAGATGTTGTGTTGAAGGCAAGTACTTTCTTCTTCTGATTTGATTCTTCTTTTTCATCTTGTAGTGTGACTTCATGAGCCATTAGGTTACCAATAAGATCTTCCACTGTTAATGTGGAAAGATCATTGGCTTCCTCAATAACAGTGATCTTTGGTCGCCATTCTGGAGAGAGTACCTTGAGAATCTTGCGTACCTGATCAAGAGAAGAATAAACTTTTCCAAGAGCATTAAGAGAATTAATAATGTTAGTGAACCTGGTGTTCATTTCTCCAATCGTCTCTTTGTCTTGCATCTTGAACAACTCATACTTATGAACCAAAGAGGCAATCTTGGTTTCCTTCACTTTATTGGTTCCTTCATGAGTTACCTCGAGTATATGCCAAATCTCTTTAGCACTTTTAGCCTGAGATACTCGATTAAACTCATGTTTATCCATGGCACAGAATAAAGCATTCATGGCCTTTGCGTTGTTGGTCTTTGCAGTTTTGTCGTTGGTGGTCCAATCAGCAACAGGTGTTTCTGGCTTTGTGTATCCCGTCTCTACGATGTCCCAAATCTCATAATTCATACTTTGGAGATGAATCTCCATTCGTATTTTCCAATATGAGTAATTTGAACCATCAAATAGAGGAGGACGAGTTTGAGAGTGCCCTTCAGGATGCTGATTGTAGTTGTGTGGAACGGCGTTCATGTTTGATGTTGAGGAACTTGCTGCCATCTTAACCTTGCTCTGATACCAAATGTAATTCTAGCCTGTAAGGATCAAATACACTAGAGAGGGGGGGTGAATAGTGTATATTAAAAAATGTTGCAAATAAGATGTTAGTAATATTTGCAAAGATGGCAATGAAAATAAAATGACAAGTGCGGAAAATTAAATCAATCGCAAACACAGAGATTTATCCTGGTTCGGATCCTTGTGATCCTACTCCAGTCCTCTACCCCGTAGAGATTTTCAATCCACTATAACCACTTGCCCCGCAAGCGCAAACTTACAAAACTGGCGACACTCCCCGTGTCCCAAACTTTGTACAATCTCAAAAGAGATTCAAAACCTGTTAAATAAGAAATAGAAAAACACCTATAGCCTTGTTATGAATTTAGAATGAAATTCAAGGATGTTGTTAGAAGATGAACTTCAAGATATAAAAGATATGTAATGAAGAACAATACTTGAAGTTCTCTGGTTCATAAAAGAAGAGAGAGATCAATCGATATCTTCTTACAATTATGAACACAAACAACTTTCTAAATTGATGTTGAAAAAGATCAAAATTGCTTCAAGGAAGAAAACTTCAATTTCCAAAAGATCTATGATTAAGAATCTTGAAGTTCTTCCGTTCTCATAAGAAGAGAGAAATCTATGGATTTCTTCTTGCAAATGAGAAAAGAGAAACTAAGGCAAGATTGCTTAGAATCAACAATTCTAGTAAGAAAGAGAGAAGAAAGTTGTGTGAAGAAAAGAGAGGGTCTACCCCTCTATTTATAGGATTTGTGGGCAGTTTCCTACCGTTCAGAAACGGGAAAATGGGGGGAAAAGAAGTTTCCTACCATTCAGAAACGGTCTGGAAAGTTTCAGAAAAAACGGACACAAAATTTCATTAGTCGACTAAAGAAAGTCTTAGTCGACTAAAAGTCAAACTTGGAATTTTTGACTGAAATTTTAACTGTAACTTTCTGATGTTGACTGAAGACTACTCAGAAATTTTCAGGTCAAAATTCGAAGAAAAAGTTTTTTTAGTCGACTAATGAATGTCTTAGTCGACCAGGACAGAAAAAACGTGAATTTTGACTTTTCTGAAAAGGGATGTTTAGGATATGTTATTAGGAACCTAGGACTTAGATGGATTTCATATTCAAGGCTCTGAAATCTATAAATATAAAAAATACATCAGTCCGTAGATATATATGTTGAGCTTCATGTGAGTATTTGAAATGCCTTTGTGCAGGGATTCCTTATCAAGTGATTATTGTCCAAGCGTGGATATATTAGGAAACTGCACATCTGCATAGATAGAGTGAGTATCAATAATAATAGTTGTCACATCAAAATCATATGGAATAGAATAGGAAAGTGAACATGGGATTATGAAATCCTAACACGTATGTCGTCTCTGGTCTCGCATCATCGCATCAGGTACGGTGACTAAGGTTCTAGCTCATCAACACATCAACACTTGCGTCCTCAGCCATCCTGCAGATCGACGTCATGGAACTATCTTGATTAACAAACCAGTATCGCTGATGCTGTAGCCGAGAAGGATGAAACCGTGTCGACGTTGGTAGAAATGGGTTTTCTTGCTGAGGAGGCATCTGCAGCAATTGGTAGGTGCAGTATGTTACGCAAAAATTGAAGTCCTTCCTTCAATTTTTAGTAACATACTGCACCTACCGATTGCTGCAGATGCCTCCTCAGCAAGAAAACCCATTTCTACCAACATCGACACGGATTCGTCCTTCTCGGCTGCAGCATCAACGATACTAGTATGTTAATCAAGATAGTTCCATGACGCCGATCTGTAGGATGGTCGAGGATGCAAGTGTTGATGTGTTGATGGGCTAGAACCTTAGTCACCGTACCGGATGCGATGATGCGAGACCCGAGACGACATACGTGCTGCCTGGTTCGTCCTCGGGCTACATCTTCCATGAAAACCCATAACACACTCCTTCTTTTGCCGGCGTAGTATCCATGGATTATTGTATCCTTAGCCCTAAGGATCCACCTTCATCCTCTCAACGTTAGGTTGAGGTCCCTTTATTACTTCAAAAACCACTTCACTACTACCATTTACTCACCGCCCATCTCCTCCACATACTAGGTGTTTTCAACCCCAAGTTATTGCTACTGCACCTACAACCGCAACCGTACTCCACAATGTTTCCTTCTGATCCAGCCCATCCTTACGATATCTCCGCAAAGTTTTTATTACTACCCAACCCATTTCTTGCTCATGACATGGGAATAAATTTCAACGCCCATCTCGAAATCATCACTGTCCATGCTGGGGTTGGTAAAAGAGCTCCCCTTCACTGTTTGCCTCTGCTCCTCTAGTACTTCACCGATCACCACCTCAATGGCGACCGCAATGAGGGAGTGGGGGGTGACTGGCATTACCAAGTCACGATGGTAATTAGTATGGTTGAGGTGAGGTAAAAGAGGCTGCGAGTAGTAGTCATAATAACATGGCATTAGGGGGCTGGGCTTGGTATCAGTAGTTGTTGCCGTAGCTTTATGCTTTGTACAACTGTGTTGACTAATATCATACCCGACAAGATCATATTCTGATTTGTATCCCAGTGTAGTATTTAACCAATATATCTTACTTAATGCATGCACGGCTATCTAATTTTGATCTAGTTTTTTGTTGTATTCAAGATTTGTTGATTACTTTGTTGGATCAGCACTGCACTACATAGAACAACAATGCTGGGACCTAAGGATATCTGATCTTTGAACATGACTTAGTTTATCTGTCCATGGACTTCAAGTATGATACCATTTACAACTTAATTATATCCATACTTTGATGTGTTGGATTAATTAAGATTAAGATATTATATATATATATATATATATATATATATATATATATATATATATATATATATATATATATATAAAACAGGGATGTTATCATGGGTTTTTGGATAAAAGTTTTTGATAAGAGAAATTGGATAAGGGGTTGAATTGTATTTGGGGTATATAAATGAGGGATGTTATAATGAGATATGGATAAGAGAAATTGGATAAGAGAAATTGGATAAAGGGTTGAGTTGTATTTAGGGTATAAAAATGAGGGATGTTATAAGAGATATTGGATAAGAGATATTGGATACGAGAAATTGGATAAGAGTTTAAGTTGTAATTTTGAAATTTGGGGGGAAAAATTTGAATTTTAGTTTGAAACCCAATGAGAGAAACCGAAATGTTTCCAAATTTAAGGGGGAAACCCTCATTTTGGGGAAATAAAAAAGAACAGGCCGTGGATCCTGGCAACCCCACCCCCTTTGGCCAACGTCCTCCTCTCGCAGATGCGCGGGGTTTTTGGTCGCGGATCAAGCAAGCGAAGCTCCTCAAGTCGCAGAAGTTCGCATCAGAGCTCGATCATCTCCTCAAGTCGCAGAAGGTGAAGATGGACGTGATCAGGCCGTGGATCGCGACTAGGGCGACCGAGCTCCTCGGATTTGAGGATGAAGTGCTAATTTTTGGATGGAAAGGTACTATTTTTTAAATATTGGCATACTTGATTTCATCAAATTCATGTTTTAATTGGATGTGAAACAAATTCAGATCCAGCTTACTGGATTCATGGAGAAGAACACTGGGAAGTTCATGAAGGAGCTATGGGGTCTACTGCTCAGCGCGCAGAACAAAGAGGAGGAGTTCCTCAACAATTTTTGGATACAATTCTAGCAACTTTCTACAGTTTTGGTTTTATCACTCTGCAGATTTCCACTCTTACTCAATCCTCTGGAATAACAAACACATAGAGTGAGTACCCTCATTTCCCCCATAATTCATCTTGATGAATGTCTGTAGCAGGCATTTTTATAGGTATAATGGAAAGTACAATGGCTTGATAAGGAATATTGGGCTTCTAGCCTCTTAGATGATGGTTTAATATGTAGCATAGATGAATTTGGGAACTTATTATGTATTGGGTGAGAATTATATATGTGTAACCGTCAGTAAGGGTTGATATTTATAAATGGGGGATTCAACTCTTTATTTGTAAATGATTAAAAAAGAAAATGCGTTAAATAGAAATTCTTGGGATAATACTTGATATACCATATAACTGTAAACATTTTGATATACGAAGGAATTGTATAATCTGTTTTCATTGCTTGCTTTTGATTAGGGTTAAAAAACAGCAACATCTAGGATTATAACTATTTCACTGAATTCAGAATGCATCCTAGATTGCTCATAATTCTTAGCATTATATTTGGTAGTCTCATTCTTTTTAAGAGGCACAACAACAGTAGAATTAATGTGAATATATTCTATCTTGCCAGTTTTGTCTTTTATGTTTTGTGTCATATGTTAATTACCATCTTTTTTTAAAATAATCAGTGAGTTTCTAAATGCACATTCTCTCTTTGTAGCTTTGTTACTGGTAATAAAAATGGAAGGAGGTTCAGCTATGGATATTCTACTCTTAAGTGAAAACGGCCTTCAATGGAAGATTTCTTTGGGGTGACGATTACTTGAAGATGATTTGTCAACTGGTTGCATTTTTTGGTGTATTTGATGGTAATTTTTATTTCTAAAGTAACTCAGTTAATGCATCACTTTTGACATTTTCTATTGCAAACAATATTGTTTTGTTATGCCTATTATGTGATGATATTTTTTAATTGTGCATTTTTCTACCAATTTCAGTTACACATCCTTCAATTACACATCCTTCAAATCACGATTTCAACAACTTAAGTGATGAACATGATAGTTGAATCCACCTAAATGAGATAATTGACTTAAATTGCATTTTCTGCTCTGCTCAAAAACCTCAGCTTTAGTTTTCTGCTATTATTTGTGTGCTCTGATGTAAAGGTGAGTGATATGATCTGATGCATTTTTCTGTTAATTTCATGTTAAAAATCATAAAATTGCAAGGACTAATATACCTCTGCATCTATCGTTGTCAGAATCATCCCCAAAGCCAAAGTTGTCATCTTCCATGATGTGGGGAACCTAAATCGCATCAATTAGAAACAGGTTCACAAGAAGAAGTTTTTTCCTGCTTTGATGTAAAGGTTAATTTTTTTGCTCTGATATGATCTAATGAATATTTTGTTAATTTTTTGATAAGCTGAATTCTTCCTCTTCCCCCTTTAAACTTTTTCCTGCTCTGCTGTAAAGGAGAGCTTTTTTTTGATCTGATGAATTTTTCTAATACAGTTCCCTGGGTTATGATCTGGTTAGTTGGGTTCTTCTCTAAACAATTTTGACTAATGA
Organism: Scilla litardierei; assembly: GCA_030789695.1. Lineage (NCBI taxonomy): Eukaryota > Viridiplantae > Streptophyta > Magnoliopsida > Asparagales > Asparagaceae > Scilla > Scilla litardierei. Next base: position 529,795,204 of record CM061142.1, read on the forward strand.
ACAATTTTCTACATCAGATTTCAGCAGAAATGTAAGCTAAGAGAAAGGTTAGCTGGGTTGTTCCATAAACTTATTTGATAACCTGGACTGTGCCATATCTTTTCATTGGTACTTTTGATAACCTGGACTGTGCCATATTCATTTTGAGGTTGAAATTAGGAAATGTTGTGCCATACCCTCAAAAGCCAATTTTAATTTTGTGCCATATTCTGATCAATGATGCATGCAATTATACTAGCATAAGAGAATTTGAAAAACTGCAATTTTATAACATGTTTTGCATGAAAAACATATGTTTTTGGAAAAAATACAATTTTATAACATGTTTTACATAAAAAAATAAGAGAATTTGAAAAAAACTGCAATTTTATAACATGTTTTGCATGAAAAACATAGGTATTTGAAAAAACTGCAATTTTATAACATGTTTTGCATGAAAAAAAATAAGAGAATTTGAAAAAACTGCAATTTTATAACATGTTTTCCATGAAAAACATATGTATTTGAAAAAACTGCAATTTTATAACATGTTTTGCATGAAAAAAAAATAAGAGAATTTGAAAAAACTGCAATTTTATAACATGTTTTGCTTGAAAAACATAGGTATTTGAAAAAACTGCAATTTTATAACATGTTTTGCATAAAAAAATAAGAGAATTTGAAAAATCTGCAATTTTATAACCTGTTTTCCATGAAAAACATACGTATTTGAAAAAACTGCAATTTTATAACATGTTTTGCATGAAATACATAGGTATTTGAAAAAACTGCAATTCTAAAACATATTTTGCATGAAAAAATAAAAGAACTTGAAAAAACTGCAATTTTATAGCATTTTTTGCATGGAAAACATATGTATTTGAAAAAACTGCAATTTTATAACATGTTTTGCATGAAAAAAATAAGAGAATTTGAAAAAACTGCAGTTTTATAGCATGTTTTGCATGAAAAACATAGGTATTTGAAGAAGCTGCCATTTTATAACATGTTTTGCATGAAAAAATAAGAGAATTTGAAAAAACTGCAATTTTATAACAAGTTTTGCATGAAAAACATATGTATTTGAAGAAACTGCAATTTAATAACATGTTTTGCTTGAAAAAATAATGGAATTTGAAAAAACTCCAACTTTATAACATGTTTTGCATGAAAAACATAGGTATTTGAAGAAACTGCAATTTAATAACATGTTTTGCATGAAAAATAATGGAATTTGAAAAAACTGCAATTTTATACCATGTTTTGCATGAAAAACATATGTATTTGAAAAAACTGCAATTTTATAACATGTTTTGCATGAAAAAAAATAAGAGAAGTTGAAAAAACTGCAATTTTATAACATGTTTTGCATGAAAAAAATAAGAGAAGTTGAAAAAACTGCAATTTTATAACATGTTTTGCATGAATAACATATGTATTTGAAAAAACTGCAATTTTATAACATGTTTTGACTGAAAAAAATAAGAGAATTTGAAAAAACTGCAATTTTATAACATGTTTTGACTGAAAAAATAAGAGAATTTGAAAAAACTGCAATTTTATAACATGTTTTGCATGAAAAAAATAAGAGAATTTGAAAAAACTGCAATTTTATAACATGTTTTGCTTGAAAAACATAGGTATTTGAAGAAACTGCAATTTTATAACATGTTTTGCATGAAAAAAAAGAGAATTTGGAAAACTGCAAATTTATAACATGGTTTGCATGAAAAACATAGGTATTTGAAGAAACTGCAATTTTATAACATGTTTTGAATTATCGATTTTATTCTCATCATCTAAAAACTTACTTGATTTCTGCCTATTTACACACCGTAATTTAATTATCGATTTCTGCCTACTTTCATGATTTATTTTGTCATTAGCAGGTGGGATTTTGTTATTTCAATTGGGAATTTATCAATAGATGGTTGAAATAACAGATTAGTAGGTGGGATTTTTTTGTTAGCATTGCAGTTAGGTTGGAGATTACAGATGTGCATTTTGTTGGGTGCTATTCTCATCATTTAACAACTTACATGATTTCTACCTACTTACACACCTTACTTTAATCATTGCTTTCTGCATCCTTACAGGATTTAATTTGTCATTAGCTTCAAGTAAGGATTGTGGGTGGGTTATTTTGAGTATGCATTGTAAAAGTTGGAGGATTTGATGCTCATGGTATAATTGGTTTCCATCAAAAAATAATTTTATAGAAATTTTATGTTGTAGTCAGCATATGAGACTCACCAGCCTTGGGAATGATGTAATATAGAGTTTATTTAATGTATGTAATTTATTTAATACACTGAACTAAGATGACCATGGATGTGCCTCTTAATTGGATCAAATGCCACTCATTACTTATTGTTGCTAGGGAAAAAAAATAAATTTTGACTTCTATGCATTTGAATTATACATTAGTAGTTCCACCCTTTGTTTTATAAGATACACTGAGAACAACAAGATTAAGAAACCACCACATTATTTATTGTTGCTAGGAAAAAAAGAATTTTATTATTTCTATTTATTTTACAGCCTTAAAAACAAGCTCCATATTCATTTTAGAGCCTTAAAACTGCTTTTTGAAAACAAAATCCACATATGATTATAAGCAGTTTTTTTATGAACTGATGCACCTGGATTTTAGGTGCAGCAGTATTATATTTCAGGTGCAGCAGTTTTTTTGGATGTTCATAAACAAAATCCACATATTCATAAAGAGAAAACTTTTACTTCTAAATCCTTAAAAACTGCTTTATGAAAACAAAATCCACTGAATACAAGTTTCTAAGGAATTATAATACCAGTATACCCCAAAAAAACTAAATTGGTTACTGATTTTAATAGAAGACATCAAACACAATCAATGTGTCGAAGACATTCAGTGTGTACTCTAGCTGCACCTAAAATAGCAATGTGAAATACACATTGAAACAGAGTGTTTGGCTCTTTTTGTAGCACAAAAGGAATGCACATCTCACTTTGATGCTTGAGAAGCCTGCTGAAAATTTTGAGGACGATCTTGATTGGCATTAGGAAGCTGCCACCGGTGAGAAGGTCTCCGTAGTGATCTTCTTGAGTCGCCACACTATCGTCTTCAATCGTTTGGCCCTCACGATTTATCCAATTGGTGAGTCACTTGATGCTTTTTTATGAATTAATACTCTGAATTGTTTTGGTCAATTTTGTTTGTTCTTTTTGTTTTGGTGTGGGCTGGTGTGATTTGATTCTAAAGGCACTTATTGTCTAATGCACTCATTGTCTCTAAGGTATTATTCTATTGAATTGAAATTCAAGGTTCCAAATGCTCCTTGCAAAATTTTCTTTTTTGGTTGAGAACACATGCAACCACCAGTAGACCTGATTCATATGGTTGTAATATATGTGATTTGGAATCAAAGGATTCCGAATTAAAATCCTACGATTGTGTATCTCTCCATAAATCGGGAAAAACATTGGATCTAATTTGCATATTTAAGTTTTTTTAGAAATGCTAGGAATTTTCAGAAGTTTGTATATGTGTGTGTGTGTATTGCATTCGTGACTAATCTGTGGACATAACCTTAACACCTATAAATTTATATGGCGATCTCTATATCATTTTCACTTTTTAGTGATGTGTGATCCCATCTCCCACTCCTATTATCTCCTCACTCTAAAAGCCACCAATCACGTGCAAGAATCCTGGTGAATACACGATGAAGTAAATGATTGGATATTTGGTTTCTAAGTTCATAATAAGGACATAATTTATAGGTTTTGTTGTGGCAGTTAAGCTGAAGGAAGTTATTTTAGTAAATCTTGATATTCTTTGGTTGTAGCTCTGAGAAGCAGACGACATAGAACTGAATTGGGATTCTGTTAGCACTGCGATTAATATTTTGCAAAATAAAAAGGATGGTATGAGTGGTACTTGACTAGGGATCTAACTACTGAGAGTTTGATCCACTAGCTAGAAAATTTTATGTTTCTAAATCTAAAATATTTATGTCTGCTGCAAATTTATTTAAAGATACATCAGATATATCATGTATAATTGTCAAGCCTTTCATCGGTAATTAAAATATCATTTTGTTTTCATTATGCTAAGAGAGTCAGATGATGGTCTTATAACTTGATGTAGATAAAACTATTGTCGTATATGGCTTTTATGCAGCTCTCTCTCTCTCTTCTGAGCTCTTTCTTTTTTGCTGATCGATTTCTAAATAAATTGCATGGTTGTGAAGCATGGAAATATGTAATTGTTCTAATTTATGAAGGTATCCGGTGTGGAAAGTAGGTTTCGTCGTAAGGAGGAAGGCCAAGGTTGGCATGGCTTGAGGTTCCACCGCAAGGAGGAAGGCCAAGGTGGGGAAGGCTGCCATGGCTGAGGATTGGGTCATGGCTCAAATTGTTGAAGCAGATTGCAAAAGATCATGGCCTCATTCCCAAGTTTGAAGTACCAATTTTTCGAGTTTTTTTTTTTGAGTTTCTAGAATTTATTATGTAATGCATGGATATTTAATTAAAAATGTGAAGGGAAAAGGATGAAAAGGAATGAAATTTGTTTAATTAGGATAAAAATGGTTCATCATTTTTCCCTAAATTGTACCATTTGTAAATGATTATTCAATTAAGTGTAAAATTTTTAATCAAAGAACCATGGCCAAATTTAAACATGTAGTATTGCTAAATAATTGTAGACATGTGCATCAATCCTGTAAATCATTTTATCTTAATTGAAATGCTTAACAAGATACATTAAATGTGAAGTTTGGAGACATAAATATCAAAATGAAACCATGCAGATGAGATGATTGGAGACATAAATATCAAAATGAAACCATGCTATATGATGCTTATCATCACAATCTTAGAATAATCATAAGACCATCAACCAAAATGAATTCATGAAATTAAATTAAATCCGACTGAAAATATAGATGTAATCTATATTACAAAAGAGGGATGTTATCAAGAGAAATTGGATAAAATAAGTTGGACAAGAGAAATTGGATAAGAGATGAGATTTTGAGGGATAAGAGAAGATGTGTGGAATTTTGCGCATACAATCCCGGGTTTTGCATTTTTGCCCATGGACCCACACACATCCACACACCCACACATTTTCGTGCCATAAAGCGCCTGCTAAAATTTTTTAAGCTAATTTTTTGTTCCGCGCCATTGGCGCCCCTGCCAAATTTGTTGTTCCACCCCGAAGGAACCCGCGTCGAATTTGTTGTTTCATGTCGAATGTGCCTGTGCCGAATTTGTTATTCCACGTCGAAGGCACCCGTGCCGCTAAATATTTTTGCGCTAATTCGTTTTTTCGCGCAATTTTGGCAGTAGAAATAATTTTTTGAGGAACAAATATTTCGCGGTGGAAATTTTTAAATGAACCGTGTCCGCGGGCACGGGTTATGACTTATATATATATATATATGAGAATAAGGGATATAAGCATTTGGTGTAGGAAATTTCCTACACCATCCATATAAAAATTCAATTTCCAATCTTTTTTCCAATGTTCAACTTCGTTCATTTTGATATACATATCATGGATGATGTACATACCAAAAATCAAGTGAATCTAATGCTATTTTACCTCCGGTCCGATTGTTACATATTCAACGTTTTCATAACAATAGAACTTTTTGCAACGGGCCGATCGAAGGTCAAACCCCCTTGGGTTCACCCATATTTGGGGTTTTGGGGTTTTAGAATGTGTACAACTATCCTAAAGAAAAATTTTTTGAAAAAATTAAGTGGAATACGCTTTTTTTGATTGGCGATGTAGGAAATTTCCTACACCGAATGCTCACCTCCCTTAACCCATATATATATATATACATACATACATACATACATATACATATACATATACATATATATCTATTCTATAAAATAGGGATGTTATCATGGGTTTTTGGATAAGAGTTTTAGATAAGAGATGATAAATTGGGTATATATGAGGGATGTTGTTAAGAGAAATTGGATAAGATAAGAGAAATTGGATAAGATGAGAGAAATTGGATAAGAGAAAATGGATAAGGGATATAAGTTGATGACTAGGACAAACTTTGGGGGGAAACTTGGGGGTTGTTTGAAAATTTCAATTTCAAGGACAATATGAAATTGTTTGAAATTGGGGGGAAAGCTAAATGCGGTTTGATTTTTTAAGTTTGAATTTTTTTCCCTCGGAGCTGCACACTCTCATTTGATTGGGGGGAAAGCTAAATTCTTGAGGGGAGTATTTGAAATATACATGTCCCACAATAAAGCAACCACACAGATTTAATTGCTACACCTGCTTGGGGGGGGGGAAGAAATTGAAATTTTGGGGGAAAATCTCAGCGGGTTGCGTGGAAATTTTTGAAGAAGATGCTGCCCTCCGAATCATTTCGCATGGAAATTCTTGGGGGTGGGTGGAGTATTTTTGAAGAAGACACGGCCCTCGCGTGGAATATTTGAAGCTGCTGCTTCTTCTTCTTCCTCTATTTCGAGCTTTAACTTGGTCGAATCAGCATTTTCTGTGATCCAAAATCGCCGTCGCCTTTATTTCCACTGCGCCTTCTTTGTCCAGAAAAAACCCTATCCGTTCACCTCCATTGCTGGCAGGGTTTCATGAGTCAAAAAAAGGAAACAAAAACATCGATTACTGAGAAAAGTCCTCAAACAACAGGACGAAGCCCTCATCATTCTTCTCGCCCCAACTTCTCGCAGGGTTAGTGTTGTGAAATTGCTGATCAACATCCTTCTTGCAGGGCATTTGAGGTGCGTTGCTGGACATTTGGTTGAACCCACTGGCATTGAGGTGCGTTGTTGGACAATTGGTTTAATTTGTGTTTGAGGCGGGCTAGACGACACTGATTTGTGTTTGAGATTGTGTAGGGTTTAATTTGTATTTGAGATTGAACTTGAATTCATTTGCAGTGTTTAATTTGTGTTTGAGATTGAGGTGCGTTGCTGGATCATCTCGCTTTTTGTTGCTCTGTGAATCTCTCAGCGAACGAATTCAGGTATGTAGTTTTTTTTGTAAAGTTTTGAACTTTGATTCGTGCATTGACGATTTGGTTCTGATTTTTATTTTTATTTAAAGTTTAATGAGTTTGTCAATCAGTGATACATATAATCAGAAGACGATATTCAAGTCTGTTGTTGATCAAGTTATTGATGTGTACCCGATAAAGAGTTAAATCCAAATCGAGGTTACCACTGTATTCTGCATGGATCCTTTATGAAGGGACTCCGTTATTGAATCATCACAATAGGTGGCACATTATGTATGCTAGACATATTTGATACCTAATACTGACCAACAAATAAATAGTTTAATGCACAAATGATTGGGTTTACAAGAATCACAAAGCAACATGTTTTTTGAGATGCATGTATATAAGTTGCCTCAGTATTCTGGTATGATATTTATTGTATGAATTACTGATTCCTTTAATCTATTTAATGTTACTAATTCATTATATGTAGTCATATCTATGGCTTATTTAGTTCATATTTTCACAGTATTTCTATTATCCACATATCCATATGATGATTTATGTAGTATAGATATTCTGTATTCGTTTCAGTCAACACATATACTGTTAGTTCCCTGGTTGATATCTGATGGATATGAAGATCTTGGATCAAGTAAAGGATTTAAATCGGTTCTTTACTAGCACAAAAATATGAGAAAAATTTTTAATAGCACAGGACAGTTATTGATTATGCCATAAATTCTAGATATGTGCAGATACCACCTGAAGTTAATTAAGAACTATCACCATATTATAGATCCTCTAATTGCAAAGATAAAGATGTCATTCAAATGTGTAGATGAAGCTCAAGTATCATTTGAGATGGTGAAAGAAGCATTAACTACACTTCAGGAGCTTAACTTTTCTCAAGACTGTCATAAAAAGTGATGATAGGGGTCAGTCTTGATGCAAGCTGAACATCCAATTACCTTTTACAAACATGAGTTCAAAAGAAGGTAGTTGCAACTCTCTGCCTATGAACAAAAGCTGCTAACCATAATCCAAAACAGTGCATCAATGGAGGCAGTATCTACTTGACAGGATCTTTATGATCATAATTGATCACAAACCATTATAGTACTTGCTGGAACAGAAAGTGCACACTGATGCGCAACATTGTTGACTTATGAAATCGCAAAAGGCATCAATACATAATGAAGTAAATGCAAGGAAATAAGAACATTGTGGATGATGATCTTTCCAGTCAAACTAAGTTAATCACTCACTTTACACTGATAGTAGTGTAGTCCGATTGGCTTAATGAGGTATTAGTATCGGAATCAAGCAAATCACTATTTTATGCAGTTGCCAGCTGCACTTGAGTCTGGTAAACTTGACTCCATTAAGGTAAGCAACTTGCTGTATTACATGGGATGTTTGATTGTTTTCATTCTCCTATCAAAAGGTAGATTTAATATAAACTACAGTGGCAGATTTAAGCCACATTTTATGGTTTTATAATTCATCCATATCCATGTTGTTTTTGCAAGATTTCAGCTGTTCGAAATTAAAATGGACATGGTAACTCTAAAAATATGTTTTGACAAAATAATATTATAGGTTATTATACTTCGAGTATGGTATGGTGCATAGTATGAGGTAAAAGAAGACTACTTGAGGAGTATTGTTGGGATCTATATTTCTATCGAGAGCCATTGCGATCGATCCAGTTAAAAAGAAAGGCACTTCCTCTATCAGTTCTGTAGTGTTTGATCTTTTAATGATAAATTATAACAGTGAGATTACATTAACTGTTAGCACATTTGAATACTTCAAAGTATAGTAATAAAACTTCTGACTGGATTGTTGTTGGACTGTTAGCACTTCAAAGTATAGTGATAATAATGATATTACATTAACTGTTGGCACTTTATGTTGTTGGACTTTGTGGGTGTTTGGATTTCCAGTCCCTTGAAAATTATTACACTGAAAAATTTTCTGATTGATAATTCATCAAGTCATGAAGATATTCGTTCAAAGCATGAACGGAGTAGCTCATTCCATAAATTTTATGCACATATCCTCCATCCGTTCTGTGGCATGTTGCAAAATTTGTAGCTTCATATTTGTTTCAATATTCATGTTGATACCTTTCTCCTCCTTCCACTGTAAGTTGGTGCATGGTTTTTTGATGTGATTTTTAAATAATCTTTTTCTTGATGCTAAACTTTTCATCAGATTTGAGTTGATTGTTTCATGCCATATCTGATCTGGATCTCAATAGATCTCTTATATTTAATAAAACAGCAGTGGTTCCCAATTTAATTGTTGAGTCTATGAGTTAAATCAAGAGTTTAATAGGATTTGATGTGTTTTATTGTAAAATGATTTTGGTGGCAATGGCATGGATCAATACTTTCTCTATTAGAATTAACTCGAGTTAAATTGAACATTTATGAATTTTATCGTATAAAGAACTTGGTAGCATTCTTCAATACCCTATGATCTTCACAAAGAAGATCTCCGTGCGAATTATTTGCATCATCAATGAAATACTTGGCACTCTAGATCTGGTTTGTATTTCAATAGAGCTATTTATTTTAAGTTAAATATCACATATCTAACATTTTCAATTGTTTATAGACATTTGCTTATGTAGTTTATTATTGTGACAACTTTAACTGGATCCAAAGAAAACAAAAGGATTCATTACCTTCTTCTTGATCTGCATCCCTCATATCAAATGCTGTGACGACTTAAAGTGCATTGAGGTTGGTGCCATTCTGGATCCTGCTTTGCTTCATTAGTCTAAATGCCATATGCAATGTTAGGAGAATGAAGGTCCATACTACATCTCATGAATCTGTTTAAATTATAGATGCTTTTTCTTCATCCCTTTGAGTTCTCAGTTCTAATGCATTTCCTCTGATGTAGGAAGCTGCAAATCATTTTGAATAATGTGATGTTGTGACAACCACAAACCATAAGAATCTCCAATGTCCAAGATCGGGTATGCTCAGGAAGGATCCCAAGCCTCTTGAGAAGTGCCAGCCAGCCGATGTGATGCAGTCTATGATTTTGAAGAAAAGATCAACTTTGCAGTGTTCCCATTTCTCCAGGGTGGTCCCTACAATCACCAGATTGGTGCTCTTGCTGTGGCCCTGAAGCAAGCTTAGTAAACTGGATTCAAGGCATACGCCAAGCATGTGAAGGCTAACAGTATTGTCGTTGGAAACTATTTGATGAGTTAGGTGTACAATATTCTGACTGATGGAACTGAGAACTACCACCCTCTGGTATCTCCGCCCTTGACTGCTAATAAAGGAATATTCTGTTCTTTCTGTAATATGTGTTTGTAAAATAATCTTCTGTATGTTTGTTAGGTTGTACTAAGTGATTGGATAATGATAATTGATTTGGCTATCTGTATGCCGGGAACAAGGTTGAGAGGCTTTGTGATCTGTATGATATTACGGTTACCAAGAATGCTGTTTTTGGACATATCAGTGACTTGGCTTCTGGTGGTGTCCGTAATGGTAAGACTATAATCTCTTTATTTTGATGAAAAATGCATTCATCGTGATGTCAGAAGATATCAAGCATTTGTTTCTATATTTTTTTTGAAAAAATTGCATGCATCTTGATCTCATGTGAGTTGGAATCGGAAGCTTCATCAGGTATATGTCTATGGAGAGGTGGATGCAACAATGCAAATTCCATTTCCGATATATACTCATGAATTTAAATTTCTATCGAGCGCCATTGCGATCGATCCAGGTAAAACGAAAGGCGATTCATCTATCAGTTCTGTAGTGTTTGATCTTTATTACACGGTCTTTAATGTCATTTTTAAATAATCTTTTTCTTGATGCTAAACTTTTCATCATTTAATATGTAAAAATTATGTAATTTGATCATGCGTATTTTTTGTACTGTTAATTTTTTCTATTTTTTGTATTGTTAATTTTTTGTACACTAACTTTGTAATTAGTTTGGTTGAATTGTTAATTTTTTGTTTATTTAAAAACTGTGTAATTTTAATAGTTCATCTCACGTCTGATGTTCATCTGAATGTTTTCGTTGGGTGATGTTTAATAGTTGTCATATGCACCTCTGTAAATGAAATCTTATTATCAGAGTAGATTGTTTCTTTGTGCTTAAATTGATGCTTAAATTGATGTAAATGAAAGCTTATTATCTGATGTTCATTTAGAAAGAAACAAGAATGTTGAGTTCTGAACAAAATGAATCATGTATGCCCCCTCTAATTGGGGAGCATGCTGTGGTTTTTTCAAGAGTATCAGAATGAAATTGTTTGTTTGATGCTTCAATAGTATCGGAAAGCTGTTTTTAGCATTGATATGTAACTGATGACAATTTCTCATTTCATTGCTTATTCAACAGATACATTACGGCTAGCTTGGTTTCCAGGTAACCACCGGTCAATTTTTCATAATGTGCATTAATTGACAATTTATGCGATCTAATTTATGTGCAAATTTTTTTTTGAGAACTCTTAATGAACATGTAGCTTAAGGAGAGGAAGAGATAGAAAATGAAATTGCTTATTCGACACAACTAGATAAATTTACAGGTTATGTATGCTTTTTTGGTTAACAAATTGTGATATAATGTAATCCTTATGGAATTTTGGTAGGAGCATTTTTGCAGGTTAGGAGGAAAATTATTTGGTAGGAGCTTTCAAGTTTAAAGTTTGAGCTTCACCATTTTAAGAACCACAAGAATCTAACATGCATTCTTTATTTGCAGCATTTTTGCAGGTTTGAGCATTTTAGTAGGAGCATTTTTGCACGCTAGGAAGAAAATTATTTGGTAGGAGCTTTCAAGTTTAAAGTGTGAGCTTCACCATTTTATATCAATTTAAGAAGTCATTTTGTTTATCAATTTATAAATTAGAATTTTTATGAAGAAGAACCTCATAAAATTGTTAAAAATATTCAGGATATTATCTGGATATGCATTGTTAGCTAAGTCTTTAAAATGATGAGTGCAGGTTTTGTGGAGATATCCAGAGGATGTTGTGGTACGAGGCTCATTGAAATGGGACCGTTGTGTAACAAGGTCACTACGTTCTGTGAAAATTTGTCAGCCTTCGTATTTTTTGATGCCATCCATCCATCAGAGAGAATATACAAGTTGGTGCCGAGCAAGTCTTGAATAATGTTATGCTCCAGTTGTATTGATCTGTATTACATATGCAAATTGATCAGTAATGTTGTGTAACAAAAAGAAATTGATTTTTATATTGATGATATTTCATGTGTGTAACAAAGAGAATAATCAGACAATGTCCACGTGCAAATTATATATTCAGCAAATTTTCAAGAAATTATTGGGAGTTGTAAAAAGAACTTGCATTTATATTTCTGATATTTCATGTGTTTAACAATGAGAATACTCAGGAAATGTGGTGTGTCTCATTAACTGTTTCCTTTGAGCGACATGACCAGATGATTGCTTCCCCCCAAATGTCGAGGCATATCATTAGCCGTTTAATTTTAGCAGCCATGACTGCCACAACATCTGGCTGAAAATTAAGGTGATTTAGACTCTCCTGAATCAAAAGATTTGCTCATCCTGCTGTATCAAAGGAGTATGTAGCTCAACCATACTAACAGCACATATCTATTATACAAAAGAGTATGCCCCATCGCCACACGGGACAATCACCTCATCCCTATGACCCAAATGTCACCAAAAAAATCCTGACCAATACACAATGATATCAAATAACACCCAAAAACAAATCCAAAGAGGACACCCCAAGCTCAAACAACACCCAATAACAAATCCAACTTCACACATGAAGGCGACCGCGCTAAATTTTTTTACACTAATTTGTTCTTCAGTGCTGAAGGCGCCCTCTAAATTGGCGCCCTCTAAATTTTTTACGCTAATTTGTTGTTTTGTGCCGAAGGCTTTAGGGCCGAATTTGTTGTTACGCGTCGAATGCAACTGTGTCGCTAAATAATTTTATGCTAATTTGTTTTTATTTTAAATTTTGGCTGCGTAAATAATTTTTTGGGGAAAAAAGATTTCGCGGGAGTAAATCTTAACTGAACCGTGCCTGTGGGCATGTGTTATGACTACCTTTTCGTCGTTGGTATTGCGTCCGGGAGACGACTGCCCCCGTCATTCTTTCGCCCTTGAGCCAGCTGTCCCTGTCGGTTTCGCGTCCGTGAGACGACCTTTGTCGTGCCCTCCGGGCACGGACATTCGCTATCTATTCTATAAAAGAGGGATGTTATCAAGAGAAATTGGATAAGAGAAATTCGATAAGAGAATTTGGACAAGAGAAATTGGATAAGTGATGAGATTTTGAGAGATAAGAGAAGAGGTGGGGAATTTTGCACATACAATCCCGGGTTTTGTATTTTTGCCACTGGACCCTCCCCACACACACGAGAAGAGGGGAATTTTGCACATACAACCCCGGGTTTTGCATTTTTTCCACTGGACCCTCCACACACACACACCCATACCTTTTATTCTTCCCACCCCATTCCCAACCATTTTTTTCCAGTCCTTTGAAGATTTTGAATGTTGTCATACTAGGACAAAGCTTTGTCATACGTGGCAAGTTTGTCCTAGGTGGCAATGATAATTTTGGGGGGAAACTTGAAATTTTGTGGAAAAACTTGAAATTTGGGGGAATTTGAAATTTGTGGGGGGAAAAAACTCAGCCATTAAATAAACCGTGCCCTATGGGCACGGGTAATGACTAGTATATATATATGACATTATCTATCTATCTTTACTCACCCCTCCCCACCCACACACACACACACACACATATATATATATATATATTGGAAAGTTAGCGTGGTATTTTATTGATGAATATACAAATTACAATAATAGTGCATTTAGGAATATGGTATTATATATATATATGACATTATCTATCTTTACTCACCCCTCCCCTCCCACCCACACACATATCATATATATATATACTAGTCATTACCCGTGCCCATAGGGCACGGTTTATTTAATGGCTGAGTTTTTTCCCCCCACAAATTTCAAATTCCCCCAAATTTCAAGTTTTTCCACAAAATTTCAAGTTTCCCCCCAAAATTATCATTGCCACCTAGGACAAACTTGCCACGTATGACAAAGCTTTGTCCTAGTATGACAACATTCAAAATCTTCAAAGGACTGGAAAAAAATGGTTGGGAATGGGGTGGGAAGAATAAAAGGTATGGGTGTGTGTGTGGGGAGGGTCCAGTGGAAAAAATGCAAAACCCGGGGTTGTATGTGCAAAATTCCCCTCTTCTCGTGTGTGTGGGGAGGGTCCAGTGGCAAAAATACAAAACCCGGGATTGTATGTGCAAAATTCCCCACCTCTTCTCTTATCTCTCAAAATCTCATCACTTATCCAATTTCTCTTGTCCAAATTCTCTTATCGAATTTCTCTTATCCAATTTCTCTTGATAACATCCCTCTTTTATAGAATAGATAGCGAATGTCCGTGCCCGGAGGGCACGACAAAGGTCGTCTCACGGACGCGAAACCGACAGGGACAGCTGGCTCAAGGGCGAAAGAATGACGGGGGCAGTCGTCTCCCGGACGCAATACCAACGACGAAAAGGTAGTCATAACACATGCCCACAGGCACGGTTCAGTTAAGATTTACTCCCGCGAAATCTTTTTTCCCCAAAAAATTATTTACGCAGCCAAAATTTAAAATAAAAACAAATTAGCATAAAATTATTTAGCGACACAGTTGCATTCGACGCGTAACAACAAATTCGGCCCTAAAGCCTTCGGCACAAAACAACAAATTAGCGTAAAAAATTTAGAGGGCGCCAATTTAGAGGGCGCCTTCAGCACTGAAGAACAAATTAGTGTAAAAAAATTTAGCGCGGTCGCCTTCATGTGTGAAGTTGGATTTGTTATTGGGTGTTGTTTGAGCTTGGGGTGTCCTCTTTGGATTTGTTTTTGGGTGTTATTTGATATCATTGTGTATTGGTCAGGATTTTTTTGGTGACATTTGGGTCATAAGGATGAGGTGATTGTCCCGTATGGCGATGGGGCATACTCTTTTGTATAATAGATATGTGCTGTTAGTATGGTTGAGCTACATACTCCTTTGATACAGCAGGATGAGCAAATCTTTTGATTCAGGAGAGTCTAAATCACCTTAATTTTCAGCCAGATGTTGTGGCAGTCATGGCTGCTAAAATTAAACGGCTAATGATATGCCTCGACATTTGGGGGGAAGCAATCATCTGGTCATGTCGCTCAAAGGAAACAGTTAATGAGACACACCACATTTCCTGAGTATTCTCATTGTTAAACACATGAAATATCAGAAATATAAATGCAAGTTCTTTTTACAACTCCCAATAATTTCTTGAAAATTTGCTGAATATATAATTTGCACGTGGACATTGTCTGATTATTCTCTTTGTTACACACATGAAATATCATCAATATAAAAATCAATTTCTTTTTGTTACACAACATTACTGATCAATTTGCATATGTAATACAGATCAATACAACTGGAGCATAACATTATTCAAGACTTGCTCGGCACCAACTTGTATATTCTCTCTGATGGATGGATGGCATCAAAAAATACGAAGGCTGACAAATTTTCACAGAACGTAGTGACCTTGTTACACAACGGTCCCATTTCAATGAGCCTCGTACCACAACATCCTCTGGATATCTCCACAAAACCTGCACTCATCATTTTAAAGACTTAGCTAACAATGCATATCCAGATAATATCCTGAATATTTTTAACAATTTTATGAGGTTCTTCTTCATAAAAATTCTAATTTATAAATTGATAAACAAAATGACTTCTTAAATTGATATAAAATGGTGAAGCTCACACTTTAAACTTGAAAGCTCCTACCAAATAATTTTCTTCCTAGCGTGCAAAAATGCTCCTACTAAAATGCTCAAACCTGCAAAAATGCTGCAAATAAAGAATGCATGTTAGATTCTTGTGGTTCTTAAAATGGTGAAGCTCAAACTTTAAACTTGAAAGCTCCTACCAAATAATTTTCCTCCTAACCTGCAAAAATGCTCTTACCAAAATTCCATAAGGATTACATTATATCACAATTTGTTAACCAAAAAAGCATACATAACCTGTAAATTTATCTAGTTGTGTCGAATAAGCAATTTCATTTTCTATCTCTTCCTCTCCTTAAGCTACATGTTCATTAAGAGTTCTCAAAAAAAAATTTGCACATAAATTAGATCGCATAAATTGTCAATTAATGCACATTATGAAAAATTGACCGGTGGTTACCTGGAAACCAAGCTAGCCGTAATGTATCTGTTGAATAAGCAATGAAATGAGAAATTGTCATCAGTTACATATCAATGCTAAAAACAGCTTTCCGATACTATTGAAGCATCAAACAAACAAGTTCATTCTGATACTCTTGAAAAAACCACAGCATGCTCCCCAATTAGAGGGGGCATACATGATTCATTTTGTTCAGAACTCAACATTCTTGTTTCTTTCTAAATGAACATCAGATAATAAGCTTTCATTTACATCAATTTAAGCATCAATTTAAGCACAAAGAAACAATCTACTCTGATAATAAGATTTCATTTACAGAGGTGCATATGACAACTATTAAACATCACCCAACGAAAACATTCAGATGAACATCAGACGTGAGATGAACTATTAAAATTACACAGTTTTTAAATAAACAAAAAATTAACAATTCAACCAAACTAATTACAAAGTTAGTGTACAAAAAATTAACAATACAAAAAATAGAAAAAATTAACAGTACAAAAAATACGCATGATCAAATTACATAATTTTTACATATTAAATGATGAAAAGTTTAGCATCAAGAAAAAGATTATTTAAAAATCACATTAAAGACCGTGTAATAAAGATCAAACACTACAGAACTGATAGATGAATCACCTTTCGTTTTACCTGGATCGATCGCAATGGCGCTCGATAGAAATTTAAATTCATGAGTATATATCGGAAATGGAATTTGCATTGTTGCATCCACCTCTCCATAGACATATACCTGATGAAGCTTCCGATTCCAACTCACATGAGATCAAGATGCATGCAATTTTTTCAAAAAAAATATAGAAACAAATGCTTGATATCTTCTGACATCACGATGAATGCATTTTTCATCAAAATAAAGAGATTATAGTCTTACCATTACGGACACCACCAGAAGCCAAGTCACTGATATGTCCAAAAACAGCATTCTTGGTAACCGTAATATCATACAGATCACAAAGCCTCTCAACCTTGTTCCCGGCATACAGATAGCCAAATCAATTATCATTATCCAATCACTTAGTACAACCTAACAAACATACAGAAGATTATTTTACAAACACATATTACAGAAAGAACAGAATATTCCTTTATTAGCAGTCAAGGGCGGAGATACCAGAGGGTGGTAGTTCTCAGTTCCATCAGTCAGAATATTGTACACCTAACTCATCAAATAGTTTCCAACGACAATACTGTTAGCCTTCACATGCTTGGCGTATGCCTTGAATCCAGTTGACTAAGCTTGCTTCAGGGCCACAGCAAGAGCACCAATCTGGTGATTGTAGGGACCACCCTGGAGAGATGGGAACACTGCAAAGTTGATCTTTTCTTCAAAATCATAGACTGCATCACATCGGCTGGCTGGCACTTCTCAAGAGGCTTGGGATCCTTCCTGAGCATACCCGATCTTGGACATTGGAGATTCTTATGGTTTGTGGTTGTCACAACATCACATTATTCAAAATGATTTGCAGCTTCCTACATCAGAGGAAATGCATTAGAACTGAGAACTCAAAGGGATGAAGAAAAAGCATCTATAATTTAAACAGATTCATGAGATGTAGTATGGACCTTCATTCTCCTAACATTGCATATGGCATTTAGACTAATGAAGCAAAGCAGGATCCAGAATGGCACCAACCTCAATGCACTTTAAGTCGTCACAGCATTTGATATGAGGGATGCAGATCAAGAAGAAGGTAATGAATCCTTTTGTTTTCTTTGGATCCAGTTAAAGTTGTCACAATAATAAACTACATAAGCAAATGTCTATAAACAATTGAAAATGTTAGATATGTGATATTTAACTTAAAATAAATAGCTCTATTGAAATACAAACCAGATCTAGAGTGCCAAGTATTTCATTGATGATGCAAATAATTCGCACGGAGATCTTCTTTGTGAAGATCATAGGGTATTGAAGAATGCTACCAAGTTCTTTATACGATAAAATTCATAAATGTTCAATTTAACTCGAGTTAATTCTAATAGAGAAAGTATTGATCCATGCCATTGCCACCAAAATCATTTTACAATAAAACACATCAAATCCTATTAAACTCTTGATTTAACTCATAGACTCAACAATTAAATTGGGAACCACTGCTGTTTTATTAAATATAAGAGATCTATTGAGATCCAGATCAGATATGGCATGAAACAATCAACTCAAATCTGATGAAAAGTTTAGCATCAAGAAAAAGATTATTTAAAAATCACATCAAAAAACCATGCACCAACTTACAGTGGAAGGAGGAGAAAGGTATCAACATGAATATTGAAACAAATATGAAGCTACAAATTTTGCAACATGCCACAGAACGGATGGAGGATATGTGCATAAAATTTATGGAATGAGCTACTCCGTTCATGCTTTGAACGAATATCTTCATGACTTGATGAATTATCAATCAGAAAATTTTTCAGTGTAATAATTTTCAAGGGACTGGAAATCCAAACACCCACAAAGTCCAACAACATAAAGTGCCAACAGTTAATGTAATATCATTATTATCACTATACTTTGAAGTGCTAACAGTCCAACAACAATCCAGTCAGAAGTTTTATTACTATACTTTGAAGTATTCAAATGTGCTAACAGTTAATGTAATCTCACTGTTATAATTTATCATTAAAAGATCAAACACTACAGAACTGATAGAGGAAGTGCCTTTCTTTTTAACTGGATCGATCGCAATGGCTCTCGATAGAAATATAGATCCCAACAATACTCCTCAAGTAGTCTTCTTTTACCTCATACTATGCACCATACCATACTCGAAGTATAATAACCTATAATATTATTTTGTCAAAACATATTTTTAGAGTTACCATGTCCATTTTAATTTCGAACAGCTGAAATCTTGCAAAAACAACATGGATATGGATGAATTATAAAACCATAAAATGTGGCTTAAATCTGCCACTGTAGTTTATATTAAATCTACCTTTTGATAGGAGAATGAAAACAATCAAACATCCCATGTAATACAGCAAGTTGCTTACCTTAATGGAGTCAAGTTTACCAGACTCAAGTGCAGCTGGCAACTGCATAAAATAGTGATTTGCTTGATTCCGATACTAATACCTCATTAAGCCAATCGGACTACACTACTATCAGTGTAAAGTGAGTGATTAACTTAGTTTGACTGGAAAGATCATCATCCACAATGTTCTTATTTCCTTGCATTTACTTCATTATGTATTGATGCCTTTTGCGATTTCATAAGTCAACAATGTTGCGCATCAGTGTGCACTTTCTGTTCCAGCAAGTACTATAATGGTTTGTGATCAATTATGATCATAAAGATCCTGTCAAGTAGATACTGCCTCCATTGATGCACTGTTTTGGATTATGGTTAGCAGCTTTTGTTCATAGGCAGAGAGTTGCAACTACCTTCTTTTGAACTCATGTTTGTAAAAGGTAATTGGATGTTCAGCTTGCATCAAGACTGACCCCTATCATCACTTTTTATGACAGTCTTGAGAAAAGTTAAGCTCCTGAAGTGTAGTTAATGCTTCTTTCACCATCTCAAATGATACTTGAGCTTCATCTACACATTTGAATGACATCTTTATCTTTGCAATTAGAGGATCTATAATATGGTGATAGTTCTTAATTAACTTCAGGTGGTATCTGCACATATCTAGAATTTATGGCATAATCAATAACTGTCCTGTGCTATTAAAAATTTTTCTCATATTTTTGTGCTAGTAAAGAACCGATTTAAATCCTTTACTTGATCCAAGATCTTCATATCCATCAGATATCAACCAGGGAACTAACAGTATATGTGTTGTCTGAAACGAATACAGAATATCTATACTACATAAATCATCATATGGATATGTGGATAATAGAAATACTGTAAAAATATGAACTAAATAAGCCATAGATATGACTACATATAATGAATTAGTAACATTAAATAGATTAAAGGAATCCGTAATTCATACAATAAATATCTTACCAGAATACTGAGGCAACTTATATACATGCATCTCAAAAAACATGTTGCTTTGTGATTCTTGTAAACCCAATCATTTGTGCATTAAACTATTTATTTGTTGGTCAGTATTAGGTATCAAATATGTCTAGCATACATAATGTGCCACCTATTGTGATGATTCAATAACAGAGTCCCTTCAAAAAGGATCCATGCAGAATACAGTGGTAACCTCGATTTGGATTTAACTCTTTATCGGGTACACATCAATAACTTGATCAACAACAGACTTGAATATCGTCTTCTGATTATATGTATCACTGATTGACAAACTCATTAAACTTTAAATAAAAATAAAAATCAGAACCAAATCGTCAATGCACGAATCAAAGTTCAAAACTTTACAAAAAAAACTACATACCTGAATTCGTTCGCTGAGAGATTCACAGAGCAACAAAAAGCGAGATGATCCAGCAACGCACCTCAATCTCAAACACAAATTAAACCCTGCAAATGAATTCAAGTTCAATCTCAAATACAAATTAAACCCTACACAATCTCAAACACAAATCAGTGTCGTCTAGCCCGCCTCAAACACAAATTAAACCAATTGTCCAACAACGCACCTCAATGCCAGTGGGTTCAACCAAATGTCCAGCAACGCACCTCAAATGCCCTGCGAGAAGGATGTTGATCAGTAATTTCACAACACTAACCCTGCGAGAAGTTGGGGCGAGAAGAATGCTGAGGGCTTCGTCCTGTTGTTTGAGGACTTTTCTCAGTAATCGATGTTTTTGTTTCCTTTTTTTGACTCATGAAACCCTGCCAGCAATGGAGGTGAACGGATAGGGTTTTTTCTGGACAAAGAAGGCGCAGTGGAAATAAAGGCGACGGTGATTTTGGATCACAGAAAATGCTGATTCGACCAAGTTAAAGCTCGAAATAGAGGAAGAAGAAGAAGCAGCAGCTTCAAATATTCCACGCGAGGGCCGTGTCTTCTTCAAAAATACTCCACCCACCCCCAAGAATTTCCATGCGAAATGATTCGGAGGGCAGCATCTTCTTCAAAAATTTCCACGCAACCCGCTGAGATTTTCCCCCAAAATTTCAATTTCTTCCCCCCCAAGCGGGTGTAGCAATTAAATCTGTGTGGTTGCTTTATTGTGGGACATGTATATTTCAAATACTCCCCTCAAGAATTTAGCTTTCCCCCCAATCAAATGAGAGTGTGCAGCTCCGAGGGAAAAAAATTCAAACTTAAAAAATCAAACCGCATTTAGCTTTCCCCCCAATTTCAAACCATTTCATATTGTCCTTGAAATTGAAATTTTCAAACAACCCCCAAGTTTCCCCCCAAAGTTTGTCCTAGTCATCAACTTATATCCCTTATCCATTTTCTCTTATCCAATTTCTCTCATCTTATCCAATTTCTCTTATCTTATCCAATTTCTCTTAACAACATCCCTCATATATACCCAATTTATCATCTCTTATCAAAAACTCTTATCCAAAAACCCATGATAACATCCCTATTTTATAGAATAGATATATATGTATATGTATATGTATATGTATGTATGTATGTATGTATATATATATATATGGGTTCAGGGAGGTGAGCATTCGGTGTAGGAAATTTCCTACATCGCCAATCAAAAAAAGCGTATTCCACTTAATTTTTTCAAAAAATTTTTCTTTAGGATAGTTGTACACATTCTAAAACCCCAAAACCCCAAATATGGGTGAACCCAAGGGGGTTTGACCTTCGATCGGCCCGTTGCAAAAAGTTCTATTGTTATGAAAACGTTGAATATGTAACAATCGGACCGAGGGTAAAATAGCATTAGATTCACTTGATTTTTGGTATGTACATCATCCATGATATGTATATCAAAATGAACGAAGTTGAACATTGGAAAAAAGATTGGAAATTGAATTTTTATATGGATGGTGTAGGAAATTTCCTACACCAAATGCTTATATCCCTTATTCTCATATATATATATATAAGTCATAACCCGTGCCCGCGGACACGGTTCATTTAAGAATTTCCACCGCGAAATATTTGTTCCTCAAAAAATTATTTCTACTGCCAAAATTGCGCGAAAAAACGAATTAGCGCAAAAATATTTAGCGGCACGGGTGCCTTCGACGTGGAATAACAAATTCGGCACAGGCACATTCGACATGAAACAACAAATTCGACGCGGGTTCCTTCGGGGTGGAACAACAAATTTGGCAGGGGCGCCAATGGCGCGGAACAAAAAATTAGCTTAAAAAAATTTAGCAGGCGCTTTATGGCACGAAAATGTGTGGGTGTGTGGATGTGTGTGGGTCCATGGGCAAAAATGCAAAACCCGGGATTGTATGCGCAAAATTCCACACATCTTCTCTTATCCCTCAAAATCTCATCTCTTATCCAATTTCTCTTGTCCAACTTATTTTATCCAATTTCTCTTGATAACATCCCTCTTTTGTAATATAGATTACATCTATATTTTCAGTCGGATTTAATTTAATTTCATGAATTCATTTTGGTTGATGGTCTTATGATTATTCTAAGATTGTGATGATAAGCATCATATAGCATGGTTTCATTTTGATATTTATGTCTCCAATCATCTCATCTGCATGGTTTCATTTTGATATTTATGTCTCCAAACTTCACATTTAATGTATCTTGTTAAGCATTTCAATTAAGATAAAATGATTTACAGGATTGATGCACATGTCTACAATTATTTAGCAATACTACATGTTTAAATTTGGCCATGGTTCTTTGATTAAAAATTTTACACTTAATTGAATAATCATTTACAAATGGTACAATTTAGGGAAAAATGATGAACCATTTTTATCCTAATTAAACAAATTTCATTCCTTTTCATCCTTTTCCCTTCACATTTTTAATTAAATATCCATGCATTACATAATAAATTCTAGAAACTCAAAAAAAACTCGAAAAATTGGTACTTCAAACTTGGGAATGAGGCCATGATCTTTTGCAATCTGCTTCAACAATTTGAGCCATGACCCAATCCTCAGCCATGGCAGCCTTCCCCACCTTGGCCTTCCTCCTTGCGGTGGAACCTCAAGCCATGCCAACCTTGGCCTTCCTCCTTACGACGAAACCTACTTTCCACACCGGATACCTTCATAAATTAGAACAATTACATATTTCCATGCTTCACAACCATGCAATTTATTTAGAAATCGATCAGCAAAAAAGAAAGAGCTCAGAAGAGAGAGAGAGAGAGCTGCATAAAAGCCATATACGACAATAGTTTTATCTACATCAAGTTATAAGACCATCATCTGACTCTCTTAGCATAATGAAAACAAAATGATATTTTAATTACCGATGAAAGGCTTGACAATTATACATGATATATCTGATGTATCTTTAAATAAATTTGCAGCAGACATAAATATTTTAGATTTAGAAACATAAAATTTTCTAGCTAGTGGATCAAACTCTCAGTAGTTAGATCCCTAGTCAAGTACCACTCATACCATCCTTTTTATTTTGCAAAATATTAATCGCAGTGCTAACAGAATCCCAATTCAGTTCTATGTCGTCTGCTTCTCAGAGCTACAACCAAAGAATATCAAGATTTACTAAAATAACTTCCTTCAGCTTAACTGCCACAACAAAACCTATAAATTATGTCCTTATTATGAACTTAGAAACCAAATATCCAATCATTTACTTCATCGTGTATTCACCAGGCTTCTTGCACGTGATTGGTGGCTTTTAGAGTGAGGAGATAATAGGAGTGGGAGATGGGATCACACATCACTAAAAAGTGAAAATGATATAGAGATCGCCATATAAATTTATAGGTGTTAAGGTTATGTCCACAGATTAGTCACGAATGCAATACACACACACACACATATACAAACTTCTGAAAATTCCTAGCATTTCTAAAAAAACTTAAATATGCAAATTAGATCCAATGTTTTTCCCGATTTATGGAGAGATACACAATCGTAGGATTTTAATTCGGAATCCTTTGATTCCTAATCACATATATTACAACCATATGAATCAGGTCTACTGGTGGTTGCATGTGTTCTCAACCAAAAAAGAAAATTTTGCAAGGAGCATTTGGAACCTTGAATTTCAATTCAATAGAATAATACCTTAGAGACAATGAGTGCATTAGACAATAAGTGCCTTTAGAATCAAATCACACCAGCCCACACCAAAACAAAAAGAACAAACAAAATTGACCAAAACAATTCAGAGTATTAATTCATAAAAAAGCATCAAGTGACTCACCAATTGGATAAATCGTGAGGGCCAAACGATTGAAGACGATAGTGTGGCGACTCAAGAAGATCACTACGGAGACCTTCTCACCGGTGGCAGCTTCCTAATGCCAATCAAGATCGTCCTCAAAATTTTCAGCAGGCTTCTCAAGCATCAAAGTGAGATGTGCATTCCTTTTGTGCTACAAAAAGAGCCAAACACTCTGTTTCAATGTGTATTTCACATTGCTATTTTAGGTGCAGCTAGAGTACACACTGAATGTCTTAGACACATTGATTGTGTTTGATGTCTTCTATTAAAATCAGTAACCAATTTAGTTTTTTTGGGGTATACTGGTATTATAATTCCTTAGAAACTTGTATTCAGTGGATTTTGTTTTCATAAAGCAGTTTTTAAGGATTTAGAAGTAAAAGTTTTCTCTTTATGAATATGTGGATTTTGTTTATGAACATCCAAAAAAACTGCTGCACCTGAAATATAATACTGCTGCACCTGAAATCCAGGTGCATCAGTTCATAAAAAAACTGCTTATAATCATATGTGGATTTTGTTTTCAAAAAGCAGTTTTTAAGGCTCTAAAATGAATATGGAGCTTGTTTTTAAGGCTGTAAAATAAATAGAAATAATAAAATTCTTTTTTTCCTAGCAACAATAGATAATGTGGTGGTTTCTTAATCTTGTTGTTCTCAGTGTATCTTATAAAACAAAGGGTGGAACTACTAATGTATAATTCAAATGCATAGAAGTCAAAATTTATTTTTTTTCCCTAGCAACAATAAGTAATGAGTGGCATTTGATCCAATTAAGAGGCACATCCATGGTCATCTTAGTTCAGTGTATTAAATAAATTACATACATTAAATAAACTCTATATTACATCATTCCCAAGGCTGGTGAGTCTCATATGCTGACTACAACATAAAATTTCTATAAAATTATTTTTTGATGGAAACCAATTATACCATGAGCATCAAATCCTCCAACTTTTACAATGCATACTCAAAATAACCCACCCACAATCCTTACTTGAAGCTAATGACAAATTAAATCCTGTAAGGATGCAGAAAGCAATGATTAAAGTAAGGTGTGTAAGTAGGTAGAAATCATGTAAGTTGTTAAATGATGAGAATAGCACCCAACAAAATGCACATCTGTAATCTCCAACCTAACTGCAATGCTAACAAAAAAATCCCACCTACTAATCTGTTATTTCAACCATCTATTGATAAATTCCCAATTGAAATAACAAAATCCCACCTGCTAATGACAAAATAAATCATGAAAGTAGGCAGAAATCGATAATTAAATTACGGTGTGTAAATAGGCAGAAATCAAGTAAGTTTTTAGATGATGAGAATAAAATCGATAATTCAAAACATGTTATAAAATTGCAGTTTCTTCAAATACCTATGTTTTTCATGCAAACCATGTTATAAATTTGCAGTTTTCCAAATTCTCTTTTTTTTCATGCAAAACATGTTATAAAATTGCAGTTTCTTCAAATACCTATGTTTTTCAAGCAAAACATGTTATAAAATTGCAGTTTTTTCAAATTCTCTTATTTTTTTCATGCAAAACATGTTATAAAATTGCAGTTTTTTCAAATTCTCTTATTTTTTCAGTCAAAACATGTTATAAAATTGCAGTTTTTTCAAATTCATATGTTTGCATGCAAAACATGTTAAAAAATTGCAGTTTTTTCAAATTCTCTTATTTTTTTCAGTCAAAACATGTTATAAAATTGCAGTTTTTTCAAATACATATGTTATTCATGCAAAACATGTTATAAAATTGCAGTTTTTTCAACTTCTCTTATTTTTTTCATGCAAAACATGTTATAAAATTGCAGTTTTTTCAAATACATATGTTTTTCATGCAAAACATGGTATAAAATTGCAGTTTTTTCAAATTCCATTATTTTTTCATGCAAAACATGTTATTAAATTGCAGTTTCTTCAAATACCTATGTTTTTCATGCAAAACATGTTATAAAGTTGGAGTTTTTTCAAATTCCATTATTTTTTCAAGCAAAACATGTTATTAAATTGCAGTTTCTTCAAATACATATGTTTTTCATGCAAAACTTGTTATAAAATTGCAGTTTTTTCAAATTCTCTTATTTTTTCATGCAAAACATGTTATAAAATGGCAGCTTCTTCAAATACCTATGTTTTTCATGCAAAACATGCTATAAAACTGCAGTTTTTTCAAATTCTCTTATTTTTTTCATGCAAAACATGTTATAAAATTGCAGTTTTTTCAAATACATATGTTTTCCATGCAAAAAATGCTATAAAATTGCAGTTTTTTCAAGTTCTTTTATTTTTTCATGCAAAATATGTTTTAGAATTGCAGTTTTTTCAAATACCTATGTATTTCATGCAAAACATGTTATAAAATTGCAGTTTTTTCAAATACGTATGTTTTTCATGGAAAACAGGTTATAAAATTGCAGATTTTTCAAATTCTCTTATTTTTTATGCAAAACATGTTATAAAATTGCAGTTTTTTCAAATACCTATGTTTTTCAAGCAAAACATGTTATAAAATTGCAGTTTTTTCAAATTCTCTTATTTTTTTTCATGCAAAACATGTTATAAAATTGCAGTTTTTTCAAATACATATGTTTTTCATGGAAAACATGTTATAAAATTGCAGTTTTTTCAAATTCTCTTATTTTTTTTCATGCAAAACATGTTATAAAATTGCAGTTTTTTCAAATACCTATGTTTTTCATGCAAAACATGTTATAAAATTGCAGTTTTTTTCAAATTCTCTTATTTTTTTATGTAAAACATGTTATAAAATTGTATTTTTTTTCCAAAAACATATGTTTTTCATGCAAAACATGTTATAAAATTGCAGTTTTTCAAATTCTCTTATGCTAGTATAATTGCATGCATCATTGATCAGAATATGGCACAAAATTAAAATTGGCTTTTGAGGGTATGGCACAACATTTCCTAATTTCAACCTCAAAATGAATATGGCACAGTCCAGGTTATCAAAAGTACCAATGAAAAGATATGGCACAGTCCAGGTTATCAAATAAGTTTATGGAACAACCCAGCTAACCTTTCTCTTAGCTTACATTTCTGCTGAAATCTGATGTAGAAAATTGTTCATTAGTCAAAATTGTTTAGAGAAGAACCCAACTAACCAGATCATAACCCAGGGAACTGTATTAGAAAAATTCATCAGATCAAAAAAAAGCTCTCCTTTACAGCAGAGCAGGAAAAAGTTTAAAGGGGGAAGAGGAAGAATTCAGCTTATCAAAAAATTAACAGAAATATTCATTAGATCATATCAGAGCAAAAAAATTAACCTTTACATCAAAGCAGGAAAAAACTTCTTCTTGTGAACCTGTTTCTAATTGATGCGATTTAGGTTCCCCACATCATGGAAGATGACAACTTTGGCTTTGGGGATGATTCTGACAACGATAGATGCAGAGGTATATTAGTCCTTGCAATTTTATGATTTTTAACATGAAATTAACAGAAAAATGCATCAGATCATATCACTCACCTTTACATCAGAGCACACAAATAATAGCAGAAAACTAAAGCTGAGGTTTTTGAGCAGAGCAGAAAATGCAATTTAAGTCAATTATCTCATTTAGGTGGATTCAACTATCATGTTCATCACTTAAGTTGTTGAAATCGTGATTTGAAGGATGTGTAATTGAAGGATGTGTAACTGAAATTGGTAGAAAAATGCACAATTAAAAAATATCATCACATAATAGGCATAACAAAACAATATTGTTTGCAATAGAAAATGTCAAAAGTGATGCATTAACTGAGTTACTTTAGAAATAAAAATTACCATCAAATACACCAAAAAATGCAACCAGTTGACAAATCATCTTCAAGTAATCGTCACCCCAAAGAAATCTTCCATTGAAGGCCGTTTTCACTTAAGAGTAGAATATCCATAGCTGAACCTCCTTCCATTTTTATTACCAGTAACAAAGCTACAAAGAGAGAATGTGCATTTAGAAACTCACTGATTATTTTAAAAAAAGATGGTAATTAACATATGACACAAAACATAAAAGACAAAACTGGCAAGATAGAATATATTCACATTAATTCTACTGTTGTTGTGCCTCTTAAAAAGAATGAGACTACCAAATATAATGCTAAGAATTATGAGCAATCTAGGATGCATTCTGAATTCAGTGAAATAGTTATAATCCTAGATGTTGCTGTTTTTTAACCCTAATCAAAAGCAAGCAATGAAAACAGATTATACAATTCCTTCGTATATCAAAATGTTTACAGTTATATGGTATATCAAGTATTATCCCAAGAATTTCTATTAACGCATTTTCTTTTTTAATCATTTACAAATAAAGAGTTGAATCCCCCATTTATAAATATCAACCCTTACTGACGGTTACACATATATAATTCTCACCCAATACATAATAAGTTCCCAAATTCATCTATGCTACATATTAAACCATCATCTAAGAGGCTAGAAGCCCAATATTCCTTATCAAGCCATTGTACTTTCCATTATACCTATAAAAATGCCTGCTATAGACATTCATCAAGATGAATTATGGGGGAAATGAGGGTACTCACTCTATGTGTTTGTTATTCCAGAGGATTGAGTAAGAGTGGAAATCTGCAGAGTGATAAAACCAAAACTGTAGAAAGTTGCTAGAATTGTATCCAAAAATTGTTGAGGAACTCCTCCTCTTTGTTCTGCGCGCTGAGCAGTAGACCCCATAGCTCCTTCATGAACTTCCCAGTGTTCTTCTCCATGAATCCAGTAAGCTGGATCTGAATTTGTTTCACATCCAATTAAAACATGAATTTGATGAAATCAAGTATGCCAATATTTAAAAAATAGTACCTTTCCATCCAAAAATTAGCACTTCATCCTCAAATCCGAGGAGCTCGGTCGCCCTAGTCGCGATCCACGGCCTGATCACGTCCATCTTCACCTTCTGCGACTTGAGGAGATGATCGAGCTCTGATGCGAACTTCTGCGACTTGAGGAGCTTCGCTTGCTTGATCCGCGACCAAAAACCCCGCGCATCTGCGAGAGGAGGACGTTGGCCAAAGGGGGTGGGGTTGCCAGGATCCACGGCCTGTTCTTTTTTATTTCCCCAAAATGAGGGTTTCCCCCTTAAATTTGGAAACATTTCGGTTTCTCTCATTGGGTTTCAAACTAAAATTCAAATTTTTCCCCCCAAATTTCAAAATTACAACTTAAACTCTTATCCAATTTCTCGTATCCAATATCTCTTATCCAATAACTCATATAACATCCCTCATTTTTATACCCTAAATACAACTCAACCCTTTATCCAATTTCTCTTATCCAATTTCTCTTATCCATATCTCATTATAACATCCCTCATTTATATACCCCAAATACAATTCAACCCCTTATCCAATTTCTCTTATCAAAAACTCTTATCCAAAAACCCATGATAACATCCCTGTTTTATAATATAGATATATATATATATATATATATATATATATATATATATATATATATATATATATATATATATATATCGATCTTCGGTTGCGAAAAAGAGGCTTTTCGCGCCGTGCGAAAAGATTTTTAGCTTTTTTTGAAAAAAATTTCAAAAATTCTTTTTTTGATGTTTAATCTATACAATTATATACCCCAGGGAAAATAATGGGTGAACCCGTTGGGGATTAGAGCACACATCCACCAGTTACAAATTTAACGGTCTCAAAACGTGCGAATTTGATGAAATGCCAAATTAAAAACATTTCAAAAAAACATGCCAAATTAACAACATATAATAAGGGTGGAAAAAAGAATTTTTGAAAAAATTTTCAAAAAAAACTAAAAACATTTTCGCACGGTGCGAAATGTTCTCATTTGAAAATTTTCCTATATATATATATATATATATATATATATATATATATATATATATATATATATATATATATATATCACCTATAACCATATAGCATATCACCTATAACACTTTTTGTTTGGGTCTGCGTATATTTATCGATCACTAGAAAGTACCTGTGCACTTAAGGCACATGGATCAAAGTCAAAACACACATTGATACATATCAAGATGGGCTACGCTTTAGGGCTAGGGTTTGGGTTAGTGTTAAGGTTAGAATGAGTCGCAGAGTGGAGTTTCCCCTATCATTTATTAGCATTTAAATTAAGTAGACTAGCACACCACATTGAGGGAATTGCATTTAACTCTATTAAGGTGATATAATTGAACAACAAAGCTTGCGCTAAATGTGGGTATTTCTAAGTAGTTTACAAAATGGGTACTAGTCAACTTGCATTTTATTGGATGTATTTACAAGTTTGCATTTTATTGGTTTAACATTAATTCCAACTAAAAATTCCAACTTTCACACTACTTAATGGTAAAACTCCTACACATTCCCAAACTAAAATTCATCTCACAAGTAGGGAGTCCTACCTCTTGGAAGTGGATGAAATCCTCTCCTCTTTCTCCTTTTGAAAACTTTAGGAATTTAGGCTTAGGGTTTTGTCTCCTCCTCCGATCGTTTTGAAACCTAGGGTTAGGGTTTGAGGGAGCATGAGAGGAAGGGATGGAGGAAGGGATGGAGGAGGGAGGGATAAAACTGGGCAGAATCTACCCAGAGAGCGCGCGCGACCTTCGCTTTCGGCCGGGTCAGACGTGCACTCAATTGCTCACTTGGTTTATGGGCAAACTCAAATTTTGAAGCGTTACATGTCAAACTTAAATTTTATAAGTGTTTCTGTTTATCCTCGTTTATTATTTTATTTGTTTTACAGTCTAACATAATATTTTTGGTAGGGTCAACATGGCGAGGGCGGGATTGGCGATGGAGGTCCTTCAGGACCTGAGGGTGGCGATGGCGATGGTGAGGGGAGAGGGATTGGGGGCGATGGTGACGGTGGCGATGGATAGCGGCGATGGCGATGGCGGTAATGGCGGTATATAGCGGGATTGGTGGCGATCGTGACGATGGAGGCGTTCGATGATGGCGATGGCAAGGCGATCGATAGCGATGGTGTGATCATAGGGATGCGGCGATGGCATTGGCGTTGTAGGGTGTTAGGATTTTATTTTTTAATGTTGGCATAAACATAATTTTAAACTGTGGCCGTTGGCTATATACGTATAATATATTTTATTTGATACATTGTTATCATTAAATGTTTGCATTTCCTTTTTAATATTTGTTTGCTTTATTTTGTTGTATATACATGTACATATTTGTTTGTTATAAAATATTGTATATTATATAACGAAAATACTGCAATTTGTTTTAAAAACAATTTATACTATCAGCCACAGACAAATCCGTGGCTGATAGCACGATATGGCCACAGAAAATTTCGTGGCCATTAGGTTTATGGCCACGGAAACTTCCTTGGCAGATAGTTTTTTCCCACGGTTTGTGTGCATGGATTACGTCAGCTTCATGCACATTATCCGTGGCCGATAAATATCGTCTACTGACCTTTCTGTGGCCATAAATACATATCAGCCATGGATTTGTCCGTGGCTGATACTTTTATATTGTTTTTTATTCGGATTATCGGCCACGGACATCCGTGGGCGTTAAGCCATGGAAGATTATCGGCCACGGAAAAGTCCATGGGCAAAGGGGGTATTAGCGACAACGGTATCGGCAACGGATTTTCGGCCACGAATTTTTTTCCGTGGCCGTAACGTGTCAGACACGGAACCCTGGCATTCAGCCACGGATTTGTTCGTGGCTGAAGCCGGTTATGTAGTAGTGCCCGATCAGTTAGCTAGATCGGCCCACGTGGGAGTGTCTCCCGATAGTATAACCGGCTCAGCCCATGAGGTCTTCTGATAGCAGTCCCTGCTGATATGTCGACCTGTGCACTTTTGAGAAAGTAAATTGGGAGAAACCAATCAAATGTCTACTTGTAGTACATTTGGTTAAGGTACATTAGCTCAACAGAATACAATCTTCTTTGAAATGAAAAACAAAGACACCAAAAATGGCTCATGGGGTGGCTCGATTTACTTGTTCTTTTACTGATAATACATCTGCAAATAATGTGCATTACAAGGTTGGACGAGCTATGTATCGTCCTTTTTTCGAGTCGGTATGTTGTGGGACCAAGTAATCTTTGTATGGACCTTCTCACTTGTAAACGAGTTTGCCTTGACGACCGATCTCTGTGGACAATATTGATTCCTCAGGACTAAGTTACCCAAGCAGAAGCACATCTGCCATCATGTAACGCTCCGCTCCGGTAAGGAGTTGTTCTGAGCTACGTGGTAGTTTATGATATAGATATTTCATCCAGTCTTCAGACCGAACCACCTTCTTGAGTGCAGTGATGGTCATCTCGTCACTACCGCTCTCAATATTTTGCCTCTATGAATTGAGGTGACTTTGGAAGTTTCGTAATGTCTCTCCCTATTTATGCACTAAGTTGAATAAGTGGTATGAACTCTGATTCCTCCTCCTCTCGCCATGAAGTATTGGTAGAAGACTTGGGCCAAGCTCTTGAATGACCCAATAGACCAACTAGAAAGTCCATTATACCACTCCTTCGTAGCCTTCCGTAGAGTTGTTTGAAAAGCCTGACATAGGAGAGAGTCGTTGGCCCCTTGTATCTCCATCATTCATTCATAGTTTTGGACGTACTCAGGAAGATCGCCCGAGCCATCATACTTGTTTAGGTCGGGCATCTTGAACATGGGTAGCAATGTGGCCGAGGTAATTCTCTTCTTTAAGTGGGGTTTCTCCTCATCCGAGCTCGGTGAGGAGGAGCGATGTCGTCATACATCACCTCGGTGCCTGGATCTCTTGAGCCGATTGTTGAAAGTGCTAGAAGATTTGCCTTGATCCTAATCTAAGATGTTATAAGAGCTCAGATGGTAGAGGTTGTCACCCGAGCCTTCCCCTTAAGGCCTACGTTAGAAATACGATGAGGTTTGGACATCATCCATGATGGTTCTCTCCATGTCGATCATTAGCCAGAGTAAGGTGGCGATCCTCGGCTCCACCGATTGAGGGTCGTATGCCCCTGAGATTGACTGTAGTTGAGATGTGTTCACTGGTCTGGCCGTCCTGAGCTCCTTCATGACGACATGAGATGGTGCACTAAAGTTGTTGTCGTAGGGAAGAAGACAGGGTGAACCATCGCTTCAAGTTCATAGGTGCACTTTCTTGGCTCTCTGATGTTGTAGGTGGCACTTCTGGGTGATATTGAGAAGGATTTAGGATGACTGGTGGGCTTACGGTTGGCTGGGGCTGTGAATCCATTAATCGCCCAATCACGACAGTTAGCATTTGAATATTGATGCTTACCTCCAGTGAGAGTGCATGGAACTACTCCAAAGTTACTAATTACGGCTCGGGCATTCCATGAGCATAAGAATTGGGATCCATATGGTGCGACGTAACATCTGACCCCTACAGTAATTGGCCTTTCAGGTACTTGATTGGTGGGTCGAGTCATCATCTGTGTGGTTGAAGACGCAGATGTTAACTTGATTTCTACAGACAGTGCAAAATGTTTACGAGTGTTTTCTCAACACTGATATTGTTGGATTATGGTATTATTGCAGTAGCTGCCATTAGCAGCTTACTGGGTATAGGGCGAGTTAACCACAGGGCTAAATTGACCTCGATCCAAGCTATTGGCAGTAGAATGTGTACTATGCAAACTAACCCCGAGGTGAACAGACCTCAATTTGAGTTGTTTCGACGAAGTCCGAGCTATCTCTGTCAGGTCCGAGCTATCTTTGCTAAGTTCGATCTTTTTCTGGGCCACCTTCAGCCTCCTGAACATGAAGAGTTCATTAGGGAGGTCAGATCTAAAAAACATCCTAGAGGGGGTGAATAGTGTATGTGGTACAAATTTAATCCAAGCATAGATTTTTTAATGGAGTGGCTCTCCTCCTAGGTGTTAGGATCCCATGGATAGCAAACTAAACACTAGAGGAGGTGATTAGTATTTCAAAAAAATTAAGACAAATGAAAAAAAATCCCTCTAATTTTCACCTCGATGCTTGTTAGAGTTGCCTACAAAAAATCTAATCAACATAAACTAGCTTACTTGCAACAATATAGAGATATGCACAGCGGAATAATAGTTCTCAACAAGCAAGAAGTAGAGACAATATCAGGGAATCAACTGCAAACACACATGATTTTTATCCTAGTTCACCCACTCCCTGGGGCTATGTCTAGACCCCAACCACATTGGGAATTCTCCACTAAACAACTCTCTTCAACAAGAGAGCAAATTCCTCACCCCGAGGGCTTACACTTGCATAGCTTCACTTTCTCGGGCTTACATCGATACAATCACCACCTATCACACTTTGCTAGGAGTTTTCTCAACTTAACTTCTCCCTCAAGGAGAATGAAATGGTAAAGCTTAATACAATACTCACCAATGCACTTAACAATGAGCTTTTGAAAGTGGTAGTTGATGTGTCCATATTTTACACCTTTTTCATATCATCATGACACTGCATTCCATGCCATTTTCACATCCAAATCCCATATTTTCCTACAATATCACATTTCTGACATTATATTCAAGTTTCGTAGTATTTTATGAGTTTTCAAGGATTTTGGAGCGATTTGGGACCCGACATGGGTATGGACACATCTGAAACGCCCGTGAGCTCATTGGGGAAGCTCTACAGGAGTTCGCCGTGTTTTTGGGGCCATGGGAGGAGTGGAGGAGAGAAGGAGAGCTGCAGCTTCAGGAAATAAATTCCTAGGATGCTCGGTCGAGCAGAGCAGTTGCTCAGACCGAGCAGATGCAAATGCTAAGAGGAGGCTGATACGTCGATTGCTCGGACTGAGCACCTATAGTGCTCGGTCGAGCAGCCTTTCCCGACCAATCCAGCGCACGGCCCGAGCAAGATTTCAGCGACCGAGTCAGCTCTCTGCTCGGACCGAGCTGAGTTGACTCGGCCCGTGCAGGCAGAGTGGAGATTTTGGAGAAATTCGATTTATTGTTGTTCTCGGTCGAGCAGTACACTGCTCGGACCGAGCGGACGACCAAGCAACACACTGCTCGACCGAGTCGCCTACTCGGTCGACGACGCTGAGGCCATTTTTGGAAAGATCTTTCGCAGCGGCTGTTGCGCGATTTTTGGGGAGTGAAGTTTGGGAGCTGGCGACGTCGATGTGGGGCGAATTCATTCTAGTTTTTTGGAATACTTTTTGTTGAGGAGATTAGGAGAATTTTTGTTAGGTTTTAGATTAAACTTCTGAGTACTATTTGGATCAAATTCCTTGCGGAGATTGTTTTGCTACTGTATTTGGGAATTCTTATTCTTCTTTGGATCTATTGCTCGTCTATTTTCTCTATCTCTCCCTGTAAGTTCTCTATTTTTATTCTACCAATTTGTTATGATGTCTTCACCTCTAAAAGTCGAGTTTTTATTCGTGAATATTGCTATGAGTGAGTAGTCCTTTCTAGGGCTGATGGGTTAGCCCTAAGATCCTAGGGGGAAGACATACTGGATCCCTAGGTTGAATTAGGGATTTAGGGGAGTATTTCAGTCGATCCTACCGAATCCATAAATAACCCATACTGAGATCATGCATATGGTCTGTGGAATTGATGTGCTTAAGGGGTATCTTTGGGATTCGAATAGGGAAATCGGTGGATCCAACCAAGGCTCGTGACCATACCCAGCTCGTGCCTTGAGGGGATCCATCGGCGAACTATACCGCTACGTTGACGGCTACTACCATTGCGTCAATGAGAGATACCGAAATACCTCACAATTCTAGCCCACGAGAGTGGTACGAATTGGGATTAATCCCCTAACCCTAATGCAATGTAAGGATTATATTCCAAAACGTCGATCCCCGACAATCTTAGCGGTGATCCCTAAAGCCCTATTCCTTTTTATTATTAAAACAACAACAACACAACACCCAATTCTCTCAACCCGATAGCTATCTCACTTTACGATATAGAAGTGAACTGAGAACCCAAATACACTATCACCGTCCGTGTGGGATTCGATATCTTTTATACGACAACTTGACACCGTCCGCTTGTGGATTGAGCCCGAAATTGACACCTAGGGGCTCTACCACGCTTGGCGATCATGACACCGCCAGGTGTAATCTAGGTGTAGGTTTCAGGTATGTCAAGTTTTTGGCGCCGCTGCCGGGGACAGAAATAGGGTTATCTCAGGTTATTTTTATTTTCAGAAGTTTGCTAGAAACTATAATCATCTCTTATCTCTCCATCATTTTTATTCTTTTATTTATCACAGTTCTACTGACGGTATTTGTCTGAGTTTTGTTGGTGCATGAACACTCGCTTCGGGGCATCTACTAGAGAATTGTTATTCGATCCCGAGATCGAGAAAACAGCAAAGGCTTTGAGGGCCTCCAGTAGAAATCCATCTCTCTCTGCCCAGATGGCAGTCAACAATACTCCTCCTCATCCTCGCACCGGGTCCATCAAGGACCATACGAAGCCGATGTTTGGAAACAACTCATCCATCCTTAGACCGCAACTGGCGGCGGCGAGCTTCGAGCTAAAAATGGGGCTTATTAATTTGATGCAGCAGGATCCCTTTCATGGGCATCCTTATGAAAACCCCAACCACCACATCGATACCTTCCTTGCAAAGTGTGACACTTTCAAGGCGAATGATGTGAGTGATGATGCTGTAAAGCTGCGGCTTTTCACATTCACTCTGAGGGATAAAGCCTCGTACCGGCTCCGGGCCCATCCTACCAACCATTTCACCACATGTGAGAAGCTGGCACTTGCCTTCGTGGATAAGTTCTATCCACCCTCGAAGATGGTGTGAATCAGGGGAGCAATTTCAAACTTCAAACAACTTTCCCAAGAGTCACTCTATGAGGCATGGGAGAGGTTTAAGGACCCCCAACATCAATGTCCTCACCATGGGATTCAGCCTTGGGATTTGGTGCAGAGTTTTTTACAACAGATTGCAGTCTAGCACCACGATGATTATAGATACTACGGCGCAAGGCGCCTTACTTGACAAGTCTCCTAAAGAGGCCATAGACTTGCTGGAGCATTTGGCGGCTAACAATCAGCAACAGAGTGAAGAAAGAACCATCGTGACCCGGACCCCTGAGGTCAAAGTTACTAGCCATTTGAACTCTCACATCGAGACCTTATGCAAACAAGTGGCCAGGATTTAACAGCGCTTAGATTCCATCCCTGCATCCACCAGCTCATCTACTTATCATCCTACAGAGGATATGCAGATCAGGGCTACATTCATGGTGAACCACATTATGATGGCACCGAATTGTCTGAATCTGTGCAATACGTCCAAGGAGAGGGACGAAATCAATGGCAACATCCTGTTGCTTGGAATCATTCGGGATTCTCTTATGGGAATCCAAGTGGAAGGCTGCAACCTCCACAATTTCAGAGACCGCCAACCCCTCCTCAGCAGCAACAGAGTCAGCAACAGAGCGGGTTTAGGCCAGCGGGGCCTTATCGCCCTCCAGGCTATAAATTCAACCGGTCAGCTCAGCAGGGCTATGCGCCAACCCCGCCTCGGTCAAATCTGGAGGCCACATTGGAGACCTTTATGAGTGGTTAGGCTCGGTTCAACCGGGACACTTCCACCCAGTTCAAGAGCATAAATACTACACCAGATGAACTGAGGGGCCAGATGTCCCAACTCTTGAAGAACCAGGGGAGGTTGCCCTCGCAACCGGAGACAAACCCAAGGGCCCAAGCTCATGTTGTGGTTTCTGTTACCACACATGGTGGACGGGTGACTGACCCCGTTATGGTCCCGGTGTTGAACAATGAGAGAGTTACTACTGAAGAAGCTGTTGTTGACTGTGATAGAGACGAGGCTGTTGAAGAGCCTATAAATATCGAGGAGAAGGCAGACCTGCCATCCATCACACTTACTACTACGCTGCCTCTTGTTGATGTTACAAAGAGCAAAGCTACCCGACCTCCCCCGCCATACCTACAGAGGTTGGCCCTGGCCAAGATGGAGAAGAAATACTCCAAGTTCATGGAGTTGCTGAAGGGAATCCAATTGAACATACCGTTCATGGATGCTATTACGAAGATCCCCATCTACGCCAAGTTTTTAAAAGATCTGATCACGGGAAAGAGGAAGCTTGAAGAGATAAAGCTTATGGAGGACTCTACCTCCGTTATCAAGAATCATCTCCCCCAGAAGCTGCCAGATCTAGGGAGCTTCACCATGCCATGCTCCATCAGATGGATGCCCATCAGCCAGGCTTTGATTGATCTGGGGGCTAGCATCAGTTTGATGCCCCTTTCTATTTTCAAGAGATTGCAGACTGGAAGCGAACTTGAGTCGACAAATATGTCCATCCAACTTGCGGACCATTCGATCACCTACTCGGTGGGCATAGCCAGGGATATCATTCTCCAGATACCCCCTGGGTTATGTGTTCCTGTTGACTTCATCATCATGAATATGCCCGAGGGAGGGAGCTCCTAGCTTATACTCGGCCGCCCCTTCATGGCGACGGCATGTGTTCTGATCGATGTCTGAGAAGGGAATATCTCTCTGAATGTGGGAAACATCGAAGCTGAATTCCGGATGCAGAAGCCAATGAGAGAGCATGCTCATGAGGAAGGGGCCAGCTATTTAGAGCTTCTGGAAGATCAAGCTGTTGAAGATTTTGTTGAGTATTGGACTCCCCGGATTTGGTTTTGGATGATGAGCAAACATAAATAAATCGTGAACTAACAATTTGTGAGCGCAGTTATGGAGATCGTCACCAAAATACCACGTACAACAAAAGCGACGTCTCAAGACTTCTCAATATGCGTGATCGTGTGCCTGGAGCTTCGTTGAAGCTCAAGGAGCAATATTGAAGTCAAGAGGAATGAAGATTGAAGCTTTGAAAGACGGATCGTAAGGTTTATTTTATAGTCTTCTAGCTTCATAGATTAGAATGTTAAGCCTTGAGTAGGACTTACCTTATAAACTTCATTTCGCTCATATCTTAGAGCTAGGATTATCATAGAAGCCATTAGAAACTTTCCCGAAGCCTATCGCTCTTTCCCTCGGCTTCGAGTGCATGTTAGTTGGTTCATGAAGAGTCACCAACCGACTAGATGACGATCTAGTCGGTCGGAAACTCTACTTAAACCGACTAGTTTGCATTCTCTAATTCAGCTCTTTCTATGACTACAGTTAGTCGGTCAAAGAAGAGTCACCGACCGACTACATGACGATCTAGTCGGTCAGTAATCCTTCTTAGACCGACTAGTTGTGTTCACTCATTTTCAGCCTGAGCTACTGTTTCGAGTTAGTCGGTCAAAGAACGTTTACCGACCGACTAGTTGAGAAACTAGTCGGTCAGCATTTGTTCTTAAACCGACTAAGTCATCTTGAAGTCAACCTATTCCTTTTCCACGTTAGTCGGTCCAAGAACATTCACCGACCGACTAGTTGAGAAACTAGTCGGTCGGCAAGTCTTCTTAGACCGACTAGTTGTCTTTGCCTGGAACTTCACCTTTTGGCTGTTCACCTCTTAGTCGGTCTACGTTGTATCACCGACCGACTAGTTGATGAACTAGTCGGTCAGTGATCCTTCTTTGACCGACTAGTCTGGTTCAGAAAAGAGCCGTTGGGATCTTTTTGAACTCGTTTTTCCTTGCCCCTATAAATAGAATCCTGATTCATTTCTTGAAGGGGTTAAGCAACATATTGGAGATATTTTCAGATCAAAAGAGAAGAGCTATCAACTCTATTTCCAAGCTCTCTCTTCTCACAAGAATCTCTCCCTCAAGTTCTTGAGTCCTAAATCCTCAAGAGAGATTCTCTCCATTGTGAGCCATTCAAGCTAGAAGCTTGATTCTAGGTCACCATCTCCACCCTAGGCTTCCATTGCTGGTCATCTTCTTGAAGCTAGGGTTTGGTGCCATCTTCCTCCATCAAAATCCTCTTTGCCCTAATTTGGTAAGAAATCTCAAGGCATAGGTATTTTGTTGGTAAGCATTTCATTTCAGTTTTATTTGAATTGTATACTCTCGGTTGTGAGAGTTTTGCGTGATCCCGGGTTGTGGGAGTCACGGTCATCGATTGTAGGTCGATTGCACTTGTGAGGTTTTCGCAAGTGTTCATATTGGAAATCTTGAGTTAGGGTTTCTAACTCAAGTATCCGGAAGGGATCCGGGTGGTTGGGACGTAGGATCACCGGGAACAAGTCGGGGAGACTTGGGTGGATCCGAACCCATTAAACCATTGTGTTTGCGTTTGTATTATTTCTTGATTATAGTTATTCCGCATCGTTGTTTGTTAATTGCACGATAATTAGGAATAACACTCCTTATTATTTAAAAGTACTATTCACCCCCACTCTAGTACATGTGCAGTAGCTTCCCAGGGCACTACAATTGGTATCAGAGCCAAGTTCAAAGCTACACATAGCCAAAGTTCAAAGCTATGACGAACAATGACTACAACGTCTTCAGGAACCGCGATGGAGCTTCTTCAGTTATGGAAGGACTATCCTCCGTCAGGCCTCCTCACTTCAACGGTACCAACTACGGGTACTGGAAATGCCGGATGCAAATTTTCCTCCAGAGCGCTTCACTATGGAGAGCCACCATGATGGAGTATGTCGAGCCTTCCGAAGAAAATTTCGCTAAGTGGACTCCCGCGGAGGTCGCCGCGGAAGTAGCAAATGCCAAGGCCATGAATGCCTTGAATTGTGCGTTGGAGCCCGAGGACTTCAACAAGATATGCACATGTAAGAGTGCATATCAAATATGGAACCAACTCCTCATATTGCACGAAGGATCGAGTACGGTAAAAGATTCTAAACTCGTCGTTGCTAATAAAGAATTTGAGTTGTTTCATATGGAGCAGGGTGAAACCATGAAGGAATATTACGCTCGCTTCGTGGATATATCTAACGACTTGGAAGCTCTTGGGAAGGTCTATACCCAAAAGGAGAAAGTTGCGAAGATTATCGACGGTCTTCCATCATGTTGGGAAAAGCGTACCTACGCCATCGAGGAAGGTAATGACATGAATAAATATACCGTCGTACAACTAATGGGTACCTTGTTGTCTTATGAGGTACGCAAGGATAGTAAGCTCCGGATGAGGGAAAAGATGAAGGCGTACTTGAAGCAAGACGAGCCAAAGAAAAAGGGAATTGCATTCAAGGCCGCTCCATCTACCGATGATGAAGAAACGGAAGACGAATTGGACATGGAATCCATTGCCCGTATGGCAAGGAAGTTCGATCGATTCCTCCGAGAAGGTATATCTTTGAATAAATCTAAAGTTAATTCGACTAATGCTTCTACTCCCGTGTGTTATAAATGCAACAAGCCAGGACACATCAAACCGGATTGTCCTCTCTACAAACACAAGGAGAAGGGGAAAGCATCTAAGTACGACAAGTCGAGAAAGCACAAGAAAGGGCTTGTTGGCACATTCACCGACTCCGAAGAGGATTCCTCAAGTGGAGAGTCGGATGATGGAAGAGTGGAGAAAGCAAAACTTTGCTTCATGGCTAATGAGGCAAAAGATCGAAAGTCCTCATTTGATGATAGCGAGGATGAAAG
This sequence comes from Scilla litardierei, assembly GCA_030789695.1. Taxonomy (NCBI): domain Eukaryota; kingdom Viridiplantae; phylum Streptophyta; class Magnoliopsida; order Asparagales; family Asparagaceae; genus Scilla; species Scilla litardierei. The sequence continues at coordinate 529,837,234 of CM061142.1, forward strand.
CGAGGATGGTAGCGAGGATGAAAACGGAGAACCTACTATTGATGAAATGAGGTTAGCAAACCAAGAAATTTGGTCTAAATTTACTAAATTAGTAGATAGATATAATAAGACCAAAGATGAACTTGTTAGCCTCCAAACCTCTCCTAAGTCTACCATCACCAAAAATGACACCATTGTTGAGACACTTGCCAATGAGAAAGCAAGTTTGCTTACTCATAATGGCTTGTTGAGAAATGAGGTGAAGTCCCTCAAATCTCAACTTGAGCATGTTCTTGTTGAGGATTCGGATGAACATGTGATAGCGGATTTGACGTCTCAAAACTCAACTTTGAGTATTGAGAATAAGAATCTCAAATCACGTGTTTATGCACTCACATCGCAAGTATCCACTTTGGATGCTTCTTTGCATTCTCTCAAAGAGAAGTATGAGTGCACGTTAGGCCGTATCAATGATTTCAATAGAGGTAAGGGCCATTTGGATAATATCCTAAATGACTTACTTCCGGCCAAACACCACATTGGCTTGGGGTATAAGATGGGAGACTCATCCAAATCGTCTACAACCTTTGTTAGGCCTACCTCCGACGCCTCAACAAGTGGGAGCAAACTCCCCATTGGTAGTTCTCCTACCAATAGTGCTTCCACTTCGTACACACCCCCGATTGGAAAGAAACCCACTTTGGGTAGACCTCCAAAGAGGGGTCATGCATTTTTGTACTCACATGCTATGCCACGTAGGAACACACATCCTACTCCACCGGTGCATGCTAATATTAATGATGATTTTTATGCTCCGCATCCACGAGCACGTGCGAACACTCATATGAGACACCCACATGCACGTAATCATCCTCATGCACATCCTAATGCTTATGTTCAAACATCTCATCCACATGTGCATGCCTTCTCTCATAATCATCCTCATGCATACACACCTCATGCTTATCCACGTATGTATGCTACACCATATCATGGATCTCGTGCTCATCATAATGCTATTTCTAGATCTCATGCTCCTAGGCCACATGCACCACATAGAAATCAACCTTTTGTGCATGCAACCACTAGGAAGAGGGTTCCCAAAATGTACACTATTTGGGGTCCCAAGAACACTAGCGATGATGCTATGAATGTTTATGTGCAATCCTATATTAGTGATGTTATTTTGAATGATGATTATGTTGGAAAGTCAAGTTCCTCTTGGACTTGGTTTCCGAAGGGTTAGTTCCTTTAACTCTTCAATGCTTGGTACCATGAGTCTATGATAATGTTATGGGTACCAAGGCATATGTTTATCAAATTGATTTTGATTATATTAATTTACGGGTTACAATAATTTTTATTTCGTATTTCAAATTTGTTGTCTAACCCATTGGATCCAAAAGGATTTTTGGATACCAAAATGAAGTTTTTCTAGGTTCAATCCACCGTGGGATACCAACCCTACCAACTCCTTGTTTTGCGAAGACTTTCATTCAAACGGAGTTGATGGTGCTTAGGTAATGCACCAATGTAGGGGGAGCTTAATGTTGTAAGTATGATATTACATTTGGTATCCATGAGGGTTGAATGCATGCTTGGTTAGAATCTATTTCTTTACATTGGTATCACTTTGTTTCTCCTAGCATGATAGAATTGTGAATGCCATAAATACTTTGAAATTCATATCTATTTTTGGAATGACATGTTTTTTTAAAGTTATTATGATGTTTTTCGTATTACTTTTATCACTTTGTCACTTCTTATCGCGCACTTCACTTAGTTTTGATGTGCTCTTACTTTATGTTCATTTTCGATCGATATTGTGACATTTGATATTCTTTAATGTGCACCACTCTTCTGATGGTTCATTCCTTTGTGCACATTTTATGTATGTCTCTGATATTGATTTCGTCGCTCGACGATTTATTTTGATTCAATAGCTTTAGTTGTATGAAAACATAGAATTGTTTTCCATGCGCTAAAATAGCTATAAATGTTGATATTGGAGAGTAAATTCACTTCATCAATAAGTGAATTTACATTTGATATTTTGATGATTTAAGTTTTCGATTCTCGACTATGGTCTCATTGACACGCTTTGATTTTATTCGAATTTTATTTTGGTGTCATATGAAACGTGGTCGTATTCTTAGACTCCCATGCTTAATGAATTATTTGGACATGAATTATTGTCATTGGCTTCCTCCCGCTCTTTTTGGATTATGTCAAAGGGGGAGAGATATAATAATGGCATAATAATGGCATGTGCTAAATGATAATTTACCATGAATCTAATTTGATATGTTAGATTCAGGGGGAGTTAAGATATAAAAATGGATTATAAATCCTAAATCTCAAATATTGGATTTGCATTTTTACTTTCCTCGTCTGCTTGATGTATGTGCTTATTATTTCATATGGAACTAATGTGTCATCAATGCAGGGGGAGTAAGTATATTTCATTTAGTTCATTATTTCTGATTATTATGTATGTTGGTTTGTCATCACCAAAAAGGGGGAGAATGATGAGTATTGGACTCCCCGGATTTGGTTTTGGATGATGAGCAAACATAAATAAATCGTGAACTAACAATTTGTGAGCGCAGTTATGGAGATCGTCGCCAAAATACCACGTACAACAAAAACGACGTCTCAAGACTTCTCAATATGCGTGATCGTGTGCCTGGAGCTTCGTTGAAGCTCAAGGAGCAATATTGAAGTCAAGAGGAATGAAGATTGAAGCTTTGAAAGACGGATCGTAAGGTTTATTTTATAGTCTTCTAGCTTCATAGATTAGAATGTTAAGCCTTGAGTAGGACTTACCTTATAAACTTCATTTCGCTCATATCTTAGAGCTAGGATTATCATAGAAGCCATTAGAAACTTTCCCGAAGCCTATCGCTCTTTCCCTCGGCTTCGAGTGCATGTTAGTTGGTTCATGAAGAGTCACCAACCGACTAGATGACGATCTAGTCGGTCGGAAACTCTACTTAAACCGACTAGTTTGCATTCTCTAATTCAGCTCTTTCTATGACTACAGTTAGTCGGTCAAAGAAGAGTCACCGACCGACTACATGACGATCTAGTCGGTCAGTAATCCTTCTTAGACCGACTAGTTGTGTTCACTCATTTTCAGCCTGAGCTACTGTTTCGAGTTAGTCGGTCAAAGAACGTTTACCGACCGACTAGTTGAGAAACTAGTCGGTCGGCATTTGTTCTTAAACCGACTAAGTCATCTTGAAGTCAACCTATTCCTTTTCCACGTTAGTCGGTCCAAGAACATTCACCGACCGACTAGTTGAGAAACTAGTCGGTCGGCAAGTCTTCTTAGACCGACTAGTTGTCTTTGCCTGGAACTTCACCTTTTGGCTGTTCACCTCTTAGTCGGTCTACGTTGTATCACCGACCGACTAGTTGATGAACTAGTCGGTCAGTGATCCTTCTTTGACCGACTAGTCTGGTTCAGAAAAGAGCCGTTGGGATCTTTTTGAACTCGTTTTTCCTTGCCCCTATAAATAGAATCCTGATTCATTTCTTGAAGGGGTTAAGCAACATATTGGAGATATTTTCAGATCAAAAGAGAAGAGCTATCAACTCTATTTCCAAGCTCTCTCTTCTCACAAGAATCTCTCCCTCAAGTTCTTGAGTCCTAAATCCTCAAGAGAGATTCTCTCCATTGTGAGCCATTCAAGCTAGAAGCTTGATTCTAGGTCACCATCTCCACCCTAGGCTTCCATTGCTGGTCATCTTCTTGAAGCTAGGGTTTGGTGCCATCTTCCTCCATCAAAATCCTCTTTGCCCTAATTTGGTAAGAAATCTCAAGGCATAGGTATTTTGTTGGTAAGCATTTCATTTCAGTTTTATTTGAATTGTATACTCTCGGTTGTGAGAGTTTTGCGTGATCCCGGGTTGTGGGAGTCACGGTCATCGATTGTAGGTCAATTGCACTTGTGAGGTTTTCGCAAGTGTTCATATTGGAAATCTTGAGTTAGGGTTTCTAACTCAAGTATCCGGAAGGGATCCGGGTGGTTGGGACGTAGGATCACCGGGAACAAGTCGGGGAGACTTGGGTGGATCCGAACCCATTAAACCATTGTGTTTGCGTTTGTATTATTTCTTGATTATAGTTATTCCGCATCGTTGTTTGTTAATTGCACGATAATTAGGAATAACACTCCTTATTATTTAAAAGTACTATTCACCCCCCCTCTAGTACATGTGAAGTAGCTTCCCAGGGCACTACAGATTTCACTTCTGAGGGGGTCATGAAGGACCCAGTGAAAACAGGGATTGACGATGATGGCGACCCAACCTACCACAAACCGGTCGTCGCATACATCCGAGTGTTGGATGAGGAACTTCTAAATCATTCTCCAAATCATGAAGAACCGCAGGCCATAGGCTATTAGAGGGAGAAGATTGAAGTAGGCGGATACCAAGTGCCACCGGATTGCACAATTGGAAAGAACGATGTGCGACCTCCACGCGCACCAAACGACAACTGATAAATCAAAGGGAGTTAAGCTCATGACTAAAAACGAGCGCTTATTAGGAGGCAACCCAATTTTTTTGTATCTTGGATTTTCTTTTTAAATTTTTTTTATTTCACCTATTTTAGAAAACCAAACAAAAACGTAAAATTATAAAACCACAAAAATTTGATGAGTTCATCTTTTGTACAGGTTGGACATGAGGGGGCATGCAAATCGACAATTCTAAACGGAGGAAGCTGGAGGAGATAACCAAATTTGAGAAGAAAACAAAAGAGAAATGAGCAAAAAGGAGACACAGCTGACTCGACCGAGCAGATATACTGCTCGGTCGAGCAGTGTAGGGACGAGAATCAAGGGCAAAATTTTTGCTTTGTCTACATGGCCCGGTCCGAGCAGACATCTACTTGATCGAGCAGTCAACTGCTCGATCGGATTGCACAGGCTCTTGGAGAATTGGAGAAATCATCACTCTGTCTACATGGCCCGAGCACATCTTGCTCGGTCCGAGTGATGATCTGATCAACCGAGCATTATACTGCTCGGTTGAGCATATGAGGGAGTCTCTTAAACTTTGTATTTTTCGTGTCTGACCGGGTCGAGCAGCCTCGCTGCTAGACCGAGTCAGTCTACCCTTTATTTCGTGGGCCCCACTGCCGAACGTGTTAGGTTTTTAACCCAACTTGTTTTTACTTTCACCCTAAGCTCTTCAAAAAAAATCACCTAAGCTCTAAAAATTACCTAAGCTCCCTAACCTAGCCTGAGCACCCTACCTCCCCACTACTTAATCTCCTCGTCGATGTCGCCCTCCACCCACTCCACCGCCTGCACCGCCTCTCCAGCCTCCCCATCTCCGGTCAGCCCATCTCTCTCTTTCTCTCTCTCTCCCCCCTGTCTTCCTCCCTCTTCCCCCCGTCCTCCCTTCTAATTGACAACCATCGCCGACGGCGCCGCCCAGCCACCGACCTCAAAACCCCCCCAACGCCTAAGCCTCCATCCCCCAACACCTATCCCCCTCTCTTATTGGATCGTACACAGCCCCCAACGCCTGTTGCCGATGCCCAAAGCCGCCCCCTCTGCTCGTTCGAGCACTCAAATTACTCGAACGAGCAGCCATCCCTCTCGCCAAAATCCCACAACTGATAGAGCACACTAGTGCTCGGTCAAACTTTTGAAGCGAGCAGATTGCTCGGACCGAGCAGTACTTCTGCTCGGACGAGTGACGTGCGTTTATATTTCACATATTCATGCACGTTTTCTTTTGTGTTTTTCCATTGTTTTCCGCCGTCTTGTATTCGGTTTCTCGTGTTTTCTTGTTTTCTTTCACTTTTTCGTGTTTTTTGTATTTTGTAGGAGTTTACCGGCGTAGGGGACATATAACGATGATATCATGAGTCTCCGGAGCAACAGGAGGAGTCACGCATGATCCAGGGGGTCAAACGATGAAGATCGCATCTTTCAGCCCCTCACCCGACCAGTTGGTAACTTCCAACCGATCGGGTGATGCACGCGTGCACCACCCGGACACAAGCTGAAGCGTACGGAAAGTCAATCGGTCGGTTCAGAGGCCGGTTCAAACACCCCAACTCTCTGGATTTTTGATGATGAATGCCAACCGATCGGGTGACCTTCACCCGATCGGTTCACCTGTAGCCGATTCTCCGAAGCTGAGACACGGAGAGCTCAACCGACCGGTTCACCCGACGGCACGAAGATCCAACCGATCAACTTCAACCCTCAACCGACCGTGCCATGTGACCGGGTGAAGTCCCGTGCTGAACTGCCGAAGAAACGAAGCAGGTCACCCGATCGGTTGACTTTTCAACCGATCGGGTGATATCGTATTCTATATATAAGACCCCTAGTTTTTCCAGAAACTGGAGTTGTTAATTTTTGCTGTTTTTTCTCTCTCTTGACGGCTGTAATTTTTCAGATATTTGTAATTTTTCTGATCTTTGTTAAACTTTAATATAGTGTTATTAGCATTGCTCTTAATGCTTTTCAATCGCCTGATCATGTTTCTAACGGTCGATTTCTATTTAGATCGCTTTCTAGTAAATATGTGTGAGTAGTTCCAAAATCTGGGATTTTGGTGGAAACCCCTTCGTGGGTTCTTCCCGATGCGTCCATAGGACTAGGAAATCGATAGGGATTAGGAATCTAACGGTTACGCTGGGTGTTTTATTGTCATCGGCGGGAAAAAGACAGCCTTTGACCGTTGGGCCAAGGGGGAATAAACTTGGTGGTTGACTCCCTAGCCATAGCTCACGCCCTTAGCGTAGACGTTGAATCCTAGCGCGCGGGAGCGGCAGGATGAGACATTGGGAGTTATCGTTGCGAGCTTAGTGCTCCCAGAGTCGGTCAGTGTTAATGGACATGGGAATGCCCACTGACCGAAACTGGGAAGTCCGGCGTATCATCCTGGGCACCGATCGGAATATCGGGCCCATGGGACGCTGGTATCACTCTTAGAGGCAACGTCTCACCGTTAGACCCTAATTCCGATCGCTATCCTACCCGTAGGCCATATCGGCGAGAATCGCACGATAGGGTGGAAACCAAAGTCCCGGGTTTTCCCTTTATATTGTTTATCCCTCGCATTCTATTTTTCATGACAACCCATCATCCGATTTGGGCTAGCTCGCCCATGGGGTTAATCCGATCCTACTTGACACAAGCACAACCACGCCTCCCTGAGTTCGACCCCTAAGCCACATTACAGCACCATGCGCTTGCGGTTACAAATATTTAAACCTCATGCCCCCAATTGCACACATCTGACGCACAAAGCCGGGGGGACGTCAAGATTTATGGCGCCGTTGCCGAGGAGGCAACATGCTTGTTATTTTAGGATTTCATGAACCCTTGAGTCTAGCTCACATCCCTACCTCGCGATAATTTTCGCATTCTTCTTTCTCCATTTCTATTTTATTTTCTTATTTTTATTTTTATTTTTTTTTATTTCATCTGTTTCTTTCCCACTTTTTGCTTCACGGGTGTTTGTTGTTTTTAATGCGCAGGAGTTCAAGAAGTCTCGATGACTTGATTCCCGTTGACCCTGAGATAAACACCACCCTAAGGCGTCTTTTCGTAGAGAAGCGAAGAAGAGATGATCCTGAAACCATGGGGGAGAACACCCCACCTCGCAAGTCCCTGCTTGAGTACTCGATGCCATCCATCGAGTCCACCTCCGCCATCCGTCCTCCTGCTATTACGACGCAAAGCTTCGAGCTTAAGCCATCCTTGGTGACTTGGATCCAACAGGATCAATTCTCGGGGGCACCCATGGAGAGCCCCATTGAACATTTGGACTCCTTCTTAGAGAAATGTGACACCTTCCGGATAAATGGTGTCACAACTGAGGCGATCTGTCTGAAGCTATTCCCCTTCTCTCTGCGAGATAAGGCCAAGCTGTGGCTTAGGGGGAAGGACCCAAATACGTTCAACACCTGGGAGAAGCTTTCAAATGCTTTTCTGACGAAGTTCTTTCCTCCGGGAAGACCATGAAGATGAGGAGTGAGATCTCCTCCTTCTCCCAGGCCAGCCTCGAGTCCATGCATGAAGCTTGGACGAGATAAAAGGAAATGCAGCGAAGATGTCCCCACCATGAGCTCCCCAAGTGGCAGATCATAAATCTGTTCTATAATGGGTTGAGGGACGATTTGAAATCTTCCATGGACGCCGCGGCTGGAGGGTCCTTTATGTCAAGAAGCGAAGAAGATGCCGGACAGATTCTGGAAAATATGGCATCAAACAATGAGCGGTGGTGTGACGAGAGAGCCACACCTAGATCTTGGGGTATCCATAGGGTCGAGGACGTCTACAAATTATTCAGCAAGTTTTACTTACTGTCGACCTAGATCTCTGCTTTGATGGTAGGCACCGGTCGCGCCAGAGAACAACAGATTGCTGCGATGGAATCCGAAGTCTTTGGAGGATTCGACGGTGGTGACATCTCACCACCGTTGGACCAGGCGAGCGCGTTATTTTACAATCCTACGGGGAATGCGCCTTTTCCACCACGAACCAACTCTAACCTGGCCTACTCTCCAAACAACCTAAATCATCCCAACCTTAGTTACCGGGCACCGTATCAGCAGCAGCCGCCTCAGAAGCAGCAACAACAGATATATCAGCCGGCTAGGCCTCAGCAGCAGCAGTTTCAGCAGCAACAATTTCAGCAGCAACAACCTCCACAACAATATCAGTAATATGCTTCTATGAATCAGTAACCAGTTCAGCAGCAACAGCAATATGGCCAACAGAGGGCCATCTCTCCGGTTGAGTCCCTATTGACTCAATATATATCCAACCAGGAGAAGACAAATCTGACGCTGGAAATGGGACACCGGGCTCTCACGGACCAAGTAACCCAGCTGGGGTTACAAGTGGCGAACCTTTCAAGGTCGCAAAACTTATTGCCGCCACAACCGGAGGTGAACCCGAGGGGAGCAAATCATACCTTGGCACTCACGCACAAGCATGCGAACGTATCTGCTATCGTCTTGAGGAGCGAAACACAAATCCCCACTAGAGTGACCCCAAAGGAACCGGAAGCACCATTGGTCGTGGAGCGACTGATTGAAAAGTTGAATGACGCAGGTGCTTCATCGCCAAAGCCAACTACTCCGGAGGAAATCTATGAAGAGGAGAAGAAAAAGGATGGGGAAGGGAACCTCAGAGTGTTCAAGTCCGTTGTGCCTTTTACAAAACGGTTAGCCCAAGCCAAAATAGACGAGAAGTATGGCAAATTATTTGCCATGGTCAAAGATCTAAGCTTGCAAATCCCCTTCCTTGAAGCTATAGAGACCATACCATCCTACATGAAATTCCTTAAGGATTTGGTGACAAAGGGTTCTAGAAAGGAGAAGGTCGTTCTGACGGCAGAATGTAGTGCTCTTATCCAGCGAGCAAACCCTCCTAAGCTTAAAGACCTGGGGAGCTTCTCTATCCCTTGTGCGATCGGGGAGGTAAAGATACATCGTGTGCTCGTCGATCTTGGAGCGAGCGTCAGTTTGATGCCCTTGTCGCTGTATAGGAGGATAGGGATGGGTGACTTGGAGCCCACCGGAATGACCCTACAGCTTGCAGACAGTTCGGTAAAATATCCGGTGGGGGTTGTAGATGACCTCCCTGTCAATGTTAGAAGGGTGCATGTGCATGTGGACTTCGTTGTCATGGACATGCCTGAGGATGCACACACCTCCATCATTCTTGGACGGCCTTTCATGGCCACTGCCGGCATATTAATCGATGTGAAGAATGGGAAACTTTCCCTTAACGTCGGCACCGAAAAAGTCGAGTTTGACTTGGGGTTGTCGATGAAACACCCCGATCCCCCGGATGATCCAAGATGCAATGTGCATGGAGTTAGAAGAAGAGAGAGCTGTGGAGGAAAGCTCCTGGGAAATTCTTTCGAGAAATCCCCTCGATAGCTTGGGGGACTCCGAAGAACCAGTCGGCCCGAAAAAGAATGATGGTGCTGGGATAACGGATGCGGCACGCACGATACCTCCCAGATTCCCAAAGACTCCTCCTACGAGGAGAAAAGGCAAAGAGCCCATGGGGCTCACCGGGGATGAGGTCCGGATCCTTAAACGAGTGGCGGTGGACGCCAATATGAGGGAGAAGCCCCCGGACCCCGTCGACAGAGGGAGAGTCGTCGAACAAGTTTTATTGTCTCCACCGACTACGCCAAGAGATACCAGCTCTGAAGCTGAAGCGATGCCATACTTTGGGCATCACCTTTATCGCCCACCTTGAACATCATCTACGGGCGTCGAGCTAACAATGTTAAACAAAAGCGCTTCATGGGAGGCAACCCATGCTTTAAACCTTTGTTTCCAATTTTAGGATTATTTTTAACTTTATTTTATCTATTTTAATAAATAAATCCAGCCGCAAGAACTTCCGTTGAGGGACTTAGGCCATTTGTGGACTTTTGCAGAAAACAAGGCCCCAACCAATCGGTTGATAACTCACCCGATCGGTTGGGATGTATCAGCTGATGGCCGTATCAGTCACTCAATGAACCGATCGGGTGAAGACATGTGAGACCGATTGGCAGACCGGGTGAACTGGGGCTGAAGTCTCGGGAATTTTTGGGAAATGATCAACCGATAGGTTGATACGAAGCGTGATCGGGTGGAAGACCGGGTGAGCTGTACTAAACTTTCGGGAAAATGTGTGAAGCGGTGAACCGATCGGTTGAGTTATCAATCGATCGGGTCACCTGTAGCCAACTTTTCAGCAATAATTTCGACCTAAACGTCAACCGATCGGGTGACATTTCACCCGATCAGTTCGACTTAAAATCATATATATACGCGCTCTCCGCCCGTTCGTTCCCCCCTCGCCTGATTTCGAATTTCCCGTCGCCATTTTGACTCCTCCGCCTTCGACCAACCTAGTTCTTCCTCTCAGCCGACCCTAATCGATCTCTCCCATCTCCTTTTCCATCTCTCCATCGATTTCTCCCCCTTCCTCTTCGATTTCACCCGCACACAAAGCCCTAATTTTCGCCCATCCCCCCCATTTTCGAAATTTACCGAAAGGATTCGCCGCGGCTTCACACGTGTTCCTGTTGCATTGCGTTAGGGCGTCTACGAGCAACGATCTTCATCTCAATTAGGTAACCTCGCTCCTTAGCTTAATTTCATTTATTTAGCCCAAGAATTTCATTTTGCTCGTTTGCCGCGTTAGTGTGTATTCATCGTATTTTGCATACACTCACACACACGCGACTCCTGCACAATGCCTCCTCGCCGCGCTAAACCCACCGACGCCAGCACTTCCAACCATAGACCCACCCGTCGTGCTCACCGCACACAATCCTCCACCCAACCCACCACCGCCACCAATTCATCCACCACCCCACGCCCCTCTGACCCCGTTTACATTGGCAATGCCGAATACGAGGTGTCATTCCATGACGATGACCAAGCTGACAGGTTCATGTCCATGCTCCTCCTAGCTAGAGTTAGTGGTCAGGCAACTCAGCAGTCAGTCGAGCGCGACCTGCCCGTCCTTCAAAGCCTCATTCGTCACATTTGCACTGACTCACCCGATGTCTCCGAGCTTCACATCCCACCCCCACCACTCCTGGTCCTCAGCACAGGCCCCTATCACCACCCCCAGAGGGTGGTGCCTCTGCTTGATATTTTCCCTTCCTGCTTTTGCCTCCCCCTATTTTTAGTGCCCATCTGTCTTTGCGGGGCTCCGCTTTACCTCAGTTAGGGGGAGGACCCATTCACGCATCTGGTCCCTTCCTTTTTTTATTTTTTATTATTGTTATTTCCATTCATTTCTTTTATTGACCTCCCCCTTGCTTATCTCTGCATTTTCACGATTATATCATCTTGCTAGAATTGTCACATCTAGCTTGGGGGAAGTCAAATTTTTCTGTGTGCTGTCGTGTGTTGTTTTTCTTTCTGTGTTTGTTTCTTTGTCATGTCGTGTGATTTTCCTTTCTTTTTATTTATTTTTATTTTCTGTTTATATGTCGCGTGGTGTTATTTTTATTTTTATTCTTATTTTCAGTTTCGTTTGTGTGATTTTCTAGTCTTTCGTGTCTTTTTGTGTCGGTGCGTATTCCCCCCCTTTTCTTTGCCCTCCTGTATTCACTTTTATTGCATTAAGGGCAATGCAAACTTCAGCTTGAGGGAGTCGCACTTTGTGCGTCATTTGAGTCTTTCTTTTTCGTTTTTGAGTCTTTTTCATCGTGTTTTTATTTTTTCTCTTCTTCTTTTTCATCTCCTTATCCTAGAGATGAACCCTATGATGAATTGCCACAAAATCACACACACCTAGCATGGCATCGATAATCACATTCACTAACCCTAGGAAGTCGAGTCCTCTTGCATTTCATGCATCATGGGTCCACTTTGCTTTTTTATGAGTCGTGTGTCGTGCCTAGCTGTTTGGTGTGCTTCTACTTTGTGATTTTATTTTATATACCTGTCTAGGAATGACCCCCAGATTATCATGTTTCGATTTGAATATGCGGTATTTGCTTCTCCTATCTGCTTCTATATGAATGAATATATATATCGTATGCTTCATTTTGCATGTGTCGGGATTCCACAGTTAGGACTAGGATAACCCATTTAGCCTACGCTCTGATTAGTGAAATATCTCCCTTGCCCAAGTGTTTAGAATCCGATTTCTTTTTTGTTTTACTTGGTGCAAATCCCCTCGTCATGTACCGTTCTCCCACTTGGGAGAGTACACATGTGTATAGCCAAAAACCCAAAAATTCCAAAAAAGAGGAAAAACCCAAAAAGAAAAGAAAAGAGAAAATTGTATAGCCAAAAAGCCAAAAAATACATATATCCAAAACCCAAAAAAAATATGAGTGTGAATATTTTCCTACTAACCGAGAATAAAGGGAAGGCGAGAATTTGCACCGAGTGTTCTACTCCACATCATCTCAACCCCCATCGATTTCGAAAACACTTGGAATAGGGAATTCTAGCTATTATCTAGGTGATAGTGTGGTGATGTCCGAGCCCCTAGCTGTGGAGTCCATGACGCATGATGCATCTCTATTCTCATACTATTCTCTTGCATGCTTGAGCCATATATTCACTGCTATTCCTAAATCGAATCGATATTTGGGTCATTGCTTGGATTTGTGTATATGGAGCTTATTACACAATGTAGATAGTGGCACCGATTGCTAGCACACGACCACACTCACTCGCGCTTCACGGCGTGGGCCCACGGCACTTGTCTGGACTCGTATTCCTCGGTTTAGTGGTGTGATTTGGCGTTTGTTAGCTTGGTGTGTGTTTTGATTTTGCTGGCTCTGACGGGCGTTTTAGGATTGTCTGTTTTCTCCTTTCCTCTCTTCCTCTCTATTTTCTCCCTCCGAGCTCCTACTCTGACTCGTCTTCCTCGAGGACGAGGAAGGGTTCAGCTTGGTGGATTTTGACGTGCGTTTATATTTCACATATTCACGCACGTGTTCTTTTGTGTTTTTCCGTTATTTTCCGCCGTCTTGTATTCGTTTTCTCGTGTTTTCTTGTTTTCTTTCACTTTTCTGTGTTTTTTGTATTTTGCAGGAGTTTACCGGCGTAGGGGACATATAACGATGATATCATGAGTCCCCGGAGCAACGGGAGGAGTCACACGTGATCCAGGGGGTCAAACGATGAAGATCGCATCTTTCAGCCCCTCACCCGATCGGTTGGTCACTTCCAACCGATCGGGTGATGCACGCATGCACCACCCGGACACAAGCTGAACCGGGCAGAAAGTCAACCGGTCGGTTCAGAGGCCGGTTCAAACACCCCAACTCTCTGGATTTTTGATGCTGAATGCCAACCGATCGGGTGACCTTCACCCGATCGGTTCACCTGTAGCCAATTCTCCGAAGCCGAGACACGTAGAGCTCAACCGACCGGTTCACCCGACGGCACGAAGATCCAACCGATCAACTTCAACCCTCAACCGACCGTGCCATCTGACCGGTGAAGTCCCGTGCTGAACTGCCAAAGAAACGAAGCAGGTCACCCGATTGGTTGACTTTTCAACTGATCGGGTGATATCGTATTCTATATATAGGACCCCTAGGTTTTTCCAGAAACTGGAGTTGTTATTTTTTGTTGTTTTGTCACGCCCCGCTTCCCAAAAATATGGAGGCGAAGCGTGAGAAGGTCCGCTCAGACTTGAAGCTGCAAAGCTGCAAGTCCGATAAGCGTCGATCAAATTTAAAACTGCAGGTCCTTGCAACGCGAACGAAACAAAGATAATAATAATTAAATGAGACAAAAGAAACATCTCAGAATATCCATAAAATAAGTTTCCAACATCGCAGAAAAGCCACCAGGCTAAAAGAAAAGAGACTATAGGCCCAAACATGGCCAACAAAAGTACAAAGTACAAAACAACGGTGCTACGCACCAACAGCTAACAAAAGGCCTAAAACAAAATAAAGCTCAACAAGACTCAAAGAATGGTCACCGGTGTCCACCAAAATCCTCCTGGGCAATCATGGACTCAGACTCAGCGTCAGCAACACATCACGTACTCAGCAACGATCTCTGGCTCAGATCTAACATGTGACACCCAAAAGAGCAAGGGGCACATGTCAGCAAGTCTACAAGAGACTTGTGCAAGGAAACTGAAAGTAAAGTGGACAACCTAGCAGTTCTAGCATGAATGCGATGACATGGCAGTTTAAAGTATGAGTGCAACAGGTAAAATAAAGTAAAGTAAAGTACGAGCATGGCATGGCATTTACAAGACAAGTACAAGACAAGGAAAGTAAGCACCTCGTGCACAGAGATTCCGTCCTTTGGCTAGAGGGCGGATCAGGCCACTCCTAAGCTCAAGTAACCATTTATCCCTACCCCTCCACGTGTATCGGGCATTGGTTTCTGGCCAACACATGAGGCCCGCTTCTGGACCACGAGCCAGGAAGTGTGTAAACAAGTATGGCGTAGGGGTGCACCTAGCCGGACAAGTAGTACGAGGACAAGTATTGTAGCGTGTGCTACGATGCAACAATCAATGCATGGATGACATGGCATGGCAAGTAGTAAAGCGTACAAGTAAGAAAAGTAAACGTGACAGTTTAGCATGCATGAATGACAAGTTTAAGGGTTGGATCTAGCTTCGTTGTCAAGCTAGATCATTTAGGTGACGGATCTAGTTTCGTTGTCAAACTAGATCAAGTAGGCGTCTAGCCAGCTATCATTTCACTGACTAGTCTCTTTTACGCTAAAAGCAAGGAAGTGGCCTAAAAACATGGCCCTACACAAGAGTTGGCAAGTTTCACTTGCCTGCAAGCACGACGTCTGAGCACACCGTCCAATGAGTCCAAAAGATCACAATTATCCTACGTGCACAAGTCCACCGGCCTAAAGTCCATATTATTAATCTTGATTAGTGATTTCTAAAACATTTAAAATACTTTAAAAATACTGATTTTTAGTCTTGATTAGCATGCAATTGGGTTGGGGGTCCTAGGGGTGCAAAGCGTTACCTCAACACGACGCGAAAGCTACACCGGCGTCGGGTAGCGACACCGGGGGTTGGAATAAGAGAACGCGCTCCAAGTCCTGATTCCAAAATAGTTTTCTCGCTGGAAAGTTCAGAGCGTCTACCGGAGCAACGGTTCCAGATTCCAAAGCTAGCACGTGCGACGACGGGCTACGACGTGCGACGACGTCGTACGCGACGAATCCTCAAAGAGCAAGCACCTAGGTGGGGCCCACAATAGTCCTAGGGACCTTTGGGGGACCCACAATACCTCTGGAGAACTTGGGGGGCCCACGGTGGCAAGTGGTGCGACGGGTGCGTGGTTGCGACGTTTGGCCATCGGTCGTACACAGCCAAATGCGGGGGTGTGGCTCGGTCAGACACTGGGGAACGGACGTGTGCAGCGCAGCGGGTCGGGTCTCTCGGTCGGTGCGGGGCAAAGTCCCGGTCGGGGCGCTTGGATGTGGGGAGCGGGGTTGCTGCAACGTTGCAACCATTGCAACGTCGCGAAGCTCCGGTCGGAGCGGAGAGGCGCCTCGGTCAGATGTGGGCGGAGCGGGGCGACAGAGCGGGGGGTCGGTGTGGTGCGGAGCGGGCGTGCGGAGCGGGCGGGTCTCTCGGTCTGACCGAGAGGTCCTCTCGGTCGGAGCGGGGGACGGAGCGGAGCGGTGCGGCTAGGCTGGGTGCGGGCGGTGGCCTCGGTCAGACCGAGGGAACGGGGTGAAATCCATCGGTCGTGCGCATGCGACGGCTGCGACGTTGCGACGAATCGTCGCAACGTCCAATTTTGGTTTTGGAAGAGGCTAGGGCTAATTTCTTGCGAAAATAGGTCTTCCTAGGGGTTGCTTATATAGTATAGATGTGTTGACTTGGTCTAGGGCTAAATCCAATAGGATTAGAAGTTTAAAAAGATTTAAAATTTGAAATTCAATTACTCCAACTCATACAAGGGTTTGACCTGGTCCAAATGAGCTGGAAATTGGCTCAAAAATTCTTTAAAACATTTAAAACTCAAATAAATTTTATTTGGCCGAAATTAATATAAAAATAAATTATTAAAAATAATATAAAACTTGTAAAAATTATAAAAGTGGTCAAATAAACTCCAAAAATTATAAAATAAATATCGTGGTGATCGTGGCGACGAATGTGAGCTAACTAAGAAGACGGATCTCAAATTCGACGTCGGACGACGAAAC
Organism: Scilla litardierei; assembly: GCA_030789695.1. Classification (NCBI taxonomy): domain Eukaryota; kingdom Viridiplantae; phylum Streptophyta; class Magnoliopsida; order Asparagales; family Asparagaceae; genus Scilla; species Scilla litardierei. The sequence continues at coordinate 529,853,888 of CM061142.1, forward strand.
TAAAATAGAAACGTCTCCCGTCAAGAGTGAGAATCGTCACGTCTCGTCGAGTAAGTTTAAATTGTGAGAAAACGACTCGAGAAACGTCGTTCCAAAATAGTGCCACTATTTAATATTCTCAGAGACGTTCACAATGGCATATCACACGAAAGTGTTCACAAACAAACAAAGTCTAAAACAAACACGTGCACGGTCAACAGCACGTGCACGAACAACGCACTACGAAAAGTGGTCGTTACATCCTCCCCACCTTGGAATAAAGTCAGTCCTCGGACTTTCTAATATAGCTAGTCGCTCTAGTAACTACCCCAATCAAGTCATATAATAATTCGACCAGGTATAGTCATTACAAGTGCTTATATATGCACTAAGTAGTCAAACATTAATACTACCAACACGTATATACATTCACGTACGCATACACTTATACCTATTATAGTCAGTCAAATTCATACATGTATTTCAATCATATATATAAACATACATCCCTTATATAACTACTACTCGCAAAACAACAGTTCAGGTACTTATATAAGGATAGTCTCACACTTAGCCAATACTATCATTGCTCTACCTATATGTAGCTACCTATGCACAAACATCAGGGGTATACTACCCTCTAATATTTATCCAATACAAAACATCTCAACACATATAGTCACACCATACCACTATTAAATCAAATTCACCATATATAATATACACTCACCACTTCTATAATTTCATATTATATATAGTCATTCAAATGCATTCAAATATTTCACCATACATTCACATTACGTACGGTCCTATAACTGCATTTACGACACGCCACATATACCATAGTCATCAATTCATACTTACCCGTGCATGGTGCACACCCATACACGCTAGTTTTTCATTTACGCACACCAATCATACCATTATATAACTAGCACACATACACACCTAGTTTTAGCTAGTACACATACGTTCACACGAGCAAGTCCTTAGTAATTAGCTATACCACAAGACCAACACCTATAACTATATACTGGTGTAGCGACCCACAATCATGTGCGTAATACAACCAGGCACAAACACTCCTATCACTATACATACATCAAACATCGCTATATTCAAACTTTAGACATACATTCAATGTACTTAGAGTATACCCACTCAAGCTTGAGTGAGACTCAATACATATATCAGAATATTCTATATACGTAACACGGCATTCATACATATACCAATACCACTCCATTATATATATGTATATATATATATATATATATATATATATATCTACCAATACAACCATATGCATACCATAGGTCAATCACACTTAATATTTAGTCAGGTAATACTTACATAGTTCAATCACTCTATATACCATAATAATAATACAGACATCAGCACACGTATAATTATAATATACTCCTTAGTACAAACATTCACAGCATAGTCACACATAAGTAGTGTATATATTCACACCATAACCTACTACCTATAATTAGTATACTAACACATCCACACATACATAATTAGGATGTGCAATAGTCGTGTATACCTCACAGTATGCACACATGCAACATCCCGCAAGGGCTAGCAATATCAATCAAAATTATAACCCTACTACATATATATATATCACCTATATACTCATGCAACGAAACATAACTACTTACGTCTAAACACCTTATATCTACCTACGAGCACATACTCACTCGTACTAGTATATAGATCACTCAATAGACCTACTTACTTATCTATAAGTTCACCCATTATCATCACACCTAGCATATACATAGCTTTACCAATCATTTTATTTCAACCATTATAAGTATCACCAACTACATACACTCCATTAGATATTCCAACGCTAATTCAAATATACACAAGCATCCCTAGTATAGTATAGCTATCCACAAAAATCTATAACTACTATCACACAACAACTTCATAATATCACGAATAACTCCAAGTACATATATATATCACACAGTAGGCAAGCATCAATATACTATGGGGGTACACTCATTCAAGCTCACGTACACAAGTTAGGTACGTGCACAACGACACCTCACAAGGGTCCAAGGGTCTACTAACAATTAAGGGTTGACACAGACATTGACGGACCCTAAGGCCTAAGCAATAAAGAGAGGTCGAGAGCGTGACGAGGGAAGGATCGTTAAGCACGAGTTCAGATAGGACGAATACAAGAAGATAGCTTGGTTAGACGAACATTGGCTCAATGGTGATGTTTAGGTTGAGGGAAAAGGAGGTGTAGTGATACATACATAGGATATAGAAAAGAAGGTAGGGTAGGTAGCTCATGCTAAAATACGTGAAATCTGAAAACTGTTGTACTTTAAAATCCTCATCTGAGAAGAAATGTTTGGGGATCGATAAAACGAGTTGTTCAAAATAAATCTGAGTCGTATATTCAAAATAATAGAAAATGACCTATTGGTTTTAAGAATTTTTAAAAGGAAGTAAAATCATTTACGCAAATATTAAGGACGTGGTTTGGAAAATCCATAAGTCAGTAATTTAATATAATATGTTGTCAAAAGTTTTGAAAGGTCGAGAATGAAATCAAGTAACGGAAGAATTTAAACTCATATTAAATGCTTTCAAAACTTTAGGCTATGGAAAATTGAAAATAATCAATTTGAAACTACTTTTAGGGAACCAAGGTTTGCCAAAAATGAGAAACAGATTTGCACAAGGTTCTTAATATATGAGCACAACAAGTCTGGCACGGTTATAAAAATAGTTGAAATTCAATTTGGTTTAGAAATTTTTCTAAAAGCGTGTATGGTGAGTAGAAAGAAAATAGTAGTAACTTAGCATAAGAATTATCAGGATCGAATAGCAAATCTTTAAAATCAAATCAGGGGGGTCTAAAGCAGGAAGAGGTTATGAAAATAACGATTTTGCAAAAATCTGAAGTAGCGAAAACGAGGAGCAAAGACCAACTTGCTCAAAGCTGAAATTTCATGTGTCTTGAAAGTATATTAAAGTAAACACGACGTATCGTTCGAATAACACAAATAAGAGGGAAATTATAAATCGAATTGGGCAAGGCAAAAGTATGGTTCAAGGTAAGATTAATATATGAAAGAACGACACATTTACATATGTATGAAAAATATGGGCTGGGAAAAATACCATAATCTAGTATTCAAAAATTCCGACAAACGTTTTTAAAAATTTAATCGATGAAGGAGGATGAAATATAGGTATATTAAAATTTTGAACAAAATTAGACTTGGGGAAAGAGGAATTCAAAAGAAATACTTTCAGACGATTCAAGATTTGTAATGGAGAGATTTGAAAATTGACGACGATTGTCATGAGGCGATATCGGGAATCGAGGCAATGAAATTGGTCAGGTGATCAGAGCATACATACGCCTAGGATATGAATCAGGAAAGTCTACGGAAACTCCTACGGTCGACCAACTAAAGATTAGGAACTAGACGCTAAGACCTCTAAAGGTTAGACGGTAAAGGAAAGCGTTCAGCTTGGTCCGAAATCGATGAACCCAAAAGCGAACGACCGAAGGAAAATCTAGAAGTCTAATATGGTCAGGGGTAGACATGAACCTCTAAGGTAACTCCTACGACGATTAAATCAATTGCTAAAAGGGAGTCTAACTACAATCAGGGCCTCTAACTATCAAGCACAGACGTCTAACTAAGCCTTCTTACCACCTAGTGTCGTAAGAAAACGACTAAACTCAGGGCTTATTACCCGGATGTTGCAATTTATTTAATGGACATTCCGTTATTATCGTTGTTCCGTTAATTCGCAATTGCAAGACCGGACCTGCATGGGCCACCAACAAAACCTGTCACGCCCCGCTTCCCAAAAATATGGAGGCGAAGCGTGAGAAGGTCCGCTCAGACTTGAAGCTGCAAAGCTGCAAGTCCGATAAGCGTCGATCAAATTTAAAACTGCAGGTCCTTGCAACGCGAACGAAACAAAGATAATAATAATGAAATGAGACAAAAGAAACATCTCAGAATATCCATAAAATAAGTTTCCAACATCGCAGAAAAGCCACCAGGCTAAAAGAAAAGAGACTATAGGCCCAAACATGGCCAACAAAAGTACAAAGTACAAAACAACGGTGCTACGCACCAACAGCTAACAAAAGGCCTAAAACAAAATAAAGCTCAACAAGACTCAAAGAATGGTCACCGGTGTCCACCAAAATCCTCCTGGGCAATCATGGACTCAGACTCAGCGTCAGCAACACATCACGTACTCAGCAACGATCTCTGGCTCAGATCTAACATGTGACACCCAAAAGAGCAAGGGGCACATGTCAGTAAGTCTACAAGAGACTTGTGCAAGGAAACTGAAAGTAAAGTGGACAACCTAGCAGTTCTAGCATGAATGCGATGACATGGCAGTTTAAAGTATGAGTGCAACAGGTAAAATAAAGTAAAGTAAAGTACGAGCATGGCATGGCATTTACAAGACAAGTAAAAGACAAGGAAAGTAAGCACCTCGTGCACAGAGATTCCGTCCTTTGGCTAGAGGGCGGATCAGGCCACTCCTAAGCTCAAGTAACCGTTTATCCCTACCCCTCCACGTGTATCGGGCATTGGTTTCTGGCCAACACATGAGGCCCACTTCTGGACCACGAGCCAGGAAGTGTGTAAACAAGTATGGCGTAGGGGTGCACCTAGCCGGACAAGTAGTACGAGGACAAGTATTGTAGCGTGTGCTACGATGCAACAATCAATGCATGGATGACATGGCATGGCAAGTAGTAAAGCGTACAAGTAAGAAAAGTAAACGTGACAGTTTAGCATGCATGAATGACAAGTTTAAGGGTTGGATCTAGCTTCGTTGTCAAGCTAGATCATTTAGGTGACGGATCTAGTTTCGTTGTCAAACTAGATCAAGTAGGCGTCTAGCCAGCTATCATTTCACTGACTAGTCTCTTTTACGCTAAAAGCAAGGAAGTGGCCTAAAAACATGGCCCTACACAAGAGTTGGCAAGTTTCACTTGCCTGCAAGCACGACGTCTGAGCACACCGTCCAATGAGTCCAAAAGATCACAATTATCCTACGTGCACAAGTCCACCGGCCTAAAGTCCATATTATTAATCTTGATTAGTGATTTCTAAAACATTTAAAATACTTTAAAAATACTGATTTTTAGTCTTGATTAGCATGCAATTGGGTTGGGGGTCCTAGGGGTGCAAAGTGTTACCTCAACACGACGCGAAAGCTACACCGGCGTCGGGTAGCGACACCGGGGGTTGGAATAAGAGAACGCGCTCCAAGTCCTGATTCCAAAATAGTTTCCTCGCTGGAAAGTTCAGAGCGTCTACCGGAGCAACGGTTCCAGATTCCAAAGCTAGCACGTGCGACGACGGGCTACGACGTGCGACGACGTCGTACGCGACGAATCCTCAAAGAGCAAGCACCTAGGTGGGGCCCACAATAGTCCTAGGGACCTTTGGAGGACCCACAATACCTCTGGAGAACTTGGGGGGCCTACGGTGGCAAGTGGTGCGACGGGTGCGGGGTTGCGACGTTTGGCCATCGGTCGTACACAGCCAAATGCGGGGGTGTGGCTCGGTCAGACACTGGGGAACGGACGTGTGCAGCGCAGCGGGTCGGGTCTCTCTGTCGGTGCGGGGCAAAGTCCCGGTCGGGGCGCTTGGATGCGGGGAGCGGGGTTGCTGCAACGTTGCAACCATTGCAACGTCGCGAAGCTCCGGTCGGAGCGGAGAGGCGCCTCGGTCAGATGCGGGCGGAGCGGGGCGACAGAGCGGGGGGTCGGTGTGGTGCGGAGCGGGCGTGCGGAGCGGGCGGGTCTCTCGGTCTGACCGAGAGGTCCTCTCGGTCGGAGCGGGGGACGGAGCGGAGCGGTGCGGCTAGGCTGGGTGCGGGCGGTGGCCTCGGTCAGACCGAGGGAACGGGGTGAAATCCATCGGTCGTGCGCATGCGACGGCTGCGACGTTGCGACGAATCGTCGGAACGTCCAATTTTGGTTTTGGAAGAGGCTAGGGCTAATTTCTTGCGAAAATAGGTCTTCCTAGGGGTTGCTTATATAGTATAGATGGGTTGACTTGGTCTAGGGCTAAATCTAATAGGATTAGAAGTTTAAAAAGATTTAAAATTTGAAATTCAATTACTCCAACTCATACAAGGGTTTGACCTGGTCCAAATGAGCTGGAAATTGGCTCAAAAATTCTTTAAAACATTTAAAACTCAAATAAATTTTATTTGGCCGAAATTAATATAAAAATAAATTATTAAAAATAATATAAAACTTGTAAAAATTATAAAAGTGGTCAAATAAACTCCAAAAATTATAAAATAAATATTGTGGTGATCGTGGCGACGAATGTGAGCTAACTAAGAAGACGGATCTCAAATTCGACATCGGACGACGAAACTAAAATAGAAACGTCTCCCGTCAAGAGTGAGAATCGTCACGTCTCGTCGAGTAAGTTTAAATTGTGAGAAAACGACTCGAGAAACGTCGTTCCAAAATAGTGCCACTATTTAATATTCTCAGAGATGTTCACAATGGCATATCACACGAAAGTATTCACAAACAAACAAAGTCTAAAACAAACACGTGCACGGTCAACAGCACGTGCACGAACAACGCACTACGAAAAGTGGTCGTTACATGTTTTTTCTCTCTCTTGACGGCTGTAATTTTTCAGATATTTGTAAGTTTTCCGATCTTTGTTAAACTTTAATATAGTGTTATTAGCATTGCTCTTACTGCTTTTCAATCGTCTGATCATGTTTCTAACGGTCGATTTCTATTTAGATCGCTTTCTAGTAAATATGTGTGAGTAGTTCCCAAATCTGTGATTTTGGTGGAAACCCCTCGTGGGTTCTTCCCGATGCATCCATAGGACTAGAAAATCAATAGGGATTAGGAATCTAATGGTTACGTGGGGTGTTTTATTGTCATCGGCGGGAAAAAGACCGCCTTTGATCGTTGGGCCAAGGGGGAATAAACTTGGCGGTTGACTCCCTAGCCATAGCTCATGCCCTTAACATAGACGTCAAATCCTAGCGCGTGGGAGCGGCAGGATGAGACGTTGGGAGTTATCGTTGCGAGCTTAGTGCTCCCGGAGTCAATCAGTGTTAATGGACATGGGAATGCCCACTAACCGAACCCGGGAAGTCCGGCGTATCATCCTGGGCACCGACCGGAATATCGGGCCCATGGGACGCTGGTATCACTCTTAGAGGCAACATCTCACCATTAGACCCTAATTCCGATCGCTATCCTACCCGTAGGCCGTATCGGCGATAATCGCACGATAGGGTGGAAACCGAAGTCCCGGGTTTTCCCTTTATATTGTTTATCCCTCGCATTCTATTTTTCGTGACAACCCATCATCCGATTCAGGCTAGCTCGCCCATGGGGTGAATCCGATCCTACTTGACACAATCACAACCACGCCTCCCTGAGTTCGACCCCCAAGCCACACTACAACACCGTGCGCTTGCGGTCACAAATATTTAAATCTCACGCCCCCAATTGCACACATCTGACGCGCAAAGCCGGGGGACGTCAACGAGCACCCCATTTTCAGCATATCCGCCATTTTTAATCTCTTCTTTTTTTCTGACGTTTTTATTGTTTCTATTTAAGGTACCCCTTGCCTACGTCAGCACCCACTACAGGGACCAGCTTGGGGGAGCTCTTCGCATATGTAGCGCTCACATTCGGTACACTCGCTCCTCTACTATTTTTTATACCGACACATCACATTTCTATCGCCACGATGGTTCACACACGAGGAACCACCACCCCACCCACTCGTGGGAAGAGGCCGACTCCTGGCGCCTCCTCTTACCGACCCCTCCGTCGTGCCCGTCTCACCACCACCACTACCACCACCACTAGTACCCCCTCTACTACAGCTCCTATCACAACCACTGCCATCCCCAACACTATCACGACCACTACCACACCTATCACGGCCGCCACTATCCTTACCACCACAGCCCCTATCCAACCACAGCACCCCCCGCTTCTCCATCATCACCTCCATACCCTGCCCCCACCAGGGATGCTTTACCGACACATCTACGGACCTACAACATCACTTTCAGAGATGACGCCCACCGCGAGTGCTTCATTAGGCTCTCGCATCGTCGTCTGGTCCACACATTGTTCATAGACGTGCCCACACTCCGCTCCCTGGGACTCCTTAGGGGTCCATCACCTGTACCGAGCGATTGGTTTCGATCGCTTCCTCGGTGTCCACGCCCCCACATACTCCCAAATTGCCCTGGAGGCTCTTAGCTCCCTCACTTGCACCCCGGCGGGTGATGGCATCACTTTACGCTTCATGGATCACGATTGCACTATTACACATACCACGATCTGCGAGTACTTTCACTTTCCATCAATTCCCGAGCCTAGAGCCGCCTTTTCTCCACACTATGATGTTGACACATTCGGTGCTCCATCTTTTTGGCAGCGTATTTCTGGCCTAGATCAGTACCGCCCTAGCCGGGCGAAGGCATCATGCATCATGCATCCATGCCTTCGTTACGCGCAGAGGCACTTAGCCACTACTATCTTCTGCAGGCCTGAGGTCAGGACCATGTTCCTAACAGAGCTTACCCACCTTATGGGTATGACCCGACCTCTGCGCTTTCACCCAGACGGCTCCCTTTGCCCCTTCATGCTTTTAGACATAGCTCACTGGTTATGCCACCACCTTCTACACACTGCCACCACCTACTTCTTCACGGACATCTGCTGCGGTGAATTCTTTACCATTTTTGCAAGGATGCTCGATATCCACCTTCCTGATGACCTGGCGACCCCTGTTGGACCCACTCACTTGACTCTTAGTATTATAGAGCATATGCATATCATCCGACCTTACAGGGCTCGTCACTGGTCCTATCTTGTCGGCACCCACCACACACCACACATGGTACTACCCACCCCGTACCTCACCCATATTGCTCCAGTCCAGCTGAGCTGGATGATTTCTAGGGTCGACCCACTCCCTCCCCTACACGTACTCGAGCCCCCAGGAGCACCCGTCGAGGCAGTCGCCGATGACCCGGTGCCACGCTCCACTGAGTACGAGTTGCATGACATTACATCACTTGTAGCCGGCCTTCCAGTACCACCCACACACCCACCACCCTTGGGAGCCGTTTCTTCTACCACCTCGGTATCCACCACTTCCACCACCGTCGAGTCTTCGAGGACTGTCTCCACTTCTTTCCCCGTGACTCAGACCTCTGTCCCCACTGTCCTCGTGCCGGAGGGCACTGGTATCCAGTCTGCTCCTGATCTTACAGATCTTGACTTTTCAGAGCACAACCCAGCACCCACTCTTCCACCTCTCATTGACCTCATAGCTTCACTTCCGATCTCTTTAGGTCCACATATTCCCCTCTTCAACACCACTTCATAACCATCAGCGGCCATCTTTACAGAGAGCGTCTCGACATCTGTCCACACTTTTGTGTCGACGACCGCTCTTTCTTCAGCCGTTTCTGAGATCCCTTCCAGCTCACCCTCTCCTACTTTCCACCTTAGGCACCGTGCATCAGCTGCACGTGACCGCTTTACGAGAGTGGTGACTTACCGTCACGTTCCCTGCCCTCCGCCTGACTCTCTTTCCACAGACAGTCGTCTGATAGCTTTGGAGGAGTCGACTTCTCGCCTTCGACGAGATTTCGACCTCTTCATACACTCGACGAAGACACGCCATGCGAGAGTCGAGGCGGACTTGGCCTCGATTATAGACCTTCTCCGGACAAGTGGACCACCACCTGTGATCCTTGCTCCTGCCCCACCACCCCGGCCATCGACTGCGACTCCCACTGCACCACTCTGTGCTCCACTTTCTCAGGCTTCTGCAGAGCCTACATCTTCTCCACTTGAGTCGGTTACATCAGTCGAGTTCACTACAGCTCTTGTTGTATATGTCCCACCCACATCTCCCGGTCCACAGCAGAGGGACCCATCACCACCCCCAGATGGTGGTGCCTCTGCTTGATGTCGTCCCTACCCGTTTTTACTCCTTCATTTATTATTGAGCCCATCTGTCTGTTCGGGGTCCTACACTTAGATAGCTTGGGGGAGGACCCACGCATGCATCATCTTTTATTTATCATTGCATCATATCATTATTTTACTTTCTTTTTGCATAGGTTTTATTTTATATTCCCCCACCCACCCCACCCTATTTAGCATCATCTCCTGCTTACCAGCGTTTTATTAGCAGTGAAGACACTGCTAGATTTAGCTTGGGAGATGAGCGCTACCGCTTTATTTTTCATTTTTTCTTTTACATTTTCCTTCCCTATTTCAGTTTTATTTTACTTTTTCACCACTTTTCCACCTCCTTTTATTTTTTCTCATTCTGCATCACGTTTTCTGTTTTTGCCATGTATGCATCTCTTTTTCTTCATTTTCCTATTATCTCTGCATTTTTCTTTTTTTATGATAAGGATGTTCCGCATGATGATACCTCTCTTAGCCTTAGTAGTTATTTACGAAGCTTACTATCTGTGGACATGCTATTAGGGTAGTTTCAGCTTTACTATTTATATACGTGCATATTCTTTTACTGATCTATCTAATTTAATGCTTGAAATGAATTTAAAATCAAATGCATGAATTAGTATCTAATATGCGCTATGTTACGTAATGCACCTAGGTTCACGCATCACTCGCACACTTGGAGCATCTGCTTTATATCTTATTCGCTTCTGTTTGCATGTCTGATATCATTGTGCCTATTGCTGCATGCTTTTTCAGTATTCATCTAGAGAAATGAAAATATCCATGCTATTTATGAGTTTAGTTAGAGTATTATTTAATTAATCCGTTGTGCACCTCTTATGAGTGAACCGAGAGATCTATTATTTTCCTTCTCCACATATCTATATAGTTCTCTACATATCAGTTGGTTACACCCCCACAGATATTCTTACCGCATCTCACTTCCTATACCCAAAAAGAAAAAGTATAGCTTCTAAAAGGAAAAAAGGATGTGTATATACTTATATGTGAAAACGAAAAAAAGAGAGAAAGAAAATGGATAAATACTGTTTTGTATCCTTTCATTAGAAGCTATCACTTATTCTGGGAAGAAAAAGAGAATTCCATATCATATTCCTAGATGCGATGCCTCAAGCTAAGCTTGGGATGAATCAACTGATCACATGAATGAGTGTGACATTAGAGTAGAGACGGTGCATACCGGGGAGATTTGATAATACTTCAACTTTACAAAACATTTTAGTTTTTGGAGATTTTTCATGAATCGAAATGAATAACCGAATAGCATGACTTTTTCCATTCACTATTGCATGCTGTGTGATTTCTATATGCTCCATGTGTATCTGTGATTGAAAAGTGCGTTGCCAACTTCTTTATACTAGACTCTATGGATTGCATGAGATTGATATGAGTTGATGACGTTATTTCAGTAGATCCCTATCTTTTGCCTGTATTGCATGCTAGACATATGATCTGTAAAGCTTGAAATTGCCATTAGCATGTATTTTTATTATTCAGAGCATCGTGATATACTGCTTAGGTCTGAGATCTGACCGAACATCCTTACCACCCTCCATCCACTTTCATTCTCTTCTCTTCTTATTTTTATTTCTTATTTCTTTTTGTTTTCCTCCCGGCGTACCTAGTATTCGTCTTCCTCGAGGACGAGTAAGAAGTAAGCTTGGGGGATTTTCATGTGTCTATATTTTACACCTTTTTCATATCATCATGACACTGCATTCCATGCCATTTTCGCATCCAAATCCCATATTTCCCTACTATATCACATTTCTGACATTATATTCGAGTTTCATAGTATTTTATGAGTTTTCGGGGATTTTGGAGCGATTTGGGACCCGACATGGGTATGTACACATCTGACACGTCTGCAAGCTCATTGGCAAAGCTTTACAGGAGTTCGGTGTGTTTTTGGGGCCATGGAAGGAGTCGAGGAGAAAGCAAGAGGAGAGGAGGAGAGCTGCAGCTTCAGTAAATAAATTCCTAGGCTGCTCGTCGAGCAGAGCAGTTGATCGGACCGAGCAAATGCAAATGCAGAAGAGGAGGCTTATACTGGGAGATGCAAATGCAGAAGAGGATGCTGATACAGGGATTGCTCGGACCGAGCACCTATAGTGCTCGGTCGAGCGGCCTTTCCCGACCAATCCAGCACACGGCCCGAGCAAGTTTTCAGTGACCGAGTCAGCTATCTGCTCAGATCGAGCTGAGCTGACTCGGACCGTGCAGGCTAAGTGGAGATTTTAGAGAAATTCAATTTACTGTCGTGCTCGGTCGAGAAGTACATATGCTCGGACCGAGCGGACGACCGAGCAACACACTGCTCGACCGAGTCGCCTACTCGATCGACGACGCTGAGGCCATTTTTTGAAAGATCTTTCGCAGCGGCTGTTGCGTGATTTTTGGGGAGTGAAGTCTGGGAGCTGGCGACGTCGATGTGGGGCAAATTCATTCTAGGTTTTTTTGGGATACTTTTTGGAGCTGGGATTAGGAGAATTTTTGTTAGGTTTTAGATTAAACTTCTGAATACTATTTGGATCGAATTCCTTGTGGAGATTGTTTTCCTACTACGTTTGGGAATTTTTATTCTTCTCTGGATCTATTGCTCGTCTATTTTCTCTATCTCTCGCTGTAAGTTCTCTATTTTTATTCTACGTATTTGTTATGATGTCTTCACCTCTAAAAGTTGCGTTTTTATTCGTGAATATTACTATGAGTGAGTAGTCCTTTCTAGGGTTGATGGGTTAGCCCTAAGAACCTAGGGGAAGACGTAGATCTGGATCCCTAGGTTGAATTAGGGATTTAGGGAAGTATTTCGGTCGATCCTACCGAATCCCTAGATAACCCGTACTGAGATCATGTCCACGGTTTGTGGAATTGATGTGCTTAAGGGATATCTTTAGGATTTGAATAAGGAAGTCGGTGGATCCAACCAAGGCTCGTGACCATGCCCGGCTCGTGCCTTGAGGGGATCAATCGAAGAACTATACCGCTACGTTGATGGCTACCGCCATTGCGTCAACGAGAACTACCGAAATACCTCACAATTCTAACCCACGAGAGTGGTACGAATTGGGAGATTAATCCCCTAACCCTAATGCAACGCAAGGATTCTATTCCAACGTCGATCCCCGACGACCTTAGCGGTGATCCCTAATGCCCTAGTCTTTTTTATTATTAAAACAACAAAAACCCAGCACCCAATTCTCTCAACCCGATAGCTATCTCACATCGAGATATAGAAGTGAACTGAGAACCCAAATACATTATCACCGGCCCTGTGGGATTCGATATCTTTTATACTACAACTTGACACCGTCCGCTTGCAGATTGAGCCCTGAATTGACACCTAGGGGCCATACCATGCTGGCGATCGTGACACCGCCAGATGGAATCTAGGTGTAGGTTTCGGGTGCGTCCGTAGTGCTCACAAGAATTCTTCAAAAGATGAAGTCTTAAATCAAAAGAATCAAAAGAAAAAATTTAGATTTATTTCTCAAAGTAATAAAGATTAAAACAAGAGAAATCAAATCAGTTTGAAGCTATGATTCAATGCTTTCAAGCTTTTGAAATCTTTAGAAAGCGTAGCTTAAAAACTTGAGAGAGTGTGCTTTAAATTGCTATGAATGCTTGGAATCTCTTAAAAAATATTGATCATTCATTAGCCTAATAAATTCTTCAACACCCCCTATTTATAAGCCACCAAACCGTTCAAAGTTTGTCTCAAAAATACCATTGCAATGGCTCTTAAACGGCTATATAAGAAAATTCGTAAAATCTGGAAGTCTACATGGTAGTTCAAAGTAGTCGAAAACTGTATAGAAGGTAGTTGACTCCTTTGTGAACTGCGGTCAGCTACTTTCATAGCGGCGGCTGACTCCTTTTCAACCAGTGCACACAGCTTCCAATCACATTCAAAGTAGTCAGCTCTTTTGAAAAAGAAGTCGGCTAATTTTAATGCAAATGGGTTTTAAGCTTTTAATACTTTGAAAAAACTTTTTCAAAATAATTTTTGAAACATTTGTAATCATTTGATAAGTTTTAATAAGCCATACGTGTGTGTAGCTCCAATTCTAACGCTTACAAATGATCTAATTACATCAAAATACCCATCTTGGTCTACTTGATGCACTTAAGTTCTCTTTTCTTCATCTCTTAGCATACTTTCCTTAGCTTAAGCTCACACATCAACTTTCCAAGTCTATATTTTGAATCCTTCTCATTGGCTTAGCTCATTGGCTTCATTTGACTTTTGTTGACTTTGTGATATAATATTTCTTGTCATCATAATATCTTCACATTTAAATGAAATAGATTAGTAACATTAATCACTTGTTGATTGCCATCAAAACTTCATTAGAGATGTTCAATACTCAACAAGCTCTCTCTTTTTGATGATAACAACAGGGTGGTATAAAATTTACTAACCAATATGAATTCCAAAAATATTACTTACTCCCCCCTGCAACATTGCATGTTAGAATAAGTATATGAAGCACAAGTTCATATTCCATTACAACTAAATGTGACTAAATTTAATTTAAGTCAGCATTCATAAGGTCAAACATGGTTCATGACATATTATTTTATATGCACCATATTTCCATATGTTTCTCCCCCTTTGTCTCACTCAAAAAGAATCAAATAGAGAGTCATAGTGATATGATCCAAATCAAATTAATATGTGACAAAAGTGATTTTTAGCATAAATCATGAGTAACAAAGTAGTAGCCTCAATTTTGAGATAAAGAATGTGATATTCATCAGATGTAAATAGAAACTCAATCTCAACATATTTCATTATGATCATGTGAGGATCATATTGTGTGTACAATGTAGGGTTTTCATGGTCCTCCTGGCAATCAATTCGAGTCCGGCCTTAGTCGGGCAGACAACAAGATCAAACAGTTGCGAAAAAACAGACTTAACACATTTTTAAATCAAGCCCTAAAGATTTAACCCTAACCAGAATCTCTACTATCCCGTGATTGGGTCCGACCAACCCCTAAGGATAGATCTATCAACATATTTGTAATTACAAACGTATGTTTAATTATACTACATACCTTTCACATCGTTTCCATAAAATACGAAGCGTCGTTTTCAGCAACAGTTCTTTAGACCCACGTCGCTTCTCTCAATCCGAACCGCGTCCCGATCGTACCACGTCCCAAGGAGAACAACAACCGTGTCGCCGAGCCAACCACGCATCGAAGAAAGTTTCACCTTCAGCAGATCATCCATCAAGACTTCGGATTCTATCTGAATTCCTTCGTGGCTTTGCTAGAACCCGATCAGGAGCAAGGAAGAATTTAGGGAGAAAGAGGGAATATTTTCTTTAAGCTCAGATTTGTGCTTGCTCACGTTTAATGGAACTACCTTGATCTGGAGCTTGGGACTAGTTTCAAGGAGGGGAATAGGCCCCTATTTATATAGATGCCTGACCCCTCCTCTCTTCTCAATTTTCGATGTGGGACTAAAAAATTGGAGTGAAAAAATCAATTACAGTTGGCCTTTCATAAGAGCCAATCTTTAGTGAATTTTTCATCCCTAACCGTTGAGCTCTAAGAACTATGTGTCACGCCCCGCTTCCCAAAAATGTGGAGGTGAGACGTGAGTAGGTCCGCTCAGACTTGAAGCTGAAAAGCCGCAAGTCCGATAAGCGTCAAATAGAACTACAAATGGCAGGTCCTTGCAATGCAATTCGAAACAACAACAATAATCAAGAGGGAGAGACAGATAAAAGTTCAATCTCTGAAAATCCATAAAATAAATTACAATATCGCAGAAAAGCCACCAGGCTAAAAGGAAAAGAGTCTAAGGCCCAAACATGGCCAACAAGTTATAACATATATACAAAGGTGCCACGCACCAACAAGTAACAGCAAACCTAAACGAAGAAGTGGACACAGCGGTCTTCAAGACAGGCCCCTGGTGTCCACTCACCACCACAGCAAACATCAGCATCAGCAACACCATATCCCCTGCAACAAAGCTCTGGCTCTGTGTCTAACATGTGACACCCAAAAGAGAGAGGGGCACATGTCAGCAAGTCTGGAAAGACTTGTGCAAGGAAACTGAAAGTGAACTAGCAACCTAGCAGTTATAATAAGATGCAATGACATGTCATTTAAGTATGATGCGACAGTTTTAAAGGTAGGGAAGCCGATCACTCACGATGTAGCAAAAGCTACCAATCACTATTCACGAATCACGATTATCACTGTTATTACTGTTATCACTGTTTGTCACGTACAAGTAAACACGTCAAGTCAAGTACAAGTACAAGGGATCACTCAGCGAGTGCCCTATTGCCCGCAGGCTGTGTAATCAAGTCAAGTACAAGGGATCACTCAGCGAGTGCCCTTTTGCCCGCAGGCTGTGTAATCTTCTGGTCACGAGCCAGGAAATGTATTTTGTTTTGTAGTGTGAGCTACACATTCACGATAAACAATCAATGTATGCAATGACATGAACAGATATTCGCGTACCGTTAATTGTATTTAAACGTGACAGGCAAAATGCAATGACATGAACAGATATTCGCGTACCGTTAAGTGAAATTAAACGTGACAGGAAAAATGCAATGACATGAACAGATATTCGCGTACCGTTAAGTGAAATTAAACGTGACAGGCAAAATGCAATGACATGAACAATATTCGCATACCGTTTATTGAAATTAGACATGACAGACAAAATGCAATGACATGAACAATATTCGCATACCGTTTATTGAAATTAGACATGACAGGCAAAATGCAATGACATGAACAATATTCGCGTACCGTTAATTGTAATTAAACATGACAGTTTAAAGATGCATGGATGACATGCACAGATAATACGCGTACCGTTATTTGTAATTAAATGTGACATACAAGCATGATGAAGGTGACGGACCAAGCTTCGTTGTCAAGCTAGGTCAATGGCGTCTAGACGGCTATCCTTTCACCGTCTAGTCTCTTTTACGCTACTACAAGAAATTGGCCTAAGGCATGTCCTAAAACCCTAAGTGGCAAGTTTCACTTGCCTGGCACCGAGGAGAACGATCAACGAAGGCACATCACACAAATTTGTTATCTACGGGAATGGATCACTGTCATGGAAAAACAACATTAGAATGGTAACTAATCCGTATTCACAATCGAACCCTACGATTTCAAATGATCCATTTTATTAGGGTTTCACAAATATCAAGTGTGGGTTATGAGATTATTAAAGGAAGAATACTACCCGTGAAGAAGCGGAGGAACGACGCCGAGAACTACGGCGACGGAAGAACGATCCGGCTCAGATCTGGAAATGGGGAAAATATGGAGAAATGGGTTTGGATGAGGCTTTTGGGGATTTGATGAGGGTTTGAGGTTGAGGAGAGGTAGGATATGTGAAATGAGGGTTTGGATGATGATGGATGAGATTGGGATGAAGGATAAATGGTTTGGGGAAGAAGGGGGCTCAATGGGGGAGAAATTAGGGTTTGGGGTGATGAGGAAGAGGAAGAAAACGTTTGGGGCGTATTTATAGAAAAGTGTGGCGGCTAGGGCAAAACTAGGGTTTCCTGGGCGGATTAGTCGGTCAAAGAATGATTGGTGACCGACTAACTTTGGAACTAGTCGGTTCCAGTTGATTTCTTGACCGACTAGATTGGAATCTAGTCGGTCGGTTGATCTTCTTGAACCAACTAACGTGCACGAAAAGTCTCGAAATGGAGCGCGAAGGTCCGGGATGAATTCTAAGGTTTCTAGGATAAACCTATCGCTAAGATATGATCGATATGAAGCTCGTCACTAGTGACTTACTCCGAGTTCAATGATTCTAAGGAAGAAGCTAGAAGATCACATCAAAAGGAATGAAAACGAAAGCTAGGAAATCTCAACGAGATGAATGAAAGCGAGAACTATGGAAATGGAAACCACACAAGGAGAGAACCCACCATCACAAGCAAAACACACTGATAATCCAATCATACAAAAACCAGTCGTTACATCCTACCCACCTTAGAATAAAGTCCGTCCTCGGACTTTCTAACATATATATAGTCGCTCTGGTAACTACCCTCAACCAATATCACATCATAAATTCAACCAAGTACTTTCATTTCGAGTGCTTATATATATATGCACTAGAAATCAAATATTACTACCACTACACACATATTTTCACGCACATAGTACACTCATACTTATTATAGTCAATCAATTTCATACACGTATTTCAATCACACATATATAGTCAATATATTTATACAACAATAAAAACTTATTACTTACTATAAGAAAATAACCAAGCCTCTCTTATTTGAAAATAATTTCATATTTATTTAGTCATTCAAATACATGCAAATATTTCACCATATTATCACTTCATATATAGTCCTATAGCTATAATCGCGACACACCACACATACCATAGTCACCAATTCCTATAACTATCACATACTTACCCGTGCATGGTGCACATCCACGCACGCTAATGTAACATTCATATATACCACTATATACTCAGCACATATACACACTTAGCTTTAGCTAGCACACATATATTCACGCAACCAAGTCCTTAGTGAATAACTATACCACAAGAACAACTCATATAACTATATATTGGTATAGCCACCCACAATCGTGTGCGTAACACAACTAGGCACAAACAATCCAAACATTATACATACATCATCCATCACTATTCACCATCACATACAATTATACCAAAGTACATAGAGTATACCCACTCAAGCTTGAGTGAGACTCAAATCATAGCAGGACATTTATATGCGTAACACAGTATCCATAAACATACCAATACCACTCAAAGGCATACACATCCACGTATCACATATTTTCACACCATGTCCATCCATTTATAATTACCATATCAACACATCAACTACATACAAGTTTAAGAGATGCAATAGTCGGGTATACCTCCTGATATACACGCATACGACATCTCATAAAACAAGTAGTACCAATCAAAATTATCATTCTGTTATCATACGTATATCACATCATACTCAAGCAGAAAATTACTTACACACAACATACAAATTTCAACACCCCTACCACTATATACACACCACGAAATCAACACTACGACGACATAACCACTTAACTAATGGGCCCACCAAACTATAACAAGGTTGACACAGGCAACGACAAGCTCTATGGGCTAGACAATAGGAAAGAACCGAACCTAGATCATGACGAATAGAAAGATCGAAAAACATGGGTTCAGCTAGGACGAAGATAAGGAGCCAAATTTGGTTAGGGGAATCAGTGTAAGACTGTGAATGTTTAGGTGGAAAGATGATGCAATGATACCCTTAAGGAATACGTAAAGAAGGTAGTGTAAACAACATAAGTTAAAATACGTGAATTCAAAGACCGTTGTACTTCAAAAAGTCGGAGTCCTCGTTTGTATAAAATTATTTAGAGGTCGATAAACAAGTTGTTTGAAAACGAGTTCGAGACGAATATACGTAATAAGAGGAAAAGTGGTTTATTGGCTTATATAAAATCATCATGAGGAAAAAGGAAATCATTTACTCGAACATTAAAACATAGGTCAGAAATGTTATGCGGCAGCAATCTAAACATTTTGGAAAAGTTTTGAGATTCGAAGATTGAAATCAGATCAAGTATAGTGTGGAGAATTTAAGCGCATGCTAAAGGTTTACCAAATCTTAAAACTGAAGAGAAATCCCAAATAAACCATATCGAAAATACTTTTAGAGAAATCCGGATTTGCCAACAAAAATTGATTTATACAAGATCTTAATGTACGAGCAAAACGAACGTGGTACCGATATATAAAAATAATTGAAGTCATATTTTAGAAATTATCGTAAAAGTGTGTATGGTGAATGGAAAGATAATATCTTAGTAGTATGGAAAGAGAAAAGGATATTTAAACTCATCAAGTTAGTATTAAAACTTTTAAACCGTTTTATGAAGGGTCTAAGTCAGGAATGATTTCGAAATAGTAAAATTTTTTTTTCACAAAAATCTGAAATATGGAAAATGTTGAGCATAAAATCGACTTGTTAAAAGCCGAAGTCCAAAGGGACTTGAAAAGTTTATTAAGAGTAAGCACGAGGTGTTTTCGAATAAAATTTTAATGGCACAAGTAAGAAAAGAAATTATGAATCGAGTTAGGAAAATAGAAATACGGTTCAGAATGAAATTGGTATATGAAAAGGGACAAGACATTTATATCGATACGAAAGTATATGCTGAAAATATTATAAACTTCTAATCTAAAAATCTCAACACAAGTTTCGATATTTAAAAACATAAATAATTTAATTCGGCGAAGGAGCATGAAACCTTACATATATCAAAAGTGTTTCGAACAAATTTAAACTTAATGAAAGAAGAAGATCGAAGATACTTTTAGGGAAATAAGGATTCGCCAGAAGAACGTGTTGGTATAAAAACTTTTGAAGTACGAGTACGACGAACCTATAATTGATATATACAAAAATTAGTTGAAGTCCATTCAGTTTGGAAAAATACCCCTAAAGGTATGTAAGATAAGTGGTTAAAATAAATTTTTGTAGTTAGGAAAAAGGACGGTATATTGAACCATCAGGATAGTAATAAAGTTTAAAAATCGAAATGCGAAAGATACATTGTTAGAAAAAATAGTACAAGATAGTAATTTTAAAATTACGACCAAAAGTTTTCAAAATTCAAGAACGACTTTTAACTCCATCGAAATTTAGGGAGACATATTTAAAGAAGTTTAGAACAAAATTTAAATTGAGTGAAACTTCAAATAAGGAAAGCATTCGAAAATAACTTTGGAAGAATCAAGATTTGCAACGGAAAACATTTGAAAGATCAAGGATAATTGTAATGAGGTGGTCACGTGAATTGAGGACAAGGGAAGTGGTTTATGTGAATTGAATGCGCCTAAATCACGATGCAAGAAAACCATGATGAAGATCTACGGTCAGTAACACCAAAGTGTAGTGACCAGGAAAGATTGAATCAGGGGGGGGTTCTAATCATCGGGTTAACTAAAGGCCAAGGGAACCTTAACACTAAAGCTTCTAATGCGTTAGAATATATAGATCTCAGGAAGGTTCTAAGAGAATCAAGATCATGTTCTGTTGGGCCTGAAATCGATGAACCCAAGCGAACGGCTAAAGAAATCCTAGGAGTCTATCATGGCCAGAGCTAGGCGGGAACCACTAAGGTAACTCTTAAGACGATCAAATCAATCACTAACATGGCGTCTAACTAACAATCAAGGATTCCTAACTAGCAAGCACAGACGTCTATCTAAGTCTAGCTAGGGTCCTGATCTAATGGGTTCCTACTAAGCTGAGACAGATGCCCTAACACGTCTACCAACTACCTAAGGCATATGAACGCTAAAAAACTAGACTCAAGGCTTATAAATTGGATGTTCTAATTTATTTAATGGACATTCCATAATTATTATCATTGTTCCGATAGTTCACATTTGCAAATGGACCTGCATGGGCCACCAATAAAACCTGTCACGCCCCGCTTCCCAAAAATGTGGAGGTGAGACGTGAGTAGGTCCGCTCAGACTTGAAGCTGAAAAACCGCAAGTCCGATAAGCGTCAAATAGAACTAAAAATGGCAGGTCCTTGTAATGCAATTCGAAACAACAACAATAATCAAGAGGGAGAGACAGATAAAAGTTCAATCTCTGAAAATCCATAAAATAAATTACAATATCGCAGAAAAGCCACCAGGCTAAAAGGAAAAGAGGCTAAGGCCCAAACATGGCCAACAAGGTATAACATACATACAAAGGTGCCACGCACCAACAACTAACAGCAAACCTAAACGAAGAAGTGGACACAGCGGTCTTCAAGACAGGCCCCTGGTGTCCACTCACCACCACAGCAAACATCAGCATCAGCAACACCATATCCCCTGCAACAAAGCTCTGGCTCTGTGTCTAACATGTGACACCCAAAAGAGAGAGGGGCACATGTCAGCAAGTCTGGAAAGACTTGTGCAAGGAAACTGAAAGTGAACTAGCAACCTAGCAGTTATAATAAGATGCAATGACATGGCATTTAAGTATGATGCGACAGTTTTAAAGGTAGGGAAGCCAATCACTCACGATGTAGCAAAAGCTACCAATCACTATTCACGAATCACGATTATCACTGTTATTACTGTTATCACTGTTTGTCACGTACAAGTAAACACGTCAAGTCAAGTACAAGTACAAGGGATCACTCAACGAGTGCCCTATTGCCCGCAGGCTGTGTAATCTTCTGGTCACGAGCCAGGAAATGTATTTTGTTTTGTAGCGTGAGCTACACATTCACGATAAACAATCAATGTATGCAATGACATGAACAGATATTCGCGTACCGTTAATTGTATTTAAACGTGACAGGAAAAATGCAATGACATGAACAGATATTCACGTACCGTTAAGTGAAATTAAACGTGACAGGCAAAATGCAATAACATGAAAGATATTCGCGTACCGTTAAGTGAAATTAAACGTGACAGGCAAAATGCAATGACATGAACAATATTCGCATATCGTTTATTGAAATTAGACATGACAGGCAAAATGCAATGACATGAACAATTTTCGCATACCGTTTATTGAAATTAGACATGACAGGCAAAATGCAATGACATGAACAATATTCGCGTACCGTTTATTTAAATTAGACATGACAGTTTAAAGATGCATGGATGACATGCACATATAATACGCGTACCGTTATTTGTAATTAAACGTGACATACAAGCATGATGAAGGTGACGGACCAAGCTTCGTTGTCAAGCTAGGTCAATGGCGTCTAGATGGCTATCCTTTCACCGTCTAGTCTCTTTTACGCTACTACAAGCAATTGACCTAAGGCATGGCCTAAAACCCTAAGTGGCAAGTTTCACTTGCCTGGCACCGAGGAGAACGATCAACGAAGGCACATCACACAAATTTGTTATCTACGGGAATGGATCACTGTCATGGAAAAACAACATTAGAATGGTAACTAATCCGTATTCACAATCGAACCCTACGATTTCAAATGATCCATTTTATTAGGGTTTCACAAATATCAAGTGTGGGTTATGAGATTATTAAAGGAAGAATACTACCCGTGAAGAAGCGGAGGAACGACGCCGAGAACTACGGCGACGGAAGAACGATCCGGCTCAGATCTGGAAATGGGGAAAATTTGGAGAAATGGGGTTGGATGAGGCTTTTGGAGATTTGATGAGGGTTTGAGGTTGAGGAGAGGTAGGATATGTGAAATGAGGGTTTGGATGATGATGGATGAGCTTGGGATGAAGGATCAATGGTTTGGGGAAGAAGGGGGCTCAATGGGGGAGAAATTAGGGTTTGGGGTGATGAGGAAGAGGAAGAAAACGTTTGGGGCGTATTTATAGAAAAGTGTGGCGGCTAGGGTAAAACTAGGGTTTCCTGGGCTGATTAGTCGGTCAAAGAAGGATTGGTGACCGACTAACTTGGGAACTAGTCGGTTCCAGTTGATTTCTTGATCGACTAGATTGGAATCTAGTCGGTCGGTTAATCTTCTTGAACCAACTAACGTGCATGAAAAGTCTCGAAATGGAGCACGAAGGTCCGGGATGAATTCTAAGGTTTCTAGGATCAACCTATCGCTAAGATATGATCGATATGAAGCTCGTCACGAGTGACTTACTCCGAGTTGAATGATTCTAAGGAAGAAGCTAGAAGATCACATCAAAAGGAATGAAAACGAAAGCTAGGAAATCTCAACGAGATGAATGAAAGCGAGAACTATGGAAATGGAAACCACACAAGGTGAGAACCCACCATCACAAGCAAAACACACTGATAATCCAATCATACAAAAACCAGTCGTTACACTATGTCACACATTGTTGCGAAGAGGGTTGAATGGTGAACTCGTAGGAAAAACCAAGGATGTATTCCGAGTTCGTTTGACCCCTCAAACTAGTGTCCAAACATAGCCCAAAACTTTGATTTTCGTAAAAATTGAGCCGCCACAAAACCATAAGGGTTTGAAACCCTTTGTGGGGCCCACTGGGTAGGCCCCACTCGCAGCCACCGCTGGCGCATGCAAGGCACGCGGGCGGGGCCCCTCCCGCTTGAAGCGGGCGGTCCCCGCCTGACGGGTACGGTCATGTGCCTGCCTTAGCAGGCACATGCACGCGTGAGTCGGGTGTCTACGGGTGAGGGCCATGACCCGCAATGCCCTTAATGGGCTTTTTCACACTTTTGGCTCTATTTGGTGCGTTTGGAGTCAATTTTTGATGTGGTTTCAACTTGAGTTTAGACCGAGACGATTCTATTATCCAGGTAACCCTTTCCAAGCGTTTATATATTAAATATGCATGTAAACATTTTACGACACATTTAATTTCATTTGCATCATATGCAAAATTTCCACATCTAATATTAAAATCCATTTGCATCAAATACAAATGAACTGAGGGCATACATTCCTTAACATCTCCCACTTGTACTCAGGATTATTTATCTCGAGTCCAGAAGCTAACTGCAAACTCTTTACAGTATTCTGTCTCTTGAATCAAATGCATTTTCTCCCTAATTTCTACATATTACTTGAAGAAGGTCTTACTCTGTGTGAGATCCTACAGCCCGACCCTACTACAAGTGGGGCTCAAAACCCGAGACGGCAGTGACCATGAGCAGTAAGTGCCGTCCCTGTTTTGGTATCATAATTATGTGGTTAACTCATCGGTATGAATTTGTTGGGATCACCCTAACTGTATCTGTGATGAATACAGCAGTTTTAGTCTCTTCGTCAAAATTATACCGCTTAGTTAAGCCTAGGTTATGGTTAACTTTCAACCCTACTAACTTGAACTTGGTTAGTCTCCATTGATCTTTAGTCAAATAATGTTGGACTTCTTCCAACATACTCTGGCCTGAGTTTTCACTAAAGATCGAACTAACACTGCGACATTAACTCCCCATTGACAGGAGAGACGAATCCTTTCTTAGTCATTTCTCTCCTTGCATATTTCAAGTGTCACCCAACCAAAGGCCTTTCAACGAGACTTTTCCGTGGCTAGATCAATGATCTAAGTGACACCGTTCATGCACAGGTTCGTATAATGACCTTAAGTTAAAAGACCAACTTTCCTATCATCACTAAGAGTTATCATTGATAGATTGGTCAATATTAACCATATGATAACTCTTGTTGGGTCGTTCAGTGAACTCATTATCCAATGAGCACCTGTGTCTCGTCTCTGACTTCGCCAAGTTGAATGACCATAAGATCATCGTCACCACTCCATGGTGAAGATTAATACACAAAGGTCTATCCAATGTTTCGATATCCATTGCTCGAAACATTACGACCATGAACGTTTTTAGACCTATGCTACAATCAATGCAACACTTCTCCATGATCAAGATCTCTATCTTGATACATGTTTGACCTCGCATTAAGTCTCAGGAATATACCTAAGTTCTAATGAAGACTACATTATTTATTAACTTAAGTAAATTCTAACCAAACAACTTACTGTTATTTTGAATAAGACGTTTGTACACATACATAGAGATAAATTGCCTCGAGGGCAAACCGATCTCTCGACATCTCCCACTTACACTCAGGCCCATTTATCTGTATCTCATACCGTATTTACACATAAGTCTTTCTAGATTGTATGTGGTAGAGCCTTCGTTAGTGGATCTGCTAAACCGTCTACTGTATAGACTTAAGGGTTTTCTTTGTTCATTTTTGACCACACATTTGA
Source organism: Scilla litardierei (assembly GCA_030789695.1). Lineage (NCBI taxonomy): Eukaryota > Viridiplantae > Streptophyta > Magnoliopsida > Asparagales > Asparagaceae > Scilla > Scilla litardierei. The sequence continues at coordinate 529,879,652 of CM061142.1, forward strand.
ATCTCATCCAAATAATTCACTTACTCATTGGAATCTAAAATATATGTCTTGCCTGGATCTCATCCAGCTCACCGTACCTTACGAGAATAATCCAAATTAGTTACAAGTCATTTAGACGGTTCATAATCATTTTTGATGAAGGTCAAACTCATTGACCACTTTGTCAAAACATATGTTCTGGCTCCTTGAAGCCTCGCATGCCTTTTATTTTCTCCCACTGACCTTGAAAACTCTATAAGTTTGTTCTTCTAAATCATATTGAGAATATATATATATATATATATATATATATATATATATATATATATATATATATATATATATATATATATATATATGAGGGATTAAATGACCCCCAAAAATAACCCCTATCAAAAATCCTATGCCCCTTATTTTTTCGGAAGATCCGAACCGTTCATCTTGATCTTCACCATCTAAATACCTGACCCACCAATTTTCAACCCGATCCCATATGTTTTGCCCGTTCATCTATCTGACCCAAATTTAACGGTTTCACATGAACAGAACTTTTGCGAACGGTGGATGAACGGGCAAAACACATGGGATCGGGTTGAAAATTGGTGGGTCAGGTATTTAGAGGGTGGAGATCAAGATGAACGGTTCAGATCTTCCGAAAAAATGGGAGGCATAGGATTTTTGATAGGGGTTATTTTTCGGGGTCATTTGATCCCTCCCCATATATATATATACTAGTCATAACCCGTGCCCGCGGGCACGGTTCATTTAAGATTTTCCCCCGCGAAATCTTTGTTACCCAAAAATTTAGCAGCACGTGTACCTTCGACGTGGGCACCTTCGGTGCGAAACCACAAATTCAACGCAAGCGCCTTCAACACGGAACAACAAATTCGACGCGGGCGCGTTCGGCGCGGAACAACAAATTAACGTAAAAAATTTAGTTAGCACCAGCGATGCGGTTCATTTAAGATATCCCCATAAAATCTTTGTTCTCCTTAAGAATTATTTCCACTCTAAAATTTATACGAACAAAAATTTAGATTCGACGCAGTTCATTTAAGATATCCTCTCAAAATCTTTGTTCTCCAAACAATTATTTACATAGCCAAAATTTAAAAGAATATCATATTAGCGTAAAAATATTTAGGGGCACGGGCGTCTTTGGCGCGGAACAACAAATTCAGCATGTGCGCTTTCAACGCGGAACAACAAATTAGCGTTAAAAAATTAGCAATAATTGTCATTTAGTCCCCCCAAAATTTTATGTCCCCCAAAATTTTATTTCCTCCATTCATTTAAAATATTCTCACTTCAAAAGCTTGGATCTCCTAATTTAAAACGAACATCAATAATTAAACCACGATAATTATTATTTAATTCACTCAAAAAAATTTAGTTCCTCCAAAATTATGTTTCCCGTTCATTTAAAATAATCCCCCCTCAATAGTTTGGATCCCCTAATTTTAAATTAAAATCAATAATTAAAGCGCAATAATTGTTATGTATTTCTCTAAAAAGTTATCTCTCTAGATTGTTTTCTCCTCAAAATTTTCCAAAAAATTTAATTTTTCCAAAAATTTAGTTCCCTTGAAAATTTTAGTTTTCCCGAAAATTTAGTAGATTTCTCCAGATTTAGCTCTACCAAAATTTTAGGGTGTTTTCCTAAAATTTAGTTCCACTCGAAGAATTTAGTTCCGACAAAAATCGTAGTTTTCTCCAAAATTTAGTAGTTCCTGACAGATTTAGTTCTCACCAAAATTTAGTTTACCAGTTCTTCCAAAATTTTCTTAAACTCTCATCCCAACCATTGATTTCTCGAGGTTAAATCTCTTTTGTCTTTCTACCCACCTGTTTGTCATGGTCAGCAAACACATTCAAAAACATCCATCAATTGTATAATAGATTTGGAGTCTAGTATGTAAACACCATTTCCAGGACATCAATGTACGATTTGCAAGGACACAACTTTTCTGCATGATGTATGTGCTTGTATTATTAGAGACTCATTAAATACATGTAATTTTTATTGTCTGCTTTAATTATTTGAAACTCATCTGTACATTCAATTTAGTTATTTTCTAAATTGAGGGCATTGCCTAAGAGTGTCAAAATCAAATGAATTTGGTTCAAACAAACGAAAAGTGAACAAATTAAAAGCCAAGCTTGTAACTTTATGCACAAATCAGAGTGTTAGCATCGCCTAGCTCCCATATCTCATAACAAGTATTGGCATAAGCAGTCTACAAACTGAACAAAAATATTCTAATTGCCCACCAAATAAAAGCAATTGCTCTGAAGACATAATTAAATCTTCTGCACAATACTAATTACAAACAAATCTGACTAAAATATGTCCACAAAATTAGGTACCATAAAATCAAACTAACCATATAGCAAAAGAAAATGAAGCCCGAGCGTTCAAACTATACCAGAATGAATCATAATATAAACCCTTAGACATGAATCATAAGCCCCACAGAAACTGCAAGATTGGACATAACAAAGCCCAACCCCTTACCAGATAGATGGATGGATCTATCTGTATATTCATTTATTGCTATATATAGTAAGAAGCCCCAAATCCTTGGTTTGGCCAGGAAACAAAGCATTAGTTTGGGCCCAGGAAGCGAAGGGAATGACCTCGGCTGATTCTCCTCCACACATCTTTATTTTGTTCTCAGTGCCCGTTCTGCATGCGCTTCGCGCGCCATTGGCGATTTGCTCTCCTCTTATTTCTTCATTGGACAATTTGGATGGTGTTAGCCACTTCTACATTGCTCTACATCGGGGAAGTAACTGGAGGGCCGAAATTATCGCTGGTGCCTGATCCTCCTTTGCATTCATTGGGGGAACCGGTGCAAACGACGGAGATCCATCGTGAGAATCGGAAGGAGCAGCAAAGGGGCCCTTTGCGAGGGCCGTGACGTTCAGCTTCTGCCCAGGGGCGTAATGGCGTAGTGGCTTGGGAATTCGTAGAGGAAGTAGTATTCACCCACCGATTTAAGGGTGATCGAGTCGTTGCCGCTAGTGTGCTTGGAGATGGGCGATGTCACACTGCTTAGCAGGTGATAGAGTCGTTCCCTGAAATACATTTTAAAAAATATTATTATGCAAATATTTCTGCACTTCAACCCATTCCACATGCTTAAAAAAGAAAATAAAGGTAGAACCAAACATACACAACCTAAAAGATGCATGCATGTCGGACCAACAATTAACACAATGTAAAAATAGTAGAAAAGCATACTTGCTTTCCAAAATTAGACACCCACTAAACTTAAGAAAAATGGTCTGATACATACAAAGACGTCCTCTTTTTGTTCATTATTGAGTGAATAGATAGTATATCGAAACTGATATATGCATACGGTCCCTTGCTATAACAAAATTCCAAGCTGATGCAGACTCACTAAACTAAACCAAAAGACCAAGAACATGACTTTTCCTTTGTTTTTGTGTCCAACTATGCCCAGCTTCAAGACAAAATTTTATTTTTATTTATCAAAATAATCTATACTAACTATATATTGCATTAACGGTAGTATAGGTTATGTCATGGTGTTACCTGCCATTTGCAGGAAAAATAATAAAGGAATTTACCATTTTAACATCAAAGCATGAAATTTGAGTCCCTGAGGAAGCATACGTTACATCTTCATTCCTTGAAAAACATTTACAAAAGGAAAAAATTATTATGCAAGTATTTTAGCCTTCAAATTCATTGAGATATCGGGTTTCCAATCCAAATATAAATGAAATATGGAATAAATAGAACACCAATCATGAACAATTTTGGATTGACAATCTTGAGAAGTGTCAGGCAATGTAAGAATTGTAAAAAAATTCCATCTTTCGATCAGTATAACAAATATAGGCATGATGCATAAACATAAATGATTCATGTAAGAAAATAAAGCTCAAAGAACTAAAAACTGACCTGACGCTCTTTGAGAATGAGGTAATATCCTTATCCAAAGTATCAAGCAAAAAATAGCCTGAATCACCCTATTCACATTGAACTTTGCCTTCGCCCAACAATAGCTATGCCCCAATTTCCAAGATGTTCTCTAAAGAGAAGAAAAGATCTCAGCACTTAAATATCACCAAAGCTTGATAGTGGGTTTAAGGTCACTGTTTCATTTACTCAAACTATCAACCCCTACAAAAAATAAAATGAAGGCTGCATTTCCTGATAAGTTCTATAAAGAGATGAAGCATAAAACAAACAGAGGCAATGTCCTCAGTAATCAAGGTCTAAATAATCAACCGAGAAGCTATATAACCAATTCAGTAAAATAGTCTTCCTTGTTTCTATAATTGCACAAAAGTTTCCACTGCATCAGGCAAGCTTACCATTCCACACACAATTTTTTAAAAAATAAGCAAAAGATGATTCTACTATAGCCTGTAATCTTTTTCAACATAATGCAAAACCCTTTGGGTTTTTGTTTACCGCTCATGTACAGCGTTGATTGAGGAGTTAATGAGGAAATTTCATCAGCATCAGCATTGAAAACTTGATTATTTGATCAATATTTGAATCTATGAGGAAATTTCTTCAGCATTAAAACTCATCCTAAAAGCCTGATTAGATACATCAGAAAATTAATCATGTTGCCAGTAATGATCTAGCTTCCTTTAGATAGAATTAATGATCACACAGAATTATTCCTAAGCAAGAGGAAAAGACAAAGAACAGTAAATCACCATTAGATTTGATAAAGGAGAAATATTTTGCATTTGTGAATTAGGATCTGGATAATTGCATGTGGCAGTCAGTTGTGGTGTGGCCGGATACGCATAGTCAGAGACTGATGGAAAATTTCCCTGAACACCATGTGAAAATTTCCATGAACACCATGTGTAGCATCCACTGCATCATATCGAACAATCTCAGGCTGAGAAGAAGAAGGCATATCATAACTCCTTGCGCTTGTGCCAGTTCTAGATGTCACATTCTCATCAATGGCAGACGCTAGCTGATCACCATCATAGTACTCAGAATTCCTGCCATTACATGGCATATAAAGTTATATATGATATATCTAGCCACAGTCAAGGTATGAAGAGAAAAGGTACCTAGTATTCAGTTCATAAAGTGGAGAATCTTCTGTAACTGGGGTCATCTCCAAATTACTTCTTAGAGGCTTTGGTGGAACTGATCCAGAAAGTGTAGGGTGGCCACCAGGGCCAAAACTACCAAAGCTCAAATGTGAGCAGTCAGCATTCGTAACATGTAGGTGATCAGGAATTATTACTGCAGAGTTGCTGATGCGGTGCCAATCTCTCCCTCCTGTAGATTTAACAGTTGCAGATTTGCAGTAGCTGATGAAATTTCCTCATTCACGTCCTCAACTGCGATGAAATTTCCTCATTAACCCGTCTCAGCAATATGATTTGCGAATAAAGTTTCAGCCTCTGTATTAGACAGAAGCGAGCTAATTAGCCAAGTCACGGCTCATTATTATAGCTAAGCATAAGATTCTTAGCATGAAAACTTACCTACTAATCATATCCCATCACTTACTCCTATGTGCCTCAATTCCATATACATAAAAAGTGTGGGCAAGACACAACGTGAAGAATTGCCATGGAATGAGTCATGTCATCCTTAACCATTAATTGAGCCCCTGAACTTTTTCTTCCTTAAACTGCCAAAGTTGGGAACCATGACATAAAAAGAAAGGAGAAGGAAAGCATAGGACAGAATATAAAGCTTCAAGTTAAAATTGGAGATTAAAAGTTTTTACAAAGTAATTATTGCTTGTAATTGTAATCCATGTTGGTCATTGTACATGGTTGGAATTGAGCAGACGACATGATATAAAAGATCATAATATGAAGGAAGATATTTTACTCTGGACCAAACCATGTGGTTGCAACTACAAACTCTCTCAAAGGTCACCTTTTTTATTTTAAGCTTGGAGGAGCAGTGGGCAAAAATATGTAGCATCTCCATGTCCTTGAATAATTTATAGCTGACACTAAGAAGAATATAAACGTGGGATGTACATCTCCGGTCACTTTCCAATTGTCTAGTACATATACCTGCAAAAATGCAACAAAATTAACACATAAGAGAAGAAAGAACACCAGTTATTTTATGAACTTCACAATATATGATAATAAGACATGCAATGAACAATGACACTATCAGAAAATAAATGTCAGATATTTTATTCCCTCGAACACTTATTTACTCCTAACAAACATCCACAAACGCCTTCAGTTGGCTGAAGGAGTGATCCCCAAGCACATGTCCTACCAAAGTGTTATCCCATCTCCTAGTGGTGGCTGTGATGAGGTGGTGTGGGGCACATCCAACAGGGTTCCCATCTCGGCCCACGGCAGGAGGGACCAACTTCTTTTGACAGGTATCGTCAATTTTTCTGTTGCTACTACATACATCTCGCCAAGTAGAGGGTAGGACCTCAGAATTAAACTTGAGAGTAGTGTTAGGTCTCACATAACTTTTAGTAAATAGTTAGTCTGCATTGGCCTTGGATATCAGTGGTTGTGACTTGTGAGGGATGGCATTGACCCGCTGTTGCACCTGTAGGATAATTGATACGCCCAAGCCCACAACCATCGGTGTAGAGGAGAGGTGCGACTTCTTGCCAGCGGGTGCATTGGACGGAGAAGAGGCAATACACGGAGAAGATGCATTTGTCTCATAAATAACCAAATTCAACAGCCTTCACCGTCAGATGCGACTATTGAAATAATATATGTAGGAAAATCTCAAAATATACATTAATGCTTCCTATTCAAACTCCTGAAATTGTCCTACCATCAGAATGCTTGTTCAGTAATCCTCTTCATCTCATACAGAATCAGCATTAGTTAGCATAAATTTTCAAGATTGATAATACTCACCGAACTAATAAAATTAGCCCAAATCTTAATAATTTTCAAGAATTAAGGTTCTAATTGACATTCTTTCATATTTAACTCAATCATAGACATGTAGGGGTTTAAATTTCACTATTACACAATATCAATGTGTCAAACATAAACTTACAATCATTTCATTACCTAACAATAATTAAGCTAAAACTAAAGTGGACTTGCGCACAAAGTATTTGTAAGCACCAAACTTCCTTTATATTGAGCTAGTGTTATCAATCGCCAACACCAATTTCCATGCTTCTCTTGAGGTGAACGGATTATGCACTGGCTCTTCAACACTTGCAGGACTTCTGCTCATACACTATCTAGAGGAGGTAGTCCTACTGACCACATCATTTTCTAAAATAAATAAATAACATGCATGGTATGTTACAAATAAATTAATACATTCTTTGTACATGAATAAATTCTAAAGATTAATAACATGCATGGTATCACCGTGTCTTCATGCAAAACGGAATGGAAAATAATGTGGTTGTCCTTTCCTAGAGATAATAAGATAGTCACAATCATTAGCAACACAACACCAACCCAACATGGCCCCTAACGCCAAGATTAGCTATGTTTTTGACATAGATAAAACAACTGAAAAAAGAGAGGGACCATCTCCAACTAATATTGGAATGAACATCTAAAATCAATTCTCAAATTAGTAAATCCAATGGAACACTCACGTTAACTCTAACCAAAATCAATGTCTCAACATCGGTCCATACAAAAGTAACATATCAGAGTTCTTTTATCACCAAAAAATTCTTCTTCCATGTAAACATCCCTCGTCTTATAAAGAAACAGAAATGTGCCATCAGAATTTTGTAGTATTTTTAACATATCTATGATCAATTATAAACATAGTTTCCATTTATCCTAGCATGTAGAAACCTTATGTTCATTAATATCAGTATGAAACTTGAAATAAAAAAATTTAAACTTCCACAAAAAACAAAACAATTAGTGCAAAGACCATATCATATTTCATCACTCGCAGTCTTACGGTTGATGAAAATATCAGAGTTCATCACTCACGTGCAAGTAATCAGATTTCTCAAAAAAGGTCAAGAGAAAATGAAACTATGCTCTTTAACATATTAAAATGAGGTAAAGCAACATGAATAACCATGTTAATAAAATTCCACTTCATTGGACCAGAAACCACTGCTTCAAGGGGATTTCAGGATTCACAAAGAAATCAGAAACATGTCCTTTCAAGCAATCTTGACGAAGGAGTCTACAGAAAAGACTAAGCTTACCTTATTAATTACTACATAATACCAATATGAACATTGGATGACCTTTCTGGACAAAGGAGATGGATTATATAGAATAGATCTATGTTTAGTAATAATAGTGTGCATGAGCCTATCACAGAGAACATATCCTGGTTACTTCCCCAGCAAATTTTATTAAACGACTACATATGGATTATTTAGTTTCGTTCTCTGATAATAAAACCAAAATCATGGGTAGGAGATGGTTAGTCCAGATTAACACATGAATAATTCATATTCATTCCCTCCTATCGGAATCGGTATCATTTCTATGATATGGTTTATTAGGTTCCTTCCCTATTGACTGTATCCACATTTTTACCCGGTACATAGGGGTTAACTTTGACATCAGTAAGGAGTGAAATGCTCCTTGGCTTCTACAGGTTTAGGGTCAGGTGTCAATTTTGAACAACAAATTAATAGACTACATTTTTAATTTTATAAATCCAAGAAACTGTAATAAAAGGATGAAGACGGAAATGGACTTACCAATTGCCTGGACTCCAAATTTCGATTGCACGCATATGCACAACGTCCTCAAATGATCTCAGTTGGATGTGCCTTGAATTATCTCAGTTAGTGGGTTGCTGAATTGGACCTCATATCATTCTGTGAAGACTGGAGAGTGGGTCGCTGGGTTAGATATTGTAGAAAATTAGCATCTAGATTGAGGTAAACCATGTTACACAAAGGGCGACTCGCCAACCCACTCATCAACTTTGTCAACCTCCGGATGTTTATATAGTTAATATTGATCATGGGGTACTGCAAAGTTCACAACTTTCTTGTGATTTCAAGGTATGAATCATGACTATGATAAAACATTAACATCACTATCTTTTTTAAGTGCGAGTCAATTGTTCCAAAGTTTGAAAAGAAAATAAAACCTCATATTTTAAAGGACTGGCATTCACCAACCTTCTCTACTGAATCCAGCTATGGACCCTATTGTGCCTTTTTTCTACGTTTCTGCCTTTAAAAGGTTCAAAGAAAGCAACCAATGAAACTCAACTTTTGGAAGTCAGAATGCACATGCATTTGAATTTCTTGGAAATTAAGGATAAAGAGGTTGAACAATGCTCAAATGTGGCAGATCATTCAACTCTTAAACAAAAAGATCATGAGCAGAAATATTCTTTAAAAATAGCAAAAAAAATTAGACTAAGTTAGAATGTATGCATGCTAGTCAACCCAGTCTAATATGAAATATCATATAATATAATAAAAACATTAGACTAAGTCATGCTTTATCTTTAATTTATCATAGGACAATGTTTCACTCAACAAATATTGATGAAGATACTTCTTGTGAGTGGCACACTCTGCTCATAAGTGGCTGCAAGTTGTGCATGAATTGCCTATATATTATTCATGCATAAATTTGTAATTTGTATGACTAAGTTCAGGGAAAACCTGAGCTTAGCATGTGTTGATTTCAGCACAATGCTGTCATATCCCAGTATATCCTACTGAAATACAGTGAGTGAGAATCTCACCCTTAGATGGTGTGAGATAAATTTGTCTATACATCAGAAGAAAAGTTTTAGCCACCATATATATTTTGTAACACAATTTCCAGTATATGCAAACTCTAAAATATTTTCAGAAATTATTGGCTTTACCTGCAAAATACATGTTCAAAAATCAGAAGTTAAACAAAAAACTACTACTACAATTTGGAATTATGTCAAGAACTTCTTGCTATCTGCAACATTCAAAATTTTGGTAAAATGCATTGCAAGAAAGTTGGCTCAGAAGATTATTGATCAAAGTATGTTTCATCTATTGACAAAATGGCAGCAAAGCGTCATTTTAATGCATAATTATCTTCACAACATGCGTTAACAGAATTTTTTCAAATTAATATAATTTTTTAAATTAAAAGAATATAATGAAAGAATCAAATTTAGAGTCATCGCATAATAAAGAGGAAGAAATTTAAAACCTCTTCATTGACATGTAAGTAGTTCAACTTCATTCTAGATGAAGTTGATTAATATGAACCTAGTTTACCTTCATTCTAGATGAAGTTGATTAATATGAACCTAGTTCAACTTCCTTCGTCACCATACTAAAACATAAAAGCTCCGTTAAAAAATCGGACCATGAAATAAAGGGAGCAAACATCGAGAATACCACAAAAGGAAAGTAACCATTTGTCTGTTTACACTAAAAATTTGAAGCAACCCATAAAAAATAGTCATCATGAACCACAAAGAACATAACTAATATCAAAGATATGACTACACACTCATACCTGTAGACACACTCATACCTTTAAGATGCATCACGATATGCATAGGCAGAGGGCCAAAAAATCTCAAAAGGAACAGAAAGAACTCATTGTAGATAAACTACGTATAAATTGAGAACATTGGCATCGACAGACTCTTCGTAACTGGGATCCCTCTCCTCTTCACTCCAATCCACCGGTTCCTCATGAGACAACCTCCAATCTAAATGCACAAAAAAATTACTTTCATCTTGATTGCCAACAGAGAAATCAAAAGGCTTACATCTTCATTCAACAATCTGTACTTTCATTGTTGAATGGGAGTACCTGTAGAATGAGAGCAACGAATTGAATTGATTAAATGAGAGAAATTGTACAGAAAAATCAAAAGCTTACAATCTTTACAGGTGATCATAAAAATACAAACAATCAAGACTGATGATCATAAAAATACAAACAACTTTTAAAAATACAAACCCTCAAGATGAAAGTTCGATTGATTGCTGATTAACAATCTATACAGAGAAATCAATTGCTCTCATTTAGCAATTGATTTTGTACAGAGAAATCAAAAGGCTTACATCTTTTCTGCTTGGAAATCCGAGTAGTTTCTCAAAGATAAAGAATTTTATAAATCAAACCTGGGAATAACTGCATTTTCTAGCCATATCTGAAAATAGCAAACTGGAGAATGCACATCTGGAAATAATAACTGCAGAATAGCCTACATATAAATATCAGTTTCCTTCATTACTTATTTTTTGCCCATATACATTTTTAGCGAGGATTATATTTTGTTTTATCCCTTTTCCTATAGTAGTTGGTTAGTTTATTATGTATAGCCGAGTTCACAGTATTCATCTAGTGTTTCTTATTTCATTATCTAAAAGGAGCCTAGTAGCGGCTGATTTTTGAAACATTGCAATGACCAATTATGCAACAGTGTTGCTTAAACATGTTGGGAGTAATAGAAATTTCTTTTTCTTCATAATTTTGTTGGTGTGTGTGAATAATTTAAGAATGCAGATCAAACTTTCAAACTTTTAGATTAAGCCCAAAGAAGGAGACTCTAGCTGTCTTTAGGTTATAGCTGAACGTTCAGAACTTTCCACCTAAAAGATGCAGATGTTTTCTTTCCTCTAAAATCAGAGGATTATCATTAAGTGGGAATGCATAAAAACCTGCATCATTTTCAAGTTTTGGACTAAAATGTTGAGAATCTAATTGTGACAAACTGATGGCTTGGAGCTTATATTAGTAGCATGGAAAAAGATATGGGGTGCTGATTTTCCATAACGAAAGCATTTTACATTTTCTGGCCAGATTATACCTTTTTTTAATTTTCACCAATTTTGGTATTACATTTGTGTTGAACATGTTTTATGTTATATTGACATATTGAACTGTCAATATATTTTAGGTGGCAACAATATTTGTTTCATCTTCTATAACCCATAAATGCCTTTTAATCATTTTGCTTGGAAAATGACCTGGTTAAGCCATTATTAAAACATATGCAAAGGAGCGACCTTTATCGTTAATAAGTAGCAATATTGTTTCCTCTAATTCTGGTAATAAACAGTGTGTCATATTGAGTGTGTCAATTATAGGTCAAGATCTTGGACCTCAATGGTCATTTTTTAGATTTTTTTCTCTGCCCAGATCCTTTTATATCCATCTTTCACTTGCATTTAGTTGAAGTTGGGCTGTTGAATATGAGAATATGCATTTCCATATAATCATGGTTTAATCATGGTTTCTACCAAAAAAATTATGGTTTAAAGGTTATATGCTTTGCAAGAGTACAATATCTCTGAGGAAATACTACTAAAGGGATGATCTTTACCTTACAATATCTCTGAGGAATTAAGATTATGGTTTGAAGGTTCTTTTTACTGTTGGCAGATTTTCAAAAAAGGATGGAGGTTGTTCTTTATATGAAAGAGATTAATGGACGTGGTAAAAATATGCCAGGATATGGATGTGGTAAAAATATGCTGACATATTTAAATACATGTTTGAATATACAAATATTTTTCAGTGCACTTGCGTTTCAAGCATAGACATGGTATCTGTGTTAGCTAATAGCAATATCATTGCCTTTTTTATAATTTTTAACGTACTCTTATCAAAGAATATCAAAATTGTGGGTATGACCTTAATATTTGTTCTTATGTTTTTCTTATAATCAAAAGCCAATGATTTTTATGAACTTACAAACATTTTAATCAATTTGTTGAGCAGGCTCTGTTAAGATTGCGAGGAATCAAACGCAGATGATTGATGAACGGGTTTCAAGTCTGACAAAATATAAACTTAAACATTACATAATAGAATAGTCATGACCCGTGACCAAAGGTCACGGGGCACTCAAATATTCCGGCAAAATATTTCAACCAATTCAAAATCTGTCTGGAAAAAATTGCAGCCTCCGCAAAATCACCCCAAAAAAATTTGTAGCCATTTCAAAACATTCCCAACAAAAAAATTTTTAATCACATTCAAAATTTTAGATCCCCTAATTTTAAACGAACGACAATAAGTTTCTACTCAAACCACTCAATAGATCCAATCTAAAATGTATAAACTACAATTAAATAGACATATGATTTGTTTAAATGTATACATTGCATTGTCCTTAAAGAAGACCCCATATTCTGGGACTTCTGACCAACTTAATGGAGGACAGTCACATTAAGTTGATATAGTACTCTAGAATATGTCCCAAGGGCAAAATCTACCACATTGGATAAACTTCAGTCTTGGAAACTCTGCTACAAATCATAATCCCAATATAAGAAAACCTACAAAAAAACTTCCATCACAATAAAATGAAATTTCCAGGTTTACTTCTGTGTATGCACAAAGTATCGGTGTTCATATTTTCTTCCCCTAAAATGAACCATTATAAGCATACAGAACCAGCAATCACTATTGTATTTGAATCTAAGGAATGGGAAGTGCAAAAAATCTTTTTATTAATGCGAGGGGAAAGTTAAAGCCAACTACATAGAACTGCATGTATTTCACTGGCCTATGTGAACATTTATCCACTTGAACCTCATGAATGAATGAAAGAGTACATTTCTTAGCAGAATTACTTTGCCAATCTTTTTAGTGGATTGCAGCAAACAAATAGAGGCTCATCATTTTACAAAGAAAAAGTAAAAGACTGAATATATGCAGATCGGTTTGCTTTGCCAATCTTTTTAGTGAATTCATGAATTTTAACCAATTGCGATATAACATAATCAACAAACTGATTCATGAAATTCAAACTTGGAACATAGCTTCTGGAAACATTCAGAAAGAACAAAATATCACAGCTCATGAAATTTAATCTGTTTATTGTTCATGAAATTCAACCTTAGAACAAAATATAGCTGAACGTTCATGAAACATAGCTGCCAACTTTCAGAAATATAGCCGAACAATAAACAGATTGAAACTATAGCATGGAAATATAGCTAAACCAACTGCGATATTTTGTTCTTTCTGAAATTCAACCTTGGAACATAGCTGTGACATAGTTGTGACAGTTGGTTGATTATGTTCCAAGGTTTGAATCTGTTTATTGTTCAGCTATGTTTCATGAAATTTGGCAGCTATGTTTCATGAATGTTCAGCTATATTTCATTAACATAGCTGCCAACTTTCAAAAAGAACAAAATTTCTGAAATTCAACCTTGCAAATCCTAATATAATGGAAAAATAAACAGAAATTTGCAGGCAAGGTGACTCCTATGCAATTCAACCAACTACGATATAACATGATTATGATGAAAAACAAAAGTAACAGCCTACGACTGAGATATCAAATGATAACCTGACTAAGGTATAGGCTTCATTGAATTAGGATATCATTAGCATCAGTAAATTAAACAAAGCGGATTAAAGATTACCCAAAGCATTAAAAAGCTCCAAAGCAAATGCTTTTGGGATCAAAAGCAGCGTGAAGTATAGATTTGTTGTGCTTTTAAAGGGTCTTATTCTATTCAATGTCCATCTATATATACATATCTGATACTTGTTTATCAGATACTTGATGTTATTGTTGAATTCTTGCATTCCATATCCTAAAATTAATATTGAATCACAAAAGTAAGATGTGATAGCATGTAGTGGAGATAATGATTTTAAAAGTGTATAAATGAATTTTTGCGTCCAGATTATGAATTTTGTGGTAAAATGAAACAAAGATTATTGCATCCAGATATTTGCATTAAGAATTTTCAAACAAAGATTATCGTGATTATTGCATTTTGATCATTGCATCCCGATTATTTTGATTCAAAAACAAATGATTATGAATTGCATTTTGCTTATGAATTTATAATCTGGATTCAAAATGCAACTTCAAAAGATTAATAATTTTGATTTTGAAGTGTTTGATTATGAATCTGGATTATGAATTATCAATTGGATTTTATGAGTTTTAAATGCAACTTCATAATTGTTTGATTATGAATTTTATGAATTTTGATAATTTGGATTCATAATCAAAATCCAACTTCATGAAGAAAAAAATATCAGGATTCAAAAACAAAGATTATGAATTTTGAATTTTGATGCAATCTAGATTAAAATGAAACAAAGATTATTGTCTTTGAGCATTTCAAAAACAGAATGTATTCACAAAAAAACAGAACGGTCAAAAAAAGAACTTACCTTTGAGCATTTTTACAAACAGTTGGTGTGCATTCCTTTGAGCATGGACCTTTGAGCATTCCTTCATGAGACATCACCTTCCTGCCGAAAAAAACAACAAAAAAATCGGTCAAGATGAGTAAAATTAATGGGGGGAGAGAGATCTGCTGAGATGGCCGGAAGTGGGATTTGTCCAAAAAGGAAGTGGGCTTCGTCTATAAATACCCCTCAGTCTTCAAAGTCTCAGGCGGGTCCAATTCTCGTTCCCCCTTCGCCATGAAGCTCAGCGATAAGGCCCTTAGGATATCGACCGAAGAGGATGCTGCTAGAGAGTTGATGGAGCTGTTGATGATGTCGATGGATTGTCAAATTCCACTGGAGAAGATTGAGCTCATTGAGAACGAATTGGGTTTGCCGAAAGAATTGGCTTTGCTTGGAGAGCTGGGAGTCTGTTTGGGGAGATCGAGCGGGATGAAGCTGTTGGTGACCCGAAAGTTTTGTTTTCAATCGTTTGTTTTCCCCCCAAATTTTGTTTTCCCCCCAAAAAATATTTTGAGTTTTTGAATTTTGAGTTTTCAAACAAAATTCCCCCCAAACATACAATTTCTTTTATCCAATATCTCTTATCCAAACTCTTATCCAATTTCTCTTATCCAATATCTCTTATCCAAAAACTCATCATAACATCCCTCATTTATATACTCCAAATACAATTCAAACAATTATCCAATTTCTCTTATCCAACATCTCTTATCCAAAAACTCATCATAACATCCCTCATTTATATACCCCAAATACAATTCAAACCTTTATCCAATTTCTCTTATCCAAAAACTCTTATCCAATAACCCATGATAACATCCCTGTTTTATAATATAGATATATATATATATATATATATATATATATATATATATATATATATATATATTGAAAGATAAGCTGGTTTCTATTATAATATGATACAAAATAATACAAGGTGGTGGATAACGGGAGATGTTATTAATAGGGAGAGGAGAGGACACAAGCGTCGTCACTCCCCACTATCAATTCCAAATCCTAAAATCGCACCCCAACAATACATATTCCCCAAAGTGAAAAAGAAAAAAAAAACTTGGCTAGCCATTATCAATAACTTCCCAGTTTTCCAAAACCATCCTCTCATCTTGATTTGCTTCTTCTTGAGTCTCTGAATCCGATCGGTGAACAATTCTAACCGAGTATGAAATGTCATCAAACAACGCTGTTTTTGGCTTGCTGATTTTCTCAAAAAGTCTTTTGTTGCGCTCTCTCCATAGGTGCCAGACTATTGATGCAAGCACCGTCCGCGCAAGCCGGCCAAGAAAGTCTAGCTTGCTGAATTTTGCCTTGAGCATTTCACAGATTTCCGGGAGTATGGGCACCTGGGTTTGCTGGCCGCATGCATTCAGTTTTAGCAAGGCCCGCCGCAAGATGTATTGGGAGTACCTGCATTCGAAGAAAACATGATTGATAGTCTCCGGCATACCTTCTTCGCACAGCACACATTCAGCCGAACTTTGAATGCCCCAGTCTTCAAGTCTGTCCTTCGTTAGGAGTTTGCCTTTGAGAGCACGTAGCAAGGTAAGAGCCATCTTAGGCACATGATTCTTATACCAGATTAGTTTGAAGAAGGGGAATTGAGGCGCCTTGGTTCTCACATTGTTCCAGATTTCTTTAAGCTTTGGTTCATTTCCTAGCTTCCAATTCCATGTGTCTGCACCAGAAATTAATTTGACATGTTGAAGGAGTATTTTGATATGTGGAAGAGCAGCCTCATCAATCCAGTCCGCACCTCCCCAATAATCACTCACCCGTTTTTGGCTAGCCCCGATTGGAATGTCAAATTGGTTTTTGAGGGGCCCACAGGGAAGCCAGTTATCGTGCCAGAATAGAGTGTCTCGTCCGTCTTTTACTCTCCGCACTATTAGCTTCTGAGACTCATGCCTGCAATGTAGGAGAAATTTCCAGGTTCCGGATTGTACCGCTACACTCTTCGCCTCATAGAAAGCCTCAGAGTCCTTGTAATGCTTCCTCATATACTCAGCCCAAAGACTCTTAGATTTCAACATCCTCCATGTAAGCCTGATTCCCGAAGCTAGATTTAGATCCGAGAGGAGCCTCAGGCCAACACCTCCTTCTGCTTTAGGCTTGCAAGAGTCAATCCAGGCCCATGATCTTGAACTTCCCCATATGAATCTTCTACACATAGATGTCAACGTTCTGAGGATTGAAGACGGAATTCTGTAGGCTTGTGACCAGAAAGAAATCATACCATAAATCACCGTCCTTACTAGCTCCATTCATCCTGAAATGGATAACTTTGAAGAGGTCCACCCT
This sequence comes from Scilla litardierei, assembly GCA_030789695.1. NCBI lineage: Eukaryota > Viridiplantae > Streptophyta > Magnoliopsida > Asparagales > Asparagaceae > Scilla > Scilla litardierei. The sequence continues at coordinate 529,897,046 of CM061142.1, forward strand.
CCCATTCGCTTCCTACATTTGTCTAGCAGCCGGCTGTACATCTGAGCTTTGGGATATTTTGAAGAAAGGGGCAGACCCAAATAGGTGGCGATAATATTTGTACGCTTAGCACCCAAATAATCAGCAAGTGCTCCAGAATGTTTAGTCCACTTGCTAAACATTACGGTACTCTTCTCCCAATTAACATCCAGCCCTGTGAGATTTTTGAATGTTGCCAATAGCGATGTGAGGCCCTCGAAAGATTTGCGGCTAGCGCGACAGAAAACAAGCAAATCATCCGCAAAGAGGAGATGGGAGATAGAACACGTACGTCTCATAGATTGGATACTCCCCGTAGTGAGCGCTTTCTCCAATAAGAGTGTGAATGCCTCCATCACCAGAACAAATAAATAAGGTGATAGGGGATCACCTTGCCTAAGCCCTCTGTTTCCTTCGAAGTACCCTGCAGGTGATCCATTAATCATCACAGAGTATGTCGCCGATGAGATGCATTCCTTGATCCATCCAATGAATATGTGACCAAACCCAAGCCGGTGCAATATGTAATAGACAAACTCCCTATTTACAGTGTCAAACGCCTTTCTAAGATCAAGTTTTATGCAAGATCTTGATCCCATGGGATTGCTAAAATCACGGATCTGTTCATGCGCCAATAAAGCGCAATCAGATATCAATCTGCCCTGGAGGAACGCTGCCTGGTTAGGGGATACTAAATCATGAATAACCCTTTTTAGCCTATTGCAGATGGTTTTGCTGATAATTTTATAAATAACATTACAGCAGGCAATCGGTCTGTAATCTCCCAAGTTAGAAGCATTTGAATTTTTCGGCACCAGAGTCAAGAATGTGTGATTCACCTGACGTAGCAGCTTACCTGAGGAGAAGAAGGATTGAACAGCGCCAATAACATCTTTAGCAACAGTATTCCAGTTGTGTTGAAAGAAAAACCCATTAAACCCGTCCGGCCCCGGGGCTTTAGAAGCATCAATTTGGAACACAGCCTCTTTAATCTCATCTGCAGATATTCTTCTTTCTAACCATTTTGCTGTTTCCAGTTTGATTTTCCTTTTAGGCACAATTTTTGGGAAGATTCTCCAATAATGGGATTGAGAGTACAAATCCTCATAGAATTTAACAGCCTCAGTTTTCAGCTCATCATAGGATTTGATGTGAACCCCCTGTGCATCCACCAAATGTAGTAAATTATTATGGCACTGCCTGGCCCGCATTGCTGTGTAGAAAAATTTAGTGTTTCTGTCCCCCAGTTTTAACCAATCTTGTCTGCTTTTCTGTCTGTACATCTCCTCTTCAAGGTCCAGAAGCTTAGCCAGTTCCTTAGATAAATCATGCTCTCTTTTTTGCAGATCCCAATCATAATGAACCTCTTTCTGTTTTCTAACACCCACAAGCGTAGAACGGCACCCATGGATTTTATCTGAAACTTGTTGTGCACGGTTCCAAGAGCGCAGATTATGCCTTAATAGCTTTAGTTTGTGAGCCAGCCTGAACATACGTGTTCCTTCCACCGAATGTACCCAAGTAGCTTCCAAAAGATCATGAAATCCAGGCAAAGAAACCCAGTGATTAAAGAATTTATTAGGCTTGGGATCAGATTGTACCTGGGGGTGGAGACTAAAGAGCATAGGAGAGTGGTCGCTTGAATGGGGGTCCAAGTAAGATACGAAAGAATCAGGAAGCAAGTCCACCCATGCGCCATTGCACAGAACCCGATCCAATTGGGCCACAATACGCCCCTTGCCCACGCGCTGATTGCACCAGCTTAGACGAGTTCCAACGGACTTGATGCACTGTAAACGACAGTCCGTAACACAGGTGCTGAAGTCATGTATCATATTTTCATCTAGCATACGCCCACCAATCTTGTCTTTAGCTGACAGAACACAATTAAAGTCACCTCCGACCATCCATGCCTCATCTTTAATCTGACTAGCATCACAGACCAGCCGATTCCACAACTCTCTTCTTTCCAAAGCAGAGTTACACCCATAAACACCAGTAACATAGCATTGGAAGCCTCCCATATTGGAACATTTCACGGTAATATGTTGCTTTGACAAGGACCTAACATTTACCTGCCATACTTGGGGATCAAAACCCATTAGGATTCGCCCACCCTTGTGCTCCTTAAAATTATCAACTGAGGTCCAAGTATTAGGGAAAAAAAATTTAGAGATGATACTTTCTGCCTTAAGTTTTGTCTCTAGTAGGACAATAGCTGATGGCTTGATCTTCCTTATTATATCTTTGAGGTCCCGACACCTTACCGCATTGTTGAGCCCTCTAGTATTCCATATTAGCACCGTCATTGAGTATTTGGTTGTGGTTGCCGCAGCAGACTCCCCTCCTTGATCCTGACACTTTTCCGAGTCCCAGTGCCCAAATTTAAGGCCGCTTTCCTTTGTGGTTTAGCTGAAGCTGCCTTCGAAAGAAGCTCATGCCGTTCTACTTCCCAGTCCGGATTTTCAAAAGTTGGCTCCGCAGGCATATCCACACCTTCAGTCTCCGAGCTATCAGAGTCGTCCGAGTCTGACAAACAAGATGTTGCGCCAGGGAACCTACTATTATCTTCTGAGATTATATTATCTTCTGGGATAATACTTGCTTCTGGTGGAATCATAGCTTCATATTCCTTAATTGGTGAATCACTGGCTGTCTCCATTTGCACAATATTAATGGCCGGTGCATCTTGTGACAGTTGATCTCTAGGGGCAGCAGATTTGAAGCACTGTAGAATCCTTAGGCATCCTACTATTTTTTGGAATTTAAAGAAACTGGTAGAGTTCTTTGCCTGGCCCCCGCAGGTAGCAACATGTGGAGGAGTATTAGGGATATTGCCTGCTCTCTTTTTTTGAACTTCAGAATGAATTTCTGGCCCTGCACTTGGACCCACAGAATTGGAACTCTGACCAAGTTCCAAAGGACCTGATCGTAGAGGGACGTGTACTTCTTTATCCTGCATCATGACTGATTTCCCCTTACTGAGTAAAATTGGTTGCTTTTCCTGCAGCGGGCATTGGGCATCTGAGTGCCCAAAACAAACACAACGGCTGCACCGTGGTGGTTCACCTTCATATTTAGCATCAATTTTCAACATGGACCCATCTTCTAGTTCAACCTCAACAAATCTTGGCAAAGTAGCCTTAGCATCCACTTCTACCAAACATCTTGAATATGTAATTCTTTCAAGTCTTGCCGTTGCTCTATCCAGGCACAGAGGTGTACCTATAACTGATGCAATTATGTTTAAAATAGGCAAATTCCACATATTGAGAGGTACCCCTTGAAGTTGAACCCATACTGGCACTGATGTTAGAATGTCACGGTCTTGACGTAGCGTCGGACTCCACAACTTTAGTACTACAAGGCGCCCATCAAATAGCCATGGCCCCCCATTGAGGATCCTCTCACAATCTTCCTTAGCTTCAAATCTAAAGTAAAAGAAGCCATTTTCCTTACTGTAAATTTGTAGTCTCTTCCTTGGCTTCCATAGCCGCTCCGTCCATGCCTGAATCTGTCCAAAATATGGTATTTCCCCTAAGACATAGCCGACTAGGGTGAATTGCCACCGTTCTCCTCCCTTCTCCAGAAGTGCGTTGGATACCCGAGCAACACAGGATCCATCATCCCGTATATTAGGCTTCACCCAAGACATACTCACAGATTCACTGTAAGTGCGTCTATTCGAGCAGATGTCTGACCAGGTAAGCTTTTCAGCCCTCGGATTAATAACAATTGGAACATTAGGTCTCTTAGGCATTCTATCGAGCACCTGTGCTGCAGTTCCAGTTTTTGATTTCGGATGATTTAGTTTAGAGACCTTGGGAACACCAGGTCTTGAAAGATTAGGTCCCAGTCTTGGTTGATCGACAAATCTTCCCGAAAACCTATTAGCCCGAAATCCTTCCCTGTGATTGCCTGATCGAGCGTCCCTTCTACCAAGCCCCTTCCTCCGAACAAGGTGCCAGCCACCTTCCTCCGCATCAACATTTTGCCCTAAATCGCCACCAGGCCTCTTTTCCAGGAGGTTCCTGTTAGACGGAGGTTCCCCATCCTTCGTAACTTCCCCCGAACGGCCATCTCCCTCTTCCAAATCCAAGTTGCCGCTGCTCCCCCCGTGTAAAACAGGGCCACTTGTGCCGCCTCCATTATCAGATTGGCCGCCAGGATCGGGAACCCTAGCCGCCGCCAGCATTCTTTTTTATATTATATATATATATTTATATATATATATATATATATATATATATATATATATATATATATATATATGACAACCCAGAAAAATCCCCAACCCCCTCCCCCCGCCTTCAGCTTTTAGGAGGGTAAGGCTATATATATATATATATATATATATATATATATATATATATATATATATATATATATATATATATATATATATATATATATATATATATATATATATATATATATATATATATATGACAACCCAGAAAAATCCCCAACCCCCTCCCCCCGCCTTCAGCTTTTAGGAGGGTAAGGCGAGAGCCCGGCCGAGACTATGCAAACTGGGGGGAAACCGACGTGCCCCCAATGGCCCCCGGGTAAGTCCGAGAGGGGAGATGTAGCCCCAGGGTAAATAATTCCACAACAAATTCCACTATATATATATATATATATTTGTTTTTTTGCAAGGTAAGTTAGTTTGTATATATAATAATGTTTGAAATACAATGTGGTTGTTCATAGAGTACAGAGTTCAATGACTAGAGGAGAGGACACAAGCGTCGTCACCCTAGAACATTTTACCCAGTACCATGTCCAAGACCACAAATATGTACAATATTCAAATCCAACAGAATAAAAATAAAATAAAACACAACACTCTAGCAGGCCGGGCAAAGTGCATCACACCGGATGCAGCACAAACAGCCTCACAAAGAAGCATGGAAGTAGGGCCAAACACATCACACTGGATGCAGCACAAGCAGATTCGGTGATATTAAGCACAAGCAGCCTCACAAAGAATGATGCCCATAGGTTACGCAAGACATGGCAGCTCAAGAAATGCCGGCCAGAGATCACAACGCACAGTAGAGCAAGCCGCACTGGAGAAAATTCAGACCAAAGTTAACAAGCCGCAGACATAATTATTCAGGCCAAATAATTCAACCAACATCCCAAACGCCCCAGTTATCAAATGCTTCTTTGGCTGCGTCTTCAATGTCTTCATATTTACGCATCGCAATGCGTATGTCCCCAGCAATTGCATCAAACAGAGCAATTTTAGATCTGGATTTGTTGTCAAAAACGCGCTTATTGCGCTCTTGCCATAGGTGCCAAGTTACAGCTGAAAGAACAGTTTTCGCAAGGGTTGCCAGCGCACCCTTTGCATTAAATTTAGACATGTAGTAGGATCCAACCGAGCTTAGAGAGAGTTCAGTAGGGCCGACACTTCCAAGCTTCAGCAACGACCTCCGCAATATGTAATTTGAATAGGGGCACATAAAGAACAGATGTGAATTCGTTTCTGGACAATCATCAGCGCATAGAACACAAGTATTAGAGACCTGTGGACACCAAGCTTCCAGCTGATCTTTAGTGAGGAGTTTGTTCTTCATAGCACGTAGCAAGGTGATCGAAAACTTTGGAATGTACTTACCGTACCAAATTAAATTTGAGAGCCGGAAAGGCGGGGCTTTGTTACGAACAGTATCCCAAGCCTCTTTGAAAATGAAATTCGAGCCATTCTTCCATTCCCAAAAATCTGAACCCGAGGACAGTGTAATATTTTGAAGAAGAGGCAGTAAACCTTGAATTTCTGGAGTATTAGCCCAAGAGGATCCATTCCAGTAATCACTTACTCTCCTTTTGCTTGCACCATTAGGGATCGGATACAGAGTTTTTAATGGGCCGCAGGGTAGCCAATTATCGTGCCAAAATAGGGTATCTTGACCATCCCGAACCCTTCTTTTGATGATCTTTTAAAAATGAATTCTACAATGAAGCAAGAACTTCCAAGTTCCAGACTATGTGGCCGCAACTTTAGTTTCATAGAATGTAGATGTATCCTTGTACTTTCGCCGCATGTATTCTGCCCAAATGCCTTTAGACCCGAGGAGTCTCCAAGTAAGTTTAATGCCTGCAGCAAGATTCAAATCAGACAATAAGCGTAGGCCTACACCACCTTCCTCCTTCGGTCTGCAAGAATCACTCCAGGCACATGCCTTAGTCTGACCCCATATGAAGTTTCTACATATAGATGTTAGGGTTCGCAAAACGGTAGCTGGAATTCTATAAACATTGATCCAATAGGCAATCATACCGTAGATAACTGATTTCACAAGCTCAATACGCCCAGCGATGGATAAAAGCGAAGAAGTCCAGCCACTTAGCCTTTTCCTGCACTTATCAATGAGTCGATTATACATGTAAGCTTTGGGATATTTGGAAGACAATGAGAGGCCCAAATATGTTGTGATAGTGGATGTTTGAGTAGCTCCAAGATAATCCGCAAGCTCCCCTTTGCATTTAACCCCCTTGCTGAACATGGATTTGCTTTTATCCCAATTGATGTCTAAACCTGTGAAATTTCGGAATTCTTCAAGCAAACTTTTTAAACCCCTGAAAGATTTCCGATTGGCACGGCAGAATACAAGAAGATCATCTGCAAATAACAAATGTGAAATAGCTCCCGCCCTCCTCATAGGCTGTATACTTCCTTTAATCAGAGATTTGGCGAGAAGGAGTGAGAAAGTTTCCATGACAATGACAAAGAGATAGGGTGAAAGTGGGTCACCTTGCCTAAGTCCCCTGTTCCCACCAAAGAAGCCCACCGGGGAACCATTAACCATAACAGAAAAGGTGGCAGTGGATATGCATTCTCTGATCCATCCAATGAATTTACTTCCAAAACCCATCTGATGAAGAATATAATACACAAACTCCCTGTTCACGCTATCAAATGCTTTTCTGAGATCAAGTTTCAGGCAAGCTCTCGATCCCATAGGATTACTGAAATCTCTGATTTGCTCATGGGCAAGCAGGGCACAGTCAGAAATCAACCGCCCCTGGAGGAAAGCAGACTGGTTTGGGGATATCAACTTTTGAATAATTCTCTGAAGCCTATTGCATAAGATCTTGCTAATAACCTTGTAAATCACATTACAACAGGCGATGGGCCTATAATCGCCAAGATTTGAAGCATTAGAGCCTTTAGGAATTAGTGTGAGGAAGGTATGATTTACCTGCTTGAGCAAAGAGCCAGATCTGAAAAAGGATTGGACTGCACTGACAACATCTGCGCCTACAAGATTCCAATTATGTTGAAAGAAAAAGCCATTGAATCCATCAGGCCCAGGGGCTTTGGAGGGGCCGATCTGAAAGACAGCTTCTTTGATTTCCTCGGTAGTGATACATCGTTCAAGCCACCTAGCTGTATCATGCTTAATCTTCTTTCTGGGAACAAGTTTTGGGAACACATTCATGTAACTGTTCTGATTAAATAAGGATTCATAGTATTTTGATGCCTCCTCTTTTATGTCCACATAAGATTTGCACAGTACACCATTCACATCAACCAAGTGTTTTAAGTTATTGCGACATTGTCTAGATTTCATCACATTGTAGAAGAAGCTGGTATTCCTGTCACCCAAATCCAGCCAATCCTGTCTGCTTCTTTGACGATACATCTCCTCTTCCATATCAAGTAAATTGGCCAGCTCAATAGAAAGAGTGGCTGAGATTCTAGGGCTTTGATATATATATAATATATAATACATTTGATAGTGTTTTTTGAATTCTAGGGCTGACTAGGACAAGATAAAGAGTGGCTGAGATTTGATCTTGGTAAATCAATGGTTGAGATTGGATTTTGTGAAATTTTTAGTGAGAAAAGTGTCTTGAGAACCAAAACTTTGAAATTAGAAGTGTATTGGGAAAGATTGTGAAGATTAAATTTGGGGTGTAAGTGCCTTGGGAACCTAAACTTTAAAATTAGAAGTGTCTTGGGAAAGATCGTGGAGATTAAATTTGGGATGAAAAGTATCTTGGGAACCTAAACTTTTAAATTAGAAGTGTCTTGGGAAAGATTGTGGAGATTAAATTTGGGGGGAAAGTGCCTTGGGAACCTAAACTTTGAAATTAGAAGTGCATTGGGAAAGATTGTAGAGAATCACGATCCATTAAATTAAACAAAAAAAATTTAGCGTAAAACAATTTAGCGGAACAACAAAGTAGCATAAAAATACCCTGAGTTTTGTTGCTCTGCGCCAAAGGCGCTCGCTAAATTTTGCCGAATTTGTTGTCCCGTGCCGAAGGCGCCCGCACCGATGCGGGCGCCGAAAAGTTTTTTACGCTAATTTGTTGTTTCGCCTGCGGGCGCCAAATTTGTTGTTCAATGCCGAATTTGTTGTTCAGCGTCGAAGGCGCCCATGCCACTAAATATTTTTACGCTAATTTATTGTTATGTTAAATTTTGACTATGGAAATAATTTTTCGGGGAACAAAGATTTCACGGGGAAAATCTTAAATGAACCGTGCCCGCAGGCATGTGTTATGACTAGTATATATATATATATATATGGAAGTTTTCGGCTGCGAATGGCTTTCGCACGCTGCTGCGTGCGAATGAAACGTCAACCGTTCGATCTAATCGAACGGCCCGTGCGATTGCGCGAAGGGAAGGAAAAAAATGCGAATGAAATCAACGAAATTTCCCCTCACGGAACCAGAGTTTCTCAGCCTCTCTCGTTCGCATATCTCAGGCTCTCGTCTTCGCCCGACGCCCTAATCTACTCCCAGCCATAGCGAGCAAACCGAGAAAAATGAGGGTTAGAGAATGGACTGTTCAACTAAATAGAGAAGCATTTTCCTTAAATCCCAAATTCTTCAAACCTTCATTTCCCAAAATTCCCCAAGATCCAAGCTTGCCGAGTGCTCCAATGATGAAGAGCCTGCTGCCTGTCCTTTTCCTCACTCTCGGGCACTCTCTCGTCGCCATCGGAGGGTAAGTCCTTAACTCGAATTGATTCTAGCTGTATAATATGTTTGATTTGTGTTATTGAGGAACCAATGTTGTGGTATTGATTTGGTTTTACAGATTCTATCTCCTTAAAATTTATATTTTAATCCAAAGCTTGTAATACAGCAATGGGAGATCTGTCGCATCATCACAAACTTCTTCTACTTCCGGAGAATGGGTAAAAAAAGCAATTCCTTTATTTCATAATGAATTTTGCATTTTATTTGTGAATTTCATTTGCATCGTTGTTGTTGGTATAGAAATAAACATGGTAAAGGTTTCTTAGTAAATGGATTTAAGCAATAGATGGGAAGTGATATGCTATAGACTTTTATGTGATCTAACAATAGCCTTTTATGTAACTTACTTATAGAAGGCGACTGTTATAAATTTGATTTTAAAATTTTATGTCCTATTGTGGGACTCTTTGTTGTCAACTTGTTACTTGATCATGATATATTAATTGCATGCTAAGGTAGTGGTTGGTTGAAGTGTTATTGTTGCAATGATATCTTCAAATTAGGAAAATTACTTAATTCAGATTAAACATAATTTAAATAACAAGTAGATTAAAGGAAAAATTCGAGGAATAATCATCTTTTCTCCTTTAAGGGGAAAAAACTTTTTCCTACCACAAAGAATAGGCTTTCCAACTATATTTATTAGATGAAAAAAGCTTATCTTTCATAATTAGATTCAAAAAAAAGTAAAGTGAAGAACTCCAACACAAACTCCAGAATTTTGCTCAGACCATAACTTATCATCCTTTCTCTTTGGCTTCTTTTCTTGGCTTTCAGTGAACTGGAGAAAAAATAATTAAAAAATCTAAGCTTACATGAAATAAAATTTCTAGAAATGTTCACTGATTAAAGTTGATCATGTACTTTGAACATTGGATCTTACCTTTCTCGTCAGCACTTAATAACATGCAAGAAGATGTATTCTGAGGATATAGATGAAAGGGCTAAAACTCCAAAGTCAGCTAATCCACCTCAGAGAACTATTAATATGTTGGAAGGTTGTGGAATTGTTGATGAGTTCGAGAGATTGATTAAGATTAAGGAACTTATGGGGTTGTGTATAGCGCTAAGGATAAGAAGACTGGGGAGTAGTGGCACTGAAGAAGGTGAATACAGAGAAGGAGATAGAGGGGTTTCTTTTGACATCGTTGCGGGATACCAATATTCTTTTGTCCTTTCATCACCCTTCTATTCTCGATGTGAAGGAAGTCATTGCGGGCAGCAGTTTAGATAGTATTTTCATGGTTATGGAGTATATGAAGCATGATCTTAAAGCGTTAATGGAAACAATGAAGCAACCATTTAGTCAGAGTGAGGTTACGTGCTAAATATTGCAGCTATTATCAGGTGTTAAGTACCTTCATGACAATTGGGTTCTGCACAGGTACACTGGATCTGGCAATGTAGGATACCAAAGACACACTGTTCATTAATTATAGATGCAGTTTCTGAAGGGTTTTCTTGGATCCTTAGGGCACAAAAATCTATTCCCGTCCTAAGTCGGACGGAACATAAACAGAAAAAGAATTTACAGCGGAAGAAAAATCTAGTTAATCTAATTAACATGCAGTTAAAACGTTTTTAACTTAGCCCTTAGAAATAAAACCCTTAGCCAAGATCTATGCCGACTTGGGATGGATCTGACCATCCCAAGAAGGATCTAGCCTACTACGATTAAATTAAACTAATGCTTAAACACATACACGGAATCTAAACCCTGGAGTATGTGAGATGTTCTGCACCGTCTTCCGAGCTGCTCCCGTCCCACGCCGAGCCGCTCCTTGAACCGCTCCTCGAACCACTCCGCATCCCGAGGCGATCAATCCCGTGTCGCCGAGCCAACCACGCGTCGAAGAAAGTTTCACGCGAGTGAAACCTCCGCCTAGATTTCGGATCTGAATCCGAACTCTGTTGCGGCTTTGCTAGAGCCCGCAAGAGTAAGGCAGAAATATTATGGAGATAGAGAAATATTAATTTAAGCCTAGATCCGAGCGTGCTCCAACATTTACGAGAGCTGGTCAGATCTAGAGCTTAGGACGAGTTTTGAGGAGGAGAGCAGACTCATATTTATATAGGCGGCTGACTGCTCCCCTTCCCTCAAAATCCGATGTGGGACTAATTTAGAGTTAATCAAATTCAATTTAGTTTGCCCTTCATAATGTACAAACTTCCGTGAATTTTAACCCCTAACCGTTGAGCTTCATGATTAATAGAACCTATCAATTTGAAGGGTGTTCAACGGTGAACGCATAGGAAAAAACCGTTCGTCAATCGGATTCCGTTTGACCCCTCAAACGTATGTCCAAAGTTGAGCCCAAAGTTGTATTATCGTTCAAAACCAGCCGTCACAGATTGCAGGCTGTTCCTAGGGTTCTGAACCCTGCTGTGGGGCCCACGGAGTGGGCCCCATAGTCTGGCGCGCGCCAGCCTGCAAGGCGCGTGCCTGGCATGCGCCAGGCTGGCGCGTGCCAGCTTTTAGCTGGCGCCTGGCGCCCAGCATTTGGGCGCCAGGTTAGGGGGCCCACAGTTCGGGCCCCTCCCCCTTTTAACTGTTTTTTTTGCTTTAAAAAACAGTGGACCTCAATCCTATTGGGCCCTTTGTCTTTCTATTTAATACTCCTTTTTAATAGACTTATTGGGCTCGTTTGGACTCCGTTTCTGACACGGTTTGAACCTGTGTTTAGAGCGGGACAAACCCGTCTTACCGGTGAACCTTTTCTTGCGTTTATATTATTAAATATGGTCTTAAACAATTTTAAGATATTTTTAATCTATTTTGCATCATATGCAATTTAGTCCATATCTAGGCTTAAATTATCATTTGCATCAGATACAAATGATCTGAGGGCACATTCCTCTACAGTTTCTTCTTGGAGTTGTGCTAAAAGTTTGTTTCTTCTATGCATGGATTTGAAGACTTCAAACCTTCTACTAAATAATCGAAGTAAGTTGAAAATTTGTGATTTTTGTTTTTCTCGCCAATATGGGAGACCACTAAAGCCATATACTCACTTGGTGGTGACTTTATGGTACAAATAAATCTCGCACCTGTTTTTTGGCGTATGGTGATGATCCACATTGTTTTTAAATTTATGGGCTAGCTCACTATGATTTTGTACTTTCAGAGCACCAGAGCTTTTATTAGGAGCAAAGGAGTATTCACCAGCTATTGATATGTGGTCATTAGGCTGTATAATGGCTGAACTCTTAGCAAAAGAGCCATTATTTAGTGGGAATGATGAGTTTGATCAGCTTGATAAGGTATTTTCTATCCCTTGAGATTGTTAGCAATTCTCATAGTCAAGGATTGTTTAATTACATATTACAAACTATTTTCAAACTTATTCTGATCATTTTATTTTTCTATCTATGCATTCATTTTGTATTGAATCTATAGTTTATTATCTATCTGATCATGCTTTCCACACTATGATTTGGTTATTGCTTAACATTTATTGGCGACATACATTGACTTCTTATTCCACATGTTTTTCCTTGCTTGATATTGCAAGCTGCTTGAGGATTGGTGTTATGTCATTATATAATTATATTAGGAATACAACGTGAAGCAAATTCATTATGTCTCATATTTGGTGGTGGTAGTATTATGGCTCACATTTGGAATATCTATTTTTTTTTCATGCATGACAAGCTTACTGCCATGAGTCAAGCACTGACAAACTTTCTATACCTAGGTTTTTTGTAGGCAGTATCATAACTCCAATGCTGGAAATGCCGGATGTGACATAAATTGCCATGACTGAAATGCTGGAAGAGATCTTGTTGGTGGAATGCTGGAGTGCTGGAAGTTGGAGTGCTGAATTCTGGATTTCTGGAGTGCTTGCAATATATTTTTTTGGATTGCCTTATACTGCATGCTCTTCTTGGCCTGTTGAGACTGTGACCGTGCAGATTCAATGGTCGTTTGGATGACAAACTTCATGCTGCAAGATTGTATCAGTTATGGCAAAAATCATGTGTTCTCTCTTTGAAGATGTCAGTCTTTGAATGTCTTGTTCTAGAAAATTGTTTGATGGTCGATGCCAGTTGTTATTTATCTACCATGAAGTTGGGACTCATAGGTGTAAAACTTGCTTTATTGAATTTAACTCTTGCTCAAATGTATCCATGGATGATGTTTGTATATGAATAATTGGCAGAATTCCATGCAGAACCAAATGTATCCATGGCTGCTGTATATGATATCAAACAGAACTGTTCATGTATGTTTTTTCTTGTTGAGTAATAAAATGTTATCAATTCTGAATGACAGATTCTGTGTAATTATTATATTCTAATAAATTCAGCTTTTAGCTTTTGTATTGATCCTAATCCATGAAGTTAGAATCTATGATATCAAAATTTAGTTGATGATACTAAATTGAAATTATTGTATTTAGTCTCTTTATTTTCTTCTCAACTATCTTTACAACCTTGTCATGTTTATGGTATGTTGGTGCTCCATTTTTTATTACAAGCCATGAGTTTCTCATGTATATGACCTTGTTGGACCTGTAAGTTGGTTGTACATGATTACCTTCAGCATGATGCTGCAGGTTATTTGCTTGTAATGAATGGCCCCAACTGTGAGCATTTCCTAAAACACAGCTTGTTCCTCAAGAAAATTGGGGAAGTCTTGGACATCACTTGGTGCTTCACGTTATGCAACCTGCCATTACTCCAAAATGCTACATCTTGTGCTTGCAAAGATTTTTCTGCTCCCAGAAATTGTGATGCATTTTCTCAAACATGTGTGCTTGCAGAAATTATTTTGCAAACAACACAACATAACAATTTTTTTGCTCCCAGAAATTTTGAAGCAGTTTATCTAACACTTTATGAGCTTTATTTTCTCATCAAACTATAAATAAACCAATGGTTTATCCTTTCAATTGCACTTGAATCCAACATGTTAATACAATAATAAAGAACTATTTAGTTGAAATTGCTCTTGGGATAGATCACAACAACCTTTTCTTCAACACCGTACTCGAAAAGAACGCACAAAAAATTACAACTTCAACCGTAAAAAATTTACAAATTTTAATAGTTGATCCAACTTCAACTATACAAAAGAAATAAATCAAGAAAATAAAATAACAAAACCAATCTCAAGATGGCAATGAGTTCTTCTATGGCTGCTTTGAGATCGGACATGATCTGCTGTGTTTGAACTATAGTAGACATGATCTGCTTTGAGATCCCGAGCTTCGAAAAGGTAATGACATCCTTTATGGTTGGAGCGGCCAGCTCCTTCGCTGTCACTGTCGTACATGAGGGCAGCAAGGCAAAGACGGTAGAGAGAGAGAGGCGGTCAACAATGAAGCAACTTCAGGGCTGACGAAGCAGTCGAATGAAGAGGAGAAGATGATACCAAGGCATATGTAGATGAAGAAGAAGATGATGATGATGATGATGCTGATGGTAAACTGAGAGGGAAGGAATGGGTTCCATTTTTGCTATCAATGGGAACTGAGAAGGGGCCTCGTGATAGGGCTTGAGGAATTTGGGATTTAAGGAAAACTCTTCTCTATTTAGTTGAACAGTCCATTCTCTAACCCTCATTTTTCTCGGTTTGCTCGCGATGGCTGGGAGTAGATTAGGGCGCCGGGCGAAGACGAGGGCATGAGATATGAGAACTCTGGTTCCATGAGGGGCAATTTCGTTAATTTCATTCGCATTTTTTTCCTTCTGTTCGTGCAATCGCACGGGCCGTTCGGTCAGATCAAACGGTTGACGTTTCATTCGCACGCAGCAGCATGCGAAAGCCATTCGCAGCCGAATACTGCCATATATATATATATACTAGTCATAACCCGTGCCCGCGGGCACGGTTCATTTAAGATTTCCCCAGCAAAATCTTTGTTCCCCGAAAAATTATTTTCACAGCCAAAATAATACAGAACAATAAATTAGCGTAAAAATATTTAGCGGTACGGGCACCTTCGGCGTGAAACAACAAATTCGGCGCAGGCGCCTTCGACGTGGAACAACAAATTTGGCGTCGAACAACAAATTTGGCACCCACGACTTTTGCGCGGAATAACAAATTATCGTAAAAAAATTTAACGTGCACCTTCGACGCTGTTCGTTTAAAATATTCTCTCATGAAATCTTTGTTCCACAAAAAATTATTTTCACAGCCAAAATTTAAAAGAACAAATTAGCGTAAAAGTATCTAGCGGCATGGGCGCCTTCGGTACGGAACAACAAATGCAGTGCATGCGCCTTCGACACTGAATAACAAATTCGGCGTGGACGCCTTTAGTGCAGAACAACAATTTCGCGTGAGCGCCTTCGGTGCAGAACAACAAATTAGAGTAAAAAATTGGGGCGACTTCGTTGCCCGCGCCGAAACAACCCAACCCACCTATAACTCATCAATCCGCAGAACAACCCAACCCACCTATAACTGATCGATCATAGTGTCGTTGGCACGGGCTTGTTTGGCTGGCTTGGCTTGAGTTTCCAGTAACTGATCGATCATAGCAACCCACCTAGTTTGACCTGGTTTGTTTTTCAGGACCTGTCATTGCTTGTCTGCTTGGAAGTTGGTTGGCGTTGGCTTCTCAAATGGAACAAATTGGTTGAAATTGCTTTTGAAAACAAAAGGCTTATTACTTGTGATGATTAGTTTATTATATGAATAATTCTGATATGCTGCCAAACTATGCGATATTGATTTGATTTGGGAAGCATATCAACCTTCTGACCTTTTTTTGCTTTTATAAATGCACATATACAGTGCAGAGTTACATTATCTTAATTATAGTGAGGGTTGATGTGTAATTTTTCATGGCCGCCCTCGGCGGGGAACAACAAATTCGACGCAAGCGCCTTCGACGCGGAACAACAAATTTGCCAAAAAAAATTTAACGGTCGCGGACGCCTTCGGCAAAGAATATTAGTTTATTTCCTACTTAAAGCATGAAAATTATCCGTTTAAGAATTAAAGAAGAAACACATTGATTACAACAGAACGAACCCTAATACCAGCAGCAAAACTGGAGCAAAACAAAAAAACTCAATTTCACCTATTCTGAAACAACGAATGTTGCATCAAATTTCATATAGATCTAACACAAAATTCAATTTCCCAACAACTCAATATCTCATGTGGTTCACATAAGCTCTACATCTTATAGTCATGTGTTTCTCAATGTTTAAGTGTTGTAGACACCCATTCCCCACCCCCCAATTTTAAACCATATTTTTGTATGTTTTAGATGCAATTTACTCATCAGAAATAGAGATTGTGGCAATTTTTTGTAATAAGCCGAATAAAAACAATCATTGGGAAATCCTAATTCACACATTAATGACATTTACACCATCTTCCATCCAGTGTACTCAGAACAGAAAGGTTGTGAAACCTTGAGGCCTCATAATACAATCGATTCTGTGTACAATGCACATGAGTTTGATACATGCCAACACAATGCCTGAAATGAATATATCTCATTCTTGGGCTTGCACTATTCATTGCGATCGGTTCTGTGTACAATGCACATGAGTTTGTTGTTCAGGAGGTAGACAATGCGACCGATTCAATGATCTCAACACAATGCCATAAATTAAGAAGCAAGGTATCAGCATTGATAAGCACCCAAACTTAATTTATAAGTTAAGTATGAAATCAACCGAGCTGCAAGGTTTCAGCATTGACACGTACCCAAACTCAAGATATAAATTAAGTTAATCCAAGTCAATCAAACTGAACTATTTACTTTTTTCAAGATATGTAACAATGTATGCAAATAATATAATCCATTTTGTCGTATTTCTTGTATTCATACATGTATATAATCAATTTGACATCAGTTGACAATCAACTACAATAGTATCAATTCCAAAACATATGTAATGACAGCTGATATGGTTGCCAACTTCATTGCTCAAACATGCATTCCAAGGTTGAATCGGATGCAGATGCATGTGCAGGTGCTGATGCAGAGTCAATACCAAAATGTCCAGATCCCATGAAAGGCTCTGATGCTTCATCAGGAGCACCGCTTTCAGCTTGATGTTGCTTCTGAATATTTAAGAAATGCATCATTAGGAAAGTGAAAATTCATAAATGGAAATAGTCAATAGCTGCACAATGCAAACACATAACAATCAACATAAAGCATAACAATCTAATATGTGAAATTTAGAAGAAAAAAAGTGCATAACAATGCTACATATGTCCAGTTGTAGAAGATTAAATGGGTTGCCTTTGTATCATAGAACTTGAGAAAGAAACATAACAATGCCCACATTAAAGAAATGACCAAAAGTATATATACATTGAAATTGATACGGGTGTTACCATACGTAACTGACTTTAAAGATATCGTTTTACGTATTCATTGATAAATCTAAATAAAATTTAGTTATCCAAGTAGCCTAGATGGTGAAAATTTTTGACATGATATTTTGCTAATACATTTGCTTAGGATTTGCATTTGCATTTATGACCGGATATTTTGCTAATGCTTAGGCTTTGCATTTGCATTTTTGACAGGATATTTTGCATTCACATTTCTGACAGGATATTAGCATTAGCAAATTTTTGATAGGATTTTAGCAAATCCTTTTAGGCTTCACATTTCTGACAGGATATTATAAATTTTTTGATGTATTAGATATTTCAAAATGGCATTTTCTGACAGGATAATACAACTTACTTTCTGTGGGGTTCTAACTTCTAAATCCTTCAACTTGTTTGAAGATAAGGAGCTACTTGATGAATGAAGTGAGAAGTAAACAGCCAGGTGTCTCTGTGTTAGGTTTTTGAGCTGTCCGATTGGTTGGACTTGATATCAACATGATGCAACACACTTAAAAGTTTATATATGTCAGCAAGGAGTAATATGGAAATCTGCTAATTGTCACTATTTTTTATCAGGTATGAATTACATAGGGTGGTCTTATGGTTCGTCTGATGTCTCTAATCATGTTTACTAAGGTTGACATGATTACAGCTTTGATGGAATGTATTGGAATGCAAACAGTGGCGGTTATCTCCAGTTCAAAAATTAAGCATGCATAATTTGAATGATATATACTGGAAAAACAGAGAATTTTCCGATGAATTAGAGGGTCCTTGGAGCCTCACCCAAATATGGACGCAAACATCGGAGTTAAGAATGTGAGGGAGCTAAGCTTTGTTAAGCTTCCTGCATCTTCCAACTTAACAGTCAAACATGATCAGGAGGGGTGAGAGATGGTGGTTGAAAATTAGAGCATTGTATTGCTTAATAAAGTATGAGAGAAATAATGTAACATCTAGTTTCATTGTAGAAATATACTCCATAGCTGATGGCACTGCCAAATATAGAGGTGTACAGAAGTGCCAAAATATCGCTATATGTGAGATCCTTGATTCTCCCACTTGTAGCAGGGTCATTGATGAGAAATGAAATTGCCAATAGAGGTATTCCGCCAATGATCATATGCTGCCAACAATTTCAGATCAAATCATTTCTACATCAAAAGAAAACTGGAAGAAAAAAAGAATATGGTTCCTCGCAGAAGCAAGAAAATATGCATAAAAGAAAGAAAATTTAGGAACAAAAATGCATGCCTGGTTCTAAATAATAAAAGTTAACATGTAGGTTAACCTGTAGAATATCAAGAAATGATGAAGAGATGTATTGGGTACAATAAAGAAGGGGAGAAAACATTAACAGATAGAATATCAAGAAATGATGAAGAGAAAAAATATATGAAACTAACAGATTCATACATTAACAGATTCAAATGTATAATAGATTAACCTGTAGGAAGTGCTTTTATTGATGCATAAAGGCACATCCTGTAGGCTGAATTATTCATATTTTCCACTATAGAAGAAAAATCACATTTTGTCAAATCTGAATTATACAAATTTGTCAAACCTGGGAACGATTTTGTTGAAACCGAATTATTATGGGGTGTGTGCAGAATTATTAACCTGAGAGCTTCATTCCCATTTGATAGCTTACAAATTTATAGCTTACAACCAGCAACGTGAGTTTAAATTTGATAACTTACAACCACTATCTTGGGTTTAAATTTGATAGCTTACAAATTTATAGCTTACAACCAGCAACTTCATTCACATTTTCCATAACCGAATTATGTTGTAAGCTATAAACAAAGCTATAAACAAAGCTAAATAATTTCCAATAAATTTGAACTCAAGTTACTGGTTTGTGATGAATACCTGAGAGCTTCATTTCCATCTGAATTCTCAATGAAGCTTCATGTCAGATTATCCTTCTCAAATTTTGAGTTCATGTTCATAAAATTTGTAGGCTGGTCAAATAATGATCAACATTTCTGGAAGCTGTTTCAGTATGTAATGTTTGTGCACAAACCTATGTTATTTTGTTCATGTATACTGGGAACTTGACACCATGCTAGAATGATGGAATATCGTTTCCTAAAATGACTCATGAGTTCCAGGTACAAAATGGGACTCTAAATGCAGCTCATAAGATTTTATGCTTGCCCAAGGCTTATCGGTGCAACCCTGTGAATTCTTTCTTGACATGTAAGCCATAGGAAGCCAACAACATCAGTGTAACAGTCACTACTACACAAAGAAACATGGCCATCTGAGTTACTCAACTATACACTGGGAACTGCAAGTTTCCATTCAACAATATATGCATGTAAGCTTGATGGGATGTGACATTGTAAATGGAGTATAAGATTAGTATAAGATTGTAAATGCAGTGGCTCATGCTAAGGAGAAAGGTGTCATAAGTTAGTATACGGTTTGTAGACATCAAACATAATGCAATTCAGATTTGAAAGAGTATGAATAGTAACACAATCGCATTTATCATGGGATTAGTGAATAGTCATACAATAAGATGTTATCTTTTACATGCTTCAAAGAGAAAACAGAATAAACTTGCAACCTTTGATGTATGATGACTAACCTGAAGTGAATTCGATGAAGCACAACTTTTGTCCATGGTTGTTTCAGTTTTCTGATAAGCAGAGAGTTCAAAGAAAGCTCAAGACAATCCACAGATATTTACCGCCTCATTCTTCTCCAGAAATCACATGTCTTTAACCAATGACAGCGTCTTCCATAATTTCAGCTTCAGTGGGTTACTTTTTCCGCCTGCAGTATCAAGAAAGCAATTAATGACTATAATAAAACTGAGGCAATAACCGCATGAGTCTGTTTGCTAAAGTTGAAAGAGTAGAATATCCCCAACTGTGGCATTCTTGTTGCTCTCCACGCAAACCGCAGCATAGTGAGAACCATCCAGTTCAAAGAGAGCAAATTCCCAATTCAAAGTGAGATTCTCTAAAGTACGCGAGGCTTCTACAACAATTCTGGGAGCCTGGAATCATGAAACATATAATTTTCAGTAACCTGCTGTTGCAAGCAGGGCAGAGGCAATGAATATATCAATAAAGTATAGGCGAAGCATCATAGAGGCATTTACTCACACCGGATATGGCTTAGACATGTTGAACATTAGGCAACAACTCTACTATAATATTATGCAACAAATCAAGATTTTAAACACACAAATCGTGAAAATTAAAAAATTGAGCAAAATTAAGGAGAACCCATGAATAGTTTTTTAATTTCCTCTCCCTAAAAAAGGCAAAAGGGGCAAGGATGCAGAGTGCTATGAGGTCCCATAAGATGCATCATTTTAAAAATTGTAGTTTCATAAATAATAAAGTACTATGGTATCCAGCATATATGGTGAAGGAGCTTTGTCTCAAGCCATGACCATAAAAGGAGGCTTTGTCTCAAGCCATGACCATAAAAGGAGGCGTTGGCTTCATGTAATGTTTTCTATATGTTGAAGGATACTCTCTCACCGTGGCAAAAGAGTCTACATAATGAACATTCTTCCAACTCTAGAGATTATAGTAACACCTGAAGTTAAGAGGGAACAGTCCCATATTAAATGTATGATAGGATGGCCTCTGGTATGTAAAAATTCATATAAACATAAAAAATAACCATAGAAGGTGTTTTTCAGGGATGACTAATGGTAAATTCTAAAGCATGCTCCGTCAGAAGCCATTTAAGGACAGGGAAACTATAGGATCCCAGAGTTCTCAGTTTCGTCGATCATATACTACTATCCTCAATTTTCCTGAAACACACGCTAAAATGGACGCTTAGTACCAAGGGCTCTGGAATTATTGGATATATCAAATGAGTGATGGAGTGGGATGATGCAAATTAACTAATAGAATAAACAGCATAAACTCCTCAAGGAGAAATAATATGATTTAAAGATTTAGAAATTTATAATGTTCATGACAGACTGCATCCAAAAATTAGACAAAAAAAGTAATACATTATTTTAGAACAAACATGCAGATCGATACCTAAAAATTATTGCAGCTCCAATAACTACTATACACCAACATAATAAAATAAACAAAAAAGAAAAAAATTGGTTCTTTATCCTCTCATTTCTACAACCGGAATGAAATTTCCACTTTCATTTTGGACATAATAAAAACCTGAAAAATAACAGAAATGGGGTTTCCTTAAGATTAAAATAAATCACGAAACTGAAAAAATGGAGTCTGAACCACGATCTAACAGGCAGAAATCCCGACACAAATCAAGCTGAGATCCACATGATCCCAGGAAAAAAACATGGGTATTGTTCTATGAGATTCAGATAAATGGAAAAAGGTGATCTTTAGTACCTGCTGCTTAGCAACTTGATCTCTAAGCTTACTCGCTTGCCGCCTCAACGCCTCCATTTTCTCTCCCTCTCTCTCCACCCTTAATCAATGGTCACAAAGTTGAAGAAATTTTGCCCCCTTTTAACTAAGACCAACCGAAGATCCTGGAGATGACATTAAGGCCACCGGGATCCTGACACAAATCAAGATGAAATCCACTATGCCAGTTCCTCCAACTGATTCTTTCAATCGCACATATAGTGAACTATTACATATGTGGATTAATATATGAACAAATGAACATATAGTGAACTGTTACATATGTGGATTTTTTTACATATATGAACATATAATGAACTGTTACAACATATGAATCTATGAACATATATTGTTAATTTCCCACAGAAATGATTGTAAATGGATTTACATATGTTAACAGTGAACTTTTCAATATGGATTTACATGTGTTCACTGTCAATATGGATTTTAAAGAATTTAAGTTGCAAGAACAAACTCTATAAATAGGGTTTCTTTTGCTCTCACCTTCTTTTGCTCGCTTGGGATCTTCAGATGATTTGAAAGAATTTAAGCTCACTAATACATATGTAAATGATTGGACATAGATCCCAACTGCAATCAACCAAAACGACAATAAAACAAAATTAAGTAGAGTACATTGAATCTTAAACAACATGGAATTAGAGAGGAAAAATTTGATTAAAACCTCAATGCCATCAATCTTGAGGTTCACTGTCTCTCCTCCTTTGATGGTGAGCTCTGATGCAGGCTTTGGAGGTCCATTCTTCAAGTCCCATAGCCTACTTAGCCTTCCATATTGAACTGGAACAAACTTTGGCTTGATAAACCTGCAAAAAAATCAAAACACCCATTACCCAAAAGAAACAATATCCTCAAAAAACGAAAAGATACAGCTAGTAGCAAAGGAAATGCTCTCATGAGCAGTGGAAATGGAGCAAGAGCAATCGGGAAGGGGCAGGAGCGAAGTCATCACATCAATTCAATTTCAAAAACACCCCCCTTCTTCATATGACAGGATTTTTTATGGTAGATTTTTGTGTGTATGGAAAATTTTTTTGTACGCCAGAATTTTTGTATATGGCAGTTGTTGTGTATGCCAGAATTTTTGCTTCTTCAAAAACATCCCCCTTCTTCATAAGACATGATTTTTTAATGGAATATTGTTGTGTGTTGAATATTTTTGTGTATGCCAGTTTTTTGTGTATGGTAGATTCTTCAAAAACATCCACCTACTTTATATATGATCTGACATATTTAAAATAGTGTTGTGTTAGTTCTTCTACCAACATTCATGATGAAATGAACAAACCAGTTACCAGAGTCTGGTGCTATTCCAACCATAGGCATAGGCATTGGCATTGGCATAGGACTTGGAACTTGCTCATTCATATGTGAGTAATGCATACCTTAGCTCACAGCAGAAGATATCAGATATCAGATATCAATTCTATTCAAGCAATATGTTCAATCTCAAATCAGGAAAAAAAATTATACCTGGAATAGGCATTTCCAGGTTCCCAAGAATATGATCGGGGGCGCTAATAGCCGGAGGAACCTACCTAAGCGACACATTCATAAGCAAGGGTTGCTGATCTGGAACCAACACCTCATACATTGGGTTGTATTCATGCAGGTGATCCAACTGAGGATCATGAAACATGCTTTTGTGGAAATATTAAAATTACTACACCATCAATAACATGTGCCTAAAATTATAATAACATCAGAATATACACATCCCAAAACACATGCTATGACATAGGATAAGAGAGATGCAGAGGAAAGTTGGGGTTGCCAATGATATTTAAAAAATCTCAACATTATAAAATTATGGTAGAAGCATTCAACAACGGGATTTTTTAGACATGTAAACCAAGTGGATTCTAACTTCATAGAGTTTCAGAATATACACAGCCCAAACCTTCGTATCAAGAATACTACTTGCAAATCCAAAACCTAAAACGTCATAAAATTGAAAGAGAACTATTTCAGGACTTAAGACAACATTTTTTTACATCGAGTGATAATATCACACAACCTAAACTATATGCTAAAAGAAAAAACCCTTAACTATGAACAAATATACACAAAAATACATTCTGGATTGAACAACCATGCAGTCCAATTTCAAAAACACCATCGCTCACACCGGCATTTAAAACCAACAAAATTTACATATGACGCTAGGGCCGTGTGTCCTGAAAATTAAAAATAAAATCATAGATTAGAATAGGAAAATTAGAATCGAAGATATATCTAATTACTTTGTACAACTCACTATTATTACCTTCATCATGTTTAAGCAGAAAACCTTTTACTCATCACATTATAAAAAGATGACGTGTCAAGCTCAATCCAAAGTGGAGAGTTAATAGGATGAGCAATAACCTAGATAAATTAAGAACATAAATTTCCTAGAAAAATTAATATATATTTGAAAATATGGAAAATTTTAAATTTATACATTTATTTACCTTTTTTCGTTGGAGTGGTGGATGTCGTGCTTTCTGGAACCAAGCAAGCTCGGCAAGAACCATCTTCCACTTCTACAACAAAAAAGGTATTTGGATGGTCAATGAAGAGGATATTTTGAAAAACAAAATCTAACATTTTTATATTACCTCGGAAAAGAAGATTGCTTTGTCTTCAATGTGACTCGTCGCCGTTGCTTGTAAAGTTCTTTTAGCAATTTGCTGATAATAATAATAATAATAATAAACAGTCACTAATTTTTAATTTCAAAATGGGAATGTTTGTAACGGTATGCATACCTTATCAAAACAAAATCCGATATAACCCCGTAGCCTGACATTTATGTGATTGTTTTGAAGTAACAGAACCTGTGAGAAGAAAAATGTTAATGCAAACATAGTATATTAAAAATATAATGTAGAATTATGATAAGAAACTTACAGTTTTTGCCAAATCTGCATCATCATCTATCTATATAAAAATACAAACCATATTTTATCAAACAATGCATACCGAAAACTATTAAGTCATGCAATGAAATGTAGTAAAGGAAAAAATTTCTTACCCTGCCATATATGGTAATGTGGGTCCACATTTTAAAGCTTGGTAACGTATGATAATGCTATACCTGCATGTTAGACAACAATCGATAATAATTTTTTAAAAGATCATTTAAACAAATAATATAAATAAAACAATGTAAAGAAAGAAAGTTAAAAAACTTACATACAATTTTTATCATTCATTGGAAATCATAGCAGAACTTCTGGGTAAACGATGTTTACTGTGTTATTTATGTTGGGCTGAAGAAGGACACATACACGATCAAAAGATGTGCACCTTGAAAGTGCAACATAAAGATGTCCATGACTGAAAACTGGGGTCCGCAAATCAACTCCAACGAATTTTACAGATTGTCCTTGGGCTTTATTAATCGTCATAGCATATATCACACGGACATGAAACTGCCTTCTTGTCATATGAAAAGGTAATTCTGTAGCCGATGGTGACAAAGATATTCTTGGAATAAACACAAAACAACCGGCTTTATCCCCATTTAAAATTTGAGCTTCAATGACACGTGATGCACATCTGACAACCATCAATCGAGTGCCATTGCAGAGCCCGTCTTTTGGTGCAATATTTCGTAATAAAATAATAGGACAACCAACCTTAAGCTCAAGTGTAAATTATGGTAACCCAGGAGGATCCAAAGAGTTTATGTACTCAGTTGGATATCTACTCATAATGGTTGGATCGGTTTCATCATTTTCAGATAAACTGTCTGCAGCTTGATACGTAATCTTCTGTCCCGGAAAAATGTTTAATGCAGCAGCATTTATAAAAGTAACATCATCATTCCGTGCAGAAAGAATTATTCGTTCAGTAAGGTATGCCGAAGTCACGGCACCCTCAATATCAAGCTGCGGATAAATTCGAAGTATTAACTCGTTTAAATCCTTGCACCTGAATATGTTAGAAGGAAGTTCTACCACTTCTGTAGGATTTGTCCCAACCTAATACATATAGATATAATTTTAGTGAAGGAATGGCTAAGATAAAAATATTAAGTAAAATTAAATTAGGCATGAAATAAAATACCTCCAAAATGAATTTTGCAAAATTTGCATTCTCAACCGATGAGTTATTTAACCGCATATTTTGATCCAAGATCAAAACTTGTACAGAGCACCATAATACAGATCGTCTCAATGAGGCACCAACAATTTCTTCTCGAACCCCCTTTGGTATGACGGGCAAGATTTGTCGGAAATCCCCACCAAGAACAACAGTAATACCACCAAATGCTCTGGGGTTATCACAAATATCTTGTAACGATCGATCCACTGCCTCAACACAGTGCCGATGTTGCATAGGTACTTCATCCCATATTATAAGTTTTGCTTGTCGGAATAATTGAGCTTGCATGGATTGCTTGCTAAAATTACAAATTGAAGTATCATGCACATCTAACGGGATACAAAATGTGGAATGTGCAGTCCGACCTCCGCTAAGTAGCAATGATGCAATACCGGAAGACGCGACGGTGATAACTATAAGTCCAAGACTACGCAACATTGTTGCAAGTGCATTGTACAAAAAAGTCTTTCTAGTTCCAGCACCACCGCTCAAGAAGAATGTAGTACCTTTATTTTCAAATACAGATGAAGTAATTGCCGAGTAAGCATGGCGTTGTGCATCATTGAGGCAATCAATGTCTTTTTGAGCATCCAATTGTTTCGCCTTATTTATAAGTTCCTGATGTTCATGCAACAATCTATTGCCAACAATTTCGTTCCAATCTCCAGCAGGAAGTGGCATTGGTGGAAAGTCGGATAGACACTTACCGTACTCCTGAAGCAATTCATTGATAAGGAATAATCCATAATCTTCAAGTTGGCCTTGAGTTGGGGTAGAAATTGCAAATAAAGTTTGCAATTTATGTGGAAGATCATCGCAAATGTGCATTGAAAATTCATTCCATAATGCAAGGGGGTCGATCGGCAAACATTCGATAAGAATAATACAAAACAGTCTTCGTAATTGATATCCTGTTTTCATAATTGAAGCCTCGGAAAGACATTGTCTCCACTCGGAATCATCTTCAAGAAGACCTCTTGCAATACATGTTGCTTTGAATGTAGGGTACTCGATAGAATTGAATGTGCGTAAATTTTCCCACGATGTTGGCCCTTTAACAACTGTTAGTAGCAACCGTAGATAAAATCTCTCACCAGAATTAGGGGAGGCAAAATACATTCGGCCAATTGCATATCCAGATTGTCTTGGAGTCCAGACCTTTGTTGACGAATGCCACACAAACTTTTGAGGAAATTCTTGATATGTGAGATCATGTGCAGACTCATGTAAGGCGCAACATGTAAAAAATTCAGTCAAAGTTGTCTTATCATTTTCAGCCCTAGACCTTATTGCATCTACATCTTCATCTGGATCAAAAATAACACGGTGTTGCCCTGGTAAATGAAGTATCAATCTTTGAACTGACGGAATCTCTTGATGCAAAGGATGCTCGAATATTCGCCAAGCTGCCTCAGGTGGTCCAATATATCTTGCATCAAGGTATTGTTGGATCTCATTTACTGCGCCCAATACCATTGTGGTCCGATCATGACCTTTATAAATATACTTATGAATGTACTTCACACATCTTACCCCAGCACAAACTTCGACATTAATGTGGCAGTTAAATCGCCTTGAGAGATACCTGTTGTGCGGCACAACATCGCGGTTATCAACCTGATGCCCCCTTACAGTATATAGATGCCCATTACTACGACGACGGTAAATAGGATATCCATCACGATCCAAGGTTGTTGCATCTGCATAATTTCGAGGGTATTTCTTAGTACATTTACCATTTTCCATGCATGAAGCATTTGGATTTCGAGCACCACATGGTCCATGTACCATACATTTTGACACAGTATCGAATAATGCAGGATCTTGAGCAGGATCAGGAAATTCAGCACATACAATTCTATCCACTTGATCACATGTATGAATCTTATCGGGTCCACGAAGAAAGAAAAGAGCATGCATATGTGGAAGACCCCGTTTCTGAAATTCAATTGTAAATACATGTGCTACTTTCTTTCCAAATACATTATTGCCATCAATCTCCTTCATCAAAGCCTTTCTTTTTAACTCAAATACACATGCAACTAAATTTGGATGGTCGGTAGCCTTTTGATTGGGCAGTAGAGCCGAAGTAATTTCTGGCCACTTTGGATTTGCGGTCATTGTAAGAAAAATATCCGGGTGCTGGTTATAACGTGTGATAGCCATCGAGTCTTGAAATATTTCAAACATGTGACGTGCACTGTCAGTGAAAGATGAAGGAAGTATCATGCGCTGTCCAATTTGGTCGCATCTGGCATATGCATCGATATCTGCAAGACCCTGATAGAGCTCTGAGCGGAGTTTTCGTTGATTAAGTTTGATGAATGTCAAACGATGTTGCTCAATTGCTGCCCAAGCATCAACTATGAACTCCTGGAATAACTTTCCCGCTCTCAAAATTGAAGAATACTCGTTCTGTCTTTCAAACAGACGGTAGCTATAAAACTCACACATGGTCAGGGTCTACTTGATGCTATGTTTTGAACTGGATCCCACTGCTTCAACTCAGGTTCCCATCCAAGCTGACCATCAGGAAATAATAAGACGTAGTGTAATGGTAAGTATGCAGGATGAGTCTCATTGATTTGCATTAATTGATGATTTCCTCGAAGATGTAAAACTATATCTCGCATCCCGGAAGGTCGATAGCCATCGCCAGGTAAAATAACCGCAATCTCATCTACGGTTGGGAGGTTATAACGGCGACGATCCTTGTTTGAATTGTAATGCAGATATACAGGAAGATCATGACCACCTAAATCTGCTTGAGATAAAACAGAATACGCCTGACAATATAGTTTGATGAATGGATTTATGCCCGATAGACAATTTTGAATAATTTGTAAGACATCCTTGCTCAAATGTGGATTTCTATTACTTCGTAACTCCATAGCAGAATCCGGATCATATATGTAAAGTTGACAATAACTGGCAGTTTGATCCGGTTGGGGCAGAAGTGATCCTGTTCGATGGCGTAATTCTCCATGAATTGTAAATATGTTCGGGCCTCTGCCAGCAATCAATCTTTGATCCATTGTCACACCAAGGCTGGTAAATGCATTAGCTGCATTATACTCCCGAGTATACTTTCGAAATGATTTTGATGCTTCACTGTCACCATCATATAATTCTCTAAGTGCTGGAGGGGGTTCATTAAGTTTCGGCAATCTTACTTTTCCTTGCAAACAACATGTGCCAAAAAGACGTGTTGTCAAAGTTGACCTCGACAACCGTTCATCCAACCAGTGTAAGGCTGAACAATGAGGGCATGGAATGTTCATTAATCCAAGATGGTGCCGACCAAAATCAACCTGAGTTGGTGGACCAGAGCCATGATGAGTTGACCTATAAACTAACATCGAAGCTATGCCATCATCTTCATGTTCAGCTTGAAAAGTTGCGACTGGAGGTATTATGTGAGGTGTATTAAGTGATGCTGTAGCTAAACACCTATCCAATATAAAACCAACATTAAATAAATTTACATTACATTAAAGTAGATAGATTCCGTAGATAATAACCTGGAAGATGGTTCAGCAACTTGGGCTGAGACCTCATCTTCATGTTCAACAGTAGAAGTTGGTAATGCATGTGTGCTTTGAGGTATATCAAGTACACTGTTAGGAGTCATATATCGAGATATGTTTCCTTGTTTTTGTTCTCGATCTCTCCTTTTGTGTTGAGCTAAAGACCTATCAAAAATAAACCCAAAACTAAATACAAATACAATACATGAGTAGAATTGATTTTATGTACAATCAGGTGGATAATAACCTGACATATGGTCCATGTACTTGTCCAGAAATCATATCGTTATGCAAGGCTGAGACAGCATCTTCTTGTTCAAACGGGGAAGTTGTCATCGCTGGTGTTAAATGAGGCATATCAAGGACACTGTCAGAAGTCAAAGCATGAGATATGTTTTGGTGTTCTTGTTCACACTCTCGATCTCGCCTTCTGTGTTGAGCTAAAGACCTATCCAAATTACACCCAAACTAATTACAGTTAAAATACATGATAGTAGTAAAGATTTTATGTTTAATCAGGTGATAATAACCTGACAGATGGTCCAGGTACTTGTCCGGAATTCATAACGTTACGTGAGGCTGCGACAGCATCTTCTTGTTCAACCGGGGAAATTGTCATTGCTGGTGGTATATGAGGCATATCAAAGACACTATTAGATGTCAAAGCGTGAGATATGTTTCGGTGTTCTTGTTCACGCTCTCGAGCTCGCCTTCTGCGTTGAGCTAAAGACCTATCCAAATAACACCCAAACTAATTACAATTAAAATACATGATAGTAGTATAGATTTTATGTTTAGTCAGGTGATAATAACCTAACAGATGGTCCAGGTACTTGTCCAGAATTCATAGTGTTCCGCGAGGCTGAGACAGCATCTTCTTGTTCAACCGGGGAAGTTGTGAGTGCTGGTGTTATATGAGGCATATCAAGGACACTGTCAGACGTCAGAGCGTGAGATATGTTTCGGTGTTCTTGTTCACGCTCTCGATCTCGCCTTCTGCGTTGAGCTAAAGACCTATCCAAATTACACCCAAACTAATTACAATTAAAATACGGTAGAGTATATTTGATTTTTGGCACATTCAAATGGAAATAACCTGGCAGATGGTTCTGCGTCGTGTTCAAAAATTGTGTCATTATGATTCCTTTTATGTTGCCATTGTCGCAAGGGTGAAATGCGACGAACACTTGGTAGTGAATAACTAATCGTAGGCTCAGTGAGAGAGCTATGTTGTTCTTGTCCTTTCCGTGAGGCTGATACGTCACTATCAACAGATGCCTAAATTGAGTGCATAGCATAACCTTGATTAATGATGATCAATCATGCATGAATATAGTAGTTTATACTAACAAATTCCATACCGTTCGCATGTTGATGTGAAGCAAATGGGAATGCGAAAATCCGTAGGCTGGTCAAAGAATGCCAACGTATAACTGAATCATTTAAACTTAGTGTTAACATAATTTTATCACAGATGAATATTTATTCTGAGCGAATGAGTGAATTTGACATATTCAAATGAGTTTGAAGGTTGACATATTCAAATTTTATCACAGTTTATAAAATTTGAAGTGAATATGACATATTCATTTGAAGTTTATCACTCATGTGAATAAATTTGACAAATTTAAATTCCATATGTCAAACTGTGACGTATTCATTTGCTCAGTTTCTCGGCATCAGGACCCTAATCCAAATAGCAAAATATGCAAATGACAGGACGTGTTGATACAATTAGTGTGGATATCAAATTCATTTCAATGTTCACATATTCAAAAATTTGAGCATATCCTATATCCCATTTCAAAATTGAGTGCATATTCAAAATTTCCTATGGTGATCTGTACTTGACATGTTCAAATGCAAATTGAGTGCATATCCTGTCAAGTAAAAATAGCATCCCAATTCATCTGTTGAGAAATATCATCCCAAGTAACTAAATTCAAGTTCAAAATTCAAATTGAGAATTTTAGTTACTTGACCGGATATCATATAACAAATCAAATTGATATTCAAAATTCCAATTCATATACAATATCACAATTCAATTCACATATTCAAAGTTGAAAATTGAAACTTTTGAAAATTGAAAATCTGAATGCCATGATATTTGAAACTTGCTTTATCTAAAAATTGAAACTTTTGAATTGAGTTCAAGTTCCAAAACTTGAGTACATTAACTTGACCACTTTGTTCAAAATGAAAGGGTCCTGATCCACACATGAGTTCGAAATCTGAAAATTGAGTACATCCAGGATACCCAAATATAGAATATCCAGGACTTATGTTTTATCAATCTTGGACTTTTGATAAAACATTTGAATTGATAAAACATTCTACTGAATGATAAAACATTTGGAATTGAAGCATACTGTCGAATGGAACATAGGACCCTTTCAAAAAATTTATATTTTGATAAAACATTTGGAACATGACTTATAGAATTCTAAACATTTGTTCCATTCTACTGTATGCTATGTTAAGTCCTGGATAGTTCCATTTTATCAGGACTTATGTTCCATTCTACTGTATGCTATGTTAAATGTTGCAGGTTATCAATTTATCAGGACAATTTCCAATAACATAGCAGGTGTTATTTTGGGTGGATTTTCCATTAACTTATATATTCCATTAACATAAGTCCTGATATAACACCTGATAATGATATGGGTAGAATTTATGTTAATGTTAACATCAACCCACCCATCCATTAACATTTATCCATATAAATTCCACCCATCCATTAACATAAATTTCCATTATCAGGACTTATATATTCCACCCATATAAGGACTTCTGTCTTTAATTAACTTATATATTCAATTCTAAACACATGCTATGCTATGTTTAAAGTCTTTAACATATATATTCAATTTCCATTAACTTATATATCAATTCATCTGTAATATCAATACTTATGTTCCACTCAATTTCCATCCATTAACATTTATCCATATAAATTCCACCCTTATAAATTCAACCCTTATAAATTTTTCCATTAGCAGGACTTATATATTCCACCCATATCAGGACTTCTGTCTTTAACATTAACTTATACAGTCAATTCTAAACACCTACTATGCTATGTTAAAAGTCTATAACATATATATTCAATTTCCTTTAACTTATATATCATTCATCTGTAATATCAGGACTTATGTTCCACTCAATTTCCATTATCAGGACAATTTCCACTCAATTAACAATATATTCCATTAAATTATCAGGACTTAAGTTCCACTCAATTTCCATTATCAGGACAATTTCCACTCAATTTCCACTCAATTAACAATAAATTCCATTAAATTATCAGGACTTATGTTCCACTCAATTTCCATTTGATTCCATATATTGTTTCAGGTTATCAGGACATATGTTGCATAATTTCACTCAATACTGTAATAACACTCAATTTTCCATTTAACACATGGAATTGAGATACTTGAGATACTTACATTGACAATTTAACAATGTGCATCTCAAGTATCCTTACTTGAATGAATTCTGTGAAGGAATTTAACACATATTGAATCAAATTTATGTGTATCTCAATAATCTTGATTTGTATATCTGCAATAATTTGATTTGTATCTCATACTTGAGATACACATATATGGAATCAAATTTAACACATTAGCTAAATTATGCAAGATTGAGTTCACATAGGATATCCTGCAACAATAACACATATCATGTATCTCAATTCTCAAGTTCATCATTCAAAATTTAACATTCATGATTTACAGGATTAGATGAATGAGATGCAAAATTCAGTTCATCATTCAAATATTTAACATTCATGTTCAAAAATTTAACATTCATCATTTAACAATAACACATATCATGGCAAAAGTGTTAAAAATGAGATATCCTCTGTCATGAGATACACATAAATGTGTTCCTTATCTCAAAATTTGGAACTTGAATGAGATATCCTTGCTTTATCTAATAACACATATCAAATTCATGCCAGGATATCTCAGTTCATGAATGAGTTCAAATTTGGAACTCAATTCAAAAGTTTGGAACATAAATGAGTGATATCCTTGCTTTATCTCATTCATCTAAAGCAAAATCTGAATGCCAAGTATTCTTGCTTTATCAAATTCATGAGTGATATCCTTGCTTTATCAAATTCATGCCAAGTTTTGAATTGAGTTCAATCTAATAACACATATCAAACTTGCTTTATCTAATAACACATATCAAATAACACATATCAAGTTCAATCTAAAAATTTGATAACAGCAACAATAAATGAGTTTTGATAACAGCAACAATATCATATCAACATAACAATAACTTGATTGATAACAATAAATGGAAACTTGATATCAACATAACAATAACATTTCAACATAACAATAACTTGATAACAGCAACAATAAATGGAAACAACATATCAACCAAGTATTTTTGTGTAACTTGATAAGGAACAGATCAAATGAGTTTTGAGATAATTCAGAATGTTAAAGATGTTAAACTCAATTTTTAGATATCTCAATTATTCAATCCAAAATATGGAATTAACTCAGAATAACTCAGGATGTTAAACTGAGTTAATTTCAGAATATCCCCATATTATGGAACAATTTCATAATTTCTGAAATCTCAGGATAACCTGCAACAATATATGGAATCAACTCAATTATGTCCTGATATTATTCCATTGATATAATCTCAGGATATGTGTTAACACAAAAATGAGTTTTGAGATAATTCAGAATGTTAAAGATGTTAAACTCAATTTTTAGATATCTCAATTATTCAATCCAAAATATGGAATTAACTCAGAATAACTCAGGATGTTAAACTGAGTTAATTTCAGAATATCCCCATATTATGGAACAATTTCATAATTTCTGAAATTATGCAACAATTTCATAATTTCTGGATATAATCTCAGGATATGTGTTAACACAAAAATATGTCCTAATAATTGAGTGGATATGTGTTAACACAAATGTAGGGATATCTAAAAATTGAGTTTAACATTCTGAATTAACTCAGGATATGTGTTAACTCAGGATATGAATTAACTGAGTTAATTCATATCCTGAGTTAATTTCATATTCAGAATGTTACTTGAGTTGATTCAATTATTCTGAGTTAACACAAATTTAGATATCTCAATTATTCAATCCAAAATATGTCCAATCTCAGGATATGTTTTAACACAAAAATATGTCCTGATAATTGAGTGGATATGTGTTAACACAAATGTAGGGATATCTAAAAATTGAGTTTAACATTCTGAATTAACTCAGGATATGTGTTAACTCAGGATATGAATTAACTGAGTTAATTCATATCCTGAGTTAATTTCATATTCAGAATGTTACTTGAGTTGATTCAATTATTCTGAGTTAACACAAATTTAGATATCTCAATTATTCAATCCAAAATATGTCCTGATATTATTCCATTGATATAATCTCAGGATATGTGTTAACACAAAAATGAGTTTTGAGATATCCCTGCCTCCCTGCCTCAATTTCATTCAATGAGTTCAATCACGTTCATTTTTGTGTTAACACTCACAAAAATCAATGAGTTCAATTCATCAGGATATAACAACAGTATTAACACTCACAGGATATGAAATTTTAACAACAGTGTTAACAACAGTGTTATCATTCAATTCATCAGGATATGTGTTAACACAAAAATGAACACAAAAATCAGGATATGTGTTCCTTATCTCAAAATTTAAAATGAGTTACACAAAAATGATATCCTCTGTCATGATTAAATCTCTCACCTGTTAAATAACATGACTATGGGGAATATCCTTTAGAAATCTCTCACCTGTTCCTTATCTCAGGATATGTGTTAACACAAAAATGACTATGCAATTAAATCTCTCACCTGTTAATCTCTGTCATGATCAAAAATGAGATATTATTCCATTGATATAATATCTCTCACCTGTTGAATATCCCAGTTAACTGTTGCGTGGAGGCTGATGATTATGGGGATGGATCCTTGAAGATGATGTTGAAGATGAGGGAGATGTCAACGTTGGATGGAAACGTGAGGAAGCTCGGTTTTCTTTGCGTGGAGGCTGATGATTATGGGGTTGGATGCTTGAAGATGTTAACGTTGGATGGAAACGTGAGGATGTTGAAGATGAGGAAGATCACCTTGAGGGAGATCAAATTAATTCCCTCCAAGAAACGTGAGGGAGATGGCTCTGATGTGATCAAATAATTTGATCACATCACCAATTTTCCCTCCATACACTAAGTTTCCCTCCAATTTCAACCCATGCTGCCAACGGGTGAAGGGTTCTTCAAAGTTCAATTTCATTCAAATTTCATTCAAATTTCATTCACTTAGTTCAATTTCATTCAAATTTCATTCAAATTTCATTCACTTAGTTCAATTTCATTCAAATTTCATTCAAATGCAAGACAAATTCATAAGAGCTCAAATTACAGGCTGACTGGGACAAAGCAATATGACTGGACTGCTGACTGGGACAATATTCAAATTATGCATGAAATATAGAATAGATATATAGATATATATATATATATATATATATATATATATATATATATATTCTAGTTTTCGTAGTAATCATGACGATTTATATCGAGTCTGATCCAAATAGATCTGTATGGTGAGAAAATTTCATCACAATCTGTTTATAAGAGTTCTGATGATAACCATTCTCAACCAGCATAACTTGTACTTCACTATTTTCCATCTACACTGATCTTCTGTCTCGAAGATTCAGTTGCATCCAAAGGAAACACTTTCCTTGGGCACATAAACTAAAGTCCATACTTTATTTAAGTGCATGGACCTTTTCGGATTGCATTAAGCCATCTATTAGAGTCACTACTCCAAATGGCATCTTGGAAGTTGTCTAGGCAATCATCAACTATGATGTCTTACTTGACTTTTCTTCTCATGAGACTCGAGTGATCCTGTAACTTCCTAACGATTAATTTAAAGAATATCATATTGATAAGGTCCTCACAGAACCTTATCAAGAACTTAGGCACTATTTGTCTATGGTGAAACCCATAAGGAGGATTGTAACTCAGAGTCACTTGCCATGCATCGCACCATTTCTAACAAAGTACGATTCATGCTCTCCAACAAACCGATGTGTTATGAGACTTAACCTGAGAGAAAATCACATTTTCTTTTAATTACGCAAGAATTATATAGCTAAGTATTCGACTCTTCAATCTTATCGAAGCAGTTCAAATACTTCTGTTACTGTGTACTTTATTTTATCAGACTTGTGTTTCATCAAGAACACGTGTCGTAATAAAATAAGTACAACATATCTAGGCTAATTTATACTTGGGTCTGAATACGTCCGTATGTATAAGACCGTGAGTTCTCGAACTCATTCTCACACTGTCTTACAGAAGGAGTTTGGCCATCATACCTTTGAGACAAGACATACAAGTGTCTTTCGACTCATAATATGAGAGATTAAAAACTATCTTTATGTGACCTGTCAAGTATGTTCTCATCGGTATAGCCTAGTCTATTTTATCATAGATAAATTTCTATAACTTGCATATTTGTGTATTAATATTTAATACAATATCGTTATACTAAACATTCACACTAAAACATTGCTTCAGAAGCAAAGTGACGACATTTGTCAAAATATGTTATGCTTTTGGATAACAATTACCCTGAAATCGTGACATCGAATGTCACATTTTCAGTTCCTCCTAATTTTGCCTTTTCTTATCATAGTCAAAAATTTCTTTCTCAACCGACTTTCCTTAAGGCCTTCTCCATTCTTAATCACATTTAGACAATACTTTTTCCAACAAAAACATTAGCTGTGCAGGCACCTCACGTATCCAAACACTTGAGCTTTATAACCTAGAGTTGACTCAACAAGTTGCTTGACTAAAGATCTGATTTGGATACATGTTCTTGCTTCGCTCATGCACTCATCTTCAAATCAAAAAGTTTTGATTGAAATTTCGAATCTTGCAGATCGAAACCATTTTCCATACAACCTTGAGGCTCAACAAATTGTATGAAGAAACTTACTTTGAACATCAGTATGTTCAAGCTGTCCCTCATAGAAGAGAGTGACAGGTAGCGTTTTTTTATTTTGTTGGACACAGAGCTTAATGAAATCATTATCCGTAAGCTTGTGCTAGGAATGACACTTTAATGTCAGTTAAAACCTGGTTTAGA
This sequence comes from Scilla litardierei, assembly GCA_030789695.1. Classification (NCBI taxonomy): domain Eukaryota; kingdom Viridiplantae; phylum Streptophyta; class Magnoliopsida; order Asparagales; family Asparagaceae; genus Scilla; species Scilla litardierei. Next base: position 529,934,581 of record CM061142.1, read on the forward strand.
CTATCAAACTTGATTTAAGTTGATATTTCTTAAACAATCATCTTGACCAGTTAACATATTCCTTTAGGATATTATATCTTAAATTCCATCAGTAAAACATAGAACTTTCATAGTTTAGCATATGTTCAATGATTTTTAAATATTGTTAAATTGTATGTTATTCAACAATATCCTCTCACTATTTTAGCGATCATCTTAAGCCATACAGATGAATGAATAATAATATTTAGTGGGAAAGCGACCCGACCATCCTGAGTCTCACAACCTTGAGTTGGCTGAAAAAGTTGCTAACTCTACGATCGGTAGGCAACTCTTCATCAATCACATCGAATGTGATTCCCTTATGGTTTTTACCCCTAGTCACTTATGACCTTAAGTTGGCTCAACGAATCATAAAGACTAGTCTAGTCAGACCCTTACTTTCTTATCCAATCCAAACTTACACCGGCACTTGTTTTGTTCACGACGCGACGGTTTGGGTTAAGTCGAACTACATCACAAGTTTAATTGAATTGGTTCCCAAAAGATAGTTATGTTACAGCTTGAGTTGACTCAACAATTATAACTTGAAATCCATGGTTTCCAAATTCCAAAAGCAAGGAGGGCTATGGCTAACCTTGAAGAAGATTTTTAACATAATTGACTAGAAGTAAGGATTTTTGCTGTCGCGTCGAATGAAAGAACGCAGTCGCAAAAACATTCTGACACCTATGATTTTGACTCGACCTTACAGTAAGTTACACGGTCGCATAGAGTAAACGATGCGGCTGGGTAAAAAACGAAATTTCGGGTCAAAGATTACCCAGATTGACGCGGCCGGTTGTGTCATATTTGCACGGGTGCATCAATTGTTCCTCCTTTTTCCTTCCACGCAGCCATGTGAGTCTTGATGACACGGCCGTATGGGTTCCTCTCCTCCATACTTCTTCTTCTTCTTCATCCTGCAATTAAACACTTGGTTAAATTCTTGGGTTTGGGGATTTATTCAAGAACAAAAATCCAAAATAACCTAGTCTAAAATGAAGATGAAAATTTAAAATAAAAAATGTAAATTAAAAATGCTTGGGTTGCCTCCCATGAAGCGCTTTTTTTAAGTCGTGAGCTCGACTCCCTATCTTGATGTCATCCTGGGGTTTGAGGGTGGAAAGGTCCCGGATGTGGCCTTCTCCAAGCTCCTTCTTCTTGTTCAGCTCATGGTGGCCCTCTCCTTGCCTCTTCTTCCCCTCCTCGAAGTCAAGTGGATGCAGTCATGGTGGCTTCTGCTTCAGATTTCTCTCGGAGGCTTCCTCGTGCTCCTCCTTCGTCGCAATCTCCTTTAGCTTGGCATCTGGCCCAATGGTAGGCTCCATGTTATCGCTTAGGAACAGCTCCTCTAAATTTTTCTCCTTGATTGCTTCTTCGAGGAGATCCATTTGGTCCAGACGGTTGACTTCGGTGAAGTTCCTTATCGACTTCTTAAGGTCGAATTTGACCTTATCTCTTCCAACATGGAGGGAGAGTCTCCCTCGATAAGGATCCCTGCTGTGGTTAGAAAGGGTTGACCGAGGATAATTGGGATGCGTGCATCTTCTGGCATGTCCATGATAACGAAGTCGCATGGAACTAATATCTTTCCAATCTTCACCAGCACATCCTTGACTACTCCAAAGGGATACTTCACTGAGCGATCCGCCAACTGGAGTGACATATTTGTGGGTTGGAGCTCTCCGAGATTTAGCTTCTCACATATCTCAATGTGCATCAAGCTGATGCTCGTCGCCAAGTCGCATAATACGCTCTTAATATCCATATCTTATATAGCGCATGGGATGGAGAAGCTCTTGGGATCCTCCAGCTTTTCTACCATCTTCATCTGAATAATGGCGTTACACTCTGCAAAGAGCACCACCTTCTCCCTCCTACCGCCCTTGGTAATTATTTCCTTAAGGAATGTGGCATAGGTAGGAATTTCAGAAATCGCGTGGAGAAAGGGGATGGAGTTGTTCAATTGCTTCATGAGCTCGAAGAATTTCCCATATTTTTCGTCCAACTTGGCCTTCACCAATCTCGACGGGAATGGAATCCTCGGTATATATGGCCTGGAAGGCTCGTCAGCGAGCTTCCCTTGCTCCTTTTCTACTTGCGTCTCCTTAGAGGATCCAGATTGTGGAGGCTCTACCTCAGGCTCAACTTCTTTGTCATCCCTAGATTCAAGCTCAACGTGAGCTTCTTCTTCTACTCCAACTTCGTTTTCTACGATGGGCATGGTGGGACCTTCAGACTTTGTCCCACTTCTTAGTGTGATCGCATTCACATGCCCTCGGGGGTTCTCTTCTGTTTGCCCTGGCAACTTTCCTTGTGCCTTGGAGAGATGGGAGAGCTGCTGCGCCATCTGCGCTATCGTTGTCTCTATGGACTTCTGCCCTGTCGCCAGCTGCTGTGAGGTAGACACAAGTTGCTGCATCGTTATCATTAGCTACTGGATAGAGATCTGGAAGTATTCGTTTCTTTAGCATTGAGTCCGGATGTGACTATCGATTAACATATCCAGGCTTGACTTTTGAACGGGGGGTGTATTCATGGGAGGCCTTTGATTGAAATTCTGAAATTGACCTTGAGGAGGTGGAGGCTGAAACTTTTGAGGCTGCTGAGGGTATGTTGGGGGGAGCATGAAAACCCCAGGTCCGGTAAGAGAAAATGGGGTGATTCTTCCACCCCTGATTATAGGTTCCGGAATACGGGTTGCTGGGCAGCCTCGGATTGTTCCTATATAAGGCGTTCGCTTGCTCTATAGTCATATTCGTAGGTGCCACCATGGGTGATGAACATTCAGTGCTCTGGTGCCCCTGCACATCGCAAACTTTATAAACTGCCATCGTAGGTGGTTTAGCACCACCAAGTCTAATAAGGAAAAGTTGTTTAGTTAAGGCATCAAAATTAGCTAAATGTAATGATACCTCGTCGACGTCATACTTACCTCCCCTCGTGTGCTTCTCATATTTCTCAATGAGTCATTGTTCTCTGCCATGGCTTCTAGCAATCTCTTTGCCTCAGATGAGGTCTTGCTCATTATAGCGCCATTAGCGGCGGCATCTACGGAGATCCTCACAGGCGACGTTAGCCTGTTGTAGAAGGCCTGAATAAGCAATCAATCCGACACGCTGTGGTGGGGTCAGATTCTTTGGAGGTCCTTAAACCTCTCCCAAGATTCATATAGAGGCTCTCACTCCGACTGCTTAAAATTGGTGATCCTGTTGCGCAACTTGGCAGTTTTCCCTGGAGGAAGGCACTTCATTAGAAAAGCAAGGGATAAGCTGTCCCACGTAATGAACGTGTTGGGACTGTGACTCCTAAGCCCATCATTGGCTTTATCCCTAAGTGATAAAGGGAAAATTCTTTGCCTGATGGCGTCATTGGTGATGCCATTAATCTTCATCATGTCCATCTTTTCCAAGAAGATGTTGAGATGGTCATTCGGTTTCTCCATTGGGGCCCTTGAGAATTGGTCCCTTTGTATGAAGAAAACCAAATATGGTTTGAGCTCAAAGTTAGAACGCTTGATGTCGATTTATTATGGGGAATTGAATAATCGATGAGCATCCTAGCTGGTGGTGGTTGAGGTGGTTGCAGTGGTTGCGGTGGTGGTGGACCATTCTCGGGGTTAAGTATATCATCCATCATCTCAAGGGCTTGTCTCCTCCTCCTCTCGGCATTAAGCCTTCTCATAGTAACTTCGATCTCCGGGTCTAGTAGACGCAATTCTACTATGCCTTGAGATCTACTGTGCATGCAAAAAAGGCTATACCAAAAAGAAACGTCGAAAGCACCAAGAGGCGATGAAAAAGGACATATGAACAAAAGAAAACAAAGAAAGAAAAAAAAGTAGTCTCTCGATAAAGACTAAAACCAATATCAATTCGTGCCTCCCCAGCAAAGATGCCAAAAAGCTGATCTCACCCCAAGGGGTCGATGCTAATAAAACCGCAGTGCACAGGTCATGTGTAGTCACTTACAGGTCGAACACGAGGATGCGGTCAATGAGTATCGGTTTTATGGGTCTTTGAATGAAAGCTACATAATAGTGTTGGTGATTAGTTGGTGAAAAGTAGGAGGAGAATGGATCAAATGGTAAAAGCTCTAGGGTATGGGGAATCCCTGCCATTGGGCTAAGGTTAGGTTTAAACTAGTAATCATCTGGTTACTGGATTCATTGGGACTCATGAGAGGTCGTGTGAGCTAAGGGCATTAACCTATCCCTCCATTGTCGTGGTGCATGATAGGTTATTCCCTTATGTCACGATGCAATGATAGGCCAACCCACTCTACATCAATGCCAGTGGTATCCGATGCATCGGTATACGTTGGGTGCATTACGTTCGACGAGTATCCCCAATCTTCTTCTTGCCCACAGTGGCATTCGGAGAATAGACCTACATTGGAAGAGCTCTTAATCGATGCCTGTTGGTGGTCAGTCACCCCGATAGTATGGATCATTGTAGGGATCAGATCCCCGGATTGGTCCCGACTTTTGGTCGGCGGCCAATCCTATCACCCCGAAGGGATAGGATCGAATCTACGACCATAATAATCGTCCCAATATACCCCTAATCTCAATTAGCCCAGCTATTAAATCAATTAGTTAGTTCAATCCATAGCCTTAATCCAATGAGGTTCATCCAATTGCCTTAGAAGAAAACTGCTCACTACCCATTGCAATAGAATGGGTTTCTAGCAATGGGTAGGCATCTAAAGCCATAGATTTATATTAGAATTTCAATAGATTATAAAATAAGGTCATAGTAATAATGGGAGAAAATTTCTATTAAGAAAAGATAAACTATTACACTAATAAGCAATTAGAACAATGAAAATAATGAAATAAAAGAGTTTATAATCCTTACAAACTTGCCCAAACCCTAGAAAATAACAGAAAATGGCTGAAAAAAGGATTCCTCTCGTTGGAGGAAGAAGGGGCGCTTATATACGCTCACCCAAAAGACCAAAATAGCCCCTAGTTTCTGCCCTAGCCGCCTGAGTAAACTGGTCCGACGCGGTCGTGTCGTTCCCTTGCGTAAATAGGGAATTGGGGCTTTAGCGATGCGATCGCGTCAATAAAGACCTGGCTGCATCGAAAACGGTTACGTGACCGCATCGTCTTTTGTCGCAGCCGTGTCGATATGCTCTTGTCATCGTAAATTTGTGACCGCGTAAATTTTGTCCACACGGACCATAAAGTCGCTGATCTTCAATCTTCATCTTCAATCTTTACGTCCTCTTACGCGGCCATTTGGTGGTATTTGACACGACCGCATATATGTTGTCTCCTGGGAAGTTTGACGTGGTCGTATGAGATATGGTGACACAGTCGCATGGGTGGTAATTGTTCATAAAATTCTTTCCTTTGCACCAATTGACTCATCAGGTTCGCTCCTTTTGCCTCTTTGCGCTAAGATCTCACCATATGGTCCCTAATCTGTACATATTTCCTGCAAAGCACGTGAGGAACCACAAAAGCAAAAGAAGAGACAAAAAACGTGGAAAACGGGGAGAAATGGAGAATGAAACGATGTAAAATGTGCATGAAAAAGAGTGAAAAACTATATACAATAAACACTCATCAATTGTCAACTATAAGGAATGCATTTTAGGGTGCTACCCTAATCATGTATTAGGCTTTTAAACAAGTTTAAATCATAGCATATCCATCAAAAATTATCTTATAATTTTCTGAAAGCTTTTAATTGCTATCCTAAAAGTTTTTCATGTATTATCACATAATCAGCAAGAATTATATAACCATTAAAAAATTATCAACCAAACATTTTAGCATAATAACATAACAATTAAAATTATCTCAATTTTTTTTGCTAAACATGCAACTTAAATTTTATCTCATAAGTTTAAGGTACGCAAAATTAACTATCATTTAATAAATAAGATCTAATTTTCAAAAACAGTTTTCGAAAATAATACCATTGCATGGGAAAACGACACGTTTTAATAGTTTAACTAAAACCTCCATCTGATGAAGAAATATGTTGTACCATATACATTTTATAATTTCAAAAAACTATAAAATCAAGTAGAACTGGCTCTGATACCACTATAGGGTTTTCTTGGTCCTTAGGGCAATCAATTAGATGTCTGGCATTAATCGGGCGGATGACGAGATCAAATCAGCGGCGTAAAAACAGACTTAAAACATTCTTAAATCAAGCCCTAAATATTTAACCCTAACCAGAATCTCTACTATCCCGGTGTTGGGTCCGACCAACCCCTAATGATAGATCTAACAACCTATTTGCAATTATAAATGCATGTTTAATTAAACTACATACCTTTCACTTCGTTTCCACAAAAGACGAAGCGTAATTTTCAACAACATTTCTTTGGCCCCGCGCCGCTTCTCCCAAGCCGAACTACATCCCGAGCCGCACCTCGTCCCGAGGTGAACCGCTTCCCGCACTGCATCACGTCGCAAGGAAAGCAACACCCTTGTTGCCGAGCCAACCACGCGCCGAAGAAAGTTTCACCTTGAGTGGATCCTCCGTCAAGACATCGGATCTGATCCGAACTCCTTCGTGGCTTTGCTAGAGCCCAATCAGGAGCAAGGAAGAATTTAGGGAGAAAGAAGGAATATTTTCTTTCAGCTCAGATCCGGGCTTGCTCACATTTAATGGAGATACCGAGATCCAAAACTTGGGACGAGTTTCAAGGAGGGGAATAAGCCCCTATTTATATAGGCGGCTGATCACTCATCTCTTCTCAATTTCCGAAGTGGGACTAAAAAATTGGAGTGAAAAAATCAATTAAAGTTGGCCTTTCACAAAGGCCAATCTTTATCGAATTTTTCCTCCCTCACCGTTGAGCTCCAAGAACGATGTTACACATTATTACGAAGAGGGTTGAACTGTGAATGTGTAGGAAAAAATGGAGACCCATTCCGAGTTCGTTTGACCCCTGAAACATGCGCCAAACATAGCACAAAACTTTGATTTTCACAAAAATTGAGCCGCCACAAAACCATAAGGGTTTGAAACCCTATGTGGAGCCCATCGGGTGGGCCCCATAGACAGCATCTACTGGCACATGAAAGGCATGTGCCCAGCACAGCTGGGCATGTACCTTGCACGTGCATAGCGGGAGGGTGTTGTTCGTGCGCCCGCCTACACACGGGCGGGGCCCCGCCCGCATGAAGCGGTTAGGTCCTGCCTGGCGGGTACGAGCACCTGCCCACCTTAGCAGGCATGGGCACATGCAGGTCGGGTGCTTGCGGGTGCATGGGCAAGCGGTGGGCGCCTGCGGGTGCGGGCCCCGACCTGCAATGCCCTTAATGGGCTTTTATCACTATTTTGGCTCGATTTTGTGTGGTTGGAGTCCGTTTTTGACGCGATTTGAACCTGGGTTTAGACCGGGATGATCCCGTCACCCAGATAACTCTTTCCATGAGTTTATTATATCAAATATGCACGTAAACATTTTACAACACATTAAATTCCATCTGCATCATATGCAAAATTTCCACATCTAATATTAAAATCCATTTGCATCAAATACAAATGAACTAAGGGCATACATCCCTCAATACACACTATATCAATTCCATCATATATGCATGAAGTGTAAAACATCACACACACACACACAAAATATGCATCTAATAGAATCAATGTTTTTAAAAAAATTTCTCAATGGGTAGTCGACTAATCTGGGAAAGTAGTCGGCTACATGTCCATGAGTCATGAAATTTATTTTAATTTTATAATCTTATCACAAAATATAAAAATTTCAATTTTAAAAATTCTATTTTTAGTTAATATCGACAATATATATTTAAACATCGACAAAATTATTTGAGCATAGAGAATGAGATATCATAAAGATAATCACAAGGATTTTAAACATAGTATATCCATGAGCTCAAAACCTTTTAATCAATAGGCTATCAACTTTAAAATGTGACAAACATGTCATATTCATATGAAACAATTAAGTGGCATTTGCTTTTATCATGTCTAAGCATATTCTCCAAGAATTGTTGTACACATCATGGAATATTCAACATAAGGCATAAATGATGACACAATCCGTAACTTTAGCCAATATTAGTATCAATATGATATGAAGTTCAAATTGAATACCATAAGTCCATAACTTGTTGGATACAACATGTAGTTGGATACAACGATCAATGATTTCGTGTTTGATGATAACAAAAATGTGTGAACGATTTGATGTGTGTTATATATATTTGCAGGAGTGGCAAGGTCGTAAATAATCAAAGGAAGACTTATTCCAAGTAATGGAGAAATGTGTGAAGAAGACTTAGTCAAATTGATGGTGAAATTGCAATTCATTTGCAATTTGGAATTGGTCAAAGATGGAGAGATATGGAGAGATCTCATTCATATCAAAAGTGGTTAAATCAAATCCCTCCTACACAAATGAAGACTTGGTCAAAGATGGAGAGATATGGAGAATCTCATGCAAATCAATTTGTGATTAAATGAGATCCTAAATGAGATTTTATTCAAATCCTACAGTTATTTAAATTCAAATCCTATAACCATCCAAATTTAAACTCCATATCGAATGATGATTGAAGAGATCTTCTATAGTGATTTATTCAAATCATATTCAAGTTAGGATTCCATTCAATTTCCTTCAATTAAGGGATTCTATTTGATTCTAATTGATCACATCCTCTCCTATATAAACTCATATTGAAAAGAGAGAAAAGAGGCAGGCCAAAAACACAAGAGAACACAAAGGGAGGCCGGCCAAAATCATCAACTACAAGCCCTTGTGCAACTTTGCATCTCCAAGCCCTTCTACCCCATTGCACAACATTGCTAACCTTAAACTCCTCTATTAACGAAAGTTAGCCAAGAGCTCCTCCGCCAGTATTACACAACCTTGCAAGTATCAAGCCAAACAAAGCCTTATTGTTCAATCTCCTTGCCGCAAGTATCAAGCCAAGTGCAACCCTCCATTGCTCCTTCCCCCAATTGCGCAAACCCTTGCAAGCAAAGCCCTATTGTTTCATATCCTTGTCGCAAGCACAAAGAAGAAGCCAACATCTCCATTGCTCAAGCTTCAAGTGTCATCTTCCATTGCCAAGAGCCGCAAGCTCCCAAGGAGGGCATCTACATTACGCAACTACAGAAGGAAGCATCTTCATCACATTGTGCAAGCCAACAAGCAGGTCCATCCTTATTGTGCAACCTTCCAAGCTTCATCTCTTCAACATTGTGCAACATCAAAGGGGTCATATCTCACAAGGCCACAACATCTGAGGGGGAAACATCACAAAGCTGCAAGTTTCTAAAAGAGAAGGGACTTCAGAGATAGACGACTACATCCTGTCAGATTCGATCTGACCTGAGCTGATTGACGGAGACGACTACGGCTACACAAACTGAGATTTTCTAAACTCTTTATTATTATATTTGGGTAGTAGTATAGCGATCTTTGTAGGGGAAACTTTACCATATTTGTGACGTTTTGGGGTCTTGTCTAGTTGGTGCTAGATAAGAGAGACTTGACTAGTTGGGGCTAGTCAAGAGAGAGCTTATACTAGGATTAGTATTGTTTAGCACTGTGGGAGTGCGGTACGGAGAACCACTTGAGTGTAGGGTGGGTGCTCTAGCTACAGGTTGTACCAGTAACATTATTAATATAGTACTTGCTTTCGGGGCTAGACGTAGGTTGTTGGAACGACCGAACCAGGGTAAATCATCTGTGCACTCTGTGGTTGCTTATTTGCATCTGATTATAACTGTCTGTGTTGCTGAATAATTACCTATGTTCACGAATATTTTTATTAGCCTATTCACCCCCCTCTAGGCTTATAGTGGTATCATAGTAGGTTAGAGGATTTAGGCTAGATTGACCATGAATACTTTTGATTCTTCTTTTACTGAAGGTCAGTCCATATCACGACCCTCTACGTTTACTGGTGTAAACTATGTTTATTGGAAATCTAGAATGAAAATTTATTTAGTGTCTATTGATTATAAAGTGTGGAATATTGTTGAAAAAGGATATAAACATGAAGAAAAATGGATGATGTTGTTTGGAGAATTTATTCTCTTAATGGTAGAGCTATGAATGCACTTATTTGCTCTTTAGATAAAGCTGAATTTAAACGTATATTACAATGTTTAACTGCACAGGAAATATGGCATATGTTGGAGGTGACGCATGAGGGAACGCCACAGGTGAAGGAGTCTAGACTTGCTTTGTTGAGCACAGTGTACGAGAGCTTCCGCATCCTTCCATCAGAATCCATCTCAGAGATATTTGCGAGGTTTACAAACTTCGTCTACAAGTCTACATCCCTTGGTAAGCCATACTCTAGTCTGGAGCAGATAATGAAAATCTTGAGGGTACTCCCAAGCTCGTTCTGTCCTAAAGTCACTGCCATTCAAGAATCTAAAGATCTATCAAAGATGAGAGTTGTGGACTTGATAGGGAATTTAATATCTCATGATCTTGAGCTGCAGAGCATCGAATCAAGGGAGAAACCAGAGGGCAAATCTCCCAAACCTCTAGCTCTTCAAGCTAAGGAAGATGAAGACGAAGATGACGAGGAGGAGATAGCATTGATGGTTAGAAATTTCAGAAAATACATCAAGACTCCTCAAGGAAGAGCATAAATGCAAAAAAATGGTTTATTCGCTCTAATAGATTTAACTCTACTAAAAATTCTTCTGAGCAGACTGCTACTAATAATGTTACATGTTTTAAATGCAATAGGCAGTGACACTATATGAAGCATTGCCCATAATAAAAGAACAACAATGCAGAGAAGAAAGGAAAATCCTTAGCGATAACGTGGGATATGGACTGCGAAGATGAATCTCAGGATGAAACTGCACACTCCTCCCTTTGCCTAATGGGAAAGCTAGATGATGTAACCAAAGCTCAACTTCTGAGTACTATTAATGAAATGCAAGATGAAATTGAAAGCCTAAAATCAACCATAGAGAAACGTGAATCCATTCTAGAGAAGTTTAGAAATTCTAACAATGAACTGCAACAAGACAATTACAACATGTCATTAGAAATTGATGAACTTAAAGAAAACATTGTTACATGTGATTCTACCATTACTGTGCTGAAAAAGGAAAATCTAGGTTGCATGAAAATGCTGAATGTCTTTCTTGTCCTACTTTGTTAAATGATATTAGCATGTATAAAAAAATTGATTAAACTTGAAATTGATAATAAAGCGGTTCTTGAAAAGATGTGCATGCTAAATAACGAGCTTAAAGAAAGAATAATTGATTTTGAAAAGAAAGCTGAAAACATGAAAAAAGAATGAAGAGAACAATAAGAAAGCTGTCATTAGTAAATGCATTTGCTTGTGAATGAAAATGCTCATTTGAAATCTAAAGTCACGAACCTAGAATTGTCCTTTAAGAAATTTGGTGTGGAAAAACAATCATTGGCTATAATTCTTGGAAAATAAATATTTGGCAATAATAAGCGAGGACTAGGATATGATTTTAAAAATGTTGAAAAGTCAAAATTTAGAAAAGTTCACATTGAAACAACAAAAGTTGGAAATATTCATGCAAAGTGCTTTACATGTGGTTGCATTGGTCATATCTCTTATTATTGCAAATATAGGAACACGAACATTAAGTTCAAGCAAATTTGGGTTCCTAAAATTTTCATGACTAATGCGTGTTGGATTCCAAGGTCACACATAACTTCTTCTGTGTAAGTAAGATGGAGGTGGCTCGGAACTATGGATTGGATGTCACATTTTTAATGAAGTTCCTAAGCTAAACGACGACGCAAAGGTATGACTTTTCTCTTTGAACTTAATGCATACCTTCATAGCATTTTGTGTGTGTGTGCGCTTGATTTGTTCTTATTCGTGTGCTAGTTTATTTGCTTTCTACATTGTTTAGTTCTTAATAAATAAAAATAAAAAAATGAAAAAGATAAAAAGCAAAAAAATAATGTTTAATGTATATCTTTCTTTTGAATCATTTAAGTGGTATTAATGAATGATAATCATATCCATGTAGAAATTGAAGTATTATTGTTATGGCCATATGTGCATGTTTGACTTTCTAAATAGGCATGACATGTTCAATGATTTGAATAATATGATTTCTACACCTACACTTTCACTTCCACGAGCATTAAATTTTGTTGTACATTTGGAGACATCTTTTATGAAATATTGGAAAGTGAATGTAGGAGGAAAAATAAATGAAAATCTAAGGGATATGATGTGTCTCGCTTTGGATAAAAAATAGAGCTCAAAAGAATTGAAATGAAAAAATATATATACACATATATAAATGAAAAATAAAGAAAAGAGCTCCGTATGAAAAATAGATATGATCCATGGCAACGACACTATCCACGAGTATCCAACATAAGCTTTAAGAGTAAACTTTAGCGTTGGTGTTATACTCGTCAAGCAATGCCATCCCACATCTAAGAGTCCTCATAGGCTATGTTTTGGGTGAGGTACCTTGAACTCATTTTGAATGAGATGGGGAAAATCAATCATAGGTGATATTATGTTACATGGAAAATGTGGATTGGTTTTGGTTGCATTTCTTAAAAATTCTCCTCATGTGCTTCAATGTTTAATCATCACACTTACACGTTGGGGTAGAAGTCCTTGTTATAATTTTCATTGAATTTGACTTGCTTATTATGTGAATGCCTACAAATAAGTGTATGTCGTAATTTATAATGCTCACTATTTGCATGTGGTATGAATTTGACTTTGTAAGTACACTTTTGATGATAACAAAAGGGGTAGAATATTTGGGAAAGATTTGTGATATTTGTGATATTGTGCATTAATGCTTGTATGTGCATTTATGAATATTGGATTAAGGGGAAGAATTGATGAATGATGAATGAATAATGAATGAATGCATGTGCTTAATGAATATGTGAATATATGTTCAAGGAGGAGCATGAATATAGGGGGGAGCATGCTTGTATGAACATCATTGTCATATTGTTTACCATACTTGTATGTTGCAAATCATTGTCATACGTGTTGCATATTGAATACATCATCCATCATCACACTTCACACACATGTCACGATGATATTATATAAATCGTTATTGCTCAAATCTTATATTGGTTTGTCATCATCAAAAGGGGAAGATTGTTGGATACAACATGTAGTTGGATACAACGATCGATGCTTCGTATTTGATGATAACAACCATTTGTGAATGATTTGATGTGTATGCTAAGTGTTTGCAGGAGTGGCAAGGTCATAAATAATCAAAGGATGACTTATTCAAAGTAATAGAGAGATTTGCAAAGAAGACATAGTCAAATTGATGGAGAAATTGCAATTCATTTGCAATTTGGACTTGGTCAAAGATGGAGAGATATGAAGAGATCTCATTCATATCAAAAGTGGTTGAATCAAATCCCTCCTACACAAATGAAGACTTGGTCGAAGATGGAGAGATATGGAGATCCTCATGCAAATCAATTTGTGATTAAATGAGATCCTAAATAAGATCCTACTCAAATCCTATAGCCATTCAAATTAAAATCCTATAGCCATCCAAATTCAAACTCCATATCGAATGATGATGAAAAAGATCTTCCATTTGATTCTAAATTCAATCTCCTTCAATTATGGGATTCTATTTGATTCTAATTGATCACATCCTCTCCTATATAAACTCATAGTTAACGGAGAGAATAGAGGCAGGCCAAAAACACAAGAGAACACAAAGGGAGGCCAGCCAAAATCTTCAACTACAAGCCCTTGTACAACTTTGCATCTTCAAGCCCTTCTACCCCCTTGCGCAACATTTCTATCCTCAAACTCGTCCATTACCGAAAGTTAGCCAAGAGCACCTCCTCCCATATTGCACAACCTTACAAGTATCAAGCCAAACAAAGCCTCAGTGTTCAATCTCCTTACCGCAAGTATCAAGCCAAGTGCAAGCCTCCATTGCTCCTTCCTCCTTGCACAAACCCTTTCAAGCAAAGCTCCATTGTTTCATCTCCTTGCTGCAAGCACAAAGAAGGGGGCATATCTCAATGCGCCCTTGTGTTGTTGCAAGCAAAGCCAACATCACAAAGAAGGGGTCACTCCTTGTGTTGTTGCAAACAAAGCCAACATCTCCTTTTCTTAAGCTTCAAGGGTCATCTTCCATTACCAAGAGCTGCAAGCTTCCAAAGAGGGCATATATATTGCGCAACTACAAAAGGAAGCATCCTCATCACATTGCGCAAGACAACAAGGAGTGCCATCTTCATTGCGCAACCTTCTAATCTTCATCTCTTCAACATTGCGCAACATCAAAGGGTGCATATCTCACAAGGCCGCAACATCTGTGGGGGAAACATCACAAGGCCGCAAGTTGCTAAGAGAGAAGGGACTTCAGAGATAGACGACTACATCCTGTCAGATTCGATCAGACCTGAGCTGATTGACAGAGACGACTATGCCTACACAAACTGATATTTTCTAAACTCTTTATAATTATATTTGTGTAGAAGTGTAGTAATCATTGTAGGGGAAACTTTACCATATTTATGACGTGTTTGGGGTTTTGTCTAGTTGGTGATAGATAAGAGGGACTTGACTAGTTGGGGCTAGTCAAGAGAGAGCTTATACTAGGATTAGTATTGTTTAGCACTATGGGAGTGCGGTACGGATAACCACGTGAGTGCAGGGTGGGTGCTCTAGCTACAGGTTGTACCAGTAACATTATTAATCTAGTATTTACTTTCGGGGCTGGACGTAGGTCGTTGGGACGATCGAACCTGGATAAATCATCTTTGCACTCTGTGATTGCTTATCTGCATCTGATTATAACTGCTTGAATAATTTCTTGTATTCGTGAATATTTTTATTAGCTTATTCACCCCCCTCTAGGCTAGCCAGATCCAACATAACTGTGGCATAAGAAATATACGAATAGAGCATACCATGTCCATTACCAAAAGTGTGTTATCAACATAGAATGTAGCAAATATTACAACCATATTGTCCAAACTTAATTAAACATTCTGCTAACTAAGATTGTAAAATAAATTACAAACCTAAAGACAATAAAACATTACATACTATAATACAACATAGCATACTATAATATAACATAACATACTTTCTAGAAATTTAGATATATGGTCCATCTTTTCCTATTCTTATCCCTCTAAGCAAATCCTTTATCCCTTCAATCCCTTTGTGAAGGGCATCAATTTTATCACAAACTTTCTTTTCAAGTTTCTCAAAAGCTTAATTCATCACATCCTTCAATTCCTTATTCAAGTCATGAAGCTTGGATGTCAAAGTAGATTGATCCGAGGGTTGTGCAATAAGATGAGGGGGTGAAGATTTGTCTTTTGAGTCATCTTCTTCATCATCACTTTCATCTTCTTCCTCCTCTTCTTCTTCTTCTTCTGGATTGAGATTAAGCTTCATCCTTGTAAGAGCATTCTTATCAAAAGGTTTAATGGGGTCAAATCTTTTAGTCTCACGGTCAAAGTTGACACCATGATCTTTAAGGATGATAGTGAGTTAGTGTCCACGATTCAATGATTGAGATGTTGTGTGGGTCAGATTTTCAAAAATTAATTCTGCCCAATTCATTTTTATTCCAGCTGCTAGAGCATAAATAATTTTCGCTTGGCTCTCATTGAGGATGGAATAGCTTCCGACTTTCTGACAAATATTATATGCTAAGATGGGTGCCTTAATCCTTACCCAAGGTTGCAAAGCACTAGTTCCTGTATGAGATCTATAATTTTTCTCAGGAAGAAACATTTTCTTAAGAACATTCTTATCTTTTATGAAGATTTCCTTAAGTGATGCTTGACTGCATGGAATGCCTAAGATCTCTACTTAATGTGTGACATTGATTAAAATAGGATGACCAAGTACATTTGTAACAAGTATAGTGCACCAATCTAGGGTAACACTTGCATGAATTGTCAAACAAAAACAATTTGGTAAGTCCTTGATAGTCTAAAATCTCCCTAATCCCATATCATCCTAGATCATTGATTTTTACAAATCATTCACTGAGGATATTTTTGCTCTTAATTTTATGAAATTTAATTAGCAAGTGAGGCCTATCTAAAAGAGGTAGTATCAACTCCCTCTCAGTTATGCTTGTGAAAGAAGAGGGTTCTTGTCGAGAAGAACCTCTTGGCCTTTTGGAAACTGATTTCCTACTCATGATGTAATGCAAAAGTAGATGCAACTACACATTATGATGCAAAATGAAGTGTGAATAAGAGTGTGTACCCAATACAAGATTAGATCTTTCACCAAACTCCTCTAATCTTCTAGGGCTCACAAATCTGGAACTCAAGCTACTAAGATTCTGACAATTTTGGTTCAAGGAAATGTGAAAACAACTATGGGGCAAAAGCTAGGGTTAACGAGTTCTAAACAAATCTAGATCATAGGTCAAACTATATAGGGTTGAGATTCTCTTATCTAGAAAAGTTAGAGTTGGGCTCACTCAATAGGGGTCGGGTCTTGATCCAATAAGCCCAAGTCAATCGAAATAATATACAAAATAGAAATGATCTCAAAAACAGAAAACATAGAAATAGTTGGCTCCTTTTCGAGCGGCGGTCGGCTCCTTTTTGAGCGGCGGTCGGCTACTTTCAAGACAGTGATTACGCTTTTAAGTTATTCGACTCCCGTTCAAAAATCAGTCGGCTCCTCTCAAAGTAGTCGGCTACTTCAAATTGAATTCACTTTGAAAATCAAATCAAATCACCTCATCTATCAAACTATCCTATGGGAAATATATCCTAGCATGCACATACATAATCAAATAACACATATATTAATATCCCCTATTAAAATGTGAGATTCCAAGTATTTCATTTTGGGGTATCCCACTTAGGTTCTTAACCTAATCTAATCACATTGGTAACCAAATCCAATTGGGTTGGGATTTACCATGTTTTACAAACTTGTAATTTGGTGAATTATGAACCTCTTGCATAACGTTAGTTATATAAGCATCAAATGCATTATGATTTAATGATTTAGGAAACTAAATTTTAATTATTATTCCTTTATTATTGTTAGAAGTTGAAGGTGTTGTCTTTCTAACAAATGTTTGATTAGAATAATTTTTAGGGGTCCTATAATTACTAACATTAGCATTTGGATTATAACCTAATCCCATTTTATTTTTTTGACTAATTGTGATCCTATCAAATCATTTAGTTTCTCTTTTCCTTTATTAAATCTTTGAACATTAATATATAAGTCGGTATACATATTAAGTGAATCTTCTACATCATTACCTAGTTTATCTATCCTAGTATTCAATATTTTAACGGTGTTAAGAAGACTTTTATTCTCATATATTAAGTGTTGGATATCAAACCTAAGCTTTTTGTTTTCATTATTTAGTTCTTGATTAAGAAGAGTTAATTCTTTGGGTGTTTCCTTTAGTTCAATGCAAATTTTAATCTGGAGTTTTCTTCTTTTAACTCTTTTAAATCACATTTTTATGAAGTTTTTCTAATTCATGGAACTTACTAATCAATTTAGCATGTTCATCACAAAGCTCATCATAAGCTCCATTTACATCAAACTCAAATCTATCACTATCATAATCATTATTATCATCACTACTACTACCATCCCTAGCATCATCTTTATCACTAATATGAGTAGAAGTACTTACCTTTGAGGTTGAAGCCATAAAGCACATGAGTGCTCTTTCCCTTGGTTCTTCATCCGATGATGATAACGAGGAAGATGAGGACTCCTCCGAGCTTTCATCTTCATCACTACGGTCCCATGCTACAAAAGATTTCCTCTTTGGCTTCATTAGCTTCTCTTCCCTTGAATTTCTTCTTTTCGTTCTTTCTTTTTCCTTTTTGTCATTGTCCCTTTCTTTGCTCTTTCTTCTTCTATCTTTGCTTTTCATATTATCAATGACCT
Organism: Scilla litardierei; assembly: GCA_030789695.1. Taxonomy (NCBI): domain Eukaryota; kingdom Viridiplantae; phylum Streptophyta; class Magnoliopsida; order Asparagales; family Asparagaceae; genus Scilla; species Scilla litardierei. Next base: position 529,952,495 of record CM061142.1, read on the forward strand.
TGTTCCTTTCTAGTGGACAATTCATCCTTACATGTCCTGGTTTGTTGCATCCAAAACAAATAATGTCATTAATAAAACGAGATTTTCTTTTGGAGAACTTACCTCGTAGAAACTTCTTGAACTTTTATGAGATTAGAACCAGCTCCTTTGCTTCCTTTTCCGATAACTCCGAATCCATATCGAATCAGTCACTTTAGCTTTGAAAGCTAGGTTCTTCTTTTTGGGTTGAAGTTCTTCTTTGTCTTGATTTAACTCAATCTTATATGTCATCAGATTTCCATTGATCTCTTTTAGGGTCATGTTGTTCATGTCATTTGCTTCACGGATTGCGGTGGTGTTTGATTTCCACTTTGGTCTTAAGCACTTAATAATCTTTATAATCAGTTCATAAGCAGAAACCTTTTTGCCCAACCCAGCAAGGTCATTAATAATATCAGAAAACCTAGTGGTCATTTGAGTGAGTGATTCATCCACAAGCATCTTAAAAGATTCAAACTTTGAATTGAGCATGTTAATACATGATTCCTTTACCTTATCCGTTGCTTCGTGATTTACTTCTAGCATGTGCCAAATTTGATGTGTGGTTTCACATTGTGAGATACGATTAAATTCTGTCCAAATTAAAGCATTTATTGTCTTGGCATTGAGATTACCTTTCTTTTTTACCTCTCTCTCCCACATCACCATGGGTGTTGTAGGACGATTGTATCCATTCTTTGTGATAGACCAAATGTCCAAGTCAAGAGATTGTAGATGGTACATCATTCGTATCTTCCATTAGTGGTAGTTGGTCCCATCAAATTGTGGTGGTCGAGTAGTGGATAATCTTTCCTTCAAGTGAGACGTTGACGCCATCCTTCAAACCAACACTCTAATACCACATGTTAGGATCCTATGGATAGCAAACTAAACAGTAGTGGGAAGGATTAGTGTTTCAAAACAATTAATATAAATGAAAATAAATCCCTCTAATTTTAGCCTCGATGCTTGTTAGAGTTACATACACAAGAATCTAATCAACACAAAATAGCTTACTTGCAATAATATAGAGCTATGCACAGCGGAATAATAGTTCTCAAAAAGCAAGTAGTAAAGACAATCTTATTGAATCAAACACAAACACACATGATTGTTATCCTGGTTCACCCACTCCTTGGGCTACGTCCAGACCCCAACCACGTTGGGAATTCTCTATTAAATAGTCAACCACTGTATAGAAAGTAGTCGACTTATTTGTTAACTATGTTCGGCTACTTTCATAGCAGAGACCGACTCCATTTCAACCAGCCAACACCGCTACCAATCCCATTAAAAGTAGTCGACTCTTTTGAAAAAGAAGTCAACTAATTTTCATACGAATGGGTTTTAAGCTTTTCGAAATAATTTTTGAAACATTTGTAATCATTTAATAAGGTTTAATAAGCCATACGTGTGTGTAGCTCCAATTCTAAGGCCTACAAATGATCTAAGGCATGAAGAAAGAAATTACATCAAAATACCCATCTTGGTCTACTTGATGCACTTGAGTTCTCTTCTCTTCATCTCTTAGCATATCATAGCACTTTGCCTTGGCTTGGGATCACACATCAACTTCTCAAGTATTTATGTTGAATCCTTCTTCTTGGCTAAGCTCTTTGGTTTCATTTGACTTTTGTTGACTTTGTGATATAATATTTCTTGTCATCATAATATCTTCACTTTTAAATGAAATAGATTAGTAACATTAATTACTTGTTGATCACCATCAAAACTTCATTTGAGATGTTCAATACTCAACACTAGGCTCACCATCTAGGCTCCACGCCTCTACTTTGATCTCTTTCTGAGGCTTCAAAACCCCTTTTAAAACCAAAATGGAAAACATTGATTATACTTTCGGGTGGTTATCGAACCGTACACAATATTGTTCACGAAAAATAACGTTCAATGATAGCTCCTGGATGAAGCTATTATAAAATACAATCTCAAACCAAAAACTGATCAAATACAGAAAATATAATTTGAAAAATATCACCGTGTTGTAGATCGTATTTGGATGATCACGATGCAAACCATGCTCAAATCTGACAACCATAGAGAAAGTTATGAACTTTTCAGTTTCACGTCAGCAAATTTCTTTCTCACACTTTGATCGAAATTTTGAAGCTGGGATGGAGAAGATGATTTTCAGCTAGTAAGAAGGACGATTGATCTCTGAAATTTTTAACTAGATGCTTATCTCTGTAAGTGAGGGGTCTCTTGCTTTTATAGAACATTTTAATTCCTCTACATAGGAATCCATAATCCTTAATTCATACTCAAAATCTTCAATGAGTAGAAACACTTTCTTTTAATTGGAAAACACCAAGAAACTCTTCAACATCAATAATAATTTATAGCCACCATAGGAAGTCAACTCTAGGAATTTGACTGGTCAAACTGGTCAAATTTGGGCTGTTCCGGATTTCAGCTTGTATGACACGGTGTTGCAAGTCGTATCGTCATGCCAAGTGAACAGTTGCTTGTTCAGTGTTTTCACATCATGTGACACGGCTGTCTTACAATCTGTACAGCCATATAGGCACGGCGCAGGAAATAGCCAATCTTCTGTGTGCTTTACACAGTCATGTAGGCTGGGTGCACGGCCTTGTTGGGTCCTGTAGGAAATTCACAAAGTTATTGATTCATTTGCACATCTGTGTTGGTTCCTGTACGGCCTTTCACTTTAGCCCCTTGCTTGATTGATACATCTGACATGCCTGTATGGCCATGCTGAATTTGATACGACCGTGCCAAACCCAACTTTGCATATTCAAGCCCTGTTTGACCTCCTTTAGACCTTAATCTCACTAGATAGACTTATTAGAGCCATATGACTTGTTTGTCATAATCAAAATTAAAGTTTTGACCTTAATTAGTGAGCTAACTTAGGCCAACAATCTTTCCCTTTTGATGACGGCAAACAAGCATCGAAAAATTGAGATAAAAATGAAGAGCAAGTCAAATAGTACATAAGATCATGATAATGATACAATGCTCCCCTTATTTATTTGCTTTCAATAAGAAAGTGACTAGCTCCTCCTAAATCCATGCATCTCTCATCTCTCAAAATTTTGTATTCCTCTCCCCCTTTTGGCATCAATCAAAAAGATAGAAAACACGGGAAATCATCAATCTCATTATAATAGCGATGGAAAAGACATAAAACTGTGCTAGCATATCAAAGAAACACGAAATTGGCAAGGATATGCTTATTAATGTGCGCTCCCCACGAACTTAAAAATGAAAAAGTCATGATAATTAAAAGTATACGTTCATTACACAAAAATAATAAGAGAACTTTATTATACAATATGCATTGACAAGTGGAAAAGTGCTTAGAAAACCAAGAATTCAAATCCTAAGAATGTCTTATACAAATTATCTACATTCATTTCCTTGGAAGAAGACAATCAACATAGTATACCATAAGGTTAGATTTCGGGTCCTCTGAAGTTAATGTGTTACTTCATCTACCATATTTCATACACATTGCCCAATAAACCCGAGAAATCCGGTTACTATCCGTCAGTATCAAAAGAATTTGGCATATTTTGTAAATGTTTTTCTTTCTTTTTTTCCACTACTCTTTCTTCCTTTTTATTTATTTATTACTTCCTTGCAATTTTACAGTGTTGTCTCAGAATAGTGACGCATGTAGGCATCTACATATTCGACTCCTACTACTTAATTGCCCAAAGAGAATCATGTATATAAAAATGTACAGACGATCCGAGGTTTAATTTCTTTAGATTCTAAGCACTATCCAACTATCTCCATAAATTATATAACTTAAGAAACTTATTAAAGTCAAGCAATTTAGCATGCTAACAATTTACACTAAATCATCCATAGTTCAAGCATGTGGATTTTGCATTAATACGAGACATCATTTTAAAAATCATTTTTAAAGTTTCTAGGATTGCTAACATTGTTTATATCAAATAATCATCAAAACTCAATGATATATTTGACGCACAAGCATGCACAAACTATAGGATGATATAGCCTATAATGACATGAAAATATTGAGTAATGTGTAGAGGCTAGATACAACGTTTAAGCATGTATATATGCATGGATAAGTGTGCTAATGCTCAGCTAGCAATATAATCTCCAACTCCCTTCGAATAAAACAAAATCATTTTTGATCTAAGGGTTTGGTGAATATATCTGCTAATTTACGTATCAATATAGTCTAAAGGGATATCTTTCTTATCAACGTGATCCCTAAGAAAGTGATGACGAATATCGATACGTTTAGTCATAGAGTGTAGAATGGAATTTTAGATAGATTTATAGCACACTTATTATCACACGAAATAGTTGTTGGTTGGAAAGTAAGACCATAATCTCTGAGGGTTTGTCTCATCCATATAATTTGAGCATAACAACACCTATCCGAAACATATTCGGCTTCGGTTGTACTCAATTTTACAGAGTTTTGTTTCTTGGAAAACTAAGAAACTAGAGACATACCAAATAGTTGGCAAGTGCCTGTGGTGCTTTTACGATTGGTCCTACTTCCTGTAAAGTCCACATCACAATACACAACAAGTTCAAATGATGTTCAACAAGGATACCATAAAACAACATCTAAAATTCCCTTAACATACCGAATAATTTGTTTTACTAGATAAAGATGGGACTCTTTAGGACATGATTGAATCCTAGCAAATAAACATAAACTAAGCATTATATCAAGCCTACTAGATGTCAAATATAATAGACTATCTATCATACCTCGATACATGTGCTCGTCCACTTTCTTTTCCTTTCATCTTTGTCCACTTTAGCGATCACCGCCTTTGGGGTGGAACAATCCTTTGCATTTTCATGTCCAAATTTATTCACTAACACCCGTGCAGATTTTTCTTGGTTGACGAATATCACATCCTCACATTGTTTGATTTGAAATCCAAGTATGAATGTGAGTTCTCCCATCAAGCTCATCTCAAATTTTCTAGACATACACTTAGCAAATCCCTCAGATAGCAAATAGTTAGTAGCACCAAAAACAATATCATCAACATAAATTTACAATATATGTAGATCTTTATTTTGATGTTTAGCAAATAAAGTTTTATCTACTTATCCCATGGAAAAATTATTTTCCAGCAAAACTTCCTTTGTCGCTCATACCAAGCTCTAGGAGCTTGTTTGTGCCCATATAAAGCTCATTTAAGCTTAAAAACACAATCCTGGTAGATGAAGTCTTCAAAACCAGGAGGCTGATTGACATAGACTTCCTCATATAAAACCACATTCAAAAAAGTACTCTTGACATTCATTTGGTAGAGTTTGAATTTCATGAAACTAGTGAATGCTAAAAGCATCCGAAGTGCTTCAACTTACGATAGGAGAAAATGTTTCATCAAAGTCAATCCATTCCTCTTGGTTGTATCCTTAGGCAACTAACAAAGCTTTATTTCTAATCACACAGCCCATCTAGTTAAGTTTGTATCTAAATTCCCATTTAGTAACTATGATTGTTTGGTGTCTGGGTTTGGGAACAAGTTTCCTAACTTGATTCCTTTCGAATTGTAACAATTCCTCCTACATTGCCATAATCTAATCGGAATCTTCCAAAGCACTATCAATATTCTTTGGTTCTAAAATATATATGAATGCAAAGTTAACTATAAAATAAAAGCTACTTCTAGTGCACATACTTCCACGTCGTCTCTAATGATTTGTCCTTTGGATGATCCTTTTAGATCGCAAATCCTTTGAAAGACCACGTGATGATGCAGCTTCCACTTCCTCCCTTGATGCATTATCATTGATGTCTGCTTATTGATTGGAATTGCTTATGTTTATCTCTGATTGGCCCCGGTTATACACCCGGAAAACGACTTGTAGTCTTACCGCAAGCGCACGGTGTAGTGGCGAGCGGGTATCGAACACATGGAGGAAAAATGACAGTATCCCACTTTGATTACCAAGCTATCAAGAGAATAAGAATAGTTTTGATGTAATAGTCACAATCGTTCAATAGCAAGAAATATCAATATAATAAAAGCGTCTAGGGATAGGAAATCCCCACTATGGACCGTCTCTCATCCTTGTGAATCATAAATTTCATTGTTGCTAAGCTTGAATATAGGTGAACTAGCCGCAACTTAATGTAGAACCGAGCTCACGCTCTCTCGCTATTGCCGGTCTATAGCAAACCTAGAATAGAGCCCACTCTCGTGCAAACCCTACCCTAAGCCGCTAGCGTGAAAATCGACATTATCGTACAATCACATCTCGAGCCCACTCTCGTGCAAACTCGAGCTATGACCTAGGTTATGATAGTTCGTATTCGTCCAATCTCTAGCAAACGAATATTAGTATAGATTTATAATTAAAATCCTTGCTTTGGCCCAATCTCCTGCAAACCAAATCTAGAGAAATTCAATTATCAATCTAAATTGAATATCTAGTCCTTCCTATCAATTGGGATCAAATCTCTTGCAAATCCCAATCGATATGAATTCCTAGCTACTCGTAATAAATCGTTCACAACCTAACCATTATCAATTCTAGCAACAAATCTATAAATTCATCACAATTCAAAGATCGGGTCCATAGGGTTCATCCACATGCCCTAGAAAGACGGAACTACTCACTACTCATCAAGAAAATCTCAGAAACAACAACTATAATCATGGCACAATTCATTGCAAATAAGAAACAAGTCATAAAAATGAGTTTTTTAACAAGAAAGAACAAACCAATGTTGTAACCAATGATCTCCAGCTGAGATTTCTCCAAAGAATAGCCGTCTAAAACCTAATAGAAGTCTCTAAAAAATAATTCAAGTCTCTCTCAAAACTAGGGTAAAAACTAGGCTTAAATACACGCCAAAATCGTCCAAATAATCGTGACAAAACTGTCCCTGTGAAGCCCAGAATTTGCATTCCTAGTAGTAGTCGGAGAGGGTCACTCGGCCGAGTGACCCGTGTCACTCGCCCGAGTGACAAACCCTGTAAAATAACAGTAAATTCGAGGTATTCTAGGGTCTGTCCCTCGGGGTGGCTCAGCTGAGTAGTCTTCTTCGTTCGACCAAGTAGTCTTCTTGTTCGGCCGAGTGAGCTTTCTCAGATTTTCCAGTAACTTGGCCTCTTTTCTGTCTGGTTTCTCTGACTGACTCGGGCGAGTGAGCTTTCTCACTCAGCCGAGTAGACTTCCTTGCTCGGCCAAGGAAACGTCTGAAATTCACAGTGCGTATCTGTTTCACTCGGACGAGGGTGATCCTTGACTCGGCCGAATCAGCAGTCTTGCTCAGCGGAGTGATGTGCTTCTGAGCTCATTTCTTCTTCTTTTCGCCTCCTCGTCACTTCAATGGAATTCCTTCTTCTTCTGCTCATCCACCATCGCTGATAAGTCCTCCAATAAGCCGTAGGTGACACTCCGAAGTGCATGAAAATCCTCTGATCTCATTTTCGCTCCAAATTGCTCCATATTTCCTAAAATACGACAAAAACAAGAAATAGTGAAAAGCATCGCAATATTATCGAATAATCGTGAAAAATGCAATATGGGCGATCAAAACGTCATGAAAACATGCAGAAAAAAGGTGTAAAATATGGAGTGATCAAAATCCCCCAAGCTTACCTCTTACTCGTCCTCGAGGAAGATGAGTAAAAGGCGAACTCGATGGATAAAAATAAGGAAAAGGGAAAAAAGAAATAGATAATAGATAAGAAAACAAAGATGGATATGCTAGATCATCCTCTCAGGACGTGGGTTTTGCTTACTTATATAGCGTACGTCGAATATAAAACACATGCCAAAGATTTTTATCTCGATATCATAGTATAAGGATGCTTTCATAATAGAAACCCAAGAATAGCAAAACAATATGAAATATGGAATCATTCTAGAATTAACATCGTCTAAAGCATCTAAAGCGGTATACATAATCATAGACCACACACTTTTCAATTGAATGCTTTCTTTTTGGAGTATAAGAGATATCACACAATATGAAGCAATAAGAATAGAAAGGAGTGGTTTTCATGAAATGCATAATGAGTTTCAATTCCTGGATTTCGTAAAACTTTTAGTAATCTCACCGAGTATAGAAAATTACCTAGCTTAGGTTGTCATGCACAATCAAGTAGTCACTCTCTCACACATTATTGGATCCTCTCCCCCAAGCTTATCTATAAGCGTGGTGGCATAAGATAAATCATTAAGCTTATTCCCCATTTTTGGAGCTCCAAAAAAAATAAAATAAAAGAGGGGAGAAAGAGAGAAAGAGTATGAAATGGGATCATGTATAAACTTCTTTTCTCTTTTTTTTCTTTTTCTCTTTTTTTTCATATATATACAACTGTGATCCCAAATCAAAAGATAGAAAGATATACAAGAATTTTTTTCTTTTTTCTTTTTGATTTTGGGGTAGGAGCATGGATTTTTATAGCGGGGGAAAATGCCAATATAAGAATCGCTAAAGGAAGATTTACCAATGATTTTAAGTACAGAAATAATGCTCAAGATATGTGGAGAAAGAAATATATGTAACACTCAGTTCACTCTATAGAATGTGCACGACAACTTTCAGCAGAGTAATGTAATCTACTCAGTTTAATCTCAGAAAGTAAACTAATCCAGTTATATCAACATAGCATACATTCAATCAACCTGAAAGTAAAGTGTACAATTTTAATGCAATAAGAAGTGATATAAGACAAGAAAGCAATACTCCAGATATAAGCAATCAATGCGTGAAGCTTGGTGTGTTTTCTATGAAGAGTATACGGTAAAAATTATCAGACTTAGCTAATAAAAGAATCTCTTCCATATTCATATAACAAAAGGCTAGTTACTATCTCGAATGCATAACAAGACATAGCATATGATATCTGAAGAAAAAACTATGACATGACAAGAAAATATGCATATAGAGATAAGCTAATACCACGTCGTCGTCATCACAGAAAATTCATCTCTAGCAAAAAAGGATAAAAGAAATATGGATGAAAGAATGTAAAAACTACTGTACAATGCAGTGCACTCAGAAAGTAAGAAAACGTGATGCATGGAAAAAAAATGAAAAAGTGGGTGAAAATAAGTGTGAAAACAAAGAAAAGTGGGAAAATGGAAACAAAAGGCGACAAAAATAAAAAGTGCGTGAGAACTCACTCCCCCAAGCTAAAGTGCGCAGTGTTCTCAATGTGCAAAGTGTGGCACACTGAGAGGCAAAAATGGGTGGGGGTGAGGATGCATGCATGATGAAAATAAAATAAAAATGAGATGGGTATGCAAACGATGCATGCAGAGATCAAAATAGTACCATGTAAGTGTCCCCAAAAATGCTGCCTCTCCCTCAAAAAGGATATAAACAGATATGAACAAAAAATGATCAAAACGTGTGTGGATAAGGGGGTGCAAAATATCAGCAGGTGCAAAACATCCAGCGTAACAGCAGCAAAAATATGAAAGGCATCCAGAGTGTGCCTAGGGTGGTGGTGGTGCACCAGCACCGTCCTGTGGCGGAGCTGGTGGTCGTGGAGGCTGCTGGGTGGGGGTTGGTGGTTGAGGCACACTTTCAAGAATCTGGTTCAGGCAATCCTGAATACCAGGAAGTAATGCGACGCGGGTCTGGACAGTTCTAACGGTAGCAGAGAGAGCCTGAAAATCTGCTCTAAGTCCACTCACCGTCCCCACTAGAGCACGGAGGTACTGAACTAGGGTGTCGGAGGGAGGTGGAGCAGAGGGTTGAGTAGGACGAACAGGTGAAGAGCGAGACTGTCTCGCACAGCGGCCGTAAAGGATAGGTGCGACTGTGGGGTGGTGCGGTGGTGTTGTGCTTGCGAAGTGACGCTCGGCCTCTATGGGAGGTCGAGACGCAGGAAAGGTCGAAGAGGATGGAGCAGCAGCATAAGCAGAAGTGGTGGCAGACGACGAGGCAGGCAGAGAGGTCAGTGACACAGACGTGGGGACAGACGTCACAAAACTCTCGGAGGCGTTGTGCAATGCAGAGGCATGGGTAGAGGATCGCGGAGGCCTTGGCCCGACTAGGGTCAAAGGCGAGGGGAGAGCCCGTGATACGAGTCCAAAAAGCGTGTGTGTCGAATGACGGGGGTGGGATGTGCGTGGGATTGTAGGCTCAGTCAGGGTCCGGGACAGGAGGCCACTGGAAGAATGCTCTAAGCATATCGAGAGTGACCTCACACTCTCGATCCATCAGACGAAAGGAGCATCCTCCAGGGGTCCGGTCATTGAGCTAGGGATCTCTAGTGTCGGGCAGATGTAAGTGTCCGCCGACACCGACAAGAAATCACGTCACCCCATGATTCGGAGTAAAAAGTGTATATTTATACCCCTAACTATCCTCATTTTGTGCTAAAGATTACACTTAATCGGGCTCTTTTGGGTATATTTTCATTTCATATCAATTTTAGGGCTTACTCTCATTCTTGGCAGAAAATACGGTTTTATCGTACTTATTGGCTTCCTACTATTTTTAACATGCTCCTGGTATTATTTTGATCATATTGACAAATTTTGAGAATTATTTGAGCAATAGGTTATTTTATATGATTTTTGGAAGTCAATATTTGGTTATATAAGTCATTATATTTATTTTCACATCATATGGACTAATTTCCACTTCTCCTATTTTTCAGGTACTCCTGGGATTTTTTTTGGATTTTCTGGAATTTTTCCAGAATTTTTAGGATTTTCTAGCTATTTTTTGGAGATTTTTGGAGCTAGAATGGCATTTCTGTAAATTCTGGAAAGAAGAAAAAAAATATACAGCGGAAAATTTAATCCTGCCCCCCGGTTTGCAAAGATATTATTTTTGAGCCCGGATTTCGGGTTTGATGGAAAAAAAAGAAGAAAAATTTAGCAAGGGCCTGAAATGAATTGTGTTCTGTTATTTCCTGGGCTGAAGACGTTTTTCGGTGGGAGAGCTTCATTTTTTTGGTTTTCTTGCTGTTTTTCTTGGGGGTTCTTTTTCCCCAAAGGGCTTGGCTAGTGGAGGAGGCCATAGATGAAGCTTGGAGCTTGGAGGAGCATTTGGGAGAGGATGATTTCCATCTTGGAGTGACACTTGGGTGAAATTTCTCCAACTTCTTGTGTTTTGATTTAGGGTTTTACATTGTAATTGGATGATTGATTTTGAGTAAAAACGTCTCATTTTTCATTGTGAATGTCTAGATCTCTCTTGTGTAATTGTGTTTGGTGATTGTTGGTTGCTTGGGTTGTAAAATTCATCTCTAGCACATTTTATTTTCTAAATTAGTGTATGAAACTTGAGTTAGCTGTGTTTATTGGAACCCTAAGGGGAAATCCAAGAAGAGGATTATCCTAGCGGACCCTCTCTAATGCGCTTATTGTCTATTACTCACATGGGTTTCATTCACTACTTATTGCACCCCACTTGTTCGATGAAATGTCGTATTTTCCGATTGAGCTCCCTTAGCCGGGAGATCAATTGAGTTATATTTGGGGATGATTTCTTGCGCCCACTGCCTCATTCACATGCACACCACATGAGTCCTCCTCGTTACTTGCCAATTCGGCTCTCCACCCCTAGTGCGTATGATAGGATTTTAGTTTCCTCACGTTTTTCACCACACTTTTACCACTCATCCACTGTTAGTTGAGGTGGTTGTAACACACTTTATTTTTCGTTATCGATCAATTTTGTGAACGTAGAACGACTTGTCCCTGTGATCCGACCCAGTACTCACCGGTTATTTTTATATTGCATTGACACTCCTACGCTTGGGAGTGGAAGGCGTGCACTTGCGCGTTTTCCGGTTCAACCAATTGGCGCCGTTGCCGGGGACAACGGTTTCTATTATTAGCATTTTTTGATTGATGTTGAAAGTTTTAGTGTGATACTACTATCTTTTAGTGTGAGTCTTTTTCGATTCTTCATCTTTCACTTATTGTTCATCCTTATTTATTTTACGCTTTTTTGAGTCTTTTTGATTGTTTGGTTTTGCTTTTTTTTCAAAAATGTCAAGTACTTCAAACTCTCTTGGGTTTGACATGCGGGTGACCAAATCCCTACCGAGATTCCTCGGTAAGGATGCGGAGAGCCCTTACCTACATATTAAGAAGTTTGAGAGTGCTTGCAAGCTTCATTTTGATGGGAACACATGTGCAGAAAAGTTTTATCTTAAATTCTTTCACTATTCTTTGGATGGTAGTGCATTAAATTGGTTTAAAGTTTATATCTCTCATATTATTCCATCTTGGCCTGTACTAAAGCTAAAATTTTGTATGAAGTTTTTTCCATCTTACAGGACCAAAACATGGCAAGGAAGAATTGTGAACTTTGGTCAGCGCATCGGTGAGACATTTTTTCAGGCTTGGACGCGATTTTCAGAGTTGGTGTATGGTTGTCCACATCATGGATTTGACAGGGTGCGTCTTCTTGGGTTCTTCTTGGAGGGTCTGTTTCCGGAGACGCATGATTTTGTGGATTTGTTGGACAACGGTCACTTTTTGGACATGGATGAGAATGCGGCTTGGCGTTATTTGGAGTCCTATAAGGAGGAAGATCACATATTGGTTGCGACTCCAAATGAGCCAAGACATGAAGTTTTGGTCCACCAAACCCCGAATGAAGAAGATCTTTTGGATCTCACCCCACCGGTAATTGAAGAATTGGTTGTTGACATGGTGGAGATAGAGGAGCCGATCGCGCGCACACTTGGGAGTGAAGTGGGCGAGGAGGATTGTTCTTGTATTGATGAGCCCGAAGAAGAGGCAAGCGAGGATGAGTTTATACCACATGCTATCATGGATCCCGAGCTTCCCTCTCCTTCGGTGGTTTCTGTGGAGATATCTCTTCCTCCCCCGATTGATATTGAATGCCGCGGGGATGAACTTCAAACCAAATCACTTTCTACCATCCAGGGAGTTTTCTCACACATTCATCATACTTTTCATTCCGTATTTTTTATTGATGATTATGTGTGGAATACATTTTTTGGGAATGTGTCCCCATCTCTCTCTTACACAACCCGTCTCCTTCCTTATATAGGTACACACTTTGAGGAGATGCGTGGGGTTGTGTACGTGGCCGCCATTGCCACGTTTAGCCGAGGAGCATTGGCGGAGGAAATGAAAGGAGCGTTGGAACAGTTGCCACCGCCATTATACATCCGGGATCCGCCATTTGCTAAGGTGTATTCTTTCCTTTAAGTAGTGTAAATAAATAAAAAATTAGTTAGGTTGCTTTTGCATGTTTGCTTTCGTATTTTTTTCTCTTTTCTAGGATCTTTTGCTAAGATCTAGTACTCTCCCAACATTGCGGACAATGTTTATTTTAAGTTGGGGGGAGAGTGTTAGAATCTTTAGATTTGTTAGGATTTTGGTGTTAAATTTTTTTTTGAGATTCCTCCATGTTTCGCCTCATTCCATGAATTTCATTGCATATCATATTTTGGACTCCTTGCCCATACGCCATTTGCTTTGTGCTTAGTCCCTACATGCTTTCATGTCATGCAATTTTTTCGGATTATCATTTTGGTATCAACTTTTTGATGTTGGATTGGCATGTGTTAATTTCTTTTCCATTTTGGAGTCGAATGCTAATATGTCATGTATGAAACTATTTCATATGTTGTGATACTCTCTTTGGGATAATTTGAGAAAAGTTTGGTGTAAGTGATTGCATGTGTTGGGATGAATGGTGTAGTTTTTAATTGGATTGGATTTGGCCAATTGTGCTTACTTTGTTTTCCTCTTAGGAGTGGATGGATGAGTTGCTAATTCATGTTGGAATGAAAAAAAAGTTAGTATAAGTGAATGTTTCTTTCTAATCGAATTGAGTAGCCGGTGCCCCACGAAACATTGGGGAGGACGCAAAAAATGAGATTTAGGAGATCACTCCATCCATTTGCATATATAGCGTCATCGCGTGTATGCAAATGTGCCGGTGTTTGCATTTATGGCGTTATCGCGTGAATGCAAAACATAAATATCAAAAACAAAAAAAACAAAAAAAAAGGAAAAGAAAAGAAAAATGAATGAAAAAAAATGAAAGAATAAGCCACATGAGTGATGCAATCTCATCTCCCACAACTTAGAGGAATATTTTTTGTTATGGCCATTTTCCTGAAAATTGGAAATTTTGACATCGTGATATTTCCCGATACGTGTGATACGGTGCTTATTACTTCACTTTTCGTTGAATTGGATCGAGGGGAGTATCATTTGTTGTTTATTTTCATACATTGGGTATATTGGCTTTGGAATCATTTGGAAATCCCATTTTGGAGTATGTCATGATGACATCGTGAAGTTGGTGCATGTTTTTCAATTTAATCCGAATTTATCGCATATTTTGCTAGGGACTAGCAAAAAGCTAGTTGTGGGGTGTGATTCGGAGTAAAAAGTGTATATTTATACCCCCTAACTATCCTCATTTTGTGCTAAAGATTACACTTAATCGTGCTCTTTTGGGTATATTTTCATTTCATATCAATTTTAGGGCTTACTCTCATTCTTGGCAGAAAATACGGTTTTTATCGTACTTATTGGCTTCCTACTATTTTTCACATGCTCCTGGTATTATTTTGATCATATTGACAAATTTGGAGAATTATTTGAGCAATAGGTTATTTTATATGATTTTTGGAAGTCAATATTTGGTTATATAAGTCATTATATTTATTTTCACATCATATGGACTAATTTCCACGTCTCCTATTTTTCAGGTACTCCTGGGATTTTTTTGGATTTTCTGGAATTTTTCCAGAATTTTTAGGATTTTCTAGCTATTTTTTGGAGATTTTTGGAGCTAGAATGGCATTTCTGTAAATTCTGGAAAGAAGAAAAAAATATACAGCGGAAAATTTAATCCCGCCCCCCGGTTTGCAAAGATATTATTTTTGGGCCCGGATTTCGGGTTTGATTGAAAAAAAAAGAAGAAAAATATAGCAGGGGCCTGAAATGAATTGTGTTCTGTTATTTCCTGGGCTGAAGACGTTTTTGGGTGGGAGAGCTTCATTTTTTTGGTTTTCTTGCTGTTTTTCTTGGGGGTTCTTCTTCCCCAAAGGGCTTGGCTAGGGGAGGAGGCCATAGATGAAGCTTGGAGCTTGGAGGAGCATTTGGGAGAGGATGATTTCCATCTTGGAGTGACACTTGGGTGAAATTTCTCCAACTTCTTGTGTTTTGATTTAGGGTTTTACATTGTAATTGGATGATTGATTTTGAGTAAAAACGTCTCATTTTTCATTGTGAATGTCTAGATCTCTCTTGTGTAATTGTGTTTGGTGATTGTTGGTTGCTTGGGTTGTAAAATTCATCTCTAGCACATTTTATTTTCTAAATTAGTGTATGAAACTTGAGTTAGCTGTGTTTATTGGAACCCTAAGGGGAAATCCAAGAAGAGGATTATCCTAGCGGACCCTCTCTAATGCGCTTATTGTCTATTACTCACATGGGTTTCATTCACTACTTATTGCACCCCACTTGTTCGATGAAATGTCGTATTTTCCGATTGAGCTCCCTTAGCCGGGAGATCAATTGAGTTATATTTGGGGATGATTTCTTGCGCCCACTGCCTCATTCACATGCACACCACATGAGTCCTCCTCGTTACTTGCCAATTCGGCTCTCCACCCCTAGTGCGTATGATAGGATTTTAGTTTCCTCACGTTTTTCACCACACTTTTACCACTCATCCACTGTTAGTTGAGGTGGTTGTAACACACTTTATTTTTCGTTATCGATCAATTTTGTGAACGTAGAACGACTTGTCCCTGTGATCCGACCCGGTATTCACCGGTTATTTTTATATTGCATTGACACTCTTACGCTGGGGAGTGGAAGGCGTGCACTTGCGCGTTTTCCGGATCCACATATCAAACTTCCATGAATTAAGAAAGCTAAGTGTTATTTTTGGCCAAGTTCTTGAAGATTGTGATACTATGACACGCTTATGTTTTAATCTCAATGAATGCAAACTTTGCTTGTACTTTTTTGGTTTGAGCCATATTGAAGTTTTGGTTCTGGATTTGCTCTCTTTTATGAGTTGGTATATTGGAATTGAGTTTATATTGAAAAAAATACATGTGCCATGAATATTGTGCAGTTTGATGTGTGTTATATTGTGAATCTGAATATATATCGCTTGTTTTGCTCGGGACTAGCAAAAAGCTAGTTGGGGGGTGTGATTAGGGTTCAATATTGTATATTTTACCCCTCATTAGATGACATTTTATGCATAATTTGTATTCATTTTGGCTCCGATACGCGCATTTTGATGATATCACTTAATATTGGAGCTTACCATTTTTATATGCTTAAAACATAATTTTTACAGCTTATTAGCATCTTCATCTTGGTCTTCTATTATTTTTCAGTTAAATTTCGTGAAGTCCCGATTCCAACGCATATCTTTCCAGAATTTTTGGAGGTCGGAGCAATTTACTACATTTTTTGGAAGACAATGTGGCGGTGCTGAAAATTTCTGCAGATTTGCCCCCTATTGTGAAGAAATCTGCTATCATTCCAGTATATATTTCGGCCTCCTGATATTTTTCAGTGATATTACACTTTGTTACGGTTCCATCGCCGCCTGGAACGCGTCATTCCGAGGTCGGATGATTTTTCTAGAATTTTTGCAAGACAGGGTGACGGTGCTGAAATTTCTACAGATTTGGGCATTAGTTGCGGGTTTGGGCGCGGATCCGACCCGTTTGGACTGTTTTCAGACCCGAAATTCTGAGTCTATTTCTTGGGCTTTCCTCCCCTCTTTTTCCCTCATTCCTTCTTCCCCATTCTTCATCTTAGGGTTAGGGCTTTGGTGGAGCAACAAAGAAGCAAGGAGGAGCATTTGGTTTGGGTTTTGTTCTTCATTGGAGATATTGGTGAACTCTTTCCATCTCCTTGTGTATTTTGATTTAGTGAATTGTAATGATAATGGATGATGTTTTTAGAAGTAAAAATCTCTCTTTTCTTGTTATAATGAGCTAGATCTTCTTCTTGTGTGGTTGTATGGTGATTTGTGTTTGCTTTGGCTTTGGTTTTCAATCTTGCATGTTTTAATGATTATGTGGTAGAATTGATGAGATATATTTTGAATTAGGGATCCTAGTAGGTGTCCCTAGAGTGGATTTTGCCTAGTGGTACCATTCTTGTATGCTTGGTTGTTTATTATCTCAATTTTTCATACCCTACTTTCATTGCACACTAAGTGTTCGATAAAATGCCACATCCACCGATTACGTTTTCCTTAGCCGGAAAGACAATTGAGTTATCCTCGGATTGAACCCATATGCTTAGCAACCTCATTCCCACACACCACACAAGCTTCCTCGCCTATTTGCCTCTCCGATTCTCGAACCCTAGGATGTTGGTTTGGTAGATGGTTTCACACACATTTTCACACACTTCCACCCCGTTGGTGTAGTTGGTTGTTAACCGCCGTTACCCTTCCTACATCAATTGAATTTGTGATTGCAAAACGACTTGTCCCCGTGATCTGACCCGGTCTCACCGGATATAAATTTATTACTTGATGTCCTCGTACACTTGGGAGTAGCGCTCAAGCATCACATACTTGAGACGCGTTCAAGCACCCCACGTTGTCATACAACTCGAGTAGCCCCTCTAGTACCCCTAGGCACTCAAAGTCAGCGAGGTGCACGAACCTAGTGGGTACGATCGAGCGATGGGAGATACGCTCAAATCTGGCCTATTGGGCGTCGTCTCTAAACGTGATCCCCATCGCATCAATAGCGAGGTCAGGTGGTGCATGTGGTGGAATGGGTGCGGTAGGAGGTGGCTGTGTAGGTGGTGGTAGGCTAGGTGGAGGGGAGTCTGCCCTAGCAGAAGATGAGCTAGGATCACCTGACCTCTTCCGCTTGGAAGTGGGCTCCTGAGTGCGTGGCCTAATTCGTGGTGGCATGAAGCCCGTGAGGCGTGCCCACCCAAATAAAATGTGAAGTGATATAAAATGGAACGAGTACACCTGAGCACGACGCGAGAGCCAAAAGTGAAGTGTGTGAAGAATCGCCTCCTCCACAGAGCTCAGAAGCATCCTGAATCTCCCCCAAGCTCCCCCAAGCTAGCCCGAAAAACAAATAATCAAATCAGCGATATATATCATTATATATAGGGGAGATGGGGTATAATAGATATATATATATATAAGAATTAATTTGAATTTTGGGCACAATGGGATTACGAAGTGGGAGAATGGAGAAGAAATAGGAGTTTTGGGGGGGAAATGGTGGAGAAACGACGAAGGGGTGATGGAACCGGCAGGTGCAGGCGGCGGTCGATCGTCAGCGACCGGGATCGGCAGTCGACGATGGCGGTGAGGGGCGGCTCGGGCGAGGAGGGGTGATGTTCGGGCGAGGGGAGTCGAAGAGGTTCGGACGCTGTGAAGAAGATTTGGGAATTTTGGGTTTTTGAAATTCGTGCAGTGCCTGCTGGGTTTATATATAGTTTGGTCACTCGGCCGAGTGACGCGTTTACTCGGCTGAACGGCTCGGCGTTAAATTTTTTTTTGAATTTCTCCCTATAGTTACGACTCGGCCGAGAAGCTTTTCCCATTCCGCCGAATGGATAAGTTCCACTCGGCCGAGTAGCAAGGCCATTCAGCGAATATGAAGCGTGTATGGTATCATATTCACTCAGCCGAGTAACATAGTCATTCGACCGAGGGGTAATAAACACTGTAAATCTCAGAAAATAACAGAGAGTGGGTCTATAGGATATTCCATGATCGGTACCCTACTCGGCCGAGTAGAGTCTTCACTCGACTGAATGAAAAGTTCATTCGACTGAGTGGCTTGCTGTTTTCTGCCTCGGCTCTCTGTTTTCTCTCTATTCCCTGTTTTTTCGTCCCCGTCAGTTTCTTCCTTCTTCCAGGGCCTGAGCGCATTCCTGGAGTGCTCTCCCTTGCCATGGTCATCCTCCATGTAAATGATTTCTCGTTCTTCATCTCCTTTCATGAAAAATAGAGCCCGTTGTCACGATTTTTATTGACTCAAGACTCTAACCACTAAGAAAAATCTAAAAAAACAAATTCCAACTAAAAATACTATAAAACCCATCGGGTTTCCTCCCGACAAGCGCTCGTTTATGGTCTTGAGCTCGACCCTTTAAGATATTCGTTTAGTGCGTGATATTTGGCGTATGTGAGATGCGCCCGTCAAATTTGCCAGGAAGGCCACTTGGATTCAATTGTTGATGCTCGTGGGCTTTCATCGGCTTCCCCTCATCATGGATAGTGTTGGGGGATAAGTCTCCCAAGCTAGAGCTTGTACCATTCTTTTTCTTCACCGGTGATGATGCTTTCTTATCCGGCGGAGCTTTTTTCAATTTGTTGGCTGTGGAGAGTTTGCATAGCTCCCTAATTCTTGCGACATCAGTGTCGTCTTCTTTATCATCAACCGTGGAGTGGTCCGACGGGTATTCCAACTTTTCTCCATTGCTAGAAAATTGGCCTTCTTCAAAGCCGTCATCATGCAAGGCACCGATAGAATGTGGTATAGCTTCATCGATCACCTCATCGAGGAGGTCCACATAATCCACTTCCTCTTGGTAGGGCATATTCTTCATTGCTTTAGGGATATGGAGCTCTACCTCGATGTTTCCGACATTTAAAGATAAGGTGTCCTCCCTCACGTCAACTATCACGCCGGCGGTGGCTAAGAAGGGTCATCCAAGAATTAGCGATGTATCGCCCTCCTCCTTGATGTCCATAATTACGAAGTCGCATGGCAAGCAAGTTTCTTTCGGTACTTGGAGCGGTATGTTCTCCGCAATCCCCATCGGCCTAGTAACCTGACCATCCGCAAGTTGTATTCTCATATCCGTAGGCTTCAAGTCGGTCCCTGTATTTAATTTCTCGAACATACTTAGGGGCATTAGGCTCACACTTGCTCCCAAACCTACCAAAGCCTTTTGTAGCGGGGCTCCTCAAAGTGTGCATGGAATGCGGAAGTTTCCGGGATCCTTGAATTTTGTGGGCTCATTCTCCTTCCGGGTGAACCATGTTCCTTGCTCGGCGAGCATTATCTTTTCCTTTCTCTTCTTTCCCGAAATTAAGTCTTTCAAGAACTTGGCATATGACGTGATCTCTACAATAGCGTCCAAGAAAGGTATATTGAGGCTTACTCTCTGCAAGTACTCTAGGAATTTAGCTAGCCGCTTCTCAATCTTTGCTCTCGCCAACCTTTGTGGGAAGGTCACCGGTGGCATGTAGGTGCGCTCCTCACGTGGCTTAATAATTTCAGAATTTTCGCCTTCTTGTGGCTCTTTTGGGCACTCCTCCTCAATTGCCAGCTCATGGTCATCCAAAATTTCTTCCACGGGTTCCTTGGTTTGGACCATGGCGGGAGTAGTGTCCTTCCCGCCCCTAGTAGTAACCGCCACCACCGCATTGATGTGGCCGGTATTTCCTCATGGGTTTGGCTCCGGTTGAGCCGGTAATTGTTGAGTGTTTTTGTTAAGCAACACAAGTTGCTCCGCTAGTTGAGCTACGATGGAATTGAGAGAGTCTTGTTGAGCCGTCAACCTAGCATTTATCTCTTTTGCTCCACCATAAATTCTTCCACCCTAGCTTCATGATCCGATCTTGGTGGCGCTTGTGGTGGGTTTTGAGCTCTCCACTCATGATTATAGCCCAGTGGCCTATATGGTCCTGCTTGTTGCCTAGGCGGGTAGGTTTGTTGTGGTGGCCCTCTCGGTTGATATTGAGGTTGTGGAGGTGGAGGCTGAGCTTGAGATTTTTGCGATGGTGGTGGGTTTAAAGCTCCATTATTATTAGCATATGAGAAGCCCCGATGATTCCTCGTGGCCAGTTTGGCCCAATAATAGGTATTCCCTGTAACATACTGGACTTGTTCAATAGCGCCCTCTCCTTGCTCTCCCCCAACAAACATAACTTGAGATTGGTCTTGCCAATCGCTCATATTGCCTCCCGACATAAATGTAGCGGGAGTTCCATGCTGCTCGGTGATCAACTTCTCCAATCTATTCACGACCTTGTGGAGAGAGTCAAACTTCGTAGAAAGCTCCGCTACGGCCTTGGCTTCATATATGCTTGTTGGCTTCAAGGAGGATGAAGAATGTCCTCTCTCGTCACCCCATTGTTGGTTGTTAGAGGCCATCTCCTCTAGTAGGGCCGTAGCTTCATCTGGTGTCTTAGATAGAATGGCTCTGTTGGCGGTTGCATCTATGATTTGCTTGGTGCCCGGTTGGAGTCCATTATAAAAGCAATGTACTAGCTCCCTCCCATGCTTCAATGCTATGATGGGGGAATTGGTATTGGAGATCTTTAAAGAGCTCCCATGTCTCAAATAGAGTCTTCTGAGATCCTTGCTTGAAGGACATGAGTGCGCTCCTTATCTTGACGGTCTTGGATGGTGGGTAGAATTTGTTCACAAAAGCACTCGCCAACTCATCCCATGTAGTAAAGATCCCCTTCGCTTGCGTCCTCAACCAATATAAAGCTTTGTCTCTGAGAGTGAATGGGAAGAGGCGCAGTCGGATAGCATCAATCGGTACATCGGGCATCTGAAAGGTGGCACACTTGGACAAGTATAATTGAACATGGTAGTGTGGATTCTCGTGGGCGTTCCCATGAAATTGGTCTTTTTGCATTAGAACCACTAGTCCCATTTTTAGCTTGAAATTCTTGTCTGCCGCCAACTCCGGCATCGCAATGGATGAAGTAGTAGAAGTAGTCTTAGGCCAAAGCCTATCTCTGATAGATATTATTCTAGCCACGCGTGCCGCTAATTCCTCCGGTGTTTCGTGTCGGTTCATACAATCCTCCTCTATAGCAAGTCTTCTCTCCGCTCGAAGCCTCCGTTCGGTATGTAACGGTACGTTTTCGTTGTACTTTGTTCGTGCACGTGCTTTTGGCCGTGCACGTGTTTATTTTAGACTTTATTTGATCGTGAACACTTTTGTGTGTTATGCCGTTGTGAACGTCTCTAAGAGTATTAAATAGTGGCACTATCTTGGAACGACACTTCTCGAGTCGTTTTCCCACAATTTAATCTCACTCGACAAGACGTGACGATTCTCACTCTTGACGGGAGACGTTTCTATTTTTAGTTTCGTCGTCCGACGTCGAAATTGAGATCCGTCTTCTTAGTTAGCTCACTTTAGTCATCACGATCACCTCGATATTTATTTTATAATTTTTGGAGTTTATTTGACCACTTTTATATTTTTAACAAGTTTTATAATATTTTTAATAATTAATTTATAAATTATTTTCGGCCAAATAAAATTTATTAGAGTTTTAAACGTATTAAATGATTTTTGAGCCAATTTCCAGCTCATTTGGACCAGGTCAAATCATTGGGTGAGTTGGAGAAGTTGAATTTCAAATTTTAAATTATTTTAAACTTCTAATCCTATTAGATTTAGCCCTAGACCAAGTCAACCCACCTACACTATATAAACAACCCCTAGGAAGACCTATTTTCGCAAGAAATTAACCCTAGCCTCTTCCAAAACCCAAATTTGACGTTGCGACGATTCGTCGCAACGTTGCGACGAACAGCTGCCGCACCCACCGAGAAAACCAAGCCAAATCCCCCGCTCCGACCGCTAGCCGCCCCCGCATCCATCCCCGCTCGCATCGCAGCATAGCGCCCCGCTCCGTTCCCCTGGTCTGACCGAGGGCTTGGCCCGCATCCCCGCTCCGCATCGACCCCGCACCATCGCCCGTAGTTGTCGCCCGCATCGCCCCACGCCTGACCGAAGCGCCCGCTCGCATCGTCGCTTGCCGCTTCGTTGCAACGTTGCAAACGTTGCAACGACCCGCTCCAAGCGCCTGACCGACCCGATCTCCCGCACCGACCGAAGGACAGCCCCGCACCGCTGCTGCGACCGACCCCCGCTGCTGCACAGTGCCGTTCCCCGCGTCTGACCGAGCCAAGTCCCTGCATTGGTTGTGTACGACCGAGAGCCACTCGTCGCAACCCCGCATCCGTCGCACCACTTGCCTCCGTGGGCCCCCCAAGTTCTCCAGAGGTATTGTGGGTCCCCCAAAGGTCCCTAGGACTACTGTGGGCCCCACCTAGGTGCGTTCTCTTCGACGACTTGCCGCGTACGAAGTTGCGACACGTCGTAGCCCGTCGTCGCACGTGCTAGCTTTGGAATCTGGAATCGTCGCCCCGGTTGATTGCTCTGAAATTTCCAGCGAGGAATCTAATTGGAATCTGGACTTGGAGCGCGATCTTTTATTCCAACCCCCGGCGTCGCTACCCGACGCCGGTGTAGCTTTCGCGTCGTGTTGAGGTAACGCTTTGCACCCCTAGGACCCCCAACCCAATTGCATGCTAATCAAGACTAAAATCATTATTTTAAAGTATTTTAAATGTTTTAAAATTCACTAATCAAGATTAATAAAACGGATGTAGGCCGGTGGACTTGTGCACGTAGGAATTGTGACTTTGGACTCGTTGGACGGTGTTTCCCTGACGTGATACTTGCAGGCAAGTGAAACTTGCCAACTCTTGTGTAGGGCCATGTTTTTAGGCCACTTCCTTGTTTTTAGCGTAAAAGAGACTAGTCAGTGAAATGATAGCTGGCTAGACGCCTACTTGATCTAGTTTGACAACGAAACTAGATCCGTCACCTAATTGATCTAGCTTGACAACGAAGCTAGATCCAACCCTTTAAACTTGTTGTTCATGCGTTTACTTTCCTTACCGGTACGCCTTACTACTTGCCATATCATGTCATCCATGCATTGAATGTCGCATTCGTAGCACACGCTACAATACTTGTACTCGTACTTCCTTGTCCGGCTAGGTGCACCCCTATGCCATACTTGTTAAAAACACTTCCTGGCTCGTGATCCAGAAGCGAGCATTCCAAGTTCGGGGGTAAGGCCCTGGCTCGATACACTTGGAGGGGTAGGGATAAACGGTTACTTGAGCTTAGGAGTTGGCCTGTGCAGCCACTCTAGCCATAAGACGGAATCTCTGTGCACGAGGTGCTTACTTTACTTGTCTTGTACTTGTCTTGTGAATGCCATGCCATGCTCGTACTTTACTTTACTTTACTTTACCTGTTGCACTCATTACTTTAATTGCCATGTCATTGCATCATGCTAGAACTGCTAGGTCGCTTTACTTTTACCTACTTTCAGTTTCCTTGCACAAGTCTCTTGTAGACTTGCTGACATGTTTCCCTTGCTCTTTTGGGTGTCACATGTTAGACCCTGAGCCAGAGACAGTTGCTGAGGACGAGGTGTTTACTGACGCTGAGCCCGAGCCTACGTTCGTCGAGGAGTTCGAGGACACCGGAGACCAGTCTTAGAGACTGATTTTACTTGCTTTTTCTTTAGGTTGCTGTTAGTTGTCGGTGCTTGCACCATTACTTTGTTTTCGTACTTTGTACTTTTGTTGGCCATGCTGGGCCTCTTTTAGACTCTTTTATTTTTAGCCTGGTGGCTTTTTCTGCGATGTTGAGATTTATTATTATGGATATTCGGAGTTGTTTCTTTGTCTCTTTTCGTTATTATTATCTTTGTTTCATTTCGCGTTGCAAGGACATGCAGTTTAAAAGTGATTGACGCTTATCAGACTTGCAGCTTTGTAGCTTCAAGTCTGAGCGGACCTTCTTACGCTTCGCCTCCACGTTTTTGGGAAGCGGGGCGTGACAGGTTTTGTTGGTGGCCCATGCAGGTCCTCCTATCTTGCGACTGCGAACTAACGGAACAACGATAATAAACGGAATGTCCATTAAATAAGTAGCAACATCCAAGTCATTAAGCTTTGAGTCTAATTTGTTTGCTCGTTTTCTATGTCATTAGATGGCTGGACGACGACAGACCCGATCTGGCAGTGGGCCCAATCGTGCTGAGGAGCCGGATAGAGAGCCCACCAATGCTGAGATCATGAGGATGATGCATCAGATGATGCATGTGCAGCAGGGCATGCTCCAGAACACTCAGAGTGCTCCTCGCTTCGAGCCAGGAGCGAAGCAGTTTCGGGAGCTGGGCCCGACGTACTTTGATGGATCTGAGGGACCGTTGGCTGTAGAGGAGTGGATCAGAAACACTGAGGATAATCTGAAGATGTCGAAGGTCAACCCGGCTAGATGGGTTGATCTGGCGAAGAAGCAGCTGAAGGATAATGCCCAAAACTGGTGGGATGCAGAGGAGGAGCTGTTGGTGAGCCCTATACCTTGGGCTACTTTCAAGTCTAGGTTCGATGAGGAGTACTTTCCGAAGGCTGCTAGGAGGGAGATGTTGCAGCGCTTCATTGAGCTGAAGCAGGGGAGTCTGACGGTGGACCAGTACCACCAGGAGTTTACTAGATTGAGTCTCTTCGTGCCGAAGATGGTGGAGGATGCTGAGGAGAAGGCTCAGAGGTTTCTGCAGGGTCTTTCTCTAGACTTGCAGAGTCTGGTGTCTACGACGGACATGGAGTCATATCAGAAGTTGCTGGTAGCTGCTCGGAGACAGGAGAAGATTGCGAAGCAGAAGAGAGGACTGATTTCTGGAGCTGGGAAGAGGCCTGTGGAGCAGGTCAGAGGAGTGGTTAGGCCTGGGACCAGACCTAATCAGATGGTACAGGTCAAGAGGCCAGGTGGGCCTACTCTGAAGACTTGCCATTTCTGTGGCAAGACCGGGCATATCAAGGATCAGTGTAGGAAGATGTTGGGACAGTGCCTGGTTTGTGGAGACCCTACTCATGCTATGAAGGAGTGCCCGAGATCTAAGCTACCTTGGAAGGATCCCGTTACCGCACAGCCGTTGCAGCAGAGAGCACCTGTACCTGCAGGTCGTGGAGCACCTCTCGCTCCTCAGAGGCAGGCTTTTCAGTAGGCCGTGCAGCCGATGAGGCAGGCTTACCTGATGACGGCAGTGGAGAGCGAGGCTGTGGATGAGGTTATCGCAGGTAACTCTCAAACTAGTTGTTTCCTTCCTTAGATAGTTTGATCGTTAGCTTATGTTTGTTTGATTGCATATGATTGTTTGTTAGAATAGGGTTTGATTATTATATTGTTTGATAGGTGTGATTTTGGTTTGCACATTTCCTGCACGAGTCCTCTTTGACTCCGGTGCATCGATGTGCATTATTTCTCGGAGCTTCGTTGAGAAGCATTCCTTGACGACTTCCCATCTTCCCAAGAGTTGGAACATCGTTATAGGAAATGGCGTGATCTCGGTGCATCGTGGGTGCAATTCTTGCCCTTTGGTGGTCTGTGGACATGAGCTTTACTCTGACTTTATTGTCCACGACATCATCAACTACGATGCAGTGCTTGGAATGGATTGGCTTGCGAGTTTCTATACTACGATCGATTGTCGGAGGAAGAAGGTGGTGTTCGAGATCCCCGGACATCCGGTGTTCGAGTTCAGTCGTGGTAGCAGTTCGCTTGGCCCTGTCAGGTTTCGGGCCAGACCGGTGGAGCTTGTTGCTATGCAGATGGAGCAGGATAGACCAGCTGTGGTACGTGAATTCGACGACGTCTTCCCTGAGGAGATGTCTGGACTGCCACCCGATCGAGCTCTCTAGTTTTCGATCGATCTTATACCGGGAGCACAGCCTATTTCGAAGGCACCATATCGGATGGCACCAGCAGAGTTGGAGGAGTTACGTAGGTAGCTGGATGAGCTTCTGCAGAAAGGATACATCAATCCCAGTGTGTCTCCGTGGGGAGCACCGGTATTGCTGGTGAAGAAGAAGGATGGATCGCGTCGCATGTGTGTGGATTACCGGGAGTTGAATGCTGTGACTATCAAGAATAAATATCCCTTGCCTCGGATAGATGACATCTTTGATCAGCTCGGAGGATCGAGGGTGTTCTCTAAGTTGGATTTCAGGAGTGGTTACCATCAGCTTAAGGTGAAGAAGGACGACATCCCGAAGACAGCGTTCAGGACGAAGTATGGTCACTACGAGGTCGTGGTTATACCATTTGGTGTAACCAATGCGCCCGCAGTCTTTATGAACCTGATGAATCTGGTCTTCTACGACTTTCTAGACAGGTTCGTCGTCATCTTCATTGACGATATTCTGATCTATTCAAAGTCAGAGGAAGAGCATGCATCGCACTTGAGGACAGTGTTGGAGATTTTGAGGAAGCATCGTTTATATGCTAAGTATTCCAAGTGTGAGTTCTGGCTGGATAGAGTTGCCTTTCTCGGACATGTGGTGTCTGGTGATGGAATTTCTATGGATCCCGAGAAGATTGTGGCCATCAGAGAGTGGCCGGTCCCGCAGTCGGCGTCTGAGATTCGGAGTTTCCTTGGGCTTGCAGGATATTATCGGTGTTTCATTAAGGACTTTTCTCGGATTGCTGAGCCAATGACCAGACTGACGCGGAAGGATGTACCTTATGTTTGGTCTGATGATTGCGAGAAGGCTTTTGGTATTCTGAAAGAGAGGTTGACGACTGCCCCTGTACTTGCTGTGCCTGATCGGAGTGGATGATTCGAGATCTTTTGCGATGCTTCTGGCAAGGGTTTAGGATGTGTGTTTCATCAGCATGGGCATGTGGTTGTGTTTGCTTCTCGTCAGCTTAACGCTCATGAGAAGAATTACCCGACACATGATTTGGAGTTGGCTGCCGTCGTGTTTGTGCTGAAGATTTGGAGGCACTTCCTGCTGAGTGAGAAGGTGAAGATCTTCACTGATCACAAAAGCTTGAAGTATATCTTTACGCAGAAGGAGCTCAACATGCGACAGCGTCGATGGTTGGAGCTCATGGCAGACTATGAGATTGACTTGCAGTATCACCCTGGCAAGGTGAATGTAGTTCCGGATGCGCTGAGCAGACTTCCAGCGGTGATGATGTTGACCTCGCAGTGGAGATTGCAGCAGGATTTTTGCGAGACCGGTATCGAGATTATTCTTCCTGGAGAGACTTCTTCGATGATGAGCATGCAGATACAATCGACGATCGTGGATAGGATCAAGGCTGGACAGGCTGGAGATGATAAGCTTGTGAAGATTCGGGAGCAGGTGGAAGCCGGTCTGCGGACTGACTTTTTGATTCACGAGGATGGTTCGTTGAGATTTGGAGCCAGGTTGTGTGTGCCAGCTGGAGACATCAGGGAGGAATTATTGGTGGAGGCACACAGTTCGCCGTATTCTGTGCATCCTGGTGGGACCAAGATGTACAAGGATCTTCGTCTGAATTTTTGGTGGCATGGTATGAAGAGGAGTGTGGCTCGGAGTGTAGCCAAGTGTTTGGTTTGCCAACAAGTAAAGGCAGAGCATCAGCGTACGGCAGGGTTGCTGCAACCGCTTCCGATTCTGGAGTGGAAGTGGCAGCACATCACTATGGATTTCGTAACTGGACTACCTCTGAGTCGGAAGCAGAACGACGCGATTTGGGTGATCGTAGACCGATTGACCAAATCCGCGCACTTTATACCCTTCCGAGTAGGACAGTCTACTGAGACGGTAGCGAGGAGATACATGGAGGTAAATACGTTTACTCTCCGTTTCTATTTCCTTTTTCCTAGTCTAGATAGTGATGTAACGTGAATCGTGCAGGAGATCGTACGACTTCACGGAGTCCCCGTGAGTATCGTGTCGGACAGAGACACGAGATTCACATCTCAGTTTTGGCAGAGTCTGCAGAAGAGCTTGGGTACGAGTCTGAGTTTCAGCACGGCGTACCACCCGCAGACGGATGGCCAGTCCGAGAGGACGATTCAGATCTTGGAGGATATGTTGCGAGCTTACATGCTGGACTTTAAGGGATCTTGGGAGGATCATCTCCATCACGTTGAGTTTGCCTACAATAATAGCTACCAGGCGAGTATTGGAATGGCGCCTTTCACCGCGCTATATGGAAAGAAATGTCGATCGCCACTGAGCTGGGATGACATTGGAGATCGGGAGCTGTTAGGACCGGAGATGATCATGGAGGTCGTGGATGTTGTGAGGAACATCCGGGAGAAGCTGAGGATTGCGCAGGACCGTTTCAAGCATTGGGCAGATGCTAAACGGAGGCCTTTGGAGTTTCAGCCTGGCGATCATGCCTTCCTGAAGATTTCTCCGAACCGCGGAGTTATTCGATTCGGGAAGAGAGGCAAGCTGAGTCCGAGGTTCATTGGACTGTTCGATGTTCTGGAGAGAGTTGGAGCGGTGGCTTATCGCTTGGCGTTGCCACCGTCGCTGGTGGGAGTTCACGACGTATTTCACGTATCTCAGTTACGTCGATACGTTAGTGATCCATCCCATGCTGTGGATTTCTCGGAGATTACGGTTCGTCCGGATCTGTCTTATGATCAGCAGCCAGTTGAGATTCTGGATCGTCGACAGAAGCAGCTGAGGAATAAGACCGTCGACTTGGTTCGAGTGCAGTGGCGTCACGGTTTCCCTGGTGAGTCTACCTGGGAACGTGAGGATGAGATGAGAGAGCGTTTCCCGCACCTTTTCCTAAGCAGTGCTTGATGTTGATTCCGAGGACGGAATCATTTCTAAGGTGGGGAGGATGTAACGGTACGTTTTCGTTGTACTTTGTTCGTGCACGTGCTTTTGGCCGTGCACGTGTTTATTTTAGACTTTATTTGATCGTGAACACTTTTGTGTGTTATGCCGTTGTGAACGTCTCTGAGAGTATTAAATAGTGGCACTATCTTGGAACGACACTTCTCGAGTCGTTTTCCCACAATTTAATCTCACTCGATAAGACGTGACGATTCTCACTCTTGACGGGAGACGTTTCTATTTTTAGTTTCGTCGTCCGACGTCAAAATTGAGATCCGTCTTCTTAGTTAGCTCACTTTAGTCATCACGATCACCTCGATATTTATTTTATAATTTTTGGAGTTTATTTGACCACTTTTATATTTTTAACAAGTTTTATAATATTTTTAATAATTAATTTTTAAATTATTTTCGGCCAAATAAAATTTATTTGAGTTTTAAACATATTAAATGATTTTTGAGCCAATTTCCAGCTCATTTGGACCAGGTCAAATCATTGGGTGAGTTGGAGAAGTTGAATTTCAAATTTTAAATTATTTTAAACTTCTAATCCTATTAGATTTAGCCCTAGACCAAGTCAACCCACCTACACTATATAAACAACCCCTAGGAAGACCTATTTTCGCAAGAAATTAACCCTAGCCTCTTCCAAAACCCAAATTTGGCGTTGCGACGATTCGTCGCAACGTTACGACGAACAGCTGCCGCACCGACCGAGAAAACCAAGCCAAATCCCCCGCTCCGACCGCTAGCTGCCCCTGCATCCATCCCCGCTCGCATCGCAGCACAGCGCCCCGCTCCGTTCCCCCGGTCTGACCGAGGGCTTGGCCCGCATCCCCGCTCCGCATCGACCCCGCACCGTCGCCCGCAGCTGTCGCCCGCATCGCCCCACGCCTGACCGAAGCGCCCGCTCGCATCGCCGCTCGCCGCTTCGTTGCAACGTTGCAAACGTTGCAACGACCCGCTCCAAGCGCCCGACCGACCCGATCTCCCGCACCGACCGAAGGACAGCCCCGCACCACTGCTGCGACCGACCCCCGCTGCTGCACAGCGCCGTTCCCCACGTCTGACCGAGCCAAGTCCCCGCATTGGCTGTATACGACCGAGAGCCACTCGTCGCAACCCCGCATCCGTCGCACCACTTGCCTCCGAGGGCCCCCCAAGTTCTCCAGAGGTATTGTGGGTCCCCCAAAGGTCCCTAGGACTACTGTGGGCCCCACCTAGGTGCGTTCTCTTTGACGACTTGCCGTGTACGACGTTGCGACACGTCGTAGCCCGTCGTCGCACGTGCTAGCTTTGGAATCTGGAATCGTCGCCCCGGTTGATTGCTCTGAAATTTCCAGCGAGGAATCTAATTGGAATCTGGACTTGGAGCGCGATCTTTTATTCCAACCCCCGGCGTCGCTACCCGACGCCGGTGTAGCTTTCGCGTCGTGTTGAGGTAACGCTTTGCACCCCCTAGGACCCCCAACCCAATTGCATGCTAATCAAGACTAAAATCAGTATTTTAAAGTATTTTAAATGTTTTAGAATTCACTAATCAAGATTAATAAAACGGATGTAGGCCGGTGGACTTGTGCACATAGGAATTGTGACTTTGGACTCGTTGGACGGTGTTTCCCTGACGTAATACTTGCAGGCAAGTGAAACTTGCCAACTCTTGTGTAGGGCCATGTTTTTAGGCCACTTCCTTATTTTTAGCGTAAAAGAGACTAGTCAGTGAAATGATAGCTGGCTAGACACCTACTTGATCTAGTTTGACAACGAAACTAGATCCGTCACCTAATTGATCTAGCTTGACAATGAAGCTAGATCCAACCCTTTAAACTTGTTGTTCATGCATACTAAACTGTCACGTTTACTTTCCTTACCTGTACGCCTTACTACTTGCCATATCATGTCATCCATGCATTGAATGTCGCATTCATAGCATACGCTACAATACTTGTACTCGTACTTCCTTGTCCGGCTAGGTGCACCCCTATGCCATACTTGTTAAAAACACTTCCTGGCTCGTGATCCAGAAGCGAGCATTCCAAGTTCGGGGGTAAGGCCCTGGCTCGATACACGTGGAGGGGTAGGGATAAACGGTTACTTGAGCTTAGGAGTTGGCCTACGCAGCCACTCTAGCCAAAAGACGGAATCTCTGTGCACGAGGTGCTTACTTTACTTGTCTTGTACTTGTCTTGTAAATGCCATGCCATGCTTGTACTTTACTTTACTTTACTTTATCTGTTGCACTCATTACTTTAACTGCCATGTCATTGCATCATGCTAGAACTGCTAGGTCGCTTTACTTTTACCTACTTTCAGTTTCCTTGCACAAGTCTCTTGTAGACTTACTGACATGTGTCCCTTGCTCTTTTGGGTGTCACATGTTAGACCCTGAGCCAAAGACAGTTGCTGAGGACGAGGTGTTTGCTGACGCTGAGCCCGAGCCTACGTTCGTCGAGGAGTTCGAGGACACCGGAGACCAGTCTTAGAGACTGATTTTACTTGCTTTTGCTTTAGGTTGCTGTTAGTTGTCGGTGCTTGCACCATTACTTTGTTTTCGTACTTTGTACTTTTGTTGGCCATGCTGGGCCTCTTTTAGACTCTGTTATTTTTAGCCTGGTGGCTTTTTCTGCGATGTTGAGATTTATTATTATGGATATTCGGAGATGTTTCTTTATCTCTTTTCGTTATTATTATCTTTGTTTCGTTTCACGTTGCAAGGACCTGCAGTTTAAAAGTGATTGACGCTTATCAGACTTGCAGCTTTGTAGCTTCAAGTCTGAGCGGACCTTCTCACGCTTCGCCTCCACGTTTTTGGGAAGCGGGGCGTGACACGGTACGCTCGATCTTCAGGTCAAATAATAGATCTTCTTGATGCTCCGTCGATCTCGTGTACATGCACAGAAAAATAGAGCTTCGAAGGAATTGTTAGCATGATAGAGGAATAAAAGATAAAAATAATAAAACAAAAAGAAATAACTAAGTAACATAAAATAAAATACCGTCGCCTCCCCGGTAACGGCGCCAAAAACTTGATCGGCCCCGGATATACACTTGGAAAATGACTTGTAGTCTTATCGCAAGTGCACGGTGTAGTGGAGAGTAGGTATCGAATGCAGGGAGGCCAAATGACAGTATCTCACTTTGATTACCTAGCTATCAAGAGAATAAGAATAGTTTTGATGTAATAGTCACAATCATTCAATAGCAAGAGATATCAATATAATAAAAGCGTCTAGGAATATGAAATCCCCACTACGGACCATCTCTCATCCTTGTGAATCGTAAATTTCATTATTGCTAAGCTTGAATATAGGTGAACTAGTCGCAACTTAATGTAGAACCGATCTCACGCCCTCGCGCTATTGCCGGTCTATAGCAAACCTAGAATAGAGCCCACTCTCGTGCAAACCCTACCCTAAGCCACTAGCGTGAAGATCGACATCATCGTACAATCGCATCTCGAGCTCACTCTCGTGCAAACTCGAGCTATGACCTAGGTTATGATAGTTCGTATTCGTCCAATCTCTTGCAAACGAATATTAGTATAGGTTTATAATTAAAAATCCTAGCTTTGGCACAATCTCTTGCAAACCAAATCTAGAGAAATTCCATTATCAATCTAAATCGAATATCTAGTCATTCCTATCAATTGGAATCTAATCTCTTGCAAATATCAATCGATATGAATTCCTAGCTACTCGTAATAAATCGATCACAACCTAACCATTATCAATTCTAGCAACAAATCTATAAATTCATCACAATTCAAAGATCGGGTCCATAGGGTTCATCCACATGCCCTAGAACGACGGAACGACTCACTAATCATCAAGAAAATCTCAGAAACAACAACTATAATCATGGCACAATTCATTGCAAATAAGAAACAATTCATAAAAATGAGTTTTTAACAAGAAAGAACAAACCAATGTTGTAGCCAATGATCTCCAGCTGAGATTTCTCCAAAGAATAGCCGTCTAAAACCTAATAGAAGTCTCTAAAAAATAATTCAAGTCTCTCTCAAAACTAGGGTAAAAACTAGGCTTAAATACAAGCCAAAATCATCCAAAAATTCGTGACAAAACTGCCCCTGCGCAGCCCAGAATTCGCATTCCTAGCAGCAGCCGGAGAGGGTCACTCGGCCAAGTGACCCGTGTCACTCGCCCGAGTGACAAACCCTGTAAAATAATAGTAACTTCGGGGTTTTTTGGGGTCTGTCCCTCAGGGTGGCTCGGCCGAGTAGTCTTCTTCATTCGGCCGAGTAGTCTTCTTGTTCGACCGAGTGAGCTTTTATTGTCCAGTAACATGGGCTCTTTTCTGTCTGATTGCTCTGATTGACTCGGACAAGTGAGCTTTCTCACTCGGCTGAGTAGACTTCCTTGCTTGGCCGAGGAAACGTCTGAAATTCGCAGTGCGTATCCGTTTCACTCGGGCGAGGGTGATCCTTTACTCGGTCGAATGAGCAGTCTTGCTCGGCCGAGTGATGTGCTTCTGAGCTCATTTCTTCTTCTTTTCACCTCCTCGTCGTTCCTATGGAATTCCTTCTTCTTCCGCTCATCCTCCATCGCTGATAAGTACACCAATAAGCCGTGGGTGACACTCCGAAGTGCGTGAAAATCCTCTGTTCTTATTTTCGCTCCAAATCGCTCCAAATTTCTTGAAATACGACAAAAACAAGAAATAATGAAAAGCATCGCAGTATTGTCGAATAATCATGAAAAACGCAATATGGGCGATCAAAACGTCATGAAAACAAGCAGAAATAAGGTGTAAAATATGAAGTGATCAATCTCCAATCCTTTCAATTCATCTACAATGTCTGAAGATCCTGCAAAACTAGAAGATACGTTTATAGCAGATGTCTCATCAAATTTCACATGCATGGTTTCTTGGATAGTAAGGGTTCTTTTGTTGAATACTCGATATGATTTGATGTGTGGTAAATACCCAACAAAAATACCCTCATCGGATTTAGCATCAAATTTATCCAAGTTATCGCCTACTTTCAATAAAAAACACTTGCATCCAAATGGTTTTAAATATGATAAATTGACAGTCAACTCTCTTATAAGCTCGTGATTAAGGTATTTTCTTTACAATGGGTCTAATGGACACACTATTTAAAATGTAGCAAGTAGTATTTATGACTTCGGCACGAAAATATAATGGAAATTTATAGGCAAGAATCATGGTCCTAGCCATTTCTTGTAAAGTACGAGTTTTCCGCTCTACCACACCATTTTGTTGTGGTGTCCTTAGGACAGAAATATTATGAAAATATCCTTTTGAAGAATAAAAATCAGCAAAGCTTGAATTAACTAAATGTCCACCATGATCACTGCTAACTTTGACAATGGAAAAACCTTTTTCATTTTAAAATTTTTTGCAAAAGATTTTTAAAACATCAATAGTTTCATATTTGTGTGTTAAAAAATAGACCAAAATAATCGTGAAAAATCAGCGACAATGATGAAACAATATTGCATACCACCTAAACTGGAAACCATTGTGGGTCCAAATAATACCAAATGTACTAGTTGTAATTGCTTAGTAGTAGTAACAATGTTTTTGTGGTTGAAACTACTCCTATGGTGCTTACTTAGTTGGCATGCATCACAAAGCATATCCCTATCAAAGCTTATTTGTGGCAAACCTCTCAAAAGTTTCTTGTGAACAACCTTTAAAATTAGGTCCATGTTGTCATGGTCTAATCTTCGATGACATAGCAAACTAGTCTCATGTGATGCTACTAAACATTTTAGATTATTTGAATCACTAGGTTTGATAGTATAGATGTTATTGTGAGATGTTCCTTTAAAAAGAATATCATCATCTTTTAAAATGTGTATTTCGTCATTTTCGAAATGTACCTTAAAGCATATATAGCATAGTTAACTCACACTTAAGAAGTTGTGTGCTAAATCATCAACAAGATTGATATTTTCAATAACAACGAGTGTTCTTACCAATGTTACCTTTTCCCAAGATTTTACATTTCTTTCCATCTCCAAGAGTTGTCGTCACTTCATCTTTCCTTAATAGTGATGTGAAGAGAGATTTGTTGCCCACCATGTGATTGGAACAACTGCTATCAAGGTACACAATGCTATCATTTTACGCTTGAAGATGTACCTACATAAAGAGATGCATCTTTTGGTAACCATTTCTTGGATTTACAATTGTTAATACACTGATTTGAAACCCATATAAAATATTGAGGATAATATCGTGCAAAGCAATCGTACATAACATGACCCTTTTTATTGCAATAAAAACAAGTAACATTGGAGTGCTTATTAGTGGATAACATGTGATCATTACGCATGCAAGATGAGATGCTTAGGTGTCTTCCAAATTTCTTCTCCATGGTCTTCCTATATTTCTTATTAGGTTTTTTCTTTTGGAATCCTATAACATATTAGCTAAATTGATTGTTAAGACCATCTAACATCTCATCAAAAATTCTTTGGGTACTAGTGAATTTTTTTATTATGTTGCTAAGATTTTGATTTTTCACTTTCTAGTTCATTAAACCTAGCCTCGTACATTTTCTCTATTTCACTTATCCCTTAATTCACTAGCAATGTTTTTACCTTTAATCAAATTAGACTTTTCTTTCTCAAGTAGTTCTAATTTTTCTTCATAGTGAGAGACCTTTTGATTTAAAATTTTAATTTCAAAATCTTTAGAATTTAGACTGCTAATCTTCTCTTTTAGGTCTTTTCCTAGATTGGAGTGATCAAGCTCTAACGTAGCTAGTTTCTTATTAGCATCTTCTAGTCCTAAAGTCTTGGTCTCAAATTGACTTTTTTCAATGTTATGAATTATCTCTTTTAGTTCTTTCCATGTTATAAATAGCTCATCTCTCTCATGCTTAACGCTAGCAAGTTGTTCTTGTAATGAGCCACGTAATTTTTTAAGCTTAAGAAATTTCGGACCCATATCATGAAAGAGATCTACAAGATATTCAGAAATTTCCTCCATGTTAGAAAAGATGTCATCACTAATAATTATTCCATTATCAAAATTTGGACGAAATGAACCAGTTTTTACCTTTACGTTTCTCACCATGGAGCAAGTTTATTTGTCTTCCTACGCATCTTCTGAAAGCTCCACTGCGTCGCTCTCTCCCCAAGTAGCCAACATTCCTATCTTGTGCAATCCTTTGCTTCCATCAATTTTCTTCTTCATTCCTTTGTTTTTTAGAAGAGGGTAATTAGCTTTTATGTGCCATTTATTGTTACATCTGAAGCACTGTGGAGCAGAACTCTCTTCATTGGTTCCTTCATTTCTCCTAATTCCCAAATATTTCCCTTTTTCTTCTTATTGTTTCTCAGAAAATCAAAGAATCTATTGGTGTTGAAAGCCATATTCTCATCATTTGAATCATTCGTATCCTTATTGTGAAACCCGGATGCCTTGAAAACTAGATTTTTCTTAGTTTTCTCCACTTTTGGAGGCTTTTCCTCTTCTTTGGCACCTCACCATTGATCATTTTCATTTGCACTCCGTAAGCCATCAACTTTCCAATGAGTTTTTCAAAAGTTCGCCAAATTGTGTGCTTTCTCAATTGCAGTTCTCTTTTGGATCAAATCACCAGATAAAGAATATAAACTTTACGAACCAAATCTTCCTCTTGGATGTCCTTTCCAGTGCCTTTAGTGGATTTACAATATCTACAAACCGATAAAACATGACATTAATAGTTTCATTGGGAAGCATATCAAAATTTTCATATTTTTGCAATAACATACGAATGCGTGTTTTCTTAACTTCATATGTCCCCTCATGAGTGACTTCAAGCCTAGTCCAAATGTACTTAGCAGTGGAATAAGAACGAATACGTTTATATTCATTTTTATTGAGGCCAAATACAAGAGCCTCATGGTCTTAGCATATAAAGTTTCTAACCGATCATTCTCCTTCTGCTACTTAGGTATCGTTTTATCAACTAAGTTGAAGCCCTCACTAATTATTCTCCACAAAGATATATCAATACCTTTGATGTTGATGGACATGTTTTGTTTCCAATAACTATAGTCAGTTCAATTAAATAAGGGTGATCGTAAATATGATTGACCATCCTTTTGGTTATGGGGATCATGTGGATAAGTATATGGATTTTGTTCCATCAGATTAAAATTTCATTAGACTTCAAGTCTAAAGAAATCCCGCTCTGATACCAATTTATAAAAACCCTAGAGGGGGTGACACAAATTTAAAAGTTATCACAAGATCAGAGATATGTCATGTTGAGTATTGAACTTCTCCCTACTTGGTTTTGATGATGAGTAAACATAAATACTTGTGATTAATCCCCTACATGCAGTTAATCCATTGACTAAGCTTATCATGATGATAAAATAGCAATGGATGACCATGAAAATCAATTAAAGATCAAAGTTGAAGATTGGGTGATCGAAGTTAAAGAACAGAGCTTCAAAGACTTCAAGAAGACTTCAAGATAGTTCAAGAGAAAGAAGAGAAGCTAGATCAAATGTAATCTTTTATTCTCTTTTCTTTCTCATTAGAATGTAGTTTTGAAGTAGATTATTGTTGGAGCTCACACACTTCACTCATTCTAGACTAGGAAGTTATTAGAAATCAATTCCTAAGTTTCCAACTTCTTTTATTCTAAGTTTTGCAATTTAGACTTCCAACAGGCGACTAAAGTACATTATACATGTGCATGTCACAAAACAGTCGACTATGAATTGTTCTTTTGACTTGATTTTTGGGCTATCAGTTCTTAACTTTCATCAGGCAACTGATGTACAAAGTACATGTGCATGTCTTGTGTCAGGTGCCTGTGACTTGTTAGTCAGTCGCATGTCTCATCTTGACCAAATTTCTTAAGTTTTGTCAACTTTCACACTAGCCCATGCAGGCGATGTAAGAATGATTTACAGGCGCCTGCTCATGGCACATGTGCCTGTATATGCTTCTACAGTCGACTGTCTAACACTTGCCTAGAACTTTGATTTTGGTAAGTTACACATTGTGCAATAGACAACTGATGTTGGTTTTTCAGTCGCCTGCCCATGGTACATGCGCTTGTTTATTACACATTAGTCGCCAGTCCTAGTATACCCAGAATTCTTTAGTTTTCACAACTTATGCATCAGTCACATGTAGAAGGTTTCTCAATCGCCTGATGGTTTTCAGGCGCATGTCCAACCTTCATCAATCGATTATCCTATGTGGTAAGTTACCGTTTGAATTCTTACCTACCCTCTGACAGAGTGCAGCAATAAACTGTGGTTTCTTCACTAGTCGACTGTCTGTACTGTAAAATATATCCGATGGCTTTTTCCACACGGATTTCAAAGGGGGTTTTGGGTATTTTGTTTGAGGGTTTTGGAGAACCTCTAAGAGGAGCTTATATTGTTCCATTAGAGCATCTTAGTCATTTTCTTAGCAACTCAAGAATTTATCTTCAAGATCTCAAGCTCTTATTCTCTCTAATCCCTAGAGTCTCGTTCTCTCTTGCTCTCCAACCTAGAATCAAAGTTGATTTCCTCTAGGCATTTGGTGGTGACAAGAGAAAGGGCTTCACTCTCTTCTTGAAAGATATCAGCACTCACTTCACTTTGCTCCTTCAAGATCTACTTCAAGGCATAGGTGAATTGTAAGTGTATTTCATAATTTCTTAACTTTCGTTATTTGTTTCACTCTCAGTTTGTGAGAGTGGTTTCCTTGATCCCAAGTTGTGAGATTCAAGGATATCAATTGTTTTCCAATTCCACTTGTATGGTTACTACAAGTGGGTTTAAAGGAAACATTAAGTTATGGTTCTAATTTGAGTATACGAAGGTATCCGGGTGGAAGGGACGTAGGATTACCGGGAACAAGTCGGGTTTGACTTGGGTAATCTGAACACTTGAAACATCTTATTGTTTGCATTGTTCATTGTTGTTAATTCTAATGTCTGCATCTCGGTTAGATTAGGATTTTAATTAGGCATAATTTCTTTGTTAAATTTTATAAACACTATTCAACCCACCTTCTAGTTTTTCCCCCATAGTCAGGATCCTTACAATTGGTATCAGAGCTAGACTATATCTATGGAATCCAACAACAACAATGTTCATCCTCCTATTTTGAACAACAATCACAATCATGATGGTGCTTCTACCGTATTCGAAGGACAATCAATGGTTCGTCCTCCACGTTTCAATGGCACGAATTTCGACTACTGGAAGTGTCGAATGGAGACGTTCCTAAGGAATGCTTCTCTTTGGAGAACCCTCCATCAGGATTACATAGAACCCACTGAAGAAGATTTTGACAAATGGACTCCTGCTGAGAAGTCCGCCGAGGTGAACAATGCCGAAGCATTGAACGCTCTTCACTGCGCATTGGATCTGGACGAGTTCAACAAGATATGCATATGTAAGAGTGCATATCAAATATGGAACCTTCTTCTCGTCACACACGAGGGGACGAACAAGGTAAAATTGTCAAAGTTATATGTTGCTATACAAAACTTCGACATGTTTCAAATATAGGAAGGTGAGAACATTGCAACGATGTACGGACTCTTCATCGACATCACCAATGAGCTTAAAGCTCTTGGACAAACTTAGACATAACAAGAAAATGTAAGAAAGATAATCATGTCACTGACCTCAAAGTGGGGAAGAAGGGGTATTTCCATAGATGAGGTCAATGACTTGAAGAACTATAAAATGGTATCTGTACTCTCATGTCTTACAAAGTAAGAAGGGAGAATAGAATGAAGATTAGAGGCATGATGAGGCCAACGGATGCAAAGAAGAAGGTGTAAGCGTTCAAGGCTACCTCTTCATCCCTTGATAGTGATGAGTCCGAGAACGAAATGGATTTGGAAGGAATGCCGCTAATGGCAAAGAAGTTCCAACGCTTCTTTCGCAAAAGTAAATTCCCTTCCAATTCTAAATTTAATTCCACTAACAACCCCTCTTCTCTTTGTGTTAAGTGTAATAAGCCAAGGCACATCAAGAAGGATTGCACAATGCTAAGGAACAAAGAAAAGTCGAAAGCACCGAAGTACCACAAGTTCAACAAATTCAAGAAGGACACGAAGAAAGAACTTGTTGGGTCTTTCGATGACTCGAGTGGGGATTCGTTAAGCGAATCTGAGGATGAGAAGGGTGAGAGTGCACATATGTGCTTCATGGCCCAAGAAGATACATTCTCTGATGAAAGCATAGTGAGAACGATGAACTCGAGGGAACTATGGATGAACTTCATATTGCTAACGAAGAATTATTTTCTAAGTATCAATTACTTATGCTTAGATATACTAATTTGAAGAAATCAAATGTTAGTAAATCATCCATGCCATACATCACCAACAATGACACCATTGTTGACACACTTACACTTGAGAAAGCCAATTTGGTTTGGGCTTACAAAATAGGAGAAAGGGGGAAATTTGGGCGTCGAAGAGTTGCCGAGCGCCAACCGGTAGCGAGAGGTGCGACGGCGGATGGCGATCGATGGTGGAGGGGTGGCGCCACTCGGGCACGACAACGGTGGCTCGGGCTAGTGGTTGAGGAGCTCGGGCACTGTAAGGGGAAGCTCGATCGAGTTGGGGATTTGGGGTTTAGGGATTTAGATCCGAGCGACTGGGTTAAATAGGTTTAGTCACTCGGTCGAGTGGCGGTAGCCACGCGACCGAGTGGGATGTGTTTTGGAAGTTTTGAAAATTTTCATTTAAGTTTCGACTCAGCCGAGTATTAACTATCACTCGGCCGAGTGTTAGGAAGTTTTGAAAATTTTCATTTAAGTTTCGACTCAGCCGAGTAGAAACTATCACTCGGCCGAGTGGACATGGTCACTCGACCGAGTGGATATGCCACTCAGAGCATTTTAAGTGTTGAATGTGTCAGATTCACTCGGTCGAGTGACAAAGTCACTCGACCGATTGGCTTTTAATTTACAGAGAGGGGTTTTCGAGACTTCCTTGTGCAGTACCCTACTGGACCGAGTAGGGTCTTCACTCGGCCGAGTGAAAAAGTTACTTGGCCGAGTGGACTGCTGTTTTCAGCTCCTACTCTCTGTTTTTGCTACACATTCTATTTTCTTTTCTCCCGTCAGTTTCTTCCTCACTTTGGTGTTTGAGCGCATCCCTGGAGTGCTCCCTATCGCCATGGCCGTCCTATGTTCATATGGTCTCATATCGTCCTTTTCCTGAAATGAAAACCGTAGACCGTTGTCAGGTTCTTCCTAGACTCTCGACTCTATACACTAATAAAGATCTAAAACAAAAAGTGAAAGGAAAATTCAACTAAAATCTGGGATAAAACCGTTGGTTTGCCTCCCGATAAGCGCTCGTTTAAGGTCTTGAGCTCGTCCCCTTAAGATTTGCGATTAGTGCTCGATGTTTGGCGCATGGGAGATGTGTGTGTCAAACTTTTCGGGAAGGCCACTTGGGTTCACTAGTTTCATTTCGTTGGCTTTCCTCAGCTGCCCTTCATCAAAGGTAGTAGTGGGGGATGACTCCCCCAAGCTTGGGCTCTTGGAGTCCTTCTTCTTGACCGACGGTGAGAATTTATTCGCAGGTGGCGCTTCCTTCACGTGTTTCACCGTAGAGAGCTTGCATAGCTCTCTAATCCTAACGACATCAGCGTCGTTCGTCTCTTCATCCGTAAGGGTATCCGGTGGGTCTCCCATCATTTCACCATCTTTGGCAATTTGGACCTCTTCAAGGTCGTCATCGTGCTTGGCTCCACTGGCGAATGACATGGCATCGTCTATGACCTCATCTATGAGGTCCACGTAGTCCACTTCCTCTGGCCAAGTCATATGCTTCATCGCCTTCGGAATATGGAGCTCGACCTCAATTTTGCCGACGTTTAGTGACAAGGTTCCTTCCCTCACATCTACAATTACTCCGGCGGTGGCTATGAAAGGGCGCCCAAGTATCAGCGATGTATCACCTTCTTCTCTAATGTCCATCACCACAAAGTTGCATGGCAAGCAAAGTCCACCCGATACTTGCAGTGGCATGTTTTCAGCAATCCACATCGGCCTAGTGATTCGCCCATCGACGAGTTGTATCTTCATGTCTGTGGCCTTGAGCTTGGTCCCTATATTCAGTTTCTTAAACATCATGAGGGGCATGAGGCTCATGCTTTCTCCCAAATTCACTAAAGCTTTCTGACGGGGTACTCCTCCAAGCGTACAAGGAATTCGGAAACTACCAGGATCTTTCAACTTGGTCGGCATCTTCTCCTTTTTTGTGAACCATGTACCTTGCTCGGCAAGCATGAACCTTTCCTTTCTCTTCTTTCCCGCGATCAAATCCTTGAGGAACTTTTCATAGGATAGGATTTCGATGATTGCATCTAAGAATGGGATGTTCAAGCTCACTCCTCCCAAGTACACCAGAAATTTAACGAGCCTCTTCTCAATCCTTGCTTTTTTCCAACCGTGTGAAAATGGTACTGGTGGCATATAGGTTCGCTCCACTTGTGGCTTCTCCATTTCAGATTTTTCATCATTGCTCGCCGCCTTTGGGCTCTTCTCTTCATTGACTGTCTCCTTCTCAATCGAAATTTCCTCCCTTTTGCCTCTTGTAGTTACCGCCACGACCACCTTGATGTGGCCGGTGTTGCTCTGTAGGTTTTGTTCCGGTTGAGCTGGTAATTATTGATTAGTCTTGTTGAGCAATGTGAGTTGCTTCGCCAATTGTGCCACGACAGTATTGAGGGACTCTTGTTGAGCCGACAATCTTGCATTATTCTTCTTTTATTCGGCCATGAATTCTTCAACCTTTGCTTCGTGTTCCGACCTTGGTGGCGCTTATGGGGGGTTGGGTGCCCTCCATCCTTGATTATATC
The DNA here is from genome assembly GCA_030789695.1 of Scilla litardierei. NCBI lineage: Eukaryota > Viridiplantae > Streptophyta > Magnoliopsida > Asparagales > Asparagaceae > Scilla > Scilla litardierei. Next base: position 529,995,729 of record CM061142.1, read on the forward strand.
CTGGGGTCTATTAGGCCCGCTTGTTGCCTTGGTGGGTAATTTTGTTGTTGGGGTGGCCTTTGTTGATACTGTGGTTGTTGTAGAGGCCGGGCTTGTGGTTGTTGCGGCGGTGGTTGTTGCCGTAGTGGAGTCAAGGCTCCATCATTGTTAGCGTATGAAAATCCACGGTGACCCCTAGTAGCCAGGTTCACCCAATAACCGCTACTGCCGACAACATATTGAGCTTGCTCCATAGCTCCATCTCCTTGCTCCCTTCCAACAAACAGAACCTAGCATTGATCCTGCTAATCGCTCATGCTTCCTCCAGATGTAGATGTGTTGGAAGCTCCATGTGGCTCGCTCATAAACTTTTCTAGCCTCTCTACGGCTTTATGAAGAGAATCAAATTTGGTAGAAAGCTCCGCCATCGCTTTCATTTCATAGATGCTTGCCAGCTTCAAAGATGACGAAGATTGTTCCCTTTCTTAAGCCCATTGCTGATTATTTGAGGCCATCTCCTCAAGTAAGGCCGTAGCGTCATCCGGTGTCATTGCCAAAATTGCTCCATTAGCGATGGCATCAATTATCTGCTTGTGCTCGGTTGCAATCCATTGTAGAAATTATGCACTAGCTCCCACGGTTCGATGCTATGGTGGGGGCATTGGTGTTGGAGGTCCTTAAAATGCTCTCACGCCTCATATAAAGACTCCTGAGGGCCTTTCCTAAAGGACATGAAGACGCTTCGTATCTTTATAGTCTTGGATGGCGGATAGAACTTGTTGACAAATGCGCTCGCTAGCTCATCCCAAGTAGTGAAGATCCCCTCGGCTTGCGTCCCCAGCCCATACAAAGCCTTATCACGAAGAGTAAATTGGAAGAGGCGTAGTCGAATAGCATCTGTCGGCACGCCATGCATCTGGAAAGTGGCGCACTTCGCCATGAACATTTGCAAATGGTAGTGTGGGTTCTCATGAGGATTCCCATGGAGTGGGTCTTGTTGCATCAACACCAAAAGTCTCGTCTTTACCTCAAAGTTCTTGTCGGCCACCAACTCCGGCAAGGCTATAGAAGAGGTGGTAGATGTGGTCTTAGGCCATAGCCTATCTCAGATGGAGACAATCCTAGTCATACGTTGTGCCAGCTCCTCTGGTATTTCTGGTGTGGCCATTTGATTTTCCTCTATAGCATATCTCCTCTCGGCTCTAAGCCTCCTTGCCGTATGCTCGATCTCATGGTCAAATAATATGTCTCCTTAGGAAGCATTTGATCTCGTGTACATGCACAGAAAAAGAGAGTCTACATAGAATTGTTAGCACAATAGAGGAATAAAAGAGTGAAAATAATAAATAAAAAATAAAAAAGAAATAGCTAGGTAAAGAAAATAAAATACCGTCGCCTCCCCAGTAACGGCGCCAAAAACTTGATCGGCTCCCATATATACACCCAGGAATCGATTGTAGTTTTACCGCAAGCGCACTGTGTAGTGGCGAGCGGGTATCGAACACGAGGAGGGACTAATGATGGTACTCTATTTTAATCACTAAGCTATTGGTGAAAGGACGACCTTTGGAATATTGGTGTCACGATAGTTCAATTAACAATTCATACTCCATATTATAAAAGCGTCTAGGGCTAGGAAATCCCTACTATGGATCGTCATGCATCTCTGTGAATCGCGAATCTCAATGTTACAAGACTTGGATTGAGGTGAACTAGTCGTAACTAAATAGAGAACCAAGGTCACGCTCTCGTGCTATTGCTGGTCTATAGCAACCTAGATTAGGGCACACTCTCGTGCAAACTCTAACCTAAACCACTAGCATTAAGATTGACATCATCGTTTAATCGCCCTATGAGCCCACTCTCGTGCAAACTCGAGTTACGATCTAGATTGTAATAGCTCGTATTCATCCAATCTCTTGCAAACGAATATGGGTATAGATTTATAATAAAAATGCTAGCTTTGGTCCAATCTCTTTCAAACCAGGTCTAGTGTATCTCGGTTATAAATCAAAATCGAATATCTAGGCCTTCACATCGATCGGAATCCAATCTCTTGCAAACCCCAAATCGATGGAAATTCCTAGCTATCCGTGATAAATCAATCACAACCTTACCTCCTTAACAATTCTAGCAACATATAAATTCATTTATCACAAATCTGAAATTAGATCCATAGGGTTCATTCTTATGCCCTAGAACATCGAATCTACTCACAATTCATCAAAGCAATAGCAAAATCGATGAATAAAAACATATTTCAATTTAGAATTAGAAGAGAACAATTCATAAAAATGCAATATTTCAATTAGAAAAACAAACCAGATCTGAGTTCTTCAATCTCCAAAGCTGAAATTACAATTAGAAATAACCTAAAATTTATTTTCCGGTCCCTCCCTAAATTGGGACTGGTCTTAAATACATGCCCAAACGGCCAAAAAACCCCGACAGAATTGCTCCTGGCGCAGCCCAGAACCCTAGTGTTCGACACATACCGACGGTGCTACTAGGCCGAGTAGAAATCCCACTCAGCCGAGTGCCAGATCCAAATAAAACAGAGAAGTTGGGGGTTCGGGCATCCTGGCACTCTGCGTCACTTGACTGAGTGGAATTCATCACTCGGTCGAGTGGACTTCCCACTCGGCCAAGTGAGTCTTCAGCTGTACTCCCCAGAATTCCAGAGAGTCTAGCGTGTTTTTCTTCAGAAAATTCTGACTCACTCGGGCGAGTGGATTTCTCAACTCGGCCGAGTGGGATTATCCACTCTGTCGAGTGGAATGTGGCTCAAAACGCTTTCGTATCAGTTGTACTCGGCCGAGTACGCTTCTTCACTCGGTCGAAAGGACTGCGTATTCGGCCGAGTGGCCTGTTTCTGGAAGCGACTCTTCTCCTCCTCGCCTCTTCGTCGATTCTATCGATCTTCTTCTTCTTTCGCTCATCATCCAGCGCTGTTAGCTCCTCGATATGGCCATGGGCGACACTCAGGTATGCGTGCAATTCCCTTAATCTCATTTATGCTCCGAATCGCTCCATAATTCCTGAAATTCGACAAAAACAAGAAATAGTGAAAAGTAACGCAATATCGTCGAATAATCGTGAAAAGCGTGATATTGGCAATCAAAATGGTATGCAAATATGCAGTAAAATTGTGTAAAATATGGACCGATCAGGGAGCTACCCGTGGCTCTCTACTCACCGACCCAGCCAGGTATCGGTCAAATTCACAAATAGAGTGCAATCTAGCATTTCGACCTCTACTACATTGGACTACCCACCCAAGTTATATGCTGGAACACGAGCCAGAATGATAAACTGCCATATACTGGAACACGAGCTAGTCATCCTGTGACCCTATTGGAACAAGAGCCAGACTAGTCACATATGACCGACGGGAGTAGCCAATCAAAAAGCACGAATTCACGATTTCAAGGTATTCCATTCCATCAAGGTGTTCCATTCCGTCAAGGTATTCTACTCCATCAAGAAATTCCATTAAATTAAATATGTTCAAAGCAGTTTATTATCAGCATGTTAGGCAGCATGATATAAAAACAACATTAGCAATTTCTTGATTTAACAATTAAATGTAACAATGTTTTAAAAAGCTGTAAAATGCACGCTTGCATGAAGTGACACGATTTTAGGTGTCCTGGCGATAGGAAATAGGCGTACCTAACTTATTTGCGTTATGAGTTTAAAACATCGAGTTAAAGGATTTAACTAATAAAAGTTACTACCTAAGACACTGTTTACATTATTTGTTGCAGGTATATATATAATTCATACGCAATATAGACTAACATATTATACTATATACTCATAAGCTAACATGATGATACTGGTAATATATATTCACATGTATACAAACAAATAAACTCATATGCATATAATATCTACCACTTATAAAAAATAGATTACTGAGTACAAGCTAACTTCATTATAATAATTAATAAACTAACTCATTTTAATAATTAATACAGTAACTCACTAACCTTTTAACTACCCATCTCACTCACCTGTCCTCTTCTCGCATTCCTTTCTTCTTGATGCAGAGGGGAACTTCAAGGGCTCGGATGTTGAGCAGTTCTGATCGGCGGCGGATCTAGGATTCTCAGGCGGGCAAGGCCGATGCACGAGGAGATCGGTCAGAGTACGTCCGATCCGATGGCGGCAGCGGGTCTCGGGGCAGATTCCGGCGCGCACGGACTTAAGGGCATGGGGCTGATCAGAGGGAGACAGAAGTGTTGCTCGGAAGCGACTGGCGACGTGTGTGCAGGGGTGTCGCCGTGTGGTAGAGGAATGAAAGGGGGCAAGATCACCAGCCGGCTGAGGCAGAAGATGTGGCCGCTCTGAAGGAAGTCGGAGGGAGGCGAGGTGAAGGAGGGGTGCCTGGGTTGCGACGAAGGCAACGATCTGAGTGGCGAGCAGCAGCTGGGCTGAGGGTCGAAAGGAGACGACGGCGGTGGCTGTTGGGTTTTGGGTTGGTGCGAAAGGAGGGAGGCGAGGTCGGTAGACTGGAGAGAGTCGTCGGTGAGGGAGGTCGGACCGTGTGGCGGGTCTGAGTGTTGCAAGGGACGAAGGGGAGGCTGAGATTGCCGACGAGTTCTTGTCGGCAGGGAAGGGGGATTCAAGACATGGGAGGGGATTTGGGGCCTGAGGTCTAAGTGGAGGCACATGCGGCGAGAGGAGGAAGGACGACGAGGCCTTCGGGGGTTGTGTGGGCTCTTAGCTAGGTCACCAGAGGAGGGGTTTGGAAGGCGGGTTGGAGGGGGAAAGAGAGAGTCGGGTCGGAGCTGGGTTGGCACGATGAGGCACTGGGAGTTGTGGATCGGAGGGCTGCATTTCGGGAGGTGTCGGAGTTTGGAGGGTGGATGGCGATGGGGTTCAAGGTTACTGACGGTGAGGTTAGTGGCTTGGGGTCTGCGGGAGAGTTGTTTAGCCGGTGAAGTTGGTAGTGCGAGGGTGTTTTGGAGACTGAGGGGCTGCGGGTTCGATGGCTGTCTGAGGTCGAGTAGTTTGGGGTTGTTTGTAGGAGACGGTGTTGAATGGATGAAGGCGGCTCGTGGCTTGGGGGTTGCGGGTTGTGGTCGGTGAAGCGGGGTGCACGTGCTGTGGAGGGGCCCAAGGGCGTAGGACGGCAGACGAGGGGTGTTGCTATCAATGTAGAGGGGAGGTGAGATGTTGGGTGGAGTCGTGGGCGAGCGGGCTTGGCGAGGTTCGAGGCAGGGTGTGGTGGTTGGAGATGGGGCTGGGCGATCGGGGTTATGGGAAGAAGTGAACGGAGAGGGTGCATGGGGGTGACGGCGTCGATGGTCGAAGGTTGCAGGCTACATGCGGCCTAGAGATGAGGAAGAATGGAAGGGTACCGGGCGAAGGGCTGAAGGCTGAGAGAGGAGGCGTTCTCCTTTGAATGGGTTTCTTTGTGGAAGCTTGGGTTTTAGGTTGGGGGCTTGATGATAGAAGGATGAGCTACTCCCCTGTGTTTTTGTAGAGAATGACAGGGGGAGAGAGATAATCGTGGGAGAGGGAGAGGGTGACGTGGGAAGAGAATTACGTGAACGTGAGAGGTTGTTGAGATAAGTACAGAAGGTCGTGGAAAGGGAGGATGCGTGTGATCATTTGATACGAGATTTTCCCTTCCAACTGAACATAATCTGTATTTAGAAAAATGGTTTTAATTAATTTATTTAAAATTTTTTAAGATAATCAGTTATGGTGTGAATAGTGGCAGATTTAGTTAGTATTAGAACTAATAGGATTTACACATTTGATATTTAGGTTAAGATCTGATTAAGGAAGATAATTTGGTTAGGATTAGATTGGGGGAATCATTCAAAATATGGTAATTCTTTCGGTTAAAATATCTGATATATACATTAGTATTTGGAAGGTCATTATTAAGATTTGGAGATCAATTGTCAAATTATCGTAACACGAGAGATTTGATTCGATGGTCATGGGGAGATAGGATAGAAGCAGTCATTAGGTTTTGTTAGATAATATATGATTAGAAAAAGATGCTTGTTAAAATAACATAAGATTAGGATAATTCTTTTAAACTTATTGGTTATGATAATAGATCTGTTTACGATTTGATTTAATGAATCGGTTAGACAATTGGATCAGGATCAGTTTGGATTTATATTTTGGTTTAAGATTTGATTAGTGAAGATCGATTTGGTGAAGATGTGGTTTGATTAATACGATTTCGCCTCTGCAACCAACGTCAATCACATGTTAAAGAAGATAATGACACGATCGTTAAATAGCGTGCTCTAGTTATAAAGGTAATAATAATAAATAAATAAATAAAATCATATCATAAAACCTCTAATAAATCACTATATTAATTAAATACGTACGATATACGTATAACTAAAAACAGGTCGTTACATCCAACCCACCTTATAAAAATTCCGTCCTCGGAATTTAATTAAAATAAGGAAGAGGTGAGATGACTACATGAAATTGAGTCTCAAGGTAGACAATGGCTGGGATGATTTCAAATGATTAACGAGGGCCAAAAATATAATGACATAGTTGTTTAGATGGGAATCACGTGAAGCGATAACAAGAAAAATCAAAAGGTGAAGACGACGAGGAAGATGTGTCAGTGAATCAACCATGCTGGATGTTATGGTCGTCGACATAAGAGTATAATGTCGAATGTAGTTTCAAGATCGAGGGTGAGCTTATTTGGTCAATTAATGATTAAAACTCTAAGACTAGGATTTTCTAAGGAATAAGGCCGGGATAGAGTTCAAAAAAGGGTGTTCTTGAGAATCAAAATTGTAATCTTATCTATGTTGGTTTTAAGAGTATTTTGCACGCAGGACCTGCATAGGCCACCACTAAAATCTGTCACGTCCTGCTTCTCATTATACTTGGGAGCGAGGATGTGAGTGGGTCCACATGTGCTTAAAACAAGAAGGATGTACTTTTTCTTTTCTTCCTCCTTGGTTTAAGCACAATAAGCGTCTGTGAGGAACCTTGCAGATTCTTGCATGAAAACTCAAACAACACAAATATTTATTTTATTACAATTTCAAGTCTCAGAATTGATACAACAATGAAGGAAAGGAAAGAGGGTCTAGAGCCCATACAATTAATAAAAGAAAGATAAGTACAATGATGCTGCGAAGGTACTATGCGCCTCAAGGGGAATCTCAGCGGCAAGGCACTCCTGATCAGCCTGCTCAGTCTCTAAGCATACTCCTCTGCAAATCTGTCTAGAACCTGACGTATGTTTCACAAGAAAGTAAGGAAATATACGTTGCTCGGCAAGGTTTAAAATATTAAGAAGTTGACCATCTGCAAGGTTCAAAATCATTAACAAGGCAAGGTGAGTGACATAATATGATTTCAATAATTAAATCATGGCAGCATAAGAATGTAAGGCATAGCAGATGTGGTGTACAGATGTAGTAAGCATAGCAATTGTAGTGTGCAAAGTAATAAGCATGGCAAGTGTAGTGCGTAAAGCAGTGGCATGGCAAGTGTAGTGTGTAAGGCATTGGCATGGCAAGTGTAGTGTTCAAGTAGTAAGCATGGAAAATGTAATGTGTAAAGCGGTAAGCACGACAAGTGTAATGTGTAAAGTAATAAGCATGTCAAACATAGGAGAAGCTAGCAGGTTACGCAATTCTCAATAGTAACAAAAGGAGTAAAAGAGTGTGTCAATCAATCTTTTATCTAGTGACAAGCCCAATGTCCGAGGGGAAGTACTATAATTGCACCCAAGCCAACTGGAGCTACCCGTGGCTCTTTACTCACTAACCCGGCCAGGTGTTGGTTAAATTCACCAATAGAGTGCAATCTAGCATTCTGACCTCTTCTACATTGGACTGCCCCACCCAAGTGTTATGCTGGAACACGAGCCATAATGCTAAACCTCCATATACTGGAACACGAGCCAGACTAGTCATCATGTGACCAAACTCGAACACGAGCGAGACTAGTCACATATGACCGACGGGAGTAGCCAATCAAAAAGCATGAATTCACGATTTCAAGGTATTCCATTCCATCAAGGTGTTCCATTCCGTCAAGGTATTCTACTCCATCAAGATATTCCATTCAATCAAATATGTTCAAAGCAGTTTATTATCAGCATGTTAGGCAGCATGATATAAAAACAACATTAGCGATTTCTTGGTTTAACAATTAAATGTAACAATGTTTTAAAAAGCTGTAAAATGCACACTGGCCTAAAGTGACGCGAATTTGGGTGTCCAGACGATAGCAAAGAGGCTTACATAACTTATCTGCGTTATGGGTTTAAAACATCAAGTTAAAGGATTTAACTAATAAAAGTTACTACCTAAGACACTGTTTACATTATGTGTTTACTATTTACTAACTACAGGTGTGTGTGTGTATATATAATTCATATACAATGGGGATCTGAGTGGTAAGTGGCCGCTGGGTTGAGGGTCGAAAGGAGACGGCGGCAATGGTTGTTGGGTTTCGGGTTGGTGTCGAAAGGAGGAAGGCGAGGTCGGCAGACTGGAGGGAGTCGCTGGTGAGGGGGATCATATTGTATGGCGGGATTGAGTATTACGAGGGACGGCAGGGAGGCTGAGGTTGCCGACGAGTTCTTGTCGCCATGTGGAAGAGGGGGAACAGTGGAGGGGGATTCTAGATAGGGGAGGGGATTCAGGGCCTGAGATTAAGGTGGAGGCACGTACGATGAGAGGAGGAAGGATGACGTAGCCTTCGGGGGTTGTGTGGGCTCTTAGGTTACCGGAGGAGGGGGTTGGAAGGCGAGTTGAAGGGGAAAGAGATGGTCGGGTTAGAGCCGGGTTGGCAAGGTGAGGCACTGGGAGTTGTGGATCGGCGGGCTTAGTTTCAGGAGGTGCCAGAGTTTGGAGGGTGGATGGCGATGGGGTTCGGGGTTGCTGACGTTGCGGTTGGTGGCTTGGGGTCTACGCGAGAGTAGTTTGGCTGGTGAAGTTGGTAGTACAAGGGTGTTTTGGAGACTGAGGGGGATGCAGGTTCGACAGCTGCCATAGGTCGAGGAGGTTGGGGTTGTTTGCAGGAGGCGGTGTCGAATGACGGAAGGGGGCTTGGGGCTTGGGGGTTGAAGGTTGTGGTCGGTGAAGCGGGGTGGGCGTGCTATAAAGGCGACAGCACGGGCGTAGGCTGGCAGACGAGGGGAGTTACTGTCGATGTAGAGGGGAGGTGAGGGGCCGAGTGGAGTCGTGGGCGAGCAGGCTTGGCAAGGTGCGAGGTAGGGTGTGGTGGTTAGAGATGGGGCTGGGCAATCGGGAATGTGGGAAGAAATGAACCGAGAGGGCACATGGGGTGGCAGTGTCGGTGGTCAAAGGTTGCAGGCGGCATGCAGCCTGGAGATGAGGAAAAATGGTAGGGTGCTGGGCGGAGGGCTGAAGGCAGAGAGAGGAGGAGTTCTCCTTTTCATGGGTTTCTTTGTGGAAGCCTAGGTTTTGGGCTGGGGGCTTGATGATAGAATGCGTAGTTATTCCCCTGGGTTTTTGTAGAGAATGATAGGTGGAGAGAAAGATAATCGTGGGAGAGGGTGAGGGTGACATGGGGAGAGAATTACATGAACGTGAGAGGTTGTTGAGATAATTACAGGAGATCGTGTAAAGGGAGGATGCATGTGATCATTTGATACGAGATTTTTCCTTCCAACTTAACAAAATCTGTATTTAGAAAAATGGTTTTAATTAAGTTATTTAAAATTTGTTAAAATAATCAGTTATGGTGTAGATAGTAGCAGATTTAGTTAGTATTAGAACTAATAAGATTTACCCTTTTGATATTTAGGTTAAGATCTGATTAAGGAAGATTATTTGGTTATGATTAGATTGGGGGAATCATTCAAAATATGGTAATTCTTTCGGTTAAAATATCTGATATATACATTAGTATTTGGAAGGTCATTATTAAGATTTGGAGATCAATTGTCAAATTACCGTAACACGAGAGATTTGATTCGATGGTCATGGGGAGATAGGATAGAAGCAGTCATTAGGTTTTGTTAGATAATATATGATTAGAAAAAGATGCTTGTTAAAATAACATAAGATTAGGATAATTCTTTTAAACTTATTGGTTATGATAATAGATCTGTTTACGATTTGATTTAATGAATCGGTTAGACAATTGGATCAGGATCAGTTTGGATTTATATTTTGGTTTAAGATTTGATTAGTGAAGATCGATTTGGTGAAGATGTGGTTTGATTAATACGAGTTCGCCCCTGCAACCAACGTCAATCGCAAGTTAAAGAAGATAATGACACGATCGTTAAATCGCGTGCTCTAGTTATGAAGGTAATAATAATAATAATAATAAATAAAATATTATCATAAAACCTCTAATAAATCACTATATTAATTAAATACGTACGATATACGTATAACTAAAAACAGGTCGCTACAGAGTGCATCCTTGATATCTCCAAAGTCTCTTGATGGCCCCAGTAGTAATGATTAATCTGATTGTCGGCTGCACCAGGATTTTCATCCATCCACAGCTTCAAGCACTTGTAAATAATATACAGATGTTTTAGTAATCATTTTGGTATCTCATATCACGTATTAAACTTTATGGAAATTAATATACTCTTTAACAGGATTCGTACCTGAGGTTGAGGCATCACCATGCACCTTTTTCTCTGTAAGGTAGGCCTTGCAGTTCCTCTTCCAGTGTCCATGATTGTGGCAATGGAAACACTCAGACTCCGACGACGCCCCTTACTTGTTCTTCCCCTTCTTCCTTTTGACCGGTTGAGGGATCTGCCTCATCTTACCCTTGCCCTTAGGCTGGTGAGAAGAAGCAGAGCCGATAACCAACACTGGTGGGTTCTTCTCGATTCTCTCCTCAAACTGCCGGAGCATGTTCAGGAGACCTGGAAGTTCCACCTCAGTGTTGTTCATTATAAATCTTGTAATGAACTAATTGAAGGCATGGGACAAATAATTTATGATTATGTCCATGCTCATCACATTTTCAAGGACAAATCCTAGCTGGGATGTGTCCTCAATATACTCGATCATCTTTATCGTATGATCCTAGACGGGGCTCGTCGTCATCTTTGTTTCCCAAAGGTTGCAGGTGGTCTCGAATCTGGCAGCTCTAGAATGCTTACCATACAATTCTTCGGCATTGAAAAGCATGCTCTGAACATCCATATGGTCATACTTTCTCTGCAGATCATTGTTCATTGATGCCAGAGTAAGGCTGGCCTTCTCTGCATCCCTTGCCACAGCTTATACGACTCCTTCTGTTCGTTGGTGGCCTTGTCGTCAGGTTTTTCCGGAGCAGTTTCCGTCAGTACATAACCGATTCCAGTTAATGAGAGAACTAGCTTGCTGTTCATCAACCGGTCCTTGTAATTCATCCCGTTCAGCCCATTCTTCTCGATGATAAACTTAAGTCGTGACTCCATAATGCATCTTAATAGAAGTTTGAATTAGCATATGTTCTTTTATAGTTTAAGAGGGTTTTATTAAACTATATTTCCCACTATTTTAATGAGCATTAAGCCATAATAATGAACAATTTATTATATATAAAATTTATGGGAGATGGATCCAACCACCCTGAGCTGCACAACCTTGAGGAGACTCAACAAATTGATCGGCTCTGTATTTGGTAGATGAACTCTTTCATTGATCACATCATATATGATTCCCCATAGGTTTTTCCCTAGTCACTTATGATCTTGAGGAGACTCAACAAACCATAATGACTAGTCTAGTCGAACCCTTATTTTCATGTCTAAACTTAACTTACTCCAACACTCGAGAAGACCCGACGCGACGATTTGGGTCAAGACCAAACTACAACATATGTGTAACGGGGTCGGTTTCTAAAAGAGACCATGTCATTGCTCGAGGAGACTCAATAACCATGACAGTCGTCTTTTAGTCCCCTAATCCAAAAATAAGGCGGGCTTCAATTAATCTTGTAGAATATTTTTAACGTATTAGACAAGATATAGTCGACGGTGTCACATAATCATAATTCGCATCCTTGCGGTCCAGCGGAACACTTTCAGGGATTTGGCTAGTCCAGGATCACTATCCCTAGTCGAGCTAGGGTGATCTACAACACTAGTCAAAAAACACTAGACCAGATCAGGTCCATTGAAGGAAACTCACCATTCATATGTGTGTCATCGACTAGAAATGGCCTCATTAAAACTAGTTAATCATATCAACTAATTGAATCCTAAAATTTGAAATTATTAGGATTGGTTAATAACTTTTATTAGAGTCCTTATCAACTATAAGGATTTATTGGTTTCAACGTGATATCCTAATCATGTGTTAGGATTTTAATAAATTCAAATTACAACAATTTATAATATAGCCTTTTTTTAAAATTATTATCAAAACAATTAAAATAATAATTGTTGGAAAAGGGCTACCTTAATCAGGAATTAGGAATTTAATTGTTGTAACAATTTATTTAACATAGCATGTCAATTTAAAATTCATCTCAAAAGTTTTAGAAGAATTTTAATGGCTATCCTAAGAGGCTTTCTTGAATTTTCACATAATATGAAAGAAAGTAAAATTACAATTGAAACATGTCAACTAAATTTAATCTCATGAAATTAGTATGCAGAATAGCAACTTAAAATATCGCATAAAATTAAGTTACTATTTTTTTTAATAATTATCTCATAATTATTTACATGAACAACAAATTAAAATTTATCATAAATGATAGCATGCTCCTTTAAAAATTTATCACAAAAATAATTTTAAAGAATCTAAAATTTTATCTTATAAAATTAAGTGGTTCCAGTTTCAACAATTATTTTATAATTTTAAAACTAGAAATTATCATGTTCTTAGTAAACATATATTCATTTATATCCTGTGCAATTTTTAGATCAAAATAGACATAGGCTCTGATACCAATGTTGGGGTTTTAGGGGCCCTTAGGGCATAAATCTAAGCACGTCTTACGTCGGACGGATGATAGAAACAAAAATATAGCAGTGAAAAAATAAATTATTCAACACTTTAATAAAAAAGCCTCAAGGATATCATGATCCTAGCCCGAAAATCTATTATCTTGGGGTGGGTCTGACCAGCCCCAAAGATAAATCAAAAACTATCTGCAACAATATAAATATGAAAGCATAAAAAACATACCCGGAACTTTGCTTTCGCAGAAATCAAAGTGTCGTTTTCAACAACACCTTGTCACGCCCCGCTCTCCGAAATACGGAAGATACGTGGTGAACTAGGTTGTCGTAGCATTCAGACACTGGGATTCGAACTCCTAACGTCCAAATACTACAAGGCTTTAGTTGTCGTAAGAGTAATATAATTGTATATAAGCAGGCCACTACGATACATTGGAAAAGCACAAGAGTAAGAAAATAATGCTCCAACAAATTTAAAACTGTAAATGCAAAAAAAATAAATTGTAGTGAACATCATTTATATAAGGTACAACATATGTCCTGTACAAGTACCAAAAGGTACCAAAAGTACATCAAAAAGAAAGAAAATACAAAAGGGGAACCCGCCCTAAAGAAAACCCAAAAGGTGTCCACACCCGTATAACGCACTCCCTAGTCTAACCCAGGGAAGTCGAGGTGGACAAAACCTCTGTCTGAAGTCTCTGGCTGTACCTTAGATGAGGAAGAATTAGGAGTCTGCACACCTCTTGACTCTGATGTCACAACCTCATGACCAGAAAGCGTAAATGGGACACATCAACGTGTGCCCCAGTAGAATTCCTAACTAAGCTAGGCAGGACCCATTTTAAAACCGGGCTACCTATCTAGAGGGTGGTCTACAGAAGTAAGGGGGTCCACAAAACAAGCATACATAAACATTTCACAACATGCTGAGCGGAAAGTAAATTAAATTACATGTTAACATATGATAGCAACAATTATAAGTTGGTGACAAAACATTAAAATTATTAGTTTGAATGTTTGGGAACCCGTATAAATAGTAAGACGCTTAAGGAGCTGGACTTTACCTAGGGTGTGTGAAAGGTGGTACCCCAAACAGTGACAGGAGCACTGTAGGGCCTCTTGTAACTCCCCCTTTCGGGAGTGAGACAATTCCTCAGTTTTTTGGCCCGTAATGGAGGAAACCACTAAATACCTCATGGTGCATAACTAGTACACTCATAGGCCCCCTAACTCTACCCACTCCCCCTACCGGCTGATGGGAGTGCGAGTGAGACTACAAATAAAATCCACTCCTTAACGCGTTTTACATGTTTCCCCCCAACGCCCGCATCTAGAGCTTCACCCATTTTTAGAATGGAATAGAACTCTAGATTCTTTTCCTCATCTCACTCTGTTTTCATGTATTCTGTTAGCATGTGATTCACAAAACTTTCATTCTTGGATATCATTTTCATAACCATCATTATTATTACTACTTCATAGATTCATGATGCTTGGTTGACTCAGTACCACCTATCAGGTTATCATTTACTTCACTTCTCAATTTCAGATCCATATATAAAAGAATTCATATGTAAAACATGCTTGCAACAGGAATAAAACAAGTGATTCTACTTGCAAATTCGAACATGATTCATAGTTTGGTAATTAAGCACTTGTTTGATTTAACACAGTAAATTTTTGGAAGAGTACAGATCATATTATCTACATGTAACCAACCAAGCTACAAAACATTCATACAGCCATTCAACCAAAGAAATAAAACTGAGAAAATTAGACTGAGAAAACCACACAGCCGTATGGTGGAATCCATATGCATGTATGGATTTAATAAAGGGGGCTAGAAAATTACACGGCCGTATGGTGAATTTCATGCGGCCACGTGGATTTCAGGTTTGTACGTTCGTATGAGCTGATGGCCACATGGCCGTATGGAAAATTTCATACGGCTGTGTGGATTAAATGAATACTGTCGTATGGAATAAAAACTCAACTTTCGCATACTAAAAACTTACACGACCGTATGGAAAATTTCATACGGCCGTGTGAGAGTAGAACTCAAATATATTTAGTTACAACGACTAAACCGCACAACTCCTTATCGCTCAACATAACGACCACACGATTGTACAGGGTAGTTCATACGGCCATATAACTCATGAATCGACAGCGACTAACTAAAACACTAAACTAAAACACGATTTAACTAAATCCTAACTAGCTTGGTTAGGATTCTACCTCAGTAGTCCGCCTATAGATTCTGGGGCCCTTCTTAATCCTTGTAGACCTTTTGATGCTAGCTCCCTCTTCTTCTCCTCCAAGAATTCGAATAGGGTTAGAGTTTCAGGCTTAAGGTTTTGGTTTGGGTTGAAGGAATCATCATCGAAGGACAAGTTGGTATGTGAGCTTGGTACGTGAACTGGCAAGAGAGAAATATTCTTCTCTTCCTTTTTCTCTTTTCTCTTTTCTCTTTTTTTCCCTTTTTAATCCCCATGAAACCCACCTCCTACTTACCCAAATTCAGTTGAGTTTGCCACCTAATCAAATTTATGTGGGGGTTAATGAGGTGATGCCACCTCCTAAGCAGGAGGTGGATGATGTTGGGTTTTTGGGATTTTAATTAAAAAATTTTTAAACAGAAATACATAAATGTATTCCCAGTATAACTCATCATATCAGTATATACATTATTTATTTTCCAATTAATGATTAAAAAGTGAGTTATGAAATTCCTTAAAAGTAATTTTAAGATCATAAAAGTTAAAGAAAATACACTAGGCCTCCAAAAACTCATATGTGTATTTATACATCCAGAAAATTGTATTAATACATGTATATAAAATTTTCGACCATTGCATCCTATCTCCCTCAAAACAAATTCTGTCCTCGGAATTTCAAAATAAAAAGGGAATGATTCATTCTATACATCATATTATCTTACATAGTCTTAAAACAAAATCACAACATCATACAAATAGGTGAGGGTATTTCCCTTTCATCTCATCTTCGAGTTCCCAGTTAGACACTCCTTGTGACTCTCGGTGCCACATAACCCTCACAAGATTGACGGACTTCTTCCTCAGCATCTTATGTCTTCGGTCTAGAATAGCTACTGGTTATTGATCATAAGTCATGTCAGGTCGTACTTCGATCTCCAAGAAGTCGACAACATGACTGGGATCTCCAATACATCTCCTGAGTTGTTATATAAGAAACACATTGAGCACTCCTTCAAGAGATGTTGGCAATGCAAGCCTGTAAGCCACCTCGCCAACCCGAGCTAAAACTTCAAATGGTCTGATGTACCTGGACTCAACTTTCCTCGTCTACCAAAACAGATCAGCACTTGAGTAGGCGATATTTTCAAAAACACTTGTTTCACCAGGCTGAAACTCTAGGCGTCATCTCTTCGCATACAGCCAATGCTTGTAGCGGTCTTGGGCTACACGAAGATTATCTCTGATGACTCTCACCACATCTACTGTTTCAGCAATCATGTCTGGGTCCAATACTTCACGATCTCCAGCATCATCCCAACTAAGAGGAGATTGACACTTCCTCCCATATAATGCTGCAAATGGCACCTTGCTTATGCTTGCCTGAAAACTGTTGTTGTAGGCAAACTCTACCAGATGTAGATGTTCATCCCAAGAGCCCTTAAAATCTAGCATGCATGCCCTCAACATGTCTTCTATGATCTGAATTGTCCTCTCCGACCGACCGTCTGTCTGTGGATGGTATGCACTGCTGAAACTCAATTGAGTTCCCAAGCTAGCCTGCAGACTTCTACAAAAATGTGACGTAAATCTGGTGTCACGGTCAGAAACTATGCATATATGTACTCCGTAAAGCCTCACGATTTCCTCCATGTATCTCTTGGCAAGGTGGTTGGTCGACTGGCCAACATGAAAGGGTATAAAATGAGCTGATTTGGTCAATCAATCGACAATTACTCAAATAGCACCATATCCTCGAGGAGTAAGAGGTAACCCAGTCACAATGTCCATCGTCACATGCTGACACTTTCACTCTGGTATTGAAAGTGGTAGCAAGCCTGCCGTTCTCTGGTGCTATGCTTTAACTTACTGACAAGTCAAACATGAAGCTACATTCCTGGATACACTCCTCTTTATACCATACCACCAAAAATGTTGTCTCAGATCATGATACAGCTTGGTGCCTCCGGGATGTATAGAATAAGGGGAGCTATAAGCTTCTCTCAATAATTCATCCCGTATCTCTCCTGATGGCACACAAATTCTGTTCTCAAAACGCAGAGACCCATCTTCATGAATACTGAAATCATTGCAAAGTCCAGCCTCTGTCTGCTCTCGAATCTTCTTCAACTTCTCATCTCTAAATTGAGCCGACTTAATCCTTTCGATCAAATCAGATTGGACCTGCAGATTCTTCATCGTCACTGAAGTACCAGATAATTTAACTTCAATTTCCATCTGTCGAATATCACCCCGAAGCTCCCTCTGTGTCGTCAACATCATCACTGTCGGCGTGCGACTAGAGCATCAGGTACGATGTTAACTTTCCCAGGATGATACTAGAAGTCCATATTATAATCAGCCATCAACTCGAGCCATCTACACTGCCTCATATTCAATTCTTTCTGCGTGAATACATACTTCAAACTCTTATGATCTGTGTCTATCTTCACACGCTCACCCAGAAGAAAATGTCTACAGAACTTCAACACAAATATTACTGCAGCTAACTCCAAATCATGTGTAGGATAGTTCCTTTCATGAGTCTTCAACAATCTAGAAGCATAGGCTACCACCATATCATGCTGATGGAGAACACATCCCAATCCTCTGCCTGATGCATCACAGAAAATCTCAAATCCATCTGAACGGTCTGGAATCGTCAGGACAGGTGCAGTGATCAATCTTTGCTTCAGTTCATCAAATGCTTGCTGACTTTCTTCTGACCAATTGTAAAAAACAGTCATCTTGGTTAGATGAGTCATTGGAGCATCCATCTTAGAAAAATCCTTGATGAACTTTCTATAGTAACCAGTTAATCCCAAGAAACTACTGATCTCTATAACTATCTTAGAAACTGGACAGTTCTTTACTGCAATAACCTTCCCTGGATAGACTACTATTCCATCTCCAGATATGATATGTCCCAGAAATGCAACCTTGGTCAGACAAAATTGACACTTGCTATAATTAGTATACAACTGGTGATGTCTCAGAGTCTCCAAGACTATCTTCAAGTGCTTAGCATGATCTTCCTCTATTCTTGAATACACCAAGATATCATCAATGAAGACTACCACAAACTTATCCAAGTATTCATAGAAGACCTGGTTCATCAGTCTCATAAACGTGGCTGGTGCATTTGTAACGCTGAAAGGCATTACTAAGAACTCGTAATGACCATATTGAGTTCGAAATGCAGTCTTCGGAACATCTGATCCCCTGACCTTCACTGGTAATATCCACTTCTCAAATCCAGTTTCGAATATACTCGTGATCCACCAAGCTGATCAAAGATGTCATCAATCCTAGGAAGAGGCTATTTGTTTTCACTGTAACCTTTTTCAATTTCTGGTAATCAATGCACATCATTCAAGAACCATCCTTGTTATTCACCAGAAGTACTGGTGCACCCCATGGTGATACACTAGGTTGAATCAGGCCACGCTCTGACAAATCCTTTAACTGACTACGAAGCTCAACTAATTTTGGAGGAGCCATACGAAACAGAGCCTTCACAATCGGTTGAGTGACGGGAATCAGATCAATGGTAAACTCCAAAGATCTATTTGGGGGAAGTCCATAGATTTCATCTGGAAAGATGTCAGGAAAATCTCGGACTACCCTCGGCAACACTAGTTCAGTCTCCATTGCCATAAACACCTCTTCCACTGGGTTAGCCTTAAACTTCAATGGTTCAAGGGAACTGCTACCACTGAGGAACTCAAACTCTGGATGATCGGGAATCTGAAACACAATCTTCCTAGTCTACAATCCATAATGGTATAGAACATGCCTAGTCAATCCATTCCAAATACTGCTTCAAAATGAGGCATTTCCATTACTAGGAAATCTACATACAACTTTCTTCCACAAATCTCTACATGACACTGTCGGTATCCTGAAGAACTGCATAACACCCCCACTTCTAGTGTGAATATTCCAATTGGAGACAAAGGAATCTACCACTAAGGAATTTCCAGTCATAAATTGTTGCGACAGGAAGCAATGAGATTCTTCTGAATCAGATAGTGACAAGGCAAGGAAAGAAGAAACTCTAATAATGCCAATAAGGAAAACATAAAACAAACATAAGGGTCTAACCATCCTATAAATGTCAAAATAAGCATATCATACTCTAATAGAAATGAAAAAGCATTCAGCACTCAAAGAAATGTGAAGAGGTACCAGTGATGACTCGTCTGGTATCCTCTGCCTCCATAGCCATCATGGTGAAGGCCTGACGCCACGACGTCGCCTTCTTGGTGATCTACTGCTATTGGGGAGGTCTGGGTGGTCCTCTTGGAGTCATGGTACCAGGAGCTAGTGGCGCTGGCAAGGGAAGTCTCTGTAGAGCCGGCGGAAGGGTCCTCTCACTACTACAAAAAGGACCTTTAATAGCACATCTTTAATAGCGCTTACCAATTATAAGCGCTGTTAATTAGAGGCACATATAATAGACAGCGCTTCTTTTTGCAAGCGCTGTTAAATGTCGGAGAATAGACAACGCTTCTTTCTACAAGCGCTGTTGAAGGTCGGATAATAGACAGCGCTTCTTTATGCAACGCAGTTAATTAGAGGGACACATAATAGACAGCGCTTCTTTTTGCAAGCGCTAGTAAAGATCAGGTAATAGACATCGCTTCTTTCTGCAAGCGCTATTGTAGGTTTTACAATAGCCAGCGTTTGTCTATTTGCAAGCGCTATTATAGGTTTTACAATAGACAGCGTTTGTCTATTTGCAAGCGCTGTTATAGATCACGCAAGGGCGGGCTTCCCAAATATTTCCCCCCGTCATTTTCGTTGGCCCCCTTATCCCCAGACCCTCGCTCTCTGCTTCTCTCATCGTAGATCAAGCATTCTTTCAAAAACCCCTATAATTCAATTCTACTCCATCACCCTCAATCATTCTTTCAAAAAAAATTCTGTTCTCTCTTTTCGATTCATTTATCTTCTATTTCAATGGAGAACACCAAAGAGAACGCCGCCATCGGTAAGACCGCCAGCGAAAACCCTTATCCTAGCACGAACCCTAACCCTAACGTTACCTCAGAACCCGAATCCGTACCGGAGGTCGCGAACCCGGACACCAGCGCGAATCCGCCGTCGGGAACGCCGTTCACGAGCCTTGGCCAGGTCGACGCCGATGGCTGCCGTCCTCAGCGATCAAGGTACTCCCCAAAAAACCTAATTTGCATTAAAATTTTGACCGCTTTTAGTTGTTTTGTTTGATTTCATTTTAGCTGAATTGGGTCGATTTTTAATCTGATTAATAATTTTCCTATGAGCTGATTATGTTCATTTTCAAATGATTTAGATCAACTTAATTCTATAATTCAAATTTGTCGGATCGATCAAATTGTAGAATTCTGTAATCTAAAAAGTAAAAAAAATACAAATTTGCAGGATTAGCAATTGTGATCAGGGGGTCAGCGGCACCGGCCAATCGTAAGTCCCTTTGCTCTTCAGTGGTTGGCTTTTTTGCTTAGCTAATATCTCTTCAGAAAATGTAGAGAAACAATAATCAACGATTTATGGATTAAGCAAATTACAATCTAATTATGAATGTCCTTCACTAATTTTAGAATTTGGATGCTTTGAAGAAGATTGTAGATGATCTTGGTGGGTGAAAGTACTGTGTTATGTTTAATTTTGCAAAACTACCTCATACTTTCGCTGTGTAGAAAACTAAATACAGACACCCTGATTGAAACATGAATATGTTAGGCACCATAACATTGTGAATGTGCACGAGCACACACGAAGAGTCTCTTTGCCCATTGAGAGCATCAGAATATTCATATCATAACTTCAAAGGTTGTAATAACTAAAATTTAAAATTCTATTTTATTTCATATAATGGTGTAAAAAATTTCATTTCACAATCAAAATTAAGCTCCAAAATATTAGCCAATGATCAATTCGGTTAATACAAGAGAAAATAGTGTGTTAATAGAAATGATCTATATGAAACACTCTTCGAAGAGAATCTGTGTACCTAATAATTGTTTTGAGCTAAGGCAGTCGATACATAAATTTCGAGGCTTTTGATGTGTATTCCACCCAAGATTTCCGATACAACCGATATTATAATTTGTCGGCGGATACCGTGACCAAAATTGAGACTTCGAACGTTGGTTTTGAGAGAGTTTGTTTTGGGTTTATTTAGGTTTTGGATTTGGAAGATCTGCGCATCTTGCATCATGATTCCCAAATAGAAGTTCATGTCAAAGTTTGCCATACCATGTTGCGATAGCTTGACATCATGATTCCCAAATCGATTGTGAACTTCATATCTTCGTCATTGTTTATATCCGGCATCAATCATACATATTTCAAGACACAAGACCTAATTGTGTAGATGCATTTTTAACTCATACAAATGTATGCTGTCGGTTGTTACTTACATGCAATAGAACCAGATAGTGAAACTAATTGTGAACCATCTGCTTTTGTGAAATGGGAAAGAACTTCATGTTATACATGTTTAGATGAACAGATATTTATACAAATTGAAGTAACAAACACGGATGGACACTGATTTCTTTGTTTTTTAACAAACCAATTTTTGGTTGGGTGAAGTGTTCTGATAGTTATGAACTTCTATGTGTTGTTTTGTTTTCTTTCTTGCTTTTTTAGTTGTAACGGTCGGTTTCCGATCGTACTTTCCTTGTGCACGTGCTCTTGATTGTCCACGTGCTTATTTTTGACTTTATTTGATTTTGAACATTATTGTGTGATATATCGACGTGATCGTCTCTGGAAGTATTAGATTGTGGAATAACTTTGTAACGACATATCTCGAGTCGTTCTTCAGCGATACTATCTTAATTGACGCGACGTCGCGACTTTCTGTTTTGACGCGAGACGTTTCGAATTTTAGTTTCGTCTCTCGATGTCGAAATTTAGATCCGTCTTCTCCGTTGTCCTTCTTTAGTTGTCCCGAGCACCCCATAATTATTTATAATTTTTGGACTTAATTTGACCTATTTTCCATTTTTTTGAAAGTTTTAAATAATTTTAAAACCTATTTTTATAAGAGTTTTAATTACAATAAAATTCCTATATTATAATAACGTATTAAAGAATTTTTAGGCAAAATTTTAGAATTTTTGGCCCCACCCATTTTGCGTGAGAGAGAGGAGAGTAATTTTAAACTAAATTAATTATTTTAAATTATTTTAATTACTTTTTTCCGAACCCTAACCCTAACCCTAGCTCTAACCTATTTATATTAGCCCTAGGCTAAGTATTTTTCGACATTGCACAAAACCCTAGCCGCCGTTTCCTCTCCCAAAGCTTCGTCGCAACGTTGCGACGATCGCCCAGTGCACGACCGGAGCTCACCCCCGCAAATCCTACCGCACGACCGGAGCAGCCCCCCGCATCGCCGCTTGCACAGCCCGCTGCATCGCACCCGCTGTCGCCCCGCTCCGACCGAGGCTGTCTCTCGGTCTGACCGAGAGACTTTCCCCGCCAGCCGCCCACTCTGCACCGCTCCGCATCGCCAAGCACCGACCGACCCGCCCCGTCGGTCTGACCGAAGCCCGCTCCGCACCCGAAGGCCTCTCCGCACCCCGCTCCGTTGCCAGCCTCGTCCAAGCGCCCGACCGACGGGATCTGTCGGTCTGACCGACGATTTCCCTCGCACCGACGCTGTGCCCGACCCCCCCCCCCCCCCCCCCCCCGCAGCGCAGCTCGCACGACCGAGAGCCCCTCTCGGTCTGACCGAGAGGAACCACCGCACCGACCAAGCCCGACCGACAGAATTTCGTCGCAAGTTGGTTTCTCCCACACCAACTTCTGTGGTGGGCCCCCCAAGTGCTCCTGAGGTGTTGTGGGCCCCCTTGGACCCCTAGCACTGCTGTGAGCCCCACTTAGACGTGCTACTTCGTGGATTTGCCGTCTACGACGTTGCGACACATCGTAGGCCTTCGTCGCAAGTTCGAACTATTGGGGAATCGTACGAGGACCAGATCTGAAGCTGAGGAGTTCTCTGATCAGACCCGACATCCAATCTACAGCAAACTCCGGTTCAGGTTGGTTCCCCGAAACTCGTAGAAACCCCCACAATAGCTGACTGAACCCTAAACTAAAAACCGTCAACTTGAACTAAATTTACTTTCCAGCTCCTATAAAACGTTGTACAAACTTAGAAAATCGACGAATGGACTTTGTTGACTGTGCACATAGGATAGATCGTCGATTAGGCTGAAACATCAAAAAGTGACTTTTGACGAATAGGATAGTCCCGAAAACCTAGAAACGAAACCGAATAGGAATTTCTGAAATCGCGACCTGACACCGTCGTCGTGACTGTTTCAGACGGACTACCGCGGACGCGACGACTGGACGAGACGCCCCGGACGGACGACCCCCTCGCCACCACAGGCAAGTGTATCCACTTGCACTTTTGGCTGTGCTTAGGCCTTAGTTGGTTAGAATTGTTAACTGTGAACAAATAGAACCGGACGTGAAATGATAGCGTCCGGGACGACTCCTGATGGCTCAGACTTGACGACGAAGTCTGAGCCTGACAACAACAACTTTTGATGCTGTAGGGCTATCATGTGTGTGCGTGTGTGTGGACACCCTAGAATAACCCTTCCTGTCGTGTCACGTCACGTCCCGTCTTGCACAGCCCGCTGGGCAATAGGGCACTCGCCGAGTGATCCCTTGTACTGATTCACAGCCTGCGGGCAATAGGGCACTCTCCAAGCTAGAGAGAGTGATCCCTTGTACGGATACACAGCCCGAGGGCAATAGGGCACTCTCCAAGCTAGAGAGAGTGATCCCTTGTACTGATTCTCAGCCTGCGGGCAATAGGGCACTCGCCAAGCTAGAGCGAGTGATCCCTTGTACTGGTGTCATGTCTTGTCTTGTCTTGGGGTTTGGGGTTGGGTTGAGCGTGCGCACGGCAAGAGGGTCTGATCCCCCTCGAACCGTAAGGCGTGAACCCTTTCGTGTCTCACTTATCTTGTCCTGCCTTGTTTCCGTTACGTCGCGTCTTGTCTTGACACCTGTAGGCTAGCCCCGTAGTTGGTAGCACACGCTACAACTACTACTTGTTGCGTTTTACTTTCTTGCTGCGTTACTTCTGTTTGTTACTCAGTTATAACCCCAGCATGCTAATCAACCAGTAAAATGTTGTCTAAAAGTTGATACACTTGTAGTTTGGTCTAACCCTTTTTGTAGACCTGACCTGACGTACAGTTCCTTCTTTTGGTGATGTACGTCAGGTGTTGAGCCAGAGTACGTCGACGAGGCGGACTTGCCAGCTGACGGAGAGCAGGAGGACGTTGATCCGGAGTACGACCCAGAGGAGGACCAGAGTTAGAGGCCTCTTGTTGCTGATCCAGATTTCTGATCCAGTTTAGATTGGGTGGGTAGCACCTGTTGTTTTCTTGTCTAGGTTGGGTGCTTGCACCAGTAGTTTCTTTTCTGCAGTTGTAGCCTTCGGGCGTTTTAGACTCTCAGTACTTTTGGATGTTTTATTTGGAATAAAATGAAATGATATCTCTTTTCAATACTTTGTTGTTTCCGTACTAACTTGCAGGGACCTGTTTCCTTCGTTTGGAATATCACAGACGCTTATTGGGTCCGGGCTCTTAGCCCTGGCCTAAGCGGGCCTTTGTCACGCTTCGCCTCCGACCTTTTTGGGAAGCGGGGCGTGACAGGTTTTAGTGGTGGCCCATGCAGGTCCCCTCCTTCTACGAATATGGAACAATCGAAGTATTGAAATTCATTTTATTATCATCCAATAATCGTACGAGTCTAACCTCTGTGTTTCTGTCAATAGGATGGCCGGACGACGTGTTACCCGATCGGGGAACTTAGGCGATGGAGTTCCGGAGGACCAGAGCGGAGATTTCCGTCAGTTTCTGGGTGTGATGAGGGAGATGCTGGATGTTCAGCATCAGTTGGTTCAGCAGTCCCAGCGTGCTGCACAGGCTGTTCCAGTTGCACCACCCCCACCACCACCTGCCCCTCGAGCTGCTCCAGGAGTGAAGCAGTTCAACGAGCTCTAGCCAAGGACATTTTCGGGGAAGGAGTGACCTCTAGCTGCTGACGAGTGGATCCAGAGCACGGAGGAGAAGTTAGTTGCTGCGAAGATTCCTGATGATACCCGTGTGGAGATAGCAAAGATGCAACTGACGGAGAATGCGAGGAACTGGTGGCGCATCGAGGAGAGGCGTCTTGAGAAGCCAGTGGGATGGAAGACCTTCAGGTCTATGTTCAAGGATAAGTACTTCACCAAGTCTGCTAGGAGGGAGCTGTTGAGCAAGTTTATAGACCTGAAGCAGGAAGGTATGACTGTCGAGGAGTATGAAGCTGAGTTTGAGATGTTAAGCCGTTTTGCCCCGTACATGGTGAAGAAGGAGGAGAAGCGAGCTGATCGCTTTAATCAGGGACTACGTCCGAAGATTCAGGCTTCGATGTCTTCGGCGAGTTTCTTGACTATGAGGGAGGTACTTGATGATGCGAAGAATCATGAGCTCATAGCTCTTTTGCCTGACCCTCCAGCTGATAAGGGGAAGCGTCCCATGGAGCAGTACCGGCCACCTGCCATGCCGGCGATGAGGCCAGTTCAGACAGTACCATTCAAGAGGCCTGGAGCACCAGTTCAGATTCAGGGCAAGGGCCCGTGCCACTTTTGCGGAAAGCCTGGACACGTTCAGGCCACCTGCAGGAAGAGGATGGGGCTATGCTTAATTTGTGGAGATGCTTCGCATGCTGCAAAGGATTGCCCTAGAGCTCGTCATGCCGTAGTTGGAGCGCCAGCCCCGTTGCAGATGAGAGCGCCTGCTCCAGTTCAGAGAGGACCTGCTGCTCGTGGACCACCTTTGCCGCCACAGAGGCAGATGTATCAGAGAGCAGCACAGCCCCAGAGGCCGGCGTATACCATGACTGTTGTTGAGACTGAGGAGCTGGATGGAGTTATAGCAGGTAACTCTTGATCCTAGTTTTTCATTTCATAGTTTAAATATTATTATTTGTGTTGCTTGTTTGACTTGTTGATAGAATAGTTTGATTTGACCATAGTCCCCTCATATCTTAGGCACCATTCTAGTGTCCTCTCACCCAGCCTTGGCTTTGTTCGACTCCGGTGCATCTATGTGCATCATATCCCGGAGGTTTGCAACAAAGCACTCTATCCCCACCCATACACTCCCTAAGTGTTGGGACATTACCGAAGGGAACGAAGTGGTGACGGTAAATTTGGGATGCCGATCGATTTCTTTAGTGATCAGTGGACATGAGCTCTTTACAGATTTCATTGTCCACGATCTGCCACATTTCGATGTCGTTCTTGGCATCGATTGGTTGGGAGATTTCCACGCCTCGATCGACTGTCACATCAAGAGGGTGGTGTTCCGGATTCCAGGCCATCCGGAGTTCGAGTTCCGCAGCAGAGACGAGTCGCTTGGGCCCATCAGATTTCGGGCCAAGCTGGAGGTGCCAATTGTTACAGCCATGCAGATGGAGATGGAGATCGAGAGACCAGCAGTCGTCAGAGACTTCGACGATGTCTTCCCGGAGGATATCTCAGGTTTGCCACCCGACAGAGCTTTAGAGTTTGGAATTGATCTTATGCCGGGAGCGCAACCGATATCGAAGGCGCCGTACCGTATGGCCCCTGCTGAGCTCGAGGAGCTGCGGAAGCAGTTGGATGAGTTGCTGCAGAAGGGTTTCATCCACCCTAGTATGTCACCGTGGGGTGCACCTGTTTTGCTTGTAAAGAAGAAGGATGGGTCCCGCAGGATGTGCGTGGACTATCGAGGATTGAATGCTGTCACCGTAAAGAATAAGTATCCGCTACCGCGCATCGACGATATCTTTGACCAGCTTGGAGGTTCGAGAGTCTTCTCGAAGTTGGACTTGAGGAGTGGATACCACCAGTTGAAGGTAAAGAAGGACGATGTTCAGAAGACGGCTTTCCGGACGAAGTACGGACATTATGAGTTCGTGGTCATGCCGTTTGGCGTGACCAATGCGTCGGCTGTGTTCATGAATTTGATGAATTTAATATTCTACGATTTCCTGGACAAGTTTGTTGTCATCTTCATTGATGACATTCTTATTTATTCGAAGTCTGAAGAGGAGCACAGCTGTCATCTGAGGACCGTGCTGGAGACGCTGAGGAGACATAAGCTTTATGCCAAGTATAGCAAGTGCGAGTTCTGGCTGGACAGAGTCGCATTCCTGGGACACGTGGTGTCCGGTGATGGCATATCTGTGGATCCGGAGAAGGTTAGAGCAGTCAGAGATTGGCCGACTCCGCAGTCAGCGTCTGACATCAGGAGCTTCCTTGGTTTAGCAGGCTATTATCGACGGTTCATCAAAGATTTCTCGAAGATTGCAGAGCCGATGACGAAGCTGACGAGGAAGGACGAGGAGTTTATTTGGTCAGATGCTTGTGAGGAGGCCTTCAGTATCTTGAAGGCGAGATTGACCACAGCACCGGTGTTGGCAGTACCAGATCGAAGCGGAGGCTTCGAAGTTTATTGTGATGCATCAGGGAAGGGCCTAGGATGCGTCTTGCATCAGCATGGCCATGTGGTCGCGTATGCTTTTCGTCAGTTGAGGACTCATGAGAAGAATTACCCGACGCACGATCTGGAGTTGGCGGCAGTGATTTTTGCGCTGAAGATTTGGAGGCACTTCTTGCTAGGTGAGAGTGTGAGGATTTTCACCGATCACAAGAGCTTGAAGTACATATTTACGCAGAAGGAGCTCAACATGCGTCAGAGGCGATGGTTAGAGCTCATGGCCGACTACGAGATTGATTTACAGTATCATCCGGGGAAGGTGAACATAGTTCCGGATGCCTTGAGTAGACTTCCTACTGCGATGATGCTTGCAGCCGACTGGAGGATTCAGCAGGAGCTGAGGGAGATGGATTTGGAGGTTGTCCTACCTGGTGTCGTTCGTTCGTTCATGAATTTGCAGATTCAGTCCACGATCGTGGATCGGATCAAGGCAGCATAGGCAGGAGATCCGAAGCTGCAGAGGATCAGGAGGCAGGTTGAAGCTGGACTACGGATGGAGTTCGTGATTCATGAGGATGGTTCGCTGCGGTACGGCAGTAGACTCTGTGTACCTGCAGGTGATGTTCGCGAGGAGATGTTGAGCGAGGCTCATAGCTCGCCATATTCTATACATCCTGGAGGCACCAAGATGTATAAGGACCTCCGTCTGAATTATTGGTGGATTGGCATGAAGAGGAGTGTGGCACGGAGCGTTGCCAAGTGTTTGATATGCCAACAGGTGAAGGCTGAACACAATCGTACTGCTGGGTTGCTGCAACCGCTTCCCATTTCGGAGTGGAAGTGGCAACATATTACGATGGACTTCGTGACTGGTTTACCTCGGACCCCGAGGCAGAACGACGCAGTTTGGGTGATCGTGGATCGGTTGACCAAGTCTGCGCACTTTATCCCTTTCCGAGTGGGCCAGTCTACGGAAGCTTTGGCGAGGAAATATCTGGAGGTAAAGTTCCGTTCTACTTTTACTTCTATTTCAATTTTCTCTTTGAAATAGTCGTGACGTAGACCGTGTACGTGCAGGAGATTGTACGCTTACAGGGAGTCCCCGTGAGCATTGTGTCTGACCGAGACACGAGGCTCACATCTCAGTTCTGGAGAAGTCTGCAGGAGCATTTGGGTACGAGTCTGAGTTTCAGCACGGCGTACCACCCGCAGACTGATGGCCAGTCCGAGAGGACTATTCAGATTCTGGAGGATATGCTGCGAGCTTGTACGCTCGATTTGAAGGGATCATGGGAGGACCATCTTCACTTGGTGGAGTTTTCATATAACAACAGCTACCAGGCGAGCATTGGCATGGCGCCGTTTGCTGCCTTATATGGAAGGAAATGTCGATCGCCACTAAGCTGGGATGACATCGGAGATCGAGAGCTGTTGGGTCCGGAGATGATAGTTGAAGCTGTGGATGTCGTGAGGGACATCAGGGAGAAGCTTAGAGTTGCACAGGATCGCTTCAAGCATTGGGCAGATGCCAAGAGGAGACCTTTGGAGTTCCAGCCTGGAGATCACGTCTTCCTGAAGATTTCTCCGAACCGCGGAGTTATTCGTTTAGGGAAGAAGGGAAAGCTGAGTCCGAGGTATATTGGACCATTTGATGTGCTAGAGCGTGTGGGAGCAGTGGCCTACCGCCTTGCTCTGCCACCATCTTTGGAGGGTGTTCACGACGTATTCCACGTATCTCAGCAACGTCGGTACGTCAGTGATCCGTCACACACGGTCGACTTCTCAGAGATTACGGTTCGACCGGACCTGACATATGACCAGCAGCCTGTGCAGATCTTGGACCGTCGACAGAAGCAATTGAGGATTAAGATAGTCGACCTGGTGAGAGTGATGTGGCGTCACGGATCGCCTGGAGAGTCCACCTGGGAACGTGAGGATGATATGAGAGAGCGCTTCCCGCATCTTTTTCCCAGCAATGCTTGATGTTGATTCCGAGGACGGAATCATTTCTAAGTTGGGGAGGATGTAACGGTCGGTTTCCGATCGTACTTTCCTTGTGCACGTGCTCTTGATTGTGCACGTGCTTATTTTTGACTTTATTTGAATTTGAACATTATTATGTGATATATCGACGTGATCGTCTCTGGAAGTATTAGATTGTGGAATAACTTTGTAACGACATATCTCGAGTCGTTCTTCAGCGATACTATCTTAATTGACGCGACGTCGCGACTTTCTGTTTTGACGCGAGACATTTCGAATTTTAGTTTCGTCTCTCGATGTCGAAATTTAGATCCGTCTTCTCTGCTGTCCTTCTTTAGTTGTCCCGAGCACCCCAGAATTATTTTATAATTTTTGGACTTAATTTGACCTATTTTCCATTTTTTTGAAAGTTTTAAATAATTTTAAAACCTATTTTTATAAGAGTTTTAATTACAATAAAATTCCTATATTATAATAACGTATTAAAGAATTTTTAGGCAAAATTTTAGAATTTTTGGCCCCACCCATTTTGCGTGAGAGAGAGGAGAGTAATTTTAAACTAAATTAATTATTTTAAATTATTTTAATTACTTTTTTCCGAACCCTAACCCTAACCCTAGCTCTAACCTATTTATATTAGCCCTAGGCTAAGTATTTTTCGACATTGCACAAAACCCTATCCGCTGTTTCCTCTCCCAAAGCTTCGTCGCAACGTTGCGACGATCGCCCAGTGCACGACCGGAGCTCACCCCCGCAAATCCTAGCGCACGACCGAAGCAGCCCCCCGCATCGCCACTTACACAGCCCGCTGCATCGCACCCCGCTGTCGCCCCGCTCCGACCGAGGCTGTCTCTCGGTCTGACCGAGAGACTTTCCCCGCCAGCCGCCCGCTCTGCACCGCTCCGCATCGCCAAGCGCCGACCGACCCGCCCCGTCGGTCTGACCGAAGCCCGCTCCGCACCTGAAGGCCGCTACGCACCCCGCTCCGCTGCCAGCCTCGTCCAAGCGCCCGACTGACGGGATCTGTCGGTCTGACCGACGATTTCCCTCGCACCGACGCTGTGCCCGACCCCCCCCCCCCCCCCCGCAGCGCAGCTCGCACGACCGAGAGCCCCTCTCGGTCTGACCGAGAGGAACCACCGCACCGACCAAGCCCGACCGGCAGAATTTCGTCGCAAGTTGGTTTCTCCCACACCAACTTCTGTGGTGGGCCCCCCAAGTGCTCCTGAGGTGTTGTGGGCCCCCTTGGACCCCTAGCACTGCTGTGGGCCCCACTTGGACGTGCTACTTCGCGGATTTGCCGTCTACGACGTTGCGACACGTCGTAGGCCTTCGTCGCAAGTTCTAACTATTGGGGAATCGTACGAGGACCAGATCTGAAGCTGAGGAGTTCTCCGATCAGACCTGACATCCAATCTACAGCAAACTCCGGTTCAGGTTGGTTCCCCGAAACTCGTAGAAACCCCCACAATAGCTGACTGAACCCTAAACTAAAAACCGTCAACTTGAACTAAATTTACTTTCCAGCTCCTGTAAAACGTTGTACAAACTTAGAAAATCGACGAATGGACTTTGTTGACTGTGCACATAGGATAGATCGTCGATTAGGCTGAAACATCAAAAAGTGACTTTTGACGAATAGGATAGTCCAGAAAACCTAGAAACGAAACCTAATAGGAATTTCTGAAATCGTGACCTGACACCGTCGCCGTGACTGTTTCAGACGGACTACCGCGGACGCGACGACTGGACGAGACGCCCCGGACGGACGACCCCCTCGCCACCGCAGGCAAGTGTATCCACTTGCACTTTTGGCAGTGCTTAGGCCTTAGTTGGTTAGAATTGTTAACTGTGAACAAATAGAACCGGACGTGAAATGATAGCGTCCGGAACGACTCCTGACGGCTCAGACTTGACGACGAAGTCTGAGCCTGACAACAACAACTTTTGATGCTGTAGGGCTATCATGTGTGTGCGTGTGTGTGGACACCCTAGAATAACCCTTCCTGTCGTGTCACGTCACGTCCCGTCTTGCACAACCCGCTGGGCAATAGGGCACTCGCCGAGTGATCCCTTGTACTGATTCACAGCCT
Organism: Scilla litardierei; assembly: GCA_030789695.1. Lineage (NCBI taxonomy): Eukaryota > Viridiplantae > Streptophyta > Magnoliopsida > Asparagales > Asparagaceae > Scilla > Scilla litardierei. The sequence continues at coordinate 530,027,401 of CM061142.1, forward strand.
GCGGGCAATATGGCACTCTCCAAGCTAGAGAGAGTGATCCCTTGTACGGATACACAGCCCGAGGGCAATAGGGCACTCTCCAAGCTAGAGAGAGTGATCCCTTGTACTGATTCTCAGCCTGCGGGCAATAGGGCACTCGCCAAGCTAGAGCGAGTGATCCCTTGTACTGGTGTCATGTCTTGTCTTGTCTTGGGGTTTGGGGTTGGGTTGAGCGTGCACACGGCAAGAGGGTCTGATCCCCCTCGAACCGTAAGGCGTGAACCCTTTCGTGTCTCACTTGTCTTGTCCTGCCTTGTTTCCGTCACGTCACGTCTTGTCTTGACACCTGTAGGCTAGGCCCATAGTTGGTAGCACACGCTACAACTACTACTTGTTGCGTTTTACTTTCCTGCTGCGTTACTTCTGTTTGTTACTCAGTTATAACCCCAGCATGCTAATCAACCAGTAAAATGTTGTCTAAAAGTTGATACACTTGTAGTTTGGTCTAACCCTTTTTGTAGACCTGACCTGACGTACAGTTCCTTCTTTTGGTGCTGTACGTCAGGTGTTAAGCCAGAGTACGTTGACGAGGCGAACTTGCCAGCTGACGGAGAGCCGGAGGACGTTGATCCAGAGTACGACCCTGAGAAGGACCAGAGTTAGAGGCCTCTTGTTGCTGATCCAGATTTCTGATCCAGTTTAGATTGGGTGGGTAGCACCTGTTGTTTTCTTGTCTAGGTTGGGTGCTTGCACTAGTAGTTTCTTTTCTGCAGTTGTAGCCTTCGGGCATTTTAGACTCTCAGTACTTTTGGATGTTTTATTTGGAATAAAATGAAATGATATCTCTTTTCAATCCTTTGTTGTTTCCGTACTAACTTGCAGGGACCTGTTTCCTTCGTTTGGAATATCACAGACGCTTATTGGGTCCGGGCTCTTAGCCCTGGCCTAAGCGGGCCTTAGTCACGCTTCGCCTCCGACCTTTTTGGGAAGTGGGGCGTGACATTAGTATTTTGCCAATGACCTTTCTAGGTCTGAAGGTGCCACCAAAGGAGATTGCTCTCTCAGACGGCAATGGTGCTAATGAGGATTTACAAGGTTCTCAATTTGGTATAGCAGGTAAAATAGGTTATTGTTAGCTTGCATATAGGGTGCTCCATGTCATATATGTTACTTTGCTGCACTACTTGTAGAAGCAAACATACCACGAAAGGAAAGTTATGTTTCATCCACCACCAATACCAAAGAAGCATTACAGTAGCGACCGGCCAGCGAAGAGCCTGAGGGAAGGCAGGTAAATAATATCTATACACAGAAGCCCAGTGATTGTGGATGAAATGGTGAACTAGTAACTGTTGGAAGCAAAAATCCTGCAAAGAATTTGGGAAATAAAGCTTTTCTTGAATCTGGGCAACGAGATATTCATCCATGTGGTTAATCAAATGATTCAGAAACCTGCTACCCACAACGGGCACCAAGGAAATGGCCCCGTATATTTCTTTTATTGTAAACAAAAACATAAACATATATTTAACTCCAATGACCCTTAGAATGGCTATAATCTTACTGAATCTCATTATATATGCATATACAGATGCACAATATGTTTTACTTGGCAATAAGAAATGGAACTTATCAAAATGCACCTACATTTCGGAGTAGAACGTAGAGAAGTTGCTAAATTAAAACTACATGGCACTCTACAAAGAGATTGTAAAGAGGTTCCAGGTTCAAATCCTGGATTTATCATCATAGCCAGTGCACCAACTTTATTAGAAATGATCACAAAATTTAACTTTTATCCCTAACCTCACAATGCATGGCATTAGTTTTTCTTTGCAAAGAATTAGCTAGGATATGCAAGCCTTGTTGTCTGCTACATTTATTACATAGGAGACGAGCAATAATAACTTCTCGATATGTTCCACATGGTAGAAACACATGCCAAAACACAAACAGGCGCGCTTGTACTCATGCACACACAGAGCAAAGCTAATACAATCATCGTATTTGTGCTAACTCTTTCATCTGTTGCAGGGAAGCAAAAGATTGTCCATGGACACTTCACAAAAGAAAAACATGGAAACGGAGATCGACGGGAAAAGAGGTTTACTACTTCCTTGTGCAGATCCTTGTGAGAGACCATCTTCTGAAAAATCAAAGCATGTAAGTAGTTTTAGACCATCTTCTCAACGAGATGCAGATAATATTGGGTTATCAAAGAGACAGAAATTGAATTGCACGGATGGTAGTGAGCATGACAGCCATATCCTGCATGCTTCATTCAATTTACCTAACCGGGATACCGAAGAGAAGATCAACACTTCATCATCTCTAATGTAAGACTGCTTTTTATTTGATGATCGACTGATACTGATTAACATTCCTTACGCCTTCAGTCTTGCTAATTTTCATTCCATTTTTTCTTCCTAGCAATCATAATTTTCTGGTAGATAGCCCTATTTTCGAACAACAATTCCGTGATATTTGGATGACTTCATTTGGTGCTTGCAATGAATGGGTTGTTATGTGGATCTGATCTCTCCCCACTAGAAGAGGTTATCACCAACTTATTTGTTCCTTTTGAAGTTAAAGAAAGTTCTATAAATATTTTTTTGAGGGAGTTTATCTTTAATCTTCATTTTTTGGTGGTTTGCTGGTTTGCTAGTCTTAGGCTTTGTCTTTCTCCTTCGATTCCTACTTACCCATTTCTTTTTTTTGACCATTATACAGAAACTCCTGAAGAAGTTTGTGAGTTTGACACTTATATCTGTAAGCAGGAAGTGGAAGAGAGACGTGACCCATATAATTGTTTCAACCGATGAGCATGGTAGATGCAGCAGCTCAAAAGATGTCCTTGTATCTATTTTGAGCGGAAAATGGGTACTAAAAAAATCGATTGTAAGAACATCCTGTTTTGAGCATGTTATTTTGTTTTGAACATGAATCATGCCGCTTAGAATTGTATGATAATTAGCTAATTCTTGCATTACCCATCTGCTGGCCAAGTTCTATCAATATGTTGATAAAAATTTGAAGGATTGAAACAAACTATGTGTGAACATACCCATCATGCGCTTGTTATATTGTAACCTCTTTCTGTACACTCAAACAAGTAACTTGTGTGGGTGAGTGAGTCTGCTTGTCTTAACATGCAGAGTTACAGATACTTTGGTGCATCTCTATACATTCTGAAGACACTCAAAGATGGAGGAAGATATGCAACGATATCTGCAGGCAATAAAATGTGGGCAACTAGATGATGCTGCTGTTAATGGAGGAAGATCATTCTTTTTTTGGTTGTCGTAAGTATTGGCCAAGCTTACTGTCAGTCAAAGTCAAGCTATGCATGTGATTACTTGATTGGGCTTGGTTGCTGTCATTTTTGTTTTTGAATATGAACAGGCTGGTCATCCAAAATGCTGACAGGCTTCACAAAGATACCAATATGAACAGGCTTCACACAGCCAAAGTCATATGGTCGGTATCAAGCGCCACCTTCATACTTAATTCTATTTAACTTCTGGTTTAAACTATAATCCTAAGCAATTCAATGTATGCTTTCCTCTTCGCAGGAACTCAGACATCGTGACAAGACAAAAATATGTGAAGTTGGTGGAGTCTGTCAAGGACTCAGGGTGCACTGTTCATGTGTTCTCTTCAAGTGCAAACTATGGAGTACTCGGGGCCGCCTCTCAGTTACTACATCAGCAAGTTCAGGCCTGCGAGTGTCGTGGAAGCTCCAGATCTTGAGATCGCATGCAGGTGCATCGGTTCCGATCCAAGGCGCCAGCCGACGATCGACTAGGTGGTCATGTGGCTTGATGGGGTCGGAGTCGACTCTTGATTTCTAGCTATGATAATGTTCTTGTTATATCACACAGAATGCAGTTTTTAGATTAGAAAGAATGTTTTCGAGATGGGGTGAATTTTACAAATTTTCGGAGATGTATGTGTAAATAAAATGTCCATATATGTTTTGAGGATTAATTCCTCATTTTTATGCTATAACAACAATTTCGGATGACTGTAGATGTATTTGTGGTAGATATATGAATCATTTCTTGCATGCAACCTTTCTGGCAATTGTATTGTTGAAAAGCTAATCAAACTAGTTTTCATAAATTGAAAAATGAAAGGAAATCGCAGTTTGTCCAAGCTAATGTTATTGTTGGTTTATTTAAGCATTTTGAACATTAAATGGATCTATTTAAATATAAAACGTATGGAGAAACAATAAAATGAATTGAAACAAGCGCTGTCTATCTGGAACTGTTAACATCGCTTGTTTAGTACAAGCGCTGTCTATGGTGGACTTTTAACAGCGCTTGTACTAAAGAAGCGATGTCTAAGGTCCCAATAGACAGCGCTTGTTTAGTACAAGCGCTGTGAAAGGTCCACCTTTAATAGCACTTGTTTAGTACAAGCACTGTGAAAGGCCCCCCTTTAACAGCGCTTGCACAAACAAGCGATGTTAAAGGCCCCCCTTTAACAGCGCTTGGACAAACAAGCGATGTTAAAGGCCACCCTTTAACAGCGCTTGCACAAACAAGCGCTGTTAAAGGCCCCCCTTTAACAGCGCTTCTTTAGTACAAGTGCTGTTAAAGGCCCCCCTTTAACAGCGCTTGCACAAACAAGCGCTGTTAAAGGCCACCCTTTAACAGCGCTTCTTTAGTACAAGCGCTGTTAAAGGCCCCCCTTTAACAGCGCTTGCTTGTCCCTTTAACAGCGCTTGCACAAACAAGCGCTGTTAAAGGCCACCATTTAACAGCGCTTCTTTAGTACAAGCGCTGTTAAAGGCCCCCCTTTAACAGCGCTTGCACAAACAAGCGCTGTTAAAGGCCCCCCTTTAACAGCGCTTCTTTAGTACAAGCGCTGTTAAAGGCCCCCCTTTAACAGCGCTTGTAAAGCGCTCTTAAAACCAGCCCCCCCTTTAGCAGCGGCGAGATAGACAGCGCTTGTAAAGTGCTATTAAAGACCTTATTTAAGCGCTGTTAAAGGTCCATTTTGTAGTAGTGTCTACTGCATCGGCCGGGATACCACTGGTGATACTGGGCCTGAAGTCTGCCCCTGCTGAGGAAACTGCCAACTGATGTGTCTCGGTTGACCACATGTATAGCACTACTTAGCAAGAGATCTACAATCCTTCTTCTCATGCCCAGGCTTGCCACAATATTGGCAAAACACTCGCCACTCTGGTGCTGGAGGAGCTCTAGTCCGCCTGAACTGAGTAGTCTGCGTAGGTCTGGAAAAAATCCTCTGCTGACCCCACAGGTCGACTTTGTGCTACTGCTAGTGTTCTACCCACACTCTTCAGATGATTCTCATGCATCCTGGCCGCCTCTAATACGGCTCCATGTGTCGTCAAAACCATGGTTGACATCGCTACTCTGAACTCAGGATCCAACCCCATCCTGAATCATCTGGCTCTGGTAGTCTCTGACTTCACCAACTCTGGAGAAAACTTACTCAACAATGAAAACTCCGCATCATAAGCATCCACACTCTGGCGTCCCTGAGTCAGATGCTCAAACCTCAGATGTAACTCATCCTTCTTCGTCATAGGTAAGAACGGTGCCTTAAACATCTCTCTGAACTTCTCCCACGAGATCGATCTGGTTAAATGTAGCTCATGTGCATCCCACCAATCTCGTGTCTGATGCATCAACTGCCTCTTTGCTGCATCCACCCACCCATCTCTCGGATATCCCACATCTGTCAAATCATCCTCTGTATGCCTGATCCACTCATCCACCTCCAGGGGACTCTCCTTGCCCAAAAAGGAATTCGGGTGCAAGGCCCTGAACTATCTAACACCTCCTGGCTTTAGTGCTGTGCAACTAGCCACTATATCCTCCAGCTGACTCATATGCTCCAGAATGCCTATCAAGATCTTCCCCATCAAAGATGCCTCAAGTGATGATGCATCCGAAGCAGAGTCCTGTTCTCGGATGATCCATTTCCAGTATCCATTCTGCAATGATGAACAAGGGAAAACAATGTTCAGTACAAAATTTACGGGTTCTAATGTTGGAGCATTACTCGTACTTTTCTTATGCATATTGCAGTATGAGAGACCTACATGGGCCACCACAAAAACATGTCACGTCTCGCTCTCCCAAATACAGAAGATATGTGGTGAACTAGGTCGCCGTAGCATTCAGACACTGGGCTTCGAACCCCTAACATCCAAATACTACACGGCTTTAGTTGTGGTAAGAGTAATAAAATTGTATATAAGCAGGCCACTGCGATACACTGGAAAAGTACAAGAGTAAGAAAACAATGCTCCAACAAATTTTAAATCGTAAGTGCAGAAAAGTAAACTGTACTGAACATCATTTATATAAGCTACAACATATGTCTCTGTACAAGTACCAAAAGGTACCAAAAGTACAACAAAAAGAAAGAAAAGACAAAAGGGGAACCTGCCCTAAAGAAAACCCAAAAGGTGTCTACACCCGTACAACGCACTCCCTAGTCTAACCCAGGAAAGTCCAGGTGGACAAAGCCTCTGTCTGAAGTCTTCGACTTTACCTGAGATGAGGACGAAGTAGGAGTCTGCACACCTCCTGACTTTGATGTCACAACCTCAGGACCTAAAAGTGTAAATGGGACACGTCAACGCGTGCCCCAGTAGAATTCCTAACTAAGATAGGTAGGATCCAGTTAAAAACCAGGATACCTATCTAGAGGGTGGTCTAAAGAAGTAAGGGGGTCCATAAAACAAGCATACATAAATATTTCAAAACATGTTGAGCGGAAAGTAAATTAAAGTACATGTTAACATATGATAGCAACAATTATACGTTGGTGATAAAACATTAAAATTATTAGTTTGAATGTTTGGGAACCCATGTAAATAGTAAGACACTTAAGAAGCTGGACTTCACCCAGGATGGGTGAAAGGTGGTACCTCAAACAGTGACACAAGCACTGCAGTGGCCTCTCGTAACTCCCCCTATCGGGAGTGAGACAATTCCTAGATTTTTTGGCCCGAAACGGAGGAAACCAATAAATGTCATACCCCTCTTCCCAAAACTACGGAGGCGAAGCGTGACTAAGGCCTGCTTAGGCCAGAGCCGTGAGGCTCGGACCCAATAAGCGTCTGTGTGGTACTCCAAGACGAAAGAACATGCCCTTGCAGAAAAGTACGGAACAACAAAAAGTACTGAAAGAGAAACATTCATTTTATTCCAAACCAACAATCCAGAAGTACTGAGTGTCTAACAAAAAGCCAACACGGCTACAACAGCTGAAAGAGACTAATGGTGCAAGCACACAACCTAGACAGGAAAGTAAACGGTGCTACGCACCTAACTAAAAGTAGTAAAACTCTATAACAGCAATGTGAAGAACCTCTAGCTCTGGTCCTCCTCAGGCACGTACTCTGGAACGACGTCCTCTGGCTCCGTGTACTCCGATAAGTCTGCCTCGTCCACGAACTCTGGCTCGACACCTGACGTACAACAGCCAAGAGAAAAGAAACTGTACGTCAGGTAAGTCTACACAGAAATGGTAGACTCTACTGCAAGTGTATTTTAATTTAAAGCAACAGCTTACTGGTTGATTAACATGCTGGAGTTATAACTTGGCAGTAAATGAAAGTAAAAGGAGCAGGAAAAGTAAACACGACACGTTGTAGCCATAGCGTGTGCTACCGACTACGGGGCTAACCTAAACGGGTCCAGGCATGACGTGACAAGACAAGACAAGACAAGACACGTGTGACTCGAAGGGTTCACGCCTTACGGTTCGAGGGGGATCAGACCCTCTCCCCGTGCGCACGCTCAACCTTACCCCACCCAAGTGCACAAGACAAGTCCGTACAAGGGATCACTCACTCTGTCGAGTGAGTGCCCTATTGCCCGCAAGTTGTGTATCTGTACAAGGGATCACTCACTCTGTCGAGTGAGTGCCCTATTGCCTGCAAGCTGTGTATCCGTACAAAGGATCACTCACTTTGTCGAGTGAGTGCCCTATTGCCCGCGGCTGTGTATCCGTCGAAGGGATCACTCGGTGAGTGCCCTATTGCCCGCAGGCTGTGTATCCGTACAAGGGATCACTCGGTGAGTGCCCTATTGCCTGCAGGCTGTGTATAACAAGACACGACATGACAAATAAGAAAGTGTTCTTCTAGGGGGGGGTCCACACGCACGCACACACAGGAAAACCCTAAGGTGTCAAAAGTTGTTGTTGTGCTTAGACTTCGTCGTCAAGTTTAAGCTGTCAAGGGGGGCCCCGAACGCTATCATTTCACATCTGGTTCTCTTTGTTTATGCTTTAACAGTTCTAAGAGCCTATGGCCTAACCACGGCAGAAAGTACAAGTGAGTACACTTGCCTCTGGTGGCGAGTGCGTCGTCTGTCCGGAGCATCCCGTCAAAACATCGCGTCGGTGATAGTCCGTCTGAAACAGGGTCATGGCGATGTCAGATCGTGCTTTTTTTCAAACCTATTACGTTTTGTTTCTAAAATTGGCGGGACTACCCTAACAGTCAAAAAGTCACGTTTTTGATGTTTTGTTCAGCCTAGGTCGACGGCTACCCTACGTGCACAGAATTTGTCCGTTCGTCGATCTTTCCTACGGTGGACAGCATTTTACAGATGCTGAAATTAAAATTAGTTAAATTAAGTTGCTGACTTTATTTAGGTTTTGATGAGCTACGGTGTGGGTTCGCTATATATTAGGGAAACCAACCTCTCTGGTGTTTGACGTAGAATGGAAGTAGAGCCAGAATGGCGACAGATATGAACGGCACGGCAACGAAACGTCCCTTTGCGGCAACTGACAGATCCACATCAATGAAGATGATGAGGGCAGCGAGGGAGAGGCGAAACAACGAGCGGGATGATGAAATCAGTGAGAGGACGCCTGGCAATGGTTCTACGGGCCAAGAGAAGGCCAAAACAGCGAACAAGGAAGTCAGGACGGTGATAGAAGGTGGGACGACCGGGTCAGCGGCTGTTTGGGGGAACGCCAGTCACGCGGTGGCTGCCAGTGGGGATGCGCGGTCGCTGCGCCGTGCTGGAGGACGGCAGCGAGTTGCCAAGGGAAAACATGCTGCTGCGGGGAGAAGGAGACCGCACAGAGTGCCTTGGCAACGTAAAGGGCTGGAGGAGTGCTCTACATCGATCAGGGGCGATGTAGGGGTGTTCGCAGGCGATCGGGGCAGCGTTTGGTCGTCGGGCGACGGCCGGAAAACGAGCAGCAGCCGCTCGGGCTACTGCCACTACTGCTGCGCGAAAAACCACCGACGGGGGCTGTTGGCGGCTTCTTTCGGCGGAGAACGACGAGGTCCGGCCGTCCTCCGGCGGTCGGAGAAGAGAGGGAGCGGCCGGTGTGGGTTTCAAACGAAGAAGGCGAGAGGGTGAGAGATCGTTCGGGGTTCTCTTTGTTTGTGGCGGCAGCTGCTAAAGTCTGTGCCCTAGGATACAACGCATGGGTAGGGTTTGATTGGGTTTATAAAATTAAAAGCTTTTGCTAAAGAACTATAGGGTTTTAGATAATTGCGGGAGAGAGATAGAGATAGAGTGGGTGCAAGTAGGGGGAAAAGAGGGTGAGGATAGGAAAGAATAATACTCACTCATACATATTAGATGATTGTGGATTTAGATTAGGATTTAGTTTAAATTTGAATTTCAAATCGATTAGGGGTTAATCAAGGGTTGGAAATGGATTAGGGAAAAAGTTTCACTATGGGCATCAGAAAAATAATCCGAAAATACTAGGACGATCACAGAGACGAGAAGTACGGGGCTACAGGGTCTGGTCGCATGCTACACCTATCGAGAATTATTGTAAAATCGGGAATTGAGAGTTAAAGCCGAAAGACCAAAACACACGTTCCATTCAAAGCTGGTTTGCGAGAAAACGAGCCATGAAATGACGTTCCCAGAAATTACTATAAAATTCTACACTTCTATACGGTCACAACGGCATATCACATCGTATATGCCGAATCCGAGAAATAGCCAAAGAAAATACGTGTACGAAAGAGTATGTGCACGTAGAAATTCATAAAGTCGGAAAGCGATCGTTACATTCTATCACACTAAAAGAAAGATTCCGTACTCGGAATCAACAATACTAATCAGCAAACAAAAGTGGGAAACGCTCTCTCATCTCCTCCTCACGCTCCCTAGTGGACTTTCCAGGTGATCTGTGACGCTACATCACTCTCACCAGGTCGACTACCTTATTCCTCAAGTGCTTCTGTCGACGGTCCAAAATCTGCACAGGCTACTGGTCATATGTCAGGTCCGGACGGACCGTAATCTCTGAGAAGTCAACAGTGTGCGATGGATCACTGACGTACGGATGTAGCTGAGATACGTGGAATACGTCGTGAACTCCCTCCAAAGATGGTGGCAGAGCAAGGCGGTAGGCCACTGATCCCACACGCTCCAGCACATCGAATGGTCCAATATACCTTGGACTAAGCTTTCCCTTCTTCCCGAATCGAATGACTTCGCGGTTCAGAGAAATCTTCAGGAAGATGTGATCTCCAGGCTGAAACTCCAAAGGTCTCCTCTTGGCATCTGCCCAATGCTTGAAGCGATCCTGCGCAATCCTGAGCTTCTCCCTAATATCTCTCATGACATCTATAGTTTCCCCTATCATCTCTGGACCCAACAGCTCCCGATCTCCGATGTCATCCCAGCTTAGTGGCGATCGACATTTCCTCCCATATGAGGCAGCAAACGGCGCCATGCCAATGCTCGCCTGATAGCTGTTGTTATATGAAAACTCCACCAAGTGAAGATGCTCCTCCCATGAACTCTTCAGATCGAGCGTACAAGCTTACAGCATATCCTCCAGAATCTGAATAGTCCTCTCGGACTAGCCATCGGTCAGCGGGTAGTATGTCGTGCTGAAGCTCAGACTCGTACCCAAATTCTCCTCAGACTTCTCCAGAACTGATATGTGAACCTCGAGTCTCTGTCAGACACAATGCTCACGGGGACTCCATGTAAGCGTATAATCTCATGTACGTACATGGTCTACATTATGGAGAGTTATGAGCCTCGATCAACAGCTCCTCTCGAATATCACCTGCAGGTACGTAGAGTCTACTGCCATACCTCAGCGAACCATCCTCATGAATCACGAACTCCGTCCGAAGCCCAGCTTCAACCTGCCTCCTGATCCTCTGCAGCTTCGGATCTCCTGCCTGTGCTGCCTTGATACGATCCACATCGTGGACTGAATCTACAAATTCATGAATGATAGAACCACACCAGGTAGGACGACCTCTAAATCCATCTCTCTCAGCTCCTGTTGTATCCTCTAGTCGGCAGTATACATCATCACGGTAGGAAGTCTACTCAAAGCATCTGTCACTACGTTCACCTTCCCTGGGTGATACTGTAGATCTATCTAGTAGTCAGCTATAAGCTCCAATCATCGTCTCTGACACATGTTGAGCTCCTTCTGTGTAAAGATGTACTTCAAGTTTTTGTGACCGGTGAAAATCTTCACGCTCTCACATAGCAAGAAGTGCCTTCAGATCTTCAGCGCAAATATCACCGCTGCCAACTCTAGATCATGTGTCGGGTAGTTCTTCTCATGAGTCCTCAACTGACGAGAAGCGTACGCGATCACATGGCCATGCTGATGCAAAAAGCATCCCAGTCCCTTCCCTGACGCATCACAATATACCTCAAAACCTCCGCTCCGAGCCGGTACCGCCAAAACTGGTGATGTGGTCAACCTCGCCTTCAAGATACTGAAGGTCTCCTCACAAACTTCTGACCAATGAAACTCCACATCCTTCCTTGTCAGCTTCATCATCGGCTCTGCATTCTTCGAGAACTTGAACTTAAGATGGCCCGGAAACTTGAATACCACCTTCTCACTGTGGCAGTCGAACAGAGCGTGGAAGTCTCCCAGCAATTCGATGCCAAGAACGACATCATGGACAATGAAATCTGCAATAGTTCATGTCCACTGACCGCCAAGGGGATTGATCGACAACCCAGATTCACAGTCACCACTCCGTTCCCTGCGGTGTTATCCCAACACTTAGGAAGTGTGTGGGTGGGAAAAGAGTGCCTTGTTACAAATCCCTGTGATATGATGCACATGGATGCACCGAAGTCAAATAAGGTGAAGGCCGGGTGAAAGGACACTAGAATGGTGCCTAAGGTATAAAAGAACTACATCCAACCCACTACCCAACAACTAGCAAAGACAACACACACGCAAACAAAACAATCTAAACTATAAAAGAAAAGACTAGATCTTAAAAGAATATACCAGCAATAACACCATCCAAGTCTTCAGCCTTGTCGGCTGTCGTGGTGTACGCTGGCCACCGGAGTTGCACTGCCTGCCGAAACATATACTCCTGTGGGACTAAGGTGAAGGGTTTTCTGGGACCCTTAGGGCACAAAAACTCTAGTCCCGTCCTAAGTCGGACGAAACATAGACAGAAATGCAGCGGAAAATTTTTATGTTAATCTAATTAACATGCAACCCTAAGGAACCAGACCCTATTAGCCAGGAACTCTGCCAACTTGGGGTGGATCTAACCACCCCAAGAGGGATCTAACTACTGCGAATAATTAAATGAAAACTTAAACACATACCCGGAATCTCAGCCCTGGGGCGGGCGAGATGTTCCGCGCCGTCTTCCGAGCTGCTCCCGTCTCACGCCGAGCCGCTCCTTGAACTGCTCCCCGCACCGCTCCTCGAACCGCTCCGCATCCCGAGGCGATCAATCCCCGTGTCGCCGAGCCACCCACCGCCGAAGAAAGTTTCACGTGAGTGAAACCTCCGCCTAGATTTCGGATCTGAATCCGAACTCCTTTGCGGCTTTGCTAGAGCCCTCAGGAGCAAGGCAGAAATTTATAGGGAGAGGAGAAATATAAATTTAGCTTAGATCCGAGCGTGCTCCAACATTTACGAGAGCCGCTCAGATCTAGAGCTTGGGACGAGTTTTGAGGAGGAGAGCAGACCCCTATTTATATAGGCGGCTGACTACTCCCCTTTCTCAAAATCCGATGTGGGACTATTAATTTGAGTTAATCAAAATCAAGTTAGTTTGCACTTCACAAAGTGCAAACTTCCGTGAATTTTAACTCACTCACCGTTGAGCTTCATGATTGATACAACCTATCAATTCGAAGGGTGTTCAACGGTGAACGCGTAGGAAAAAACGGCTCGTCAATCCGAGTCCGTTTGACCCTTCAAACAATTGTCCAAAGATAGCCAAAAGTCATGCTTCTCTTAGAAACGTAGCCGTCAAGAAAATCCCAGGTTTCAAAAACCCTAACCAGAAAATTCGGGCTTGGTGGGCCTCCATTTTCGCAGGTTTCAGCCCAACAGTTTGGGCTGACTTGTTTTGGCTATAACTTGTGCATTTGGACTCCGTTTTTGACGCGGTTTGAACCTGCGTTTAGAGCGAGACGATCCCGTCATCTAGGTAACCTTTTCAACGCATTTATTTAATTAAATATAGTCTTAAATAATTTAAGACACATTTAATCTCTTTTGCATCAAATGCAAAATAGTCCATATCTAAGCTTAAATTATCATTTGCATCAAATACAAATGATCCGAGGGCATATTCCTCTACATCTCCCACTTGCACTCAAGATCATTTATCCCGAATGCAGGAGATGATTTTTGCAAACATCTTTTGCAATACTTTATCCCTTGCATCAAATGCAAATTATTCTCCCTAACTAATTTCTACCCATTACTAGACGAAGAATCGCACTCTGTGTGAGACCCTACAGCCTGACCCTTACAACAGGTTGGGCTCGAAGCCCTATACGGCAGTGACCACGAGCAGTGGCTGCCGTCCCTGCTTCAGGAATCATCATTATGTGGTTAACTCATTGACATGAGTATTGTCGGGACCACCCTGACTGTTTCCGTGATGAATTCCGCAGTTATAGTCTCTTCGTCTAAACTATGTCGTGTAGATCAAGTCTAGGGTACGGTTAAACTGTCAACCCCAATAACTTGACTCCGGTTAGTTTCTATCGATCTTTTAGTCAAAAATGTTGGACTTCTTCCAACATACTCTGGCCAGAGTTTTTACTAAAGACCGAACTAACCATACGACACTAACTCCCATTGACCGGGAGAGACGAATCCTCTCTTGGTCATTACTCTCCTCATACGCTTCAAGTGTTACCCAATCAAAGACCTTTCGACAGGCCTTGCCTCGAAGCTAGGTCATTTGATCTAAGTGGCACCGTTCACGCACAGGTTCATCAAAATGACCTCAAGTCAAAAGACCAACTAGCCTATCATCACTCAGAGTCATCATTGACAGATTGGTCAATATAACCATATGATAACTCTTGTGGATCGTTCAGTGAACTCATTCTCTAATGATCACCTGTGTCTTGTCAACGACTTCGCCAAGTCAAGCGATCATGAGATCATCGCCACCGCTATACGGTGAAGACTAAGACACAATGGTCTATCCGATGTTTCGATATCCTAGTCTCGAAACATCTACGACCACGAACCCTTTTTAGACTTATGCTACAGACGGTCGACATTTCTCCATGATCGAGATACTCATCTCGATACATGTTTGACCTCGCATAAAGTCTCAGGACTTTACCTAAGTTAATATCCAATGTTAACTACATTATAACATAACTTTAGATAAATTATTACCAAACAGCTTACTGTTATTTCGAACAAGATGTTTGTGCTATTCACACATGAAGATAGATAGCCTCGATGGTATCATCTCTCAACATCTCCCACTTGCACTCAGGCCCATTTATCTCGGTATCCAATACCGTTTTTACACATAAGTTTTCCCGACTTCATGTGGTAGAGCCTTCGTGAGTGGATCTGCTAAAACCGTCTACACTATAGACTTAGGGAGTTTCTATGTTCATATTAGACCAACCATTTGAATCTCATTCAAATAATTCACTAGGTCTGTCGGAATCCATAATATTTATTTCCCTGGATCTTATCCAGTTCATCGTACCTTACGATAATCATTTAAATTAGTTACTGGTCATTTCAAATGGCTCATATTTATTTCTGATAAAGTATCAAACTCTTTTGATCACTTTGTCAAAATATATGTTCCATCCCTTTGATGCCTCGCATGTAATTTATACGCTCCCACTGACCTTGAAAACTATCTGGCTAATTCATATAAGTTGGTCCGTCTAAATCATATTTAGAAAAATGAACTTATAAGTGAATGCTCCAATTTTCATGGTCAACTTAAGCGTTTTACATCGAGTTTGGTCCGAGTAGATCTGTGCACATCTACTGGCGAGACGGTTTCAACATAATCCATTTTATAGGAATTAGGATGAAAACCGTTCTCGACCAACATGATTGCACTTCACTACTTTCTTTTCTGCACCAATCTTTCAACTTAAAGATTTACTTGCAGAAAGTGGGGAAACATTTTCCTTGGGTACGTAAACTAAATTCCAAAATTTATTTACGCACATGGACCTATTCTGATTGCATCAAGTTATAAATCGGAGTTACTACTCCGAATTTCAACCCGGAAGTTGACTAAGTCATCATCAGTTATGATGTTTAACTCGACTCTTCGTCTCACGAAATTCGAGTAATTATACAACTTCCTAATGATTGATTTAATGAATATCTTATTGATAATGTCCTCACAGGACATTATCAAAACCTAGGCATTACTATATGGGACTTAACCCAGACGGAGGACTTAACTCAGAGTCACTTACAATGGATCACACCAAGTCTAACTAAGTGTGATTCATACCTTTTAACACACGGATGTGTTTACAGACTTGACCTGAGAGAAAATCACATTTTCTTTTAATTTCACAAGATTTTATGTAGCTAAGTATTTGACCATTCGATCTAATCGAATCAATTTAAATACTTTAGTCATTTCGTTCTTTATTTTATCAGACTTGTGTTTCATCAAGAACACGTGTCTTAATAAAATATACGAATAACTTGATTTGGTTAATCTAGACTCGGGTTCATCAGTATGTACCAGACTGAGTTCGACAACTCATTCTCCCTCTGTCTTACAGATGGGTTTCGGCCATTCTATCTAAGAGGATAAGACTCACAAGTGTCCACAGACTTCATAATACAAGAGGTCAGACCCCTCTTTATGTGACTTGTGAAGCTTAGTCTCTCGATACGGCCTAGTCTATTTTTCCATACAAGTTTGCTACTATCTTGTGTATATATATATTAACATTTAATATATATTTTATCGTTATAAATAAATTACTAACGCAAAACATTGCTTCAGAAGCGAGGTGACGACATTCGTCAAATTGTGTTAGACGTCTTTTGTATAACAATAATTATAAAATCGTGACATCAAAATATGTCACATTTTCATTTCCTCTTACTTATGCCTTTACTAATGATAAATTAAACTATTAAACTCGATTGACTTTTCCGAAGTGCCTTCTTCCTTTTCTAAATCACATTTAGATATTTAAATAGCCCAACATAAATAAATGGCTACACAAGCGTCTCATGTATCCAAACGCCTGAGAGTTGCAATCTTGAGTGTAGCTCAAGAAGTTGCTTGTCTCAAGATCCGGTTGGGATACATAGCCTTGCATCGCTCATGCACTCGTATTCGACTCAAACAATTTGATCGAATTCTTGAACTTTGCGGGTCAAAATTGTTTGTCCATACAACCTTGAGGGTAGCTCGACAAGTTGTAGGGAGAAACATACTTCGAATATCCTATATGTTCAAGCTGCCTCATATAGAGACGAGTGACATGTTGCGTGAATTTATTTGTTGGACCCAAAACTTAATGAAATCATATTTCTTAAGTCTGTTCTTTAGAAGGTCATTTTAATGTCAACGAGAATATAGTTTTGATTCTATCAATTAGAATTTAACTTGATATTCAATTAATCAACCTATTTGACCAATTAACTAATTCCATTAAAATTTATATTTTGATTCCTTCGGTAAACATAGTCTTGCCCTAGTTTAGCATATGTTCAATATTAAATATAGGTAGAATGGCTTTTATCTATCTATATCCTCCCACTATTTTTACGATCGTTTCAAAGCTTAATAACGAACGATTTAATCGAATTAAAATTTAGTGAAAGAGGGATCCAATCATCCTGAACCTCACAACCTTGAGGAGACTCAACAAGTTGATTGGTTCCATGCTTGGTAGACTAACTCTTAGTCAATCACATCACATGTGACTCCCTATCGTTTTTTACCCACAGTCACTTATGATCTTGAGGAGACTCAACAAATCATAATGATTGGTCTAGTCAGACCCTTGATTTCGTGTCCAGATTTGACTTAGATCGATGCTCGAGGAGACCCGACGTATCGATTTGGGTTAAGTCTAGACTACATCACATGTATGTTGGAGTTTGTTCCTTAAAGATAAACATGTCATAGCTTGAGGAGACTCAACAACTATAATTGTCTTCTTTGAGTTACCAAGCTCCAAAATCAAGGAGGGATACGGATTAATCTTTAATAAGATTTATAATGCATTGACTAGGTATAGTCCAGGGTGTCATACAATCATGATTCGCGACATTGCGGTCCAGCGGAACACAGCCAGGGAATTGACTAAGCCAGGATCACTGCCCCTTAGACTAGGAAGGGTTGATCCAGAACTCTTAGCCAAGCACATTGACTGGATCATGGTCCATTGAATGAAGCTTGTCATTTTTGTATGTGTGCCATAGACTAAACAGCTTTTATTAACAACTAATTAATCCTATCAACTAGTTGCATCCTTAAATTCAAAATTTTAGGATTTGTTTAATAACTTTTATTAAGTCCTTATCAACTATAAGGTTCACGTGCTATCCTAATCATTATTAGGATTTTAATAAATTTTATTAACAACGCTAAAAGCGAAGTCCTTTAATGAAAGTTAATTATAACAATTAGAATTACAAATTCATTAAAGGGACTACCCTAATCAAGAATTAGGTCTTGAAGTGTTGTTAATGTTTTATTAAAACACAGCATGTCATTAAAATTCAAGTAATAAATTTTAATCATTATTTAATGGCTAACCTAAAGGGTTGTCTTGTGTTATCAAATAAGGGACAAGAAGACATAGCCATTAAAAATTTACACTAATTTTATCGCATAAAAAGTGTACAACTATTTAACAATTAAATAGACTAAAGTTTATCGCATAAACAATTTTAGCATGCATACTTAAATTTAACATTTAAATTTAAAAATACGATTTTTAAAACATTTTATTTTATCTCATAAAGTAAAAGCTTGTTTTAAAAAATCATAACATTTGCATGCTACTTTAAAATATTTATCGCATAAAAATTTTAAACTTTTAAAATCAGTTTTTAAAAATATCTTATAAATTTAAAACATCATTTAAAAAATTCCATGTTTAAAATTTATCACATAAAATTTTAAACAACATTTTAAACTTATCGCATAAAGTTTTAAAGCTTTAAAACAATTTTAAAATTTATCACATAAATTTAAAATTCCATTTTAAAACTTTCATGTTTAAAATTTATCATATAAAATTTTTAAACAAAAAAAAATTTAAATTTATCGCATAAATTTAAAGAAAACATTTTTCTGTAAAAGCATTCAAATAATAAATTCGCAGTCCTAGATCAGCATACAGAGATGGCTCTGATACCAATGAAGGGTTTTCTGGGACCCTTAGGGCACAAAAACTCTAGTCCCGTCCTAAGTCGGACGAAACATAGACAGAAATGCAGCGGAAAATTTTTATGTTAATCTAATTAACATGCAACCCTAAGGAACCAGACCCTATTAGCCAGGAACTCTGCCAACTTGGGGTGGATCTAACCACCCCAAGAGGGATCTAACTACTGCGAATAATTAAATGAAAACTTAAACACATACCCGGAATCTCAGCCCTGGGGCGGGCGAGATGTTCCGCGCCGTCTTCCGAGCTGCTCCCGTCTCACGCCGAGCCGCTCCTTGAACCGCTCCCCGCACCGCTCCTCGAACCGCTCCGCATCCCGAGGCGATCAATCCCCGTGTCGCCGAGCCACCCACCGCCGAAGAAAGTTTCACGCGAGTGAAACCTCCGCCTAGATTTCGGATCTGAATCCGAACTCCTTTGCGGCTTTGCTAGAGCCCTCAGGAGCAAGGCAGAAATTTATAGGGAGAGGAGAAATATAAATTTAGCTTAGATCCGAGCGTGCTCCAACATTTACGAGAGCCGCTCAGATCTAGAGCTTGGGACGAGTTTTGAGGAGGAGAGCAGACCCCTATTTATATAGGCGGCTGACTACTCCCCTTTCTCAAAATCCGATGTGGGACTATTAATTTGAGTTAATCAAAATCAAGTTAGTTTGCACTTCACAAAGTGCAAACTTCCGTGAATTTTAACTCACTCACCGTTGAGCTTCATGATTGATACAACCTATCAATTCGAAGGGTGTTCAACGGTGAACGCGTAGGAAAAAACGGCTCGTCAATCCGAGTCCGTTTGACCCTTCAAACAATTGTCCAAAGATAGCCAAAAGTCATGCTTCTCTTAGAAACGTAGCCGTCAAGAAAATCCCAGGTTTCAAAAACCCTAACCAGAAAATTCGGGCTTGGTGGGCCTCCATTTTCGCAGGTTTCAGCCCAACAGTTTGGGCTGACTTGTTTTGGCTATAACTTGTGCATTTGGACTCCGTTTTTGACGCGGTTTGAACCTGCGTTTAGAGCGAGACGATCCTGTCATCTAGGTAACCTTTTCAACGCATTTATTTAATTAAATATAGTCTTAAATAATTTAAGACACATTTAATCTCTTTTGCATCAAATGCAAAATAGTCCATATCTAAGCTTAAATTATCATTTGCATCAAATACAAATGATCCGAGGGCATATTCCTCTACATAAGGGTGGTACACGGACAGCAGTTCCTCCCACCATCCTAACAACAGGAAAGACACAATTTAGAATCGCACATATTACTGGATAATAAAAAATAAATGTTAATACTTCTATCATTCCGAACTTTTTGCATAAAAGGACCTGCATGGGCCACCACTAAAACCTGTTACGCCCCGCTTCCCAAAACTACGGAGGTGAAGCGTGACTAAGGCCTGCTTAGGCCAGAGCCGTGAGGCTCGGACCTAATAAGCGTATGTGTGGTACTCCAAGACGAAAGAACATGTCCCTGCAGAAAAGTACGGAACAACAAAAAGTACTAAAAGAGAAACATTCATTTTATTCCAAACCAAAAATCCAGAAGTACTGAGAGTCTAACAAAAAACCAAAACGGCTACAACAGCTGAAAGAGACTAATGGTACAAGCACCCAACCTAAGCAGAAAAGTAAACGGTGCTACGCACCCAACTAAAAGTAGTAAAACTCTGTAAAGGCAACGTGAAGAACCTCTAGCTCTGGTCCTCCTCAGGCACGTACTCTGGAACGACGTCCTCTGGCTTCGCATACTCCGGTAAGTCTGCCTCATCCACGAACTCCGACTCGACACCAGATGTACAGCACCCAAGAGAAAAGGAACTGTACGTCAGGTAAAGTCTACGCAGAAATGTTAGACTCTACTGCAAGTGTATTTTAATTTAAAGAAACAGTTTACTGGTTGATTAACATGATGGAATTATAACTTGGCAGTAAAGGAAAGTAAAACGGAGCAGGAAAAGTAAACACGACACGTTGTAGCCGTAGCGTGTGCTACCGACTACGGAGCTAACCTAAACGGGTCCAGGCATAACGTGACAAGACAAGACACGACACGACACGACATGACAAGACACATGTGACTCGAAGGGTTCATGCCTTACGGTTCGAGGGGGATTAGACCCTCTCCCTGTGCGCACGCTCAACCCTACCCCACCCAAGTGCACAAGACAAGTTCGTACAAGGGATCACTCACTCTGTCGAGTGAGTGCCCTATTGCCCGCAAGCTGTGTATCCGTACAAGGGATCACTCACTCTGTCGAGTGAGTGCCCTATTACCGGTAAGCTGTGTATCTGTACAAGGGATCACTCACTCTGTCGAGTGAGTGTCCTATTGCCCGCAAGCTGTGTATCCGTACAAGGGATCACTCACTCTGTCGAGTGAGTGTCCTATTGCCCGCAAGTTGTGTATCCGTACAAGGGATCACTCGGTGAGTTCCCTATTGCCCGCAGTCTGTGTATCCGTACAAGGGATCACTCGGTGAGTGCCCTATTGCCCGCAGGCTGTGTATCCGTACAAGGGATCACTCGGTGAGTGCCCTATTACCCGTAGGCTGTGTATAACAAGAACGACATGACAAATAAGGAAGTGTTCTTCTAGGGGGTCCACACGCACGCACACACAGGAAAACCCTAAGGTGTCAAAAGTTGTTGTTGTGCTTAGACTTCGTCGTCAAGTCTAAGCTGTTAAGGGGGGCCCCGGACGCTATCATTTCACGTTCGGTTCTCTTTATTTTTGTTTTAACAGTTCTAAGAGCATATGGCCTAATCAAGGCCGAAAGTACAAGTGAGTACACTTGCCTGCGGTGGCGAGTGCGTCGTCTGTCCGGAGCGTCCCATCGAAACGTCGCGTCGACGATAGTCCGTCTGAAACAGGGTCATATCGATGTCAGATCGCGCTTTTTGTCAAACCTATTACGTTTTGTTTCTAAAATTGGCGGGACTACCCTAACAGTCTAAAAGTCACATTTTTGATGTTTTGTTCAGCCTAGATCGAGGTCTACCCTATGTGTATTGAAAATTTGTCCGTTCGTCGATCTTTCCTATGGTGGACAACATTTTACAGACGCTGAAATTAACTTTAGGTAAATTAAGTTGCTAATTTTAATTAGGTTTTGATGAGCTACGGTGTGGGTTTGCTACATGTTAGGGAAACAAATCTCTCCGGTGTTTGACGTAGAATGGAAGTAGAGTCTGAACGGTGACAGATCTGAACGGCCCGACAATGAACATCCCTTTGCGGCAACTGACAGATCCATAGCATTGAAGGCGAGGAGGGGCAGTGAGGGAGAGGCGAAACAATGAGCAGGACAATGAAATCAGCGAGAGGACGCCTAACAATGGTTCTACGGCCCAAGAGAAGGCCAACACAGCGAACAATGAAGTCAGGACGGTGATAGAAGGTGGGACGACCGGGTCAGTGGCTGTTTTGGGGAACGGCAGTCATGCAGTGGCTGCCAGCAGGGATGCGCGGTCGCTGCACCGTGCTGAAGGACGGAAGGGAGTTACCGAGGGAAAACGCGCTGCTGCGGGAAGAGGGAGACCGCACGGAGTGCCTTGGCAGTGCAAAGGGCTGGAGGAGCACTCTACATCAATCAAGGGTGGCGTAGGGGTGTTCGCAGGCGATCGGGGTAGTGATTGGTCGTCGGGCGAAGGCCGAAAAATGAGCAGCAGTCGCTCAGGCTGCTGCCGCTGCTGCTACGCGAAAAACCGTCGGCAGGGGCTGTTGGCGGCTTCTTCCGGCGGAGAACGGAGAGGTCTGACGGTCCGACGGCGGTCGGAGGAGAGGGGGAAAGGCCGGCGTGGGTTTCGAACGAAGAAGGCGAGAGGGTGAGAGATCGTTCGGGGTTCTCTTTGTTTGTGGCGGCGGCTGCTAAAGTCTGTGCCCTAGGATACAACACATCGGTAGGGTTTGATTGGGTTTATAAAATTAAAAGCTTTTGCTAAAGAACTATATGGTTTTAGGTAATTGCGGGAGAGAGATAGAGATAGAGTGGGTGCAAGTAGGGGGAAAAGAGGGTGAGGATAGGAAAGAATAATACTCACTCATACATATTAGATGATTGTGGATTTAGATTAGGATTTAGTTTAAATTTGAATTTCAAATCGATTAGGGGTTAATCAAGGGTTGGAAATGGATTAGGGAAAAGGTTTCACTACGGGCATCGGAAAAATAATCCGAAAATACCAGGACGATCACAGAGACGAGAAGTACGGGGCTACGGCGTCTGGTCGCATGCTACACCTACCGAGAATTATTGTAAAATCGGGAACTGAGTGTTAAAGACAAAAGACCAAAACGCCATTTCCATTCAAAGCTGGTTTGCGAGAAAACGAGCCATGAAATGACGTTCCCAGAAATTACTATAAAATTCTACACTTATATACGGTCACAACGGCATATCAAATCGTATATACCGAATCCGAGAAATAGCCAAAAAAATACGTGTGCGAAAGAGTACGTGCACGTAGAAATTCATAAAGTCGGAAAGCGACCGTTATAATAAATACCTCATGGTGCATCACGATACACTTATGGGCCTCTCTAACTCTGCCCACTCCCCATGCCGGCTTAAAGGAGTGCGAGTGAGACTACAAATAATGTCCACTCCATAACGCTTACTTTTTACACGTGTCCCCACCAGAGCCCGCATCTAGAGCTTCACCCATTTTCAGAATGGACTGAAACCCTAGATTCTTTTCCTCATCTCACTCTATTTTCACGTATTATGTTAGCATGTGATTCAAAAAACTTTCATTCTTGGATATCATTTTCATAACCATCATTATTATCACTACTTCAAAGATTCATGCTGCTTGGTGGTCTCAATACCACCTATCAGGTTATCATTTACTTCACTTCTCAATTTCAGATCTATATGTAAAAGAATTCATATGTAAAACATGCTTGCACCAGGAATAAAACAAGTGATTCTACCTGCAAATTTGAACATGATTCATAGTTTGGTAAGTAAGCACTTGTTTGATTTAACACAGTAAATTTTTGGAAGAGTACAGATCATGTTATCTACATGTAACCAACCAAGCTAGAAAACATTCATATATCTATTCATCCAAAGAAATAAAACTGAGAAAATTAGATTGAGAAAACCACACGGCCGTATGGTGGAATCCATACACCCTTATGGATTTAATAAAGGGGGCTAGAAAATTCACACAGTCATATGGTGATTTCATAGGGCTGTGTGGATTTCAGGTTGGTACGGTCGAATGAGCTGATGGCCACAAGGTCGTATGGAAAATTTCATACGGCCGTGTGGGAGTAGAACTCAAATATATTTAGTTACGACCACACAACTGTACAACTCCTTATCACTCAACATAACGAACACACGGTCATACTGGGTAGTTCATACGGCCGTATAACTCATGAAATCGACAGCAACTAACTAAAACACTAAACTAAAACATGATTTAACTAAATCGTAACTAGCATGTTTAGGATTCTACCTCAGCAGCCCTCTTATAGATTCTGGGGCACTTCTTAATCCTTGTAGACCTTCTGATGCTAGCTCCTTCTTCTTCTCCTCCAAGGATTAGAATAGGGTTAGAGTTTCAGGCTTAAGGTTTCGGTTTGGGCTGAAGGAATCATCAGCGAAGAACAAGTTGGTACGTGAACTGGGAAGCTTGCAAGAGGGAAATCTTCCTCTCTTCCTTTTTTCTCTTTTCTTTTCTTTTCCTTTTTAATCCCCCTGCAACCCACCTCCTGCTTCCCCAAACTTAGTTAAGCTTGCCACCTAATCAAATTTAGGTGGGGGTTAATGGGGTGATGCCACCTCCTAAGCAGGAGGCGGCTGAAGTTGGGTTTTTGGGATTTTAATTAAAAGTTTTTTTAATAGAAATACATAAATGTATACTTAGTATAACTCATCATACCAGTATATACTTTATTTATTTTCCAATTAATGATTAAAAAGGGAGTTATGAAATTCCTTAAAAGTAATTTTAAGATCATAAAAGTTAAAGAAAAATACACTAGGCCTCCAAAAACTCATATGCATATTTATACATCCAGAAAATTGTATTGATACCAATACATAAAATTTGGTGCCATTACACAACTTTATCTCCCCAAAGCAAGCCGCCTCTATGCCTCCGAAACTGGTCCACTCGAAGCGAGCCGACACTGCGCCTCCGAGCCAATCACTCATCGAAGAAAGTTTCACTTGAGATTAATTCCCGTCTTAGACTTTGGATTGAATCCAATAATCCTCCTCGGCTTGCTAGGAGGTGAACGAAGGAACATATTGTAAGAGGAAAGAATAATTTTGTCTCGGATCGAGCGTGCTCAAAACTTTTCGAGGCTAATTGATTCGGAGACATGGTGGAATTTTTCCAAGGGGAGCCAGCCCCTATTTATATAGGAGGCCAGACCCCTTGCTCCTCTTATGAGCAATGTGGGACTAAAAAATTTTGTGAGAAAAAAATAAATCAGTTTTTCCTTACACTAAGGCTAAACTTCAACTAATTTTATCTCCCTCATCGTTGAGCTTCGTAAGTGATACAACCTATCAAATCGAAGAGCTATGAACGATGAACGCATATAAACAAACGACGATCGATTATGACTTTGTTTGGCCCCTCAAAAGAATGATCAAAGTTGAGCAAAAGTCATGAATCGGCTGAAACACGCAGCCGTCATAAACCCCTTAGGGTTTCTGAAGTGTGGGCCCTGCTGGTGGGGCCCACCGGCTAACTAGGCACGCACAGCCCATTTCTTGTGCCCGCCCGCATTGGGCGGGCGGGTCTGATGCAGCCACTGGGCGGGCGGGCTCTGGCTCGAGCCCGCCCAGGCAGGCTTAACCCGTCGGCATCAACAGGCAGGCTTAGCATGCCTGTAGCGTAGGTCCAGCCCGCTGGACCCACCCACACCCTTGTGGGCTTAGCCTTGCCATGTGGGCAGGTTCAGCCTGTGTAGCAGGCTGGACCCTCCCGCCCGGGCTGGGCGGGCTAGCCTAGCCCGAATGGGCTGGGCTAGCCTGCCCAGTCTAGGTTGGGCTGGGCTAGAACTGGGCAAAAGCCCAGTTCTGGCCTTTGGTCTATTTTTTGAGCTTTATCGCTCCGATTGAGCCGATTTCAGATCCGTTTGAAAGCATGTTTCAAATAGGAATATCCCAAGAATCCATGTAACCATTTATATGCCTTTTGTTAGGTAAATTATTCTAGTAAATATTTTACAGTATATTTTCAACCATTATGCGACATATGCAACAATCCATTATAGCATTCTACTAATGCTAATATCACAAACATTTTGCAACATTATTAAATCCCATTTAATATAGACTTATTGTTACAAACTCTTTGTGACTCTAATTATTCTCGTGCATCCGAGTGCACTCCTCCTGAATCCTTCCTATTACTAAGATGCAAATCCCACTCGATGTGAGACCCTACAGCCCGACCCTACTACATGTTGGAGCTCGAAACTCCTAGATGACAGTGACCACGAGAAGCATGTGTCGACCCTGTTTCGGCATCATAATTACGTGATTGACCCATTGACAAAAGTGTCGTCGGTATCAATCTAACTGTGTTAGTAATGAATACTGCAGTTTTAGTCCTTTCGGCATAACTATGTCACTGCATAGCCTAGGGTATGGTAAACTGTCAACCCTACTAGCTAGCACTGGTCAGCATACTTCGGTCTTTGGCATGTCCATTTTGTTCTTCCTACAATATACCCCGGCCGAGATTTAGTACAAAGAACCGTACTGAGCCTGTGATAATAACTTCCCATTAACGGAAGAGATGAATCCTATCTTAGTCACTTCTTACCTCGTGTGCTTCAAGTGTCCTATAACCTAAGAACTTTCAACGAGTGAAGACTCGAGGTTAGATCATGGATCTAAGTGACACCGTACACGCACAGTCTAAGAACCAACTAGCCTATCATCACTAGAGAGTTATCAATGACAGTTTTGTTAAGGTTAACCATTTGATAACTCTTTATTGGGTCATTCAGTGGACGCATTCTCCAATGAGCACATGTGTCTTGTCTCTGACTTTGCCAGGTCGAATGATTATGAGATCATCATTACCCTTTGGATAAGACAAATACACAATGGTTTGTCGGATGTGCCGATATCCTTATCTCAACACATCTATGACCATGAACATTTTACGACTCAAGTTCATATTGGTCATTCTCTTTCCATAATCGAGATCTACATTTAGATACGTGTATGACCTTACTTTGAGTCTAAGGAAATTATCCAAGTATTAAAAAACATTTAATCATACTAGGATAATTAGTACCATTTATTATTAAACAAGATGTTTTCTAGGATAAATTGTCTCGAGGGCATATATCTTCCTACATCATTGATGAGGGTTGAGTTTCAATCCTCGTCCTCTTGATGTCTAACTATGAGAGAGGAGTCAAAGAATGGGTTTGATCCCTATAAGAGCTTCGATGGTTCATCGGTAGCTATTAGATGGTTCTAATGATTACGTTCGATGGTTCGTTGATGCCTAACATTAGATAGTCAACCATCCCTTAGGGACATCCAACCAAAACCCCAAAGGTTTGTCGGTGATTAAGGTTGTGTAGCCCACTAATGAGATGTGTTGATATAAAAACACATCCAAACTCATTCCTAGACTATAACCCATTTGGATCAATATTTGAGACAATCCATCAAGCACAATTCCTACAAGAGGGCTCTACATAACCCTAGACAAGAGGACTACTCACACATTATTGGATTAGTAATCAAAAACATCCTAAAAGCATGCATTGGAAACTAATGAGATAATGGATTGGAATCAACAAAAATGGCAATGACAACTACAATAAATAGAGAAAAATAAAGACAAGAGCATTCAATAATAGAGATTGAAGATCCTTACAAAGCTTAAACAAAACAAAATAAAAAGGGGACAGAAACAGCTCTAAAATTCGCCCCGAAAAAATCAAAACCCGAATAAAGCATTAAGAGTTCGTTAACAGCTTAACAATATATAGATAAACAAGCGCACAACCGTGTAGAAAAGCGGTTCGACCGTGCCGCCCCTAATGACCTAGGTTAAGAGTGAGTGGCCATCTTACGCACGGCCAACCTCTAATCGGTATGGCCGTGTAAATCGAAATCCATGGCTCCAGCAGCGCTAAGTAGTTCCAGGCACATGATCTGTGACATGGTTGTCTACGCAGACTGTCACAATGGGCGTTCTATTTATTTTTGGACTCAGCCGTGTGAAAAGCTGCACAACCATGTCGCTGAAGCTGCTTCTTTTCCTCCTCTTACTGATACACTTACACGATCGTGTGTGTACCAGCACAGCCGTGCTATCATGTTTTCTCCTCTTTTGGGCCACCAATATTTCTCCATCTTTCTTCCTTATCACCGCCTTTCCTCCTTTGACCGCTTTTTCATCGAATTTCATCGTTTTAAGCTCAAATCACCTAAAACACAAACGAGACACCCCAAAGCATAAAAGTGGATGCCAGTGCTAAAAATGACTGAAAAAAAAGAATGATACAAATAAAGATGGAAAATGCAGGTGTGAAGGGGTGGAAAATACATATAAAATTTCCTCAATAAATTCCCCCAAGCTAAACTCTTGCTTGTCCACGAGCAAGACAAGACTTGAAGAACGGGAAGAAATCTGATAAGAAAGTCTGTGGATCATCCTCTTGAACTACTCACATGTATGAAATATATATATAATGGAGTTAATGGTCATTTTATGTACATATACTCTATCAATATGGCGTGGTATATGATTTGAACAGTATTCTCCAATACGGTGTCAAATTTAACACACACACGCCCGTGAAAAGTGTTAGATCCCAAAAATCCCTCCAATAGACTTAGATTAATATAATTCAACTCTTATTCTACACTCGTGAAGGCAAAAATCCCAAGAGCACATCATAGGGTCCTAATCTGTCCAGGGTTGTCCATGTCAAGTCAGTTTCTCCTAAACTATGGTGGTAGACATGTTTATATAAGTAATATGCACATTTTTATAGACATGTGGCCTAGGTGATTCATGTAGGGAGATTTTGGCCAATGACTCTTGATTTAGACGAGTCTAGGGCATTAGGCTAAGACGGACCCCACAGGCATTCGTTCTCGAATAGCCTAAGACCTGTTATTCCGATGCACTCCCCCAAATCTCAATTTTCATCATAAGTCTCCAATGCTTCATGAGGCACGGAGACCCGGCTACTTAGTGGGAAAGGAGGAATGGTTCACTTATTTCAAATTTCTTTCTCCATTTTTCTTTTTTGTAACATATCAATTCACCACGCTAAAGGGGGAACTAATCTATATCCAAAGCAAATTCTTATTGAGCTTAAGTCTACTCTACACACTTGGTAAAACCTCAACTCATGCACTTTGGGAGTTGAATAGGCAACTAACCTATCCTATTGGAGGTGGAGATGGAAATTAGCTCTATTCCACGGGTGAGGGTTAATAGTGAAACCGTGGGGATAGAGCGAAAAAATCATGCCACGAAAGGTTTCTAAAGCATATGTAAAAGAAATGATCCTAACTAAGGCTATATACAACTGATGCTTGAGTGTGGTTTTCATAGAGGGTTCATATCATCAAACTTTACAGTTTTTCTCTTTTTGAAAAATAAAAGTAAAAGTGGTGGTGGGGGATGAAAAGAAAAACAAAAAGAAATAAAAAGAAAAGGTGGATGGGTGGAGTGGTTGCACGACCAATAAGGATAAATAAAAGAACAAAAAATAGAAGGGAACACGACTATCACAATGACAAGGAAGTCAACAAGTCAATATAACCATCAAGCAATCACAACCATCATAAAGATCAATAAACAAAGCCAACACCAGAATGACAACCACAAGCCTCAAATAACCTGACACCCTCCCCCAAGCTAGGGTGAAACTAAAGTGAAACGTCTCTCCCAAGCTTAAACGAAACATTGCCCTTAATGTTTCTAAGTGAAGAGTAAATGGCAACGAAATGACGAGGGAGGTATCACTCCTCTCCACCATTAGGTGGAGGTGGTGGATGTCGGAGTTGTAGAAATGGTGCTCGCTATTGTAACACTGGAGCATGCTTTCTAAGACACACTCCACATGACCAAATTTGGCATCAACGTTCATAGGCAAAGGGTAATATGCAGGCTCATGGACGGTGCCAGAAGTGCTACCCTCCTCGAAGCGTGTGGTGCATAGTGAGGTGTCTAGGCATGCGTGGGGGTGTCTTTCTCCATGGTAACAGGTTGCCTCTCTCGAGTGATATCAGAGGTGAATAGCCAATCCGTGGCCGCATTGATGCGGGAGCAAATGGGGTTCAGGAGCAACGTATACTCAATGTGACGCTTCCTATATAACCATGTATACCCCCTGCCACATGCGTCCGAATCACAGACATCTGGATGAGGGCGTTGATGTCAAGGGACATGGTGCCATCGGCTCTGTAGAGGTCGCTCGAGATATCAATCTGAAAAGATGGATGCTCTGCAATAATCGTGATGAGGCTGCCACAATAGATCTCACCTGAGCGGGAAGTGGCGACTTTCATCAATTTCCAAACCATCAATTCATAGCTTCTAAGTGTATAGCGGGGGGGATGAAAGGCCTGTGTTTGGGTCAATGCATTGGGGTTGGATCAAAAGCCATAGGGTGAGAAGCTCAGTATGTGTCACCTTCCCAATATCTACCCTAGAAAAAATGGTGTATGCTAGGATTCTATGCACTAGGCACAAGCAAGGTTGGACAATAGAGAAGGCCTTAGTCTTCCTCGGATCATATTCCCCAGATCCTGTAATCTCTGTCCCAAATCTCCCTGCATTGAACCCACGGGGGAACGTGTTGTCATCAGGACCTATGCGACCCCCAACGGGCCATCCAAAAAACTATCTAGCTGTGCAAAGGTTAGATCACGATCTTCATTCCAAAGGCAGAATGAAATGCTCGATTCAGTATGGTGGATGGAGACATGAACTCTAATGTGGCGGCGTACGTATGTTTTGTTATTTGTATGGAGGAAGGTTGTTCATAGTATGTTGGCAAAAAAGGGTTTTGACACCCTATAGAATCCTTAGGGATTGGAGGGTGGAGACATTGGTGAACTTGTTAGCCGACATATAATGGGGGCTTAGTGTAGCGTAAGCCTGGTGTTTCCACTCATCCCTGAGTGTGATTCCAAATAGCGCCACTGTGGTCGGTGTAAAAGAGGGAGGTGGAGGAGGCTTTGCACCTCTTTTCGAGGGTGGGCTTGTCGTGAAGTAGAGGTTGAGGCTGAAACCTTTGAGGCAGCTTGTTTGGGTGCCATTATGGTGTAAAGTGATGTTAATGAAGTGCAAACTACACAAGTATATGAATAGAGAGGGAAAAGATGAAGATCATATGTAGAAACTTTGAAATTAGAGAAATGGAAGGAGTATACTGAAGATGCGTTGAGTCCTTCTCGAATTTCCTCCTACAAATGATCATAGTAGTAGATCTCGACTCCCCCCAGCTTAGCTTTGCAAGTGATGGTGTCACATCGAAGGAATTGGGCTGAAATGGTTTGAAATGTGAGTTATGGCTTAGTGGAAGGAAGTGGGATGGTGAGATCTTGGCGGATTGGTGGAGGATCTAAGGTTGAGGGTGGTTTTAATAAGGAATGGGAAGAGATTTGGAGAGATGGGTAGGAAGGAATTTTGGGAGATTATGGTTTTAAAATGAAGAATGCACGAAGAAGAATGGTGGGCCAATAGGTTGATAAGTGGAAATTTTCGGCGAGCATGGACGTGCTTGATATCAGCATGGCCATGTTGATTGGGCTACTGATTTCAAAAAATCATGTGTAGCTAGCACAGATGTGCCGAATTTTTGCATGGCAGTGCCACCATGTGCGTAATTTGGTCTTTTTATAGTGGGGATTAACATGGCCTTGCTACACGACCGTGTGGATTTTCCTGCAGGATTGGTCTTATGTTTTTTTTTGACACGGCCGTGTCGATTGACACAGCCATGCCAAAAATCAGCACGACTGTGTGTAAGGACCATCATACCCTTGCAATACTAACAATAAACTCTAGAAGGGACTAACAATAAACACTAGTTGGGGGAGAATAGAGTAATGGAAATAAATTGTGTAATTAAAATTTAACTTGCAATGTAGAATAATAAGAGCAAGATCAATTAATCAACACAATTAATCCAAACGCAAACACAAGATTTTACCCTGGTTCTCCAAACTTGGGTACGTCCAGTCACACCAATATCTACTATAATTCTCACACAGAGAAGTGAATACAATCTCATACATGGATACCTCACACAAAGGATTTTGGATTCACACAAAGAGAAATCCTTGCTCTCACACAAAAAGGTTTATGCTCTCACATAGAGAGACTCAAACTCTCACACACAGAGATCTCAACCAACTGTCACACAGAAGGTTATACTCTCACACAGAGAGTAACTAGCTCTCACACAGAAAGCTAAAGTTTCAAAGAAAACAAAGTAAAACAAATACTCTTACATATGCCTTGATGATGAACTTATTCATTAATGAATGCAAGGCATGGAAGAAGATCTCCAAGTGATGAAAATGACCTAGATTTCCCTTGGATGATTTCCCTTCAGCTTGACTTCAATGTATGAAGGCGATATAGAGCTCTAAGAGGGAAATAAGAGTTTGAGAGTGGCTTAATGATTCTCAAATGATCTTCAATAGTATGAAGAAGGTCTAATGAACTCAGCCCTCTCCTATATATAGGAGGCCTAAAGAAACCCTCAAACTCAAGCAATAAGCCAAAATGAATAAATATGCAACGGGTATATTCTGGAAATTTATGGCACAGACAGTCGAAAGTCGACTGGTCAAAGGCTATAAAAATCCCAATGGTTAAAATCTGAGCCAGGACAGTGGACTGTAGAAGACTACACATGCACATGTACAATGTGCAGGCACCTAAATATCCTTCAGCAGGTGACTGTCACATGGGATGGAAACGGAGCAAAGAAAATGCATCTTTCGCACTAGAGCCTTTAGACGAGAGATGACCAATTCTCAGGCACCTGTAATTTGACAGGAGACTGAAAATACTTCATCAATCGATTGACTTGCAAGATGGGTTTGAAACCCAGAAAATGCAAGTTACGCATTTTGGCACATAGACGACTAGAGAACAAATCACAGGCGCCCGATGGAAGACATTGTTGAGTATTGGACCTCTCCCTACTTGGTGTTAATGATGAGCAAACATAAATACTTGTGACTAATCCCCTATTTTGCAGTTAATCTATTGCCTAAGCTTTAAGAAGATATACTAGCAATGGATGACTCACAAACTTCATTGAAGGCAAATGTCATGAATTGGATGATCGTAGATTATGATTGAAGCTCCGTGAAGACTTCAAGCTCATACGATGGAAAGAAGAGATTATTCGTCAATGTAATTTTTCTTTTATTTCTTTTAGTATGTAGCTTAGAAGTAGAACTTTGATGGAGCACTCACACACATCTACATTCAGTCATAGTACTTCATTAGATCAATTGTCCTTTGATCCCAATTCATTTCTTTATTGATTGTGTTAGGATTGTTTATAACAGCCGACTGCTGAACAATTTACAGTAGCTTGCCTCAAAAACAGTCAACTGTGTTTTGTTCTATAGTCACCTGTTATGCACAGACTATTACAATATAGTTTTGGGCCTTCTCTGATTATTTCGCACATGCTACTGATGAACGATTCACAAGCGCCTGTCCAAGTGACAGTCGACTGTGTTTTGTAAATCAGTCGCCTGTCTATCCTTGCCCAAACTCTGTTTGATCTGACTTTTACGGCCACTCGACTAATGCTGTATATACAGTTGACTGTCTCTTGGATCAGTCGACTGTCTATACTGCAACAATCGTCTGTCTGTAAGTCATTTCTTTGACTCAGCTCTCTGAAATTTCTCTGGCTTTTAACAGTCGCCTGTTTAAGGATTTACAGTCGCCTGTTTTGATTTACAGTCGACTGTATTCCTTGCATCAGTCGTCTGTCCCATTACTTGTGAGATTTCCAGTATTTGTCTAACTTACCCTTCTCTCGGCCAGTCGCCTGTCTAAGAAATTACAGTCGCCTGTTGGTTTAACAGTCGACTGTCTTTGATTCATCAGTCGACTGTCCACGTGGTAAGTTACCGTTATGAATTCTCACCTACCCTTGCTGACTGTGCAACAGTTGACTGGGGATTGTTCAACAGTCGACTGTCGCGAGTTCAGATTCTATCCATTGAGATTTTTCTCACGGATTCCAATTGTGTTTTTGCCTAAACTGTTTTGTGGATTTGAGAAAACTATAAATAGAGCTTTTACTGTTCCATTGGAAGGTTACTCATTCATTGCAAAAATCTCTCAAGCTTTCATTTCCAAAGATCAAAGCTCTCAAATCCAAAGCCCTAAGTATTTCCAAATCTTGTTCTCATGCTCTCCAACCTAGAACCAAAGAGTGATCTTCTAGACAATTGGTGCAGTCAAGAGAAAGGGCTTTCTACTCTCTTCCAAGAGAGTTCTTCAACACACATCACACTCCACCTTCAAGTTCTACTTCAAGGCATAGGTGATTGTAAGTGTTGTTTTCATTATTTCATAACATTCGTTATTTGAGTTGTGCTCTCGGTTGTGAGAGTGGTTTTGCTTGCTCCCTGGTTAAGGGAGTCAAGGACATCGATTGTATTCGATTGCACGTGTAGGGTTGCTACAAGTGGGCTTTAAGGAAACCTCAAGTTAGGGTTCTAACTTGAGTATCAGTGGTATCCGGGTGGTAGGGACGTAGGATTACCGGGAACAAGTCAGTAGTTGACTTGGGTAATCCGAACCCTTGAACATCTCTGCGGTTGCGTGTGTTTCATTTTGGGTTGTTTTTCTATTCCGCACTATTTGTTGGATTGCATTTTATTTGGCGTAAATTCCTTTTAAATTTGCATAAACACTATTCAACCCCCCTTCTAGTGTTTTCCCCATAGATAGTGTCCTACAATTGGTATCGGAGTAAAGGTTATATCTATGGCATCCAACAACAACAACGTTCCTCCTCCGCCTTCGTACAACAATCACGATCGTGATGGAGCATCCACACTTTTTGAAGGTCAATCTACGGTGCGCCCTCCGCGTTTCAATGGTACAAATTTTAGCTATTGGAAATGCAGGATGTAGTGTTCCTTAGGAGTGCTTCGCTTTGGAGAACCCTCCACAAGGAATACGTCAAGCCCATCGAAGTAGATTTCGACAAATGGACGTCTTCCGAGAAAACCACCGAGGTCAACAACGCTAAGGCAATGAATGCTCTTTATTGTGCGTTGGGCCCAAATAAGTTCAACAAGATATGCACATGTAAGAGTATATATCAAATTTGGAACCATCTCATCGTTACCCACGAGGGAACGAATAAGGTAAAACTTTCAAAGTTATATGTTGCCGTGCAAAACTTCGATTTATTTCATATGCAGGATAATGAAAGCATTGCATCGATGTATGGACGTTTTACCGACATCATCAATGAATTGGAAGCCCTTGGCCAAATATATTCCAAACCGGATAAGGTAAGGAAGATCATCATGGGAATGACCTCCAAATGGGAAAGAAGAGCGATCACCATTGAGGAGGTCAATGACTTGAAGAACTACACCGTGGTGAATCTTATCGGGACTCTCATGTCTTACGAAGTAAGACGGGAGAACCGATTGAAGATTCGAGCCATGATGAATCCTTCGGAGGCCAAGAATAAAGCTTTGGCATTCAATGCCAATTCACCATCCTCCGAAAGTGATGAATCCGAGAACGAGATGGATTCGGGTGAAATGGCCCAAATGACGAAGAAGTTCCAACGCTTCTTCCGCAAAGGTAAATTTCCCTCCAACAAACGTTTTGAGTCTACTAATTCTACTTCCTCTCTGTGCTATAAATGTAATAAGCCAGGGCACATCAAGAGGGATAGCCCAATGCTAAAGAACAAAGAGAAGTGTAAGGCACTGAAGTATCACAAATCCGATAAGAACAAGAGAGACAAGAAGAAAGGACTCGTATGTACCTTCGACGACTCAAGTGATGACTCATCAAGCGATTCCGATGGTGAGAAGGGTGAGAGCGCCCACATGTGTTTCATGGCACTAGAAGACCCACTCTCTGATGAGAGTGATTCCGACACGGACAACACCGAGGTAACAATGGATGAACTTCGTATTGCTAATGAAGAACTATTTGCTAAATACCAATATTTAATGCTTAAGTACACTAGCTTAAAGAAATTGAATATTAGCAAGTCGTCCATTCCATGCATTATCAACAATGACACCATTGTTGATACTCTAACTCTTGAGAAAGCAACTTAGCTTCTCAAAATGTCACATTGAGAGATGAGGTGAATTCCCTCAAATCTCAATTAGATCAAACACATCCTAAGGATAATAGTGATCTAGTTACACGTCACACATAATTGAGTTTAGAGAATAATTCTCTTAAAACTTAAGTGCATGAGCTCAAAGCACGGGTGTCCACTTTGGATACCAAAATTTCTTCTTTAAAGGAGAAATATGAGCTCATGTCCTCCCTTATTGTGAGATTCAATAAGGGAAAAGGACAATTGGATGATTTACTTGCAAACCAATTTCCGGCCACACATCGTGTTGGTCTTGGATTTGTTAAAGCAAATGCATCAAATGATCGCACCTCCTATAGTGGTATCACTATAGATTTTGTGAGGCCTTCCTCCGATGCATCCACAAGTGGTGTCAAAGACACTATAGGTAGCAAACCTACCAAGAAAGTCACCACTTCACCTTCTCTTCCTTTTGGCAAGAAACCCACTAAGGGTGGAAACCAAAAGCAAGGCCATGCTTACATGTACACTAACACTCATCCACGTAGGAAACCTCCTACTTCACAAGTGGATAAACATGACACATTCTATGCTCCGCACCCACGGACACGTACACAACCACACATGAGAAATATTCATGTACGTGCTCCTATACACCCGTATGCTCATACGCATCATTCTTTCATGTATGCTCATCCTCCACATGTCATGCATGATCCATATGCTTCATATAATATGCATGTTCCCAAGCATACATATCATCCTAGAATGTACAAGGCATATCCTCCACCACATCACTATGCTAGAAATTATGTTCCTAAGAAGCATGCACCACATAGAAATCCAACACATATGCATGCAACTACGAAGAGGACTCCCAAGATTTACACTATTTGGGGTCCTAAGAACACTAGTCTTAATGATAGGAATGCTTATGTTGATTCCTGTTTTCATGATGTGATTAGAAATAGTAATTATGTTGGGAAGCGGAAGTCCACTTGGACTTGGCTTCCAAAGGGCTAATCCCCTTGGACCCAACAAAAATTGGATATCATAAGCTTATGGTGTATTATGTAGGTACCCAAGAGAAAGAAGAAGAGCAATAAAGGTCAAACTTGCTCTAAAGGGAAAGGATGGATTCTCGATAGTGGTTTCTCCAAACATATGACGGGAGATCCCTCATTGCTCTTCGAAGTGATTAGCATCAAGGATGGTGCAACGGTCGCTTTTGGAGGTAATCAAAAGGGAACCATCATAGGAGTAGGTATCGTTGGTAATCTTTCCAAACCCTTAAGTACTAATGTTTATCTTGTTAGTGGTTTGTGTCACAATCTCATTTCCATTAGTCAACTTTGTGACAAAGGTTATAATGTTAACGTTGGAGAAGGATTGTGTACTATTGTTGATTGTGAACCAAATGTTTTATTTTCCGGTATTAGGCATAAAAATATTTATTATTTGAGCCTGCCTAAAACCGTAGAACATTGCTTAGTTGCTAACACAAGTGAACAACTATTATGGCTTCGCCGTTTTGGTCATGTTCACTTCATGCACTTATATAAGTTAGCTAAGCATGATCTAGTCAAAGGTTTTCCTAAGATTGCTTTTAATAAGAAAAACTTTTGTGATTCATGTCAAAGAGGTAAACTAAGTAAATCTTCATTTATGCTTAAAGAATGGATTTCTTCTAAGAGGCCCCTAGAACTTCTTCATCTAGATTTATTTGGGCCAACTAGAACTGCTTCTTTAGGTAATGCTCATTATGGATTAGTTGTCGTTGACGACTTTTCTAGATTTACTTGGGTTTCATTCTTAACTAATAAGAATGAAGCTTATGAAGAGTTTACCAAATTTGCAAAGAAGATTCAGAATTTCTTAGGATCCACCATTATCACTATCCGTAGTGTTCATAGAGGAGAATTTGAGAATGAATCTTTTACTGAGTTTTGTGATGACTCTGGGATAACTCATAATTTTTCCTTTCCTCATGCACACCACCACAAAATGGTGTTGTAGAAAGAAAGAATATGACTCTTATTGAGTGTGCTCGCAATATGATCCATGATAGTCATTTAGGACTACAATTTTGGGCAGAAGCGGTGCACACGGCATGTTATGTGCTCAATAGGATCCTAGTGAGACCCCGAACGCACAAAACTTGTTTTGAGTTGTTTTATGATGAAAAGCCTCAAGTAAAATATTTTCGTGTTTTGTGTTCAAAATGTTTTATAAAGAACACAGTTGGTAATTTAGACAAATTTGAGCCAAGATCCGATGAAGGAATATTTGTTAGATATTCCACACGTAGCAAAGCCTACCGGATATACAACAAAACTTCTTCAACGATTGAGGAATCTCTTCACGTATCTTTTTATGAAGATTTTGATTTTCCTCATGTTGATGATGATAATGTAGATACTCTTTGTGATTCTCTTAATAATGTTAAGATTAATGATTCTATTGTTGAGACTAACACTTCTACCGAAATTGTTGAAGTTGTTCCTAGTGATACAGGTTTACCCAAAGCTTACAGAATTCTCTCATTGCGCATTTGTCTCTACCATTGAGCCAAAGAACATCCAAGAAGCTTGTGAGGATAGTTCTTGGAGAGTGGCTATGGAAAAAGAACTAATGCAATTCGAGAGAAACGAATTTTGGGAACTCATGCCTCTTCCAAGTTGTCACCAAGTCATTGGGACCAACTGGATCTTCAAGAACAAGACGGATGAAAATGAGGTAATCACACGGAACAAAACAAGGTTAGTAGCTCAAGGCAACCGGCAAGGGGAATGTATTGATTTCGAAGAATCTTTTACACCCGTAGCTAGATTAGAAGCTATTAGGTTGCTTTTATCTTTTGCATCCCATAAGAATTTTAAACTATTTCAAATGGATGTTAAAAGTGCATTTTTAAATGGGTTTATCAATGAAGAAGTTTATGTTTCTCAACTTCCCGGTTTTATTCATGAAAAATTTCCAAACCATGTTTTCAAACTTAAGAAAGCATTCTATGGGTTGAGACAAGCTCCTAGAGCTTGGTATGATCGACTTAAGACCTTTCTTTTGAATTTAGGTTTTAAAATGGGAGAAGTTGATTCTAAACTCTTCATTAAAGATTATGAAAATGACATTCTTTTGATTCAAGTTTATGTAGACGATATTATTTTCGGTCCTACTAACTTTAATCTTTGTCAAGAATTTTTCAAGTCTATGAAGGATGAGTTTGAGATGAGCCACATGGGAGAGCTCAACTACTTCCTTGGATTGCAAATTCGACAAATGGAGAATGGCACATTCATACATCAGACAAAGTACACAGGGGAGCTTATTAAGTGATTCGGGATGGAATCGTCTTCGAGCAAAAGGACTCCCATGAGTACTACTACTCATCTACACAAGGATGAAAGCGGAAAAGATGTAGACGTTCGTCTATATCGAGGTATGATCGGTAGCTTACTTTACTTAACCGCTAGTGTGCCCGATATAATGTTTTTTGTATGCCTTTTTGCTAGATATCAAGCTAGACCTAAGGAGTCACACTTGATTGCGGTTAAACGAATATTTCGTTATCTCAATCAATCTCTTAATTATGGGTTACTTTACCCTAAGTCTAGTACATATGAGTTAATCTCATATAGTGATGCCGACTTTGCCGGATGCAAGCCCGACAGGATAAGTACTAGTGGCACTTGCCATTTCTTAGGAAATTCCTTAGTTTCTTGGTTTTCTAAGAAACAAGAATTCGGTGTCATTTTCCACGACTGAAGCGGAATATATTGCCGCGGGTCTTGCATGTGCACAAGTTCTTTGAAAGAGACACACTCTTATGGATTATGGTGTCAACTGTGATACTTTCTCGATCATGGTTGATAACCAAAGTGTCATATGTCTTTCCAAGAATCCGGTACACCACTCCCGTACCAAACAGATAGACGTGAGACACCATTTTATAAATGATCATGTAGCTAAGAAGGACATCATCTTAGAGTACATTGAAACCCAAAAACAAATTACCGACATCTTCACAAAACATCTTAAAGAAGATTCATTTGTGAGGTTGCGTGGAGAATTGGGAATTATGGGTGAATTTGAAATCTAGAAGCTCAAACTTTCATGTTATAACTATTTTTGAGCTCATATCATTTTGTTGCCTATCTTCATGTGCTTTATTATACATATGTGTTTAAGAAAGGCAATTGTGATTTAATTTATTTCATGCGTTTTTGAGATTCATAGTAGTGATTTGTGTTTCAATGGATTTTTTGTTTTTACATTATTTTTACGATGTATTTGTGATTAGAGTATAGGTCCTAGGGTGAGTGTTCTTATTCTCTGGAATTCTATCTCATTGTGCATTTTTGGACCAGGACAGACGACTGTCTTTCCTTCGACAGTCGACTGCCCTACTCTATCTCCTCAGTTTGAGAATTTGTATCTTTTGCACAGCCGACTGATGATTGTTTTCCAGTCGACTGTTATTTTAACAGGCGACTGTACTGTAGTCATCAGGCGAATGTTCTCTCTATCGAAATTTTTACAGTGCTCTCTGTCTTTTTTGATGAACTGTATGGTTTCTCAGCCAGTCGACTGATGTGTAACTTACAGTCGACTATCCAACGCACAGGCGACTGCATGTTACTTGACAGTCGACTGTCCATCTTTCTGTGCTTTATTGTTATCACTTCATCCAGTCGACTGACTTTTGTTCATCGGTCGACTTTCAACTCTTCGTGACTGTTCAAGTGCTTTGATCCGAGCCGTCGATTCATTGATCCAATGGCCCAGATTATTTCCCCAACTTTTATATTCGATGAATCTATTCATTTCCCTTCGTCGACTCTCTCTCCTTCGATTGAACTGCTTCATCTTCCCGCTCACTTTCTCAGCAGTTGCCGTCGATCTCCACATCCCCGCTCGTCGATTGCTTCGTTGTTGAGTCTTCGCATCTTCTCTGTTTTGGTTAGACTCTCTATCTCTCTCTCTAGCGCTTAGTTTGATTTGTGTCTTTCGATTACTTCGACTATCGGTTTTCTCTCTCTCTCGATTCCATGGCACCCAAGGGTAAGGGAAAAGAGAAGATTGTTGCTCCTAAACAACCTAGGGTACCCAAGAAACCTATAGCCAAGAAGAAGAAACCCTATAAAGCCCGAACCAAGCATGCTGAGTCTCCTGTGCTTTCTTCTTCGCAGGGATATTCACCTTCTGGTTCTTCTTCTGACGCTCAGCCACTGATTCATCGTCAACGGAAGCACATTGGTGTTAACATCAATGAGCCTACTGTTGCTGCTTCCCATTAGCCTGCTTCGAGCTCTGAAGAAGAGCCTCCTGTCGTACCCCCTTCTGATCCCCTAGTTCCCGTTTGCCGAGATGATCTCTGCTTGGCAAAATTTCACTCTCTTCAAGGGATCAACCTTCTTAGGGAGCGGTACATTGCTTTCCCCGCCTTCACTGCTGAGAGGCTTTCTGACATTCTTTCTGCTACTCACCTAGCCGACCTTTTTCGCTTCTCTCAGAGCGAGTCCCCCAGAGCCTACTCATTTCTGGTGAAGCTCTTCTATGCGAACCGCATTCGCGGTGAGTATTCCTCTACCGGCATCCTCGATACTGTCGTTCAGGGAACCCACATTCAGATCACTCCCTCACTCTTAGGGACTATTCTTAGGATTCCCTCTGCTGGTTCCCTTCCCACAGATATCTGCATCTCCGAGATTGAAGACATTGACCAGTCTGTTCTTCGGGATATGTTTCGAGGGGTACCTTTAGCTCTTGATTCGGGTGTCAGATCATCTATGTTTTTTATGAGAGGTTAGGCAGTTCACCTAGTGTTGAAGTCCAACATCCTGCCGAGGTATGGATCATCTGACCAGCTGTCTCAGGATATCCTGAAGTGTATGTATGCTATCTTATCTGGCATGCACGTGAACTGGGCCAGTGTCCTCCTTGATAGGATGGACAAGGTTGAGTTCACGACCTCCTCGTCTCACATTTCTTACGGTGATCTTCTGACTCTTGTCTTCCGTCATTTTGGTGTTGATTTGACTCGTTACGAGCCCATGCCCTTTGGTCCTCTCCTCGACGCATCTGCAAAGTCGAAATCTTCTTCGGCTCTACAGACTGCCTCGAAGAAGAGGAAATCTACTTCAGCTCCGTCCTCATCCACTGCTCCTCCAGCTGACTTGCCTTCCTCCTCTGCTCCACCATCTCGTGACATTCTTTTGGAGATGGTCTCTGGACTTTATAGATTGTTGTTTCTCTCTTTTCTCCATCAGGGAATACGCTTCCCTGAGGATTTGAGACAGTTTGTTCCCCAGCTTCATGTGCCTCCTCAGCCCACTAATGTCGTTAAGCATCCTGGTGTAGCTTCTACTCCGGATGTTGCTGCTGCTGCTGTTGCTTCTTCTGACCCTCCTCAAGAGGATACACATACTGTCACAGAGCCTGCTTCTTCTTCTCCAGCCCCTGGAGATGCTCACTCTTAGATAGTTGTTTGAGTGGTGTTATTTTGGTGATGGTTGTATTTTGGTGTATGATGGATGTTGTTAATATTGACATTATATATGTATGGTGATGTACTTCGATGTTGTCATGATGATGTATTTTTTGTCTTGATCATGATGTATCTTTTTGTTATGGACATGTAGATGTACATCCGTTGATGTACTCATCTTCTATATATCTATATATGATGTTGTTGTTTATCTTGTGTCACACTATGCTATACTGCTTATCTTATCTATGTGATGATTGTTATGTTGTCTCCATGTATGCTATACTCTCTCTAATGTGCTTTTGAGACAATATATATGAATTTGATATTCGATTTTCCATGCTATCTCTGGTATGCTGCATTTGTGAAATCACTTTTGAAACTATTTTTGTGTGTACATCTAAAATGTTGATATTGGACTTCAATTCCATTACTCACATGTGTATACGATGTGATTTTATGAGTTTTGATTCTATATATCTTTATACTCCTTGATTGTTGTTAGTTCGTATTTAGCACTGTTATTGTTATTGTTATTTGCTCCCACCTTTTTGGATAATGCCATAGGGGGAGAGAAATAAACATACAAGATTCATAATGGATGTGCTAAGTATGTTCTAACACTTGAATCTAAGATTTAAGTTGCCTTAGATTCAGGGGGAGTAAGATTACAATGAATAGGGATTGTAATTCCTAGATTTTTCTTGTTGAATCTTTATTCATGCAGTTCTTACTCGTTTACTTCAATTGATATGTAGATGCCTAAATATTTGTTGACTAACTTGATTGGCATATATGTAGGGGAGTAAGTTTTCATTACGCATAATTATTTATCTTTTTGTTTATGTTTGTTTGTCATCATCAAAAAGGGGGAGAATGTTGAGTATTAGACTTCTCCCTAATAGGTGTTAATGATGAGCAAATATAAATACTTGTGACTAATCCCCTATTTTGCCGTTAATCCATTGCCTAAGCTTTATGAAGATCTACTAGCAATGGATGACTTACAAACTTCATTGAAGGCAAATGACATGAATTGGATGATCGTAGATTATGATTGAAGCTCCGTGAAGACTTCAAGCTTAAACGCTGGAAAGAATAGATTATTCGTCAATGTAATTTTTCTTTTATCTCTTCTAGTATGTAGCTTAGAAGTAGAACTTTGATGGAGCACTCACACACATCTACATTCAGTTGACTTCAATAGATCAATTGTCCTTTGATCCCAATTCATTTCTTTACTGATTGTGCTAGGATTGTTTATAACAGCCGACTGCTGAACAGTTTACAATGGTCTGCCTCAAAAACAGTCGCCTGTGTTTTGTTCTACAGTCGCCTGTTATGCACAGACTATTACAATATAGTTTTGGGCCTTCTCTAATTATTTCGCACAGGCTACTGATGAACGATTCACAGGCACATGTCCAAGTGACAGTCGATTGTGTTTTGTAAATCAGTCGCCGGTCTATCCTTACCCAAACTCTGTTTGATCTGACTTTTACAGCCAGCCGACTAATGCTGTATTTACAGTCGACTGTCTTTTGGATCAGTCGACTGTTTATGCTGCAAAAGTCGTCTGTCTGTAAGTCATTTCTTTGACTCAGCTCGCTGGAAATTTCTCAAGCTTTTGACAGTCGTAAGTTTAAGGATTTACAGTCGCCTGTTCT
This sequence comes from Scilla litardierei, assembly GCA_030789695.1. Lineage (NCBI taxonomy): Eukaryota > Viridiplantae > Streptophyta > Magnoliopsida > Asparagales > Asparagaceae > Scilla > Scilla litardierei. The sequence continues at coordinate 530,071,482 of CM061142.1, forward strand.
GATTAACAGTCGACTGTATTCCTTGCATCAGTCGTATGTCCTGTTACTTGTGAGATTTCCAGTATTTGTCTAACTTACCCTGCTCTCAACCAGTCGCCTGTCGAAGAAATTACAGTCGCCTATTGGTTTAACAGTCGACTGTCTTTGCTTCATCAGTCGACTGTCCACGTGGTAAGTTACCGTTATGAATTCTCACCTACCCTTGCTGACTGTGCAACAGTCGACTGTCGCGAGTTCAGATTCTATCCGTTGAGTTTTTTCTCACGGATTCCAATTGGGTTTTTGCCTAAACTGTTTTTTGGATTTGAGAAAACTATAAATAGAGCTTTTACTGTTCCATTGGAAGGTTACTCATTCATTGCAAAAATCTCTCAAGCTTTCATTTCCAAAGATCAAAGCTCTCAAATCCAAAGCCCTAAGTATTTCCAAATCTTGTTCTCTTGCTCTCCAACCTAGAACCAAAAAGTGATCTTCTAGGCAATTGGTGTAGTCAAGAGAAAGGGCTTTCTCCTCTCTTCCAAGAGAGTTCTTCAACACACATCACACTCCACCTTCAAGTTCTACTTCAAGGCATAGGTGATTGTAAGTGTTGTTTTCATTATTTCATAACATTCGTTATTTGAGTTGTGCTCTCGGTTGTGAGAGTGGGAGTCAAGGACATCGATTGTATTCGATTGCACTTGTAGGGTTGCTACAAGTGGGCTTTAAGGAAACCTCAAGTTAGGGTTATAACTTGAGTATCCGATGGTATCCGGGTAGTAGGGACGTAGGATTATCGAGAACAAGTCAGGAGTTGACTTGGGTAATCCGAACCCTTGAAACATCTCTGTGTTTGTGTGTGTTTCACTTTGGGTTGTTCTTCTATTCCGTACTATTTGTTGGATTGCATTTTATTTGGTGTAAACTCCTTTTAAATTTGCATAAACACTATTCAACCCCCCTTCTAGTGTTTTCCCCATAGACAGTGTCCATACAAACATGCCACTGTAATATGAACCTCAGTTGTCTGTTTCCAAGAGCTCAAGAAAAAGTCAAGAAATATTGACTTGAGTTGTGCACTACGGTCGACTGCAGAAGGTTGTCCAAGCACCTGGAATCACCCAGTCGCTTGTCCTTCCTTCATCAGTCGCCTATTTGAGAGCCAGAGACTCCAATTGAGTCATTTGGCATGATGAACCTATTGGATTAGATTCTATGATAATCCTAAGGCTCACTAAAATGGATATATGCATATGCATGAATGAGTAGACCATCTATTAAGGCATTACATTAAGCCTAGACTCAAAAAGAAAAACACAATTAAATGAAATTACATGGATTACATTGCTTCCTTAGAGTCTATGGCTTCAATATTTGATGTCTTGATGCTCCACATCATCTCCAAACTTTGGCACCCTATGAGTTCAAGCTTTGTCCTAGCTCCTCTTGATGTCCATTCTTGCACCAAGCAGTTAGTCTTTAAAAATGATATTCTACATTTGTTAACTATGAAACTATAACATGAGAGACATTAGCAACAACATAATATTGTGATCATCATCAAAACAATATTGGTATGAAACACCAATATCTAACACCGTGTTGGTGCTACTTTGTCTTTGGCATTGTCTCCTGGACTCTGGCACAGCCGTGCGCGCACTTGGCATGACCGTGCTAAACTCCTGCATATTAGAATTGGACGTTTTAGGCTCAAGACTTCTAAGGTTATTCAAAATTCTTTATACTAAGTAAAATGGAAACTAAAAAAGCAAAATTAAGCCTAGCAACTTGGGTTGCCTCCCACAAAGCACTTGTTTAACGTCGTTAGCTCGATGACCCATGAAGATTAACCATTCTGCTCGGTGGGCATGGAGGACGTCCCATCGATGTGTCCCAACCATCGGCACGGTGGGATGTAGACATTCTTGGGCTTGGAGGGGGTGTCCTCAGCTGTGTTATCACCATGGTGATGGTGTGGTGGTTCCTTGTTTGGCTTTTCGATTGTGGGATTGTCCTTGATCTTCTTCCTCGAAATGGGGTTGGTCGTCGCATTTGAGCGCTTCACTTTACTTTTAAGTATCACATGGACAAGAAAAGAGGGGTTAGCAATGTACAATCAATCAAACAGGGAATAGAAGTTGAGGGTGAGGGGGACATGGGTTTAAAAGATCTCCCATTTGGCACCGTCGTCATTGGTTCTTCCTTAGGTGCACTTTTCACATCTTCCTTGCACATGTTTGAAGTGTTAACTCTGAAACATTTATCGAGAGAGGAGGATGACTCTTCACATTTCCAGAACTCATACTCATGCTTTTGGTCTTCCAAGTTGAAGCTGAGTTTTCGTGCTTGACATCAATAACCATGCATGCAGTCACTAGGAATGGCCTCCCAAGTATAATCGGTGTGCAAAAGTCCTCGTACATGTCCATAGCCACAAAATTGCACAGGGTCGTTAGTCCTTCAACTTAGACCGACACGTCATGGAGTGTACCTACAGGATATTTGATGGAGCGGTCGTCCAATTGAAGCATGATCATAGTTCCCTCCGGATCGGCCATTTCCAGTTTCCTGCAAATAGATAGAGGTATTAAGCTTACACTTGCGCCTAAATCGCACAAAGAACTTCTTATATGTATATCCTTAACTAAGCAAGCAATATAAAAACTCCCACGGTCCTCGAGCTTTCCAGGTAGCTTGTTTTGAAAAATGGTGCTACACTCCTTCGAAAGTGCTACGATTTCTTGGCTCTTCTTCTTAAGGTGATGCTTCATGAATTTGCCAAACGAGGGGATCACGTGAAGTGCCTCTAAAAATAGGATATTTGGGTACAATTGTTTCAGCACCTCTGAGTATCTTCCGTACTTCTCCTACAGCTTAGCTTTGGCGAGCCGTTGAGGGAATGCAACTTTTGGCACCTAGACTCGCGTTGGCTCCTCTATAGACTTATCTCTCTTCCATTCATCATCATTCTTCTCAAGGTACGCATTCTGAGGAGGTGCTTGCTAAGGATTTCCTTGGGGCCTCAGCTAGTGGAATCCTAGCTGTTGTTGGAAATTATTGCTTTGGTATGAGACGTTTGGATGATTCTGCCACCCTTGGATGTAAGTAAGAGCATATGGATTCCCTTGTGGCCTGGGGTGTTGTATAAGGTGTTCTCTTGCTCAATTACCAATCCTTGTACTTAAGTGTAACGACCGGTGTTTGTAGCTACGATGGAGTCCAGTGTTATCATGTTATACCGATCATTATTGTTATTCTTTACGTCGTTATGATTTATAATCCTACATTAAGTTAGCTAAGTATAAATATGTTACAATTATTTTTCTAAAATCAAATTTTAAAATATTTAATTTTCATTTCAAACTCCAACAACTTTCAAATTCAAATGTTTAAATTCCATTTCAAATTTTAAACTTTTAAATAGATTCCTAATTTAATCCTAATAAAACTTATAGCTAATTAGAAATTCTTTAATCAAATCCCATTAATCTCTCCTTGATTATTATGAAATCAATTCAAACTCTTCCTTTTATTCTTAGCTTTATCACCAACCATTTCAAAACCTTCCTTTTTTCCCTTAGCAATTAACCATACTATATTTGTACAACCCTAAGCCCTACCCTCCTCTAACAATCCAAAAACACATAGCCCCAGCCGTAATCCCCTTGCTTCATAAAACAAACAAAGGGAACCCTCACCCTCGGCCATCATTTCAATCCCCTGCTCATCACAAATCAAAGAAACCCACGGCCGCATCCTCTCCTTACCTCTCTCTGTCTCCCCTCAACTCCTCTGGCCGGCGACAACCCAGCTCCAGCCAGGTGACTCCCCTTCTCCGACGAAACCCCCAAGTCCCCTCCACATTGCAAGACACGTTTCCTTGTTTCAACTTTCCTGATTCTCCTACCAAATGTTCGATGAAACTCCCCAATGAATCCATATGACTTCCCAAGCTTCGATGAGTTTCCGACGACCCCAATTCCAAGCCGATGAACACAACGCTCGCCCTCTTCCTCGGATCCACGCAACGTATAGTAGGTTCCCCACATCTCTTGCATATAAATAAATAATGTGTGAGTTATGGACATGCTAATTGTTGAATAATTAAAATTGCATATTCTATATTTTAATTAATTGTTTACAAATAGTTGCATGACATACTGTAGTTGTCAATGTTACCATATTATACATGTTCATGTTAAATTAATACGGTTTGGTTGTGTTCATAATATTTCAATTCATTGGGCCTATTATACACATCTTATAGCATGTCCAGAATAAATTAATTAACACATGTCATTATAACCTGTTACATTGGATTATAATCTGATATTGGCAAACAAATGTCATATAAGAAATCTTGTGTATAAAGTTAGTGTAACAATTTATAACTCACTCCTGGAAAATGATACAAGCTTTGCTGCATCTTGTAATTAGTATGTAAGAAACATCATCTTAAATTAGTGATTAATGGTAGTCAATGGACTTAACATCATATTGCCATATTAGCATCATATTAGTATATTAACAAATGCTGGATCATTTAATTTCCCCATGCGCAGTATGTATTAATATGTTATTAAAGTAATGAGGCTTTTGTTGCTAATTTGTAATTTTCCACAAGAGTATGATTCATGTTATTAATGGCTTGTTGTTAGTGGTAATAGCTTAATGTCAATGTTAATCTTACCTAAACGTACATAAAATACTATTTTTGCATATTGTACCATCATTTGTGCCACACCATCTTTGGGTTGTTTTGCTCCAAATGAAATGTTATATTGGGCCCTCGGGCATTTACGTATATTGGGACTTCGGGCATTTACGAAAAATTGGTCCCTTAGGGAATTTACAGAATGTTGGTCACACGACAAACATTGAACTATACTGGTACACATATTGACACTTTTTGGTGGGGTAGTCTACTATAGTAGAGGACACAATGCTAGGTTTCACCCTATTGGTAAATTCAACTGTCGCTCGGATGCGGTCGGTGAGTACAGAGCCACTAGGTAGCTCCGAAAGGTTTGGTGAAATTGTAGACTCTTTCGCCCTCAGACATTGGGCGTGTCACTAGATTTAGTTATTGAATGACACTCTTTTTACTTTCTGCTATTGCTATCATGAAATGTATAAACTGCTAGCTAATCTCTTACCATGGGTTGCAATGTACACTACACCTTGCCATGCTTACTACTTTGCACACTACACTTGCCATGCTCACTACTTTACACACTACACTTGTCATGCTCATGTGTTATTGCCATGCTCACTATGCTTTACCTTGTGCACTACACCTTACTATGCTCACTACAGCTTACTATGTTCACATGCTTTTATTCTGTTAGTAGACAATGTTATTGCCCTGCTATATTCTTTTAATTATTTAAATGAGATTGATGCTTGGGAACCTACATTAGTAACCCTCACTGACGGGCATTGTAATTGTGTTTTAATGCAATGTCTGTCAGGTTCTGAGAGCATTTTTGCAGATCTTAGTTCTTGCGTAGCAGGATCCACTAGGGCATGATTCTTCCAGGAGGTTACTCTCAGATTGCATCCCTTATCGTTTCATTTGTATCTGATTTGTGTATTCCATGTTATAAGGGCCATAAGGCCTCTCTTCCTTTCCGTATTGTTGCAATCCTTTTTGAGACGATTGGGATTGTAATAAATAATGAATGATTATCTGTGTTGTTTTAAGTATGCAAACAAGAACCTACAAGGTTTCACAAAGACGCTTATTCTGTTTAAGTAGAGGATAGAAAAACAAAAATATATCCTCTTTACTTGCACATGTGGACCCGCTCGCGACCTCGCTCCTAAGCATAATGGGAAGCGGGACGTGACAGGTTTTAGTGATGGCCCATGTAGGTCATGTACGTGCAAAATACTTTAAAACAACATAGATAAGATTACAATCTCGATCCTCATGAACATCTTTCCTTGAGTTCTCTATCCGAGCCTTGTTCATTAGAAAAACATAGTCCAAGAGTTTTTAATCAATTGTTGACCCAATAAGTTCACCCTTGGTCATGAAGCCATCTTCATTCTATGTCCGACCATAAATCCTGAATTGTTGATTCTCTAACCCATTCCCTTGCCATATTCATCTTTCTATTTTCCTTGTTCTTGATTCACGATACATCCCGCCAAAATGGCCATGTCATTATACTTCTACTTCATGTTGTCCATTTGAATCCTCCTCGTCATTGCCCATCTTACAACTCATTCAAATCATGTGGTCATTACACCTCCCCCTTAGTTTAATTAAATTCCGAAGACAAAATTATTATAAGGTGGGTAGAATGTAACGACTGGTGTTTGTAGCTACGATGGAGTCCAATGTTATCATGTTATGCCTATCATCATTGTTATTCTTTACGTCATTTTGATTTATATTCTTATATTAAGTTTGCTGACTATAAATATGTTATAATTATTTTTATAAATTCAAATTTTCAAAATTTTTAATTTTCATTTCAAACTCCAACAACTTTTAAATTCAAATGTTTAAATTCCATTTCAAATTTTAAACTTTCAAATAGATTCCTAATTTAATCCTAATAAAACCTATATCTAATTAGGTATATTCTCTAATCAAATCCCATTAATCTCTCCTTGACTATTATGAAATCAATTCAAACTCATTCCTTATATTCTTGCCTTTATCACCTACCATTTCAAAGCCTTCCTTTTTCTTTCCCTTAGAAATTAACCCTACTATATTTGTACAACCCAAAACCCTACCCTCCTCTAATAATCCAAAAACCCATAGCCCTAGCCGTAACCCCCTTGCTTCACAAAACAAACAAAGGGAACCCTTACCCTCAACCATCATTTAATTCCCCTCTCGTCACAAATCAAAGAAACCCACAGCCGCATCCTCTCCATACCTCTCTTTGTCTCCCCTCAACTCCTCTGGCCAGCAACAACCCAGCTCCGGCTAGGTGACTCCCCTTCTCCGGTGAGAATGCCAAGTCCCCTCCCCATGGCAAGCCACCTTTCATTGTTTCAAATTTCCTGAGTAACCTACCAAATATTCGATGAAATTCCCCAATGAATACGGATGACTTCCCGAGCTACGGAGAGTTTTCGACGACCCCCAGTCCATCACCGATGAACACAACACTTGCCCTCCTCCTCGGATCTACGCAACATATAGGAGGTTTCCAACATCTTTTTCATATAAACAAATAATGTGTGAGTTGTGGAAATGCTAATTGTTAAATAATTAAAATTGCATGTTCTATATTTTAATTAATTGTTAACAAATAGTTGCATGATATACTGTAGTTGTCAATTTACCATATTGTAGATGTTCATGTTAAATTAATACGGTTTGGTTATGGTCATAATATTTCAATTCATTGGGCCTATTATACACATCTTATGGCATGTCCAGAATACATTAACTAACACATGTCATTATAACCTGTTATATTGGATTATAATCTGATATTGTCAAACAAATGTCATATAAGATATCTTGAGTATAAAGTTAGTGTAACAATTTATAACTAACTCCTGGAAAATGATACAAGCTTTACGACATCGTGTAATTAGTATGTAAGAAACATCGTCTCAAATTAATGATTAATGCTAGTCAATGGACTTAACATCATATTACCATATTAGCATCATATTTGTATATTAACAAATGCTGGATCATTTAATTTCCACATGCACAGTATGTATTAATATGTTATTAAAGTAATGAGGATATTGTTACTAATTTGTAATTTTCCACAAGAGTATGATTCATGTTATTAATGGCGTGTTGTTAGTGGTAATAGCTTAATGTCTATGTTAATCTTACCTAAACGTACATCAAATACTATTTTTGCATATTGTTCCATTATTTGTGCCACACCATCTTTGGGGGTGGTCTGCTCCAAATGAAATGTTATATTGAGCCCTTGGGCATATACAGATATTGGGCCTTCGGGCATTTACGGAACATTGGGCCCTTAGGGTATTTACGGAATGTTGGCCACACTGCAAACATTGAACTATACAGATACACATATTGACACTTTTAGGTTGGGTAGTCCATTGTCGTATAGGTGAAAATACTAGGTTTCACCCTATTGGTAAATTCGACCGTCACCAGGATGGGGTCGGTAAGTATTGAACCACTGGGTAGCTCCCAAAGGTTTGGTGAAATTGTAGTCTCTTCCGCCCTTAGACATTGGGCTTGTCACTAGAGTAAGTTATTGAATGACACTCTTTTTACTTTCTGCTATTGCTATCATGAAATGTATAAACTGCTAGCTAAGCTCTTACCATGATTTTCTATGTGCACTACACCTTGCCATGCTCACTACATTGCATACTACACTTGCCATTCTCACTACATTGCATACTACACTTGCCATTCTCACTACTTTTCACACTACACTTGTGATGTTAATGTGTAATTGCCATGCTCAAAATGCTTTACCTTGTGCACTACAGCATACTATACTCACTACACCTTCCTATGCTCACATGCTTTTATTCAGTTAGTAGATAATGTTATTGTCCTGCTACATTCATGTATTTATTTAAATGAGATTGATGCTTGGGAACCTATATGATTAACCCTCACTGACGGGCATTATATTTGTGCTTTATGGCAATGTCCGTCAGGTTCTGAGGGCATTTTTGCAGATCTTAGTTCTAGCGTAGCAGGATCCACTAGAGTCATGATTCTTCCAGGAAGTTACTCTCAGACTACATCTCCTTATAGTTTCCTTTGTATCTGATTTGTGTATTCCATGTTGTAAGGGCCATAAGGCCTCTCTTCCTTTCCGTATTGTTGTAATCCTTTTTAGACGATTAGGATTGTAATAAATAATAAATGATTATCTGTGATGTTTTGAGTATGCAAGCAAGAACGTACAGAGTTTCACACAGACGCTTAATGTGTTTAAGTCAAGGAGGAAAGAAAAACAAACGTACATCCACCTTACTTGCACATGCGGACCCGCTCGGTCTTTGCTCATAATGGGAAGCAGGACATGACATGTTTTAGTGGTGGCCCATGCAGGTCCTGCACATGCAAAAGACTTTAAAACAACATAGATACGATTACAATCTCGATCCTCAAGAACATCTTTCTTTGAGTTCCCTATCTGAGCCTTGTTCATTAGAAAATCCTAGTCCTAGAGTTCTAATCAATTATTGACCCAATAAGTTCACCCTTGGTCATGAAGCCATCTTCATTCTATGTCCGACCATAAATCATGTTTTGTTGATCCTCTAACCCATTCCCTCGCCATATTCACCTTTCGATTTTCCTTGTTCTTGATTCACGATACATACCGCCAAAACGGCCATGTCATTGTACTTCTACTTCATGTTATCCATTTGAATCCTCTTCGTCATTACCTACCTTACAACTCATTCGAATCATGTGATCATTACCCCTCTCCATTAGTTTGATTAAATTCCAAGGACGGAATTATTATAAGGTGGGTAGAATTTAACGACCGGTGTTTGTAGCTACGATAGAGTCCAATGTTATCATGTTACGTATAACATTAATGTTACACTTTACGTCATTATGATTTACATTCTTATATTAAGTTAGCTAACTATAAATATGTTATAATTATTTTTCTAAATTCAAATTTTCAAAATGTTTAATTTTCATTTCAAACTCCGACAAATTTCAAGTTCAAATGTTTAAATTCCATTTCAAATTTTAAACTTTCAAATAGATTCATAATTTAATCCTAATAAAGCCTATAGCTAATTCTGTATATTCTATAATCAAATCCCATTAATCTCTCCTTGACTATTATGAAATCAATTCAAAATCATTCCTTTTATTCTTAGCTTTATCACCTTCCATTTCAAAACCTACCTTTTTGTTTCACTTAGCAATTAGCCCTACTATATTTGTACAACCCTAACCCTACCCTTCTCTAATAATCCAAACACACATAGCCCCAGCCGTAATCCCCTTGCTTCACAAAACAAACAAAGGGAACCCTTACCCTCAGCCATCATTTCAATCCCGTGCTCATCACAAATCAAAGAAACCCACGGCAGCATCCTCTTCATACCACTCTTTATCTTCCCTCAACTCCTCTGGCCGGCAACAACCCAGCTCCGGCCAGGCGACTCTGCTTCTCCAGTGAGACCCCCAAGTCCCCTCCCCATGGCAAGCCACCTTTCCTTGTTTCAACTTTCCTGAGTCGCCCACCAAATGTTCGATGAAACTCCCCAATGAATCCGGATGACTTCCTGAGCTGCAGCGAGTTTCCGACAACCCCGATTCCATCGTTGATGAACACAACTCTTGCCCTCCTCCTCGTATCCACGCAACATATAATAGGTTCCCCACATCTCTTTCATATAAATAAATAATGTGTGAGTTGTGGATATGCTAATTGTTGAATAATTAAAATTGCATTTTCTATATTTTAATTAATTATTAACAAATAGTTGCAAGACATACTTAGTTGTCAATATTACCATATTATACATGTTAATGTTAAATTAATACGGTTTGGTTGTGGTCATAATATTTCAATTCATTGGGCCTATTATACACATATTATGGCTTGTCCAGAATACATTAACTATCAAATGTCATTATAACTTGTTACATTGGATTATGATCTAATATTGTCAAACAACTGTCATATAAGATATCTTGAGTATAAAGTTAGTGTAACTATTTATAACTCACTCCTGGAAAATGATACAAACTTTGCTGCATCTTGTAATTAGTATGTAAGAAACATCATCTCAAATTAGTGATTAATGCTAGTCAATGGAATTAACATCATATTACCATATTAGCATCATATTACCATATTAGCATCATATTAGTATATTTACAAATGCTGGATCATTAAATTTCCCCAAGCGCAGTATGTATTAATATGTTATTAAAGCAATAGGGATAATGTTGCTAATTTGTAATTTTATACAAAAGTATGATTCATGTTATTAATGGCTTGTTGTTAGTGGTAATAGCTTAATGTACATGTTAATCTTGCCTAAACGTACATAAAATACTATTTTTGCATTTTGTACCATTATTTGTGCCACACCATCTTTGGGATGGTCTGCTCCAAATGAAATGTTATATTGGGCCCTCGGGCATTTATGGATAGTGGGCCTTCAGGCATTTACGGAACATTGGGCCCATGGGGCATTTATGGAATGTTGGCCACAAGGCAAAAATTGAACTATACAGATACAGATATTGACACTTTTGAGTAAGGTAGTCCACTGTTGTAGAAGTCGAAATGCTAGGTTTCACCCTATTGGTAAATTCGACTATCGCTCGGATGGGGTCGGTGTGTACCGAACCACTGGGTAGCTCCCAAAGGTTTGGTGAAATTGTAGTCTCTTCCGCCCTTAGACATTGGGCTTGTCACTAGAGTTAGTTATTGAATGACACTCTTTTTATTTTCTGCTATTGCTATCATGAAATGTATAAACTGCTACCTAAGCTCTTACCATGATTTGCTATGTACACTACACCTTGCCATGCTCACTACTTTTCATACTACACTTGCCATGCTCACTACTTTGCACACTACACTTGCCATGCTCACTACTTTGCACACTACACTTGACATGCTCTTGTGTAATTGCCATGCTCACTGTGCTTTACCTTGTGCACTACACCTTACTATGCTCACTACACCTTACTATGCTCACATGCTTTTATTCTGTTAGTAGACAATTTTATTGCCCTGATATATTCTTTTAATTATTTAAATGAGATTGACGCTTGGGAACCTACATGAGTAACCCTCACTGACATGCATTGTATTTGTGTTTTAATGCAATGTCTGTTAGGTTCTGAGGGCCTTTTTGCAGATCCTAGTTCTAGCGTAGCAGGATCCACTAGAGGCATGATTCTTCCAGGAGGTTACTCTCAGACGGCATCTCCTTATAGTTTCCTTTGTATCTGATTTGTGTATTTCATGTTGTAAGGGCAATAAGGCCTCTCTTCCTTTCCTTATTATTGTAATCTTTTTTGAGACGATTGGAATTGTAATAATTAATAAATGATTATATGTATTGTTTTGATTATGCAAGCAAGAACCCACAGGATTTCACACAGACGCTTATTGTGTTTAAGTTAAGGGAAAAGAAAAACAAAAGTATCTTCTCCTTACTTGCACATGCAGACCCGCTCGTGTCCTCGCTCCCAAGCAAAATGGGAAGCAGGACGTGGCATGTTTTAGTGGTTGCCCATTGTAACGGTCGCTTTCCGACCGTTCGTATTTCATGTGTGTACGTACGTTTTTCGTACGCATATTTTATTTGAGTCTTTCTTGGTTTCGGTATATACGGTATGATATGCCATTGTGACCATATGGAAGTGTAGAATTTTATAGTAATTTTTGGTAATGTTATTTCACGGCTCGTTTTCTTGCAAAACAATTTTGAATGGAAGGGTGTTCTGGTCTTTTGGCACCAATACTCAGTTCCCGATTTTACGATAATTTCTGGTAGGTGTAGCACACGATCGGACCCTGTAGCCCCGTACTTCTCGTCTCCACGATCGTCTCGGTATTTTCGGATTATTTTTCCGATTCCTGTGGTGGAAGATATCCCATAATCAATTTTCCTTCCTTAATTAGCTTTTGACCTCTTCAAATTTCGAATTAATTAGAATCCTAATCCCATCCCTCAAATCTCTCCAACGTATCATGGGGATATGATACAGCCACTATTGTCACCCTCCTTTATCTCAAACTCCACTCCCTCCCTCTCTCTCTCTCTCTCTCTCTCTCTCTCTCTCTCTCTCTCTCTCTCTCTCTCTCTCTCTCTCTCTCTCTCTCTCTCTCTCTCTCTCTCCCCCCCTCTCCCTCCCTCCCTCTCTCTCCCCCAATTAACAAAAAACCCAAAGCCAAATAGCAAAAACCCTTCCTCTTCATAACCCAAACATGGCTGAAATTTACAGCTCTTTCAAACCCATCCTTGGCCGTCCCTTGCTTCTTCTCCGGCCATCCACAGCCGCCCTCAGCCCCGTAGGTCAGCCACCACCCTCTCCTCCTCCTTCTCCTCTTTCTCCACCTCTCCAAGAGCCCCAAAAACCCATGAAAAAAAGCTTGGCCGAAAATCACCAAATCTGTGCACACCGTCGGAAAAACCGTCGGCCACCCCTCTTCGGCGACCCCCTCCGGCCAACTCCGCCTCCCTCGGGTCCCCCTCGACCTCTCCTAGTCGCTGCACCCATCCTCCCTTCTTCCTCCCTCCTTAAAACCCCTCAAAACCCCATTGAAACACCAAGAAGCTGTCGTTTTTTCAGATCTGGCGCCTGCCGAAAAACCCAGACGCCTGCCACCTTCGGCGGCCTTCGGCCACCCACTCCACTACCGTCGGACTCCTATCGAACCCCCCGATCATCTCCAACTCCCCTTACCCTCTTCCCTCATTTCTACCTCCTCGAAACATCACCCGAACTCGACTTAACGACAGTTTTACAGATCTACACCACCGCCGAAAAAACTCGCGTCCATGGGCCATCCAGCCACCTACGACGACCACCCTACCACCGTTGGATTCCTTTCAAAACCTTCTACCAACTGCAATTTCCCTTATGCTCATAGCCCACCTGTAGCTCTGTGAATCCTCGTCGGAACACGCTGTATCGGCTGTTTTTCACAGATCTGGAAGCTGAACTTCGACGCCCGCGCACGATCACCTCCGACCACCCCAGAGACAACTCCAATACTGTTGGCTTCATCTTGAAGTCCTTTACCTTCTGCAACTTCCATTTTTCACTGTTCATCGCTGGAATTCCGCTGAGACGCGCGACAACGGACGTTGCGCAAATCTGTCCTCGCCTGCTTCTCACGGCCACCCACCGCCGTACGCTCACGCCGTTGGCCACCCACCAGGCCAAGCATCTTCCTCGGTGCCTACTTCATCTACCGACGGCCCCCTTGGACTCTCGGAGTTCATGTGCGTTACCGCAGGCACGTACTTTTAGCCGACGTCACCGTTATCGTGAAGATCCCATGCGCTACTCGCAACGGGAGGAGGATCGCTGTTAGCTCGCTGATTTCACGCCACTACCCCACTATCCCGAGGTACCTTGCTGCGCTACCCATGGCCGAGGAGTTCCAGACGACGCCGACGTTTCGCCGTTCAGACCCGACTTCCGCTTGTTGGACGACATCACGAGGTTGGTTTCCCCTAACTCGTTGCGAACCCCCACCGTAGTTCAATCAAACCCGAAACTAAATTGGACAACTTGAACTAAATTTATTTTCAGCATCTGTAAAATGATTGCCCACCATAGGAAGATCGACGAACGGACTATTTTCTGTGCATATAGGGTAAACGTCGATCTAGACTGAACAAATATCAAAACGTGACTTTTTGACTGTTAGGATAGTCCCGCCAATTTTAGAAACAAAACCTAATATGATTTGTTGAAAAACGCGACCTGACACCGTCGCTTGGACGGGACGCTCCGGACGGACGACACACTCGCCACCGCAGGCAAGTGTACTCACTTGTACCTTCGGCCGTGTTTAGGCCTTAGACTTTTAGAACTGTTAAAATATAAACAAAGAGAACCGGACGTGAAATGATAGCGTCCGAGACACCCCTTGACAGCTTAGACTTGACGACGAAGTCTAAGCGCTACAACAAACAACTTTTGACACCTTAGGGCTTTTTCATGTGTGTGTGTGCATGTGGACCCCTAGAAGAACCATCCCTGTCTTATCATGTCGTGTCTTGTCATGCACAGCCTGCGGGCAATAGGGCACTCACCGAGTGATCCCTTGTACTGATACACAGCCTGCGGGCAATATGGCACCCATCAGTGGGTAAGTGATCCCTTGTATTGATGCACAGCCTGCGAGCAATAGGGCACTCTCCAAGTGATCCCTTGTACTGATACACAGCCTGCGGACAATAGGGCACTCTCCGAGTGATCCCTTATACGGATACACAGCCTGCAGGCAATAGGGCACTCTCCGAGTGATCCCTTGTACAGACTTGTCTTGTCTTGAGCACTGGGGTTGGGGTAGGGTTGAGCGTGCGCACGGGGAGAGGGTCAGATCCCCCTCGAAACGTAAGGCGTGAACCCTTCAAGTCACACGTGTCTTGTCGTGTCTTGGCATGTCTTGTCTTGTCACGTCTTGTCTCATCTTGTCTTGACCCGTTTAGGTTTGTCCCGTAGTCGGTAGCACACACTACGGCTACTGCTTGACGTGTTTACTTTTCTTGCTCCGTTTACTTTCTATTAGTGCTATGTATAACCTCAGCATGCTAATCAACCAGTAAAATGTTGCTTTAAATTAAAATACACTTGCAGTAGAGTCTAACATTTCTGTGTAGACTTTACCTGACGTACAGTTCCTTTTTCTTGGGTGATGTACGTCAGGTGTCGAGCCAGAGTTCGTGGACGAGTCAGACTTACCAGAGTACGTGGAGCCCAAGGACGTCGACCCAGAGTACGTGCCTGACGAGGACCAGACCTTGGGGTCCTTTCCGTCGCTGCCTTTCAGAGGTTACTACTTTTAGTTTGCTCTCTTTTGGTAGTTGTTGCCATGCTTAGGATTCTCTTTTTAGAATTTTGTACTCGTTGGATATTATCTCTCTATATTAATGAATGCCACTTTCTTTCTGTACTTGCTATTGTTCCGAATCTTATTAATGTAAGAACCTAAAAATTTTAAGATGGTACCCCCTACAGACTCTTATTGAGTCCGAGCTTCACAGCTCCGGCCCAAGCGGGCCTTAGTCACGTTTCGCCTCCGTAGTTTTGGGAAGCGGGGCGTGACAGGTTTTAGTGGTGGCCCATGCAGGCTTGCAAAAGTTCGGAACAATAAGAGTACCGCATTCATTTAATATCCATGTACAAGTCTAAATTAGGTTTTTCCAGTCTTAGATGGTAGGAAGACTTAGATAGACATCTAGGTTTGATAGTCTGACGCCTTGGTTAAGATTTAGTCATCCTCGTCCTATGATACCTTAGTAGCCCCCACTTGACTCTGACTGTGTTAGATTTCTAGAGCCCTTCTTTTAGTCGTTCGCTCGGGTCCATCGACTTCGGGCCCAGCAGAACGTAACCTTGATTCTCTTAGGAACCTTTCCCTTAGATCCTAATTACTGTCTGTTTCATTAGGAAGTCTTAGTTCCGAGTTCTCCTGATCTTTAGACGGCCTGATAATTAGAATCTCTGACTTCTAGCATCTTTTTGATCATTACCCTTCTGTGCCATTGACCGTAGGATTCCACTGTGGCTTTTCATGGTTCATCTCCTAGTCATATTTACGTTTGGATCATTCGATTCTTTTCCTTGCCCTTGAATTACGTGATATGTTCGTCGTTAGTCGTTAATCGTTGAATCTTTTCCATTCAGCCTCCCGATCCTTCTAAAGAATTTTCAATATTATATTTTTTTTCGAATTCCTCCCCCAGTTTCAATTCTTAAAAAAAAGCATGAACTTAGATTTCCTACCTTTTGGTTAACTTGAATGCATTCTTTGAATTTCGAAATTTCTCATCAGAAATCTTTAGTTACCATCTTATAATGTTTCTAACCTATATCTTTCGAATTTCAGTATATATATATATATATATATATATATATATATATATCTCTCTCTCTCTCTCTCTCTCTCTCTCTCTCTCTCTCTCTCTCTCTCTCTCTCTCTCTCTCTCTCTCTCTCTCTCTCTCTCTCTCCATTTTGATAAATTAATATAGTATCACTTTCTTTCTATACTATTAAATTTATTTTAACCACTTATATATATATATATATATATATCTCTATATATCTCTCTCTCTCTCTCTCTCTCTCTCTCTCTCTCTCTCTCTCTCTCTCTCTCTCTCTCTCTCTCCCTCTCTCTCTCTCTCTCTCTCTCTCTCTCTCTCTCCATTTTGATAAATTAATATAGTATCACTTTCTTTCTATACTATTAAATTTATTTTAACCACTTATCGTACAATACTTTTAGGATATTTTTGGAGCTATAAAAAAGACTTCAATTTTTAGTATATCTGTTTTCTAATCATCATATCCGTATTTCAAAAAACTGCTATAAATCTATTTACATATGTAAAACAATCACTACCTCACCCTACTCATTATTTTCTTAGCCTAACACTTTTTCGTATTTTAAAATTTTACCGTCTGCTCACTTTTTCTACATATTTTTATAAGTATAAAAGTATATGATACCATACTTTACACATAATCTTTCTTTCATCTTTTCAATGTTTTGAGCAATATTTTTGTCCCATCCAAACGGCTAACTTCTCATCCTCGCCTTATCTGACCTCGTTCTTTTCGATCTTGTTTCGTTTCGCTTTTGGTTTCGGTTTCCTTTCTTTTATGTAGACATCAGTGCTTGTAGTTGCCAATGTCATCTCTAGTTAGTAGTCCCATTGGTTTGTGATGTCGTCGTGGTGTATATATATATTGGTAGAGTGTGTGGACCTGTATGAGTGTGTTACCTTTAGGATCTTAATGATTGTCCCTTGTGTCATGTGGTATACTCAGTGTTATCCGTGATATAGGTATGAAGTTGTCTGAATGATGTTATTCATATAGGTGTGAATAGCGGCATAACAGGCAATTCCTTTGACTTAGTCTTTCGTACTTTTAAATAGCTTATCTTGGCTACATGTGATTGTTTCAAAACTTTTGTTTTCTTTTAAACCAAATCTTTAAAGTTTTTTGAAACTAGCTCACAAGATCACAAATCATATATCCTCCCTCATCCATTACCACAACTCCACACGTTTTTCCAAATGTTTTAAAAATATGTCAGTGACCTTAAGTTTTCCTTTCTCTTCTCTTCTTTCTCACTTAGAAATGTTATGTTTATTGTTGTTATATTCTTGGGACTAACTATTATTGTTATAGGATCTTGTGTGCGGGTAGGTATAGTGTGTGATGAGATATGTAATAGCGATGAGTAATATATTTTAGGACACAATGATATGAGATTAGATTTCCTTGGATGAAAAGAATGAGGTGTCCAAGACTTATTTATAATACCGATGTGTGAAGGACCCAATGGAGAACTATGATTGGATGAAATTATGTATAGGGAGATGAGTACTTAATCGATCTGAAACTTGGACGAGTGATAGATAAGAGTAGCTAGGACGGGATAGTATGATTTAGAGTGATCATGAGAATGAGTAGAACATTTAAAGCATCAAGTTCGATTATTAAGTTGACATGAGAAGACATTGGAAGTAATACGATATGTTGAGATGTTATGAAGATGGATTTTAGTATTATTAGGAGGTTAGATGTTAAGGGTAAGGATAGATGTATTTTTTGGTGTATTGATTTTGGAGAATAGATTTATGAGTTGAGTGACGGATGATATATTGGGGACATGATGATTGTTGAATTGTGGACAGTAATGTGGATCTATAGTCAGATGCTAGGGTGTGATTCTAGTTGTAGCATTATCCAGTGAAGAGACGCGTTGTGATGGATTATTGAGGAACGTCGTTTGAAGTTATAGGATTAGAGATATCTAAGTGTAGATATGAGAGTTGCGGGTATAAGATTAGATAGATAGTATTATTATTAGTATAAGTGATTCCGAGGGCGGAATCATTTCTAAGGTGGGTAGAATGTAACTGCAGCTTTCCGACCGTTCATATTTCCTGCGTGTACGTACGTTTTTCGTACGCATATTTTATTTGAGTCTTTCTTGGTTTCGGTATATACGGTATGATATACCGTTATGACCGTATGGAAGTGTATATTTTTATAGTAATTTTTGGGAATGTTATTTCACGGCTCGTTTTCTCGCAAAACAATTTTGAATGGAAGGGTGTTTTGGTCTTTTGGCACCAATACTCAGTTCCCGATTTTACGATAATTTTTGGTAGGTGTAGCACGCAATCGGACCCTATAGCCCCGTAATTCTTGTCTCCATGATCGTCTCGGTATTTTCGGATTATTTTTCCGATTCCCGTGGTGGAAGATATCACATAATCAATTTTCCTTCCTTAATTAGCTTTTGACCTTTTCAAATTTTGAATTAATTAGAATCCTAATCCCATCCCTCAAATCTCTCCAACGTATCATGGGGATATGATACAGCCACTATTGTCACCCTCCTTTATCTCAAACTCCACTCCTTCTATCCCTATCTCTCTCTCCCAATTAACCAATAACCCAAAGCCAAATAGCAAAAACCCTTCATCTTCATAACCCAAACATGGCAGAATTTTACAGCTCTCGCAAACCCATCCTTGGCCATCCCTTGCTTCTTCTCCGGCCATCCACGGCCGCCCCCAGCCCCGTAGGTCAGCCACCACCCTCTCCTCCTCCATCTCCTCCATCTCCACCTCTCCAAGAGCCCCAAAAACCAATGAAAACAAGCTTGGCCGAAAATCACCAAATCTGTGCACACCGTCGGAAAAACCGCCGGCCACCCCTCTCCGGTGACCCCCTCCAGCCGACTCCACCTCCCTCGGGTCCCCCTCGACCTCTCCTAGTCGCATCACCCATCCTCCCTTCTTCCTCCCTCCTCAAAACCCCTCAAAACCCCATTGAAACACCACGAAGCTGCCGTTTTTCCAAATCTGGCGCCCGCCGAAAAACCCCGACGCCCGCCACCTCCGGTGGACTTCGGCCACCCACTCCACCACCGTCGGACTCCTATCGAACCCACCGATCATCTCCAACTCCCCTTCCCTCTTCCCTCATCTCTACCTCCTCGAAACATCACCCGAACTCGACTTAACGACAGTTTTACATATCTGCGCCACCGCCGGGAAACTCGCATCCACCGGCCATCCAACCACCTACGACGACCACCCTACCACCGTTGGATTCCTTTCGAATCCCCCTACCAACTGCAATTTCCCTTACACTCATAGCCCACATGTAGCTCTGTGAATCCTCGTAGGAACACGTTGTATCGGCTGTTTTTCACAGATCTGGAAGCTGAACTTCGACGCCCACGCACGATCACCTCCGACCACCCCCGGAGACAACTCCACTGCCGTTGGCTTCATCTTGAAGTCCTTTACCTTTTACAACTTCCCGTTTTTTTTGTTCATCAATGGAATTCCGCTGAGACGCGCGACAAAGGACGTTGCGCAAATCTGTCCTCTCCAGCTTCTCATGGCCATCCACTGCCGTACGCTCACGCCGTTGGCCACCCACCAGGCCGAGCATCTTCCTCTGGGCCTACTTCATCTATCGACAGCCCCCTTGGACTCTCGGAGTTCATGTGCGTTGCCGTACGAACGTACTTTTAGCCGACGTTGCCGTTATCGTGAAGATCCGTTGCGCTACTCGCAGCGGGAGGAGGATCGTTGTTAGCTCGCTGATTTCGTGCCACTACTCCACTATCCCGAGGTACCCCGCTGCGCTACCCACGGCCGAAGAGTTCCAGACGACGCCGACGTTTCGCCATTCAGACCCGACTTCCGCTTGTTGGACGACATCACGAGGTTGGTTTCCACTAACTCGTTGCGAAACCCCACCGTAGTTCAATCAAACCCTAAACTAAAATTGGACAACTTGAACTAAATTTATTTTCAGCATCTGTAAAATGATTGCACACCGTAGGAAGATAGACGAACGCACTATTTTCTGTGCACATAGGGTAAACGTAGATCTAGACTGAACAAATATCAAAACGTGACTTTTTGACTGTTAGGATAGTCCCGCCAATTTTAGAAACAAGGCTTAATAGGATTTGTTGAAAAAACGCGACCTGACACCGTCGCCGTGACCCTGTTTCAGACAGACTACTGCAGACGCGATGCTGGGACGGGACGGTCCGGACGGACGACACACTCGCCACCGTAGGCAAGTGTACTCACTTGTACCTTCGGCCGTGTTTAGGCCTTAGACTTTTAGAACTGTTAAAATATAAACAAAGAGAACCGGACGTGAAATGATAGCGTCCGAGACACCCCTTGACAGCTTAGACTTGACGACGAAGTCTAAGCGCTACAACAACAACTTTTGACACCTTAGGGGTTTTTCATGTGTGTGTGTGCATGTGGACCCCCAGAAGAACCATCCCTGTCTTATCATGTCGTGTCTTGTCATGCACAGCCTGCGGGCAATAGGGCACTCACCGAGTGATCCATTGTACTGATACGCAGTCTGCGGGTAATAGGGTACTCACCAGTGGGTGAGTGATCCCTTGTACTGATGCACAGCCTGTGGGCAATATGGCACTCTCCGAATGATCCCTTGTACTGATATACAGCCTGCGGGCAATAGGACACTCTCCAAGTGATCCCTTGTACGGATACACAGCCTGCGGGCAATAGGGCACTCTTCGAGTGATCCCTTGTACGGACTTGTCTTGTCTTGAGCACTGGGGTTGGGGTAGGGTTGAGCGTGCGCACGGGGAGAAGGTCTGATCCCCCTCGAACCATAAGGTGTGAACCCTTCAAGTCACACATGTCTTGTCGTGTCTTGGCATGTCTTGTCTTGTCACGTCTTGTCTCATCTTGTCTTGACCCGTTTAGGTTAGTCTCGTAGTTGGTAGCACACGCTACGACTACTGCTTGACGTGTTTACTTTTCATGTTCCGTTTACTTTCTATAACTACCATGTATAACCTCAGTATGCTAATCAACCAGTAAAATGTTGCTTTAAATTAAAATACACTTGCAGTAGAGTCTAACATTTTTGTGTAGACTTTACCTGACGTACAGTTCCTTTCTCTTGGGTGTTGTACGTCAGGTGTCGAGCCAGAGTTCGTGGACGAGGCAGACTTACCGGAGTACGTGGAGCCCGAGGACATCGACCCAGAGTACGTGCCGGACGAGTAACAAACCTTGGGGTCTTTTCTTTCGCTGCCTTTCAGAGGTTACTACTTTTAGTTTGCTCTCTTTTGGTAGTTGTTGCCATGCTTAGGCTTCTCTTTTTAGAATTTTGTACTCGCTGGATATTATCTCTCTATATTAATGAATGCCACTTTCTTTCTGTACTTGCTATTGTTCCGAATCTTATTAATGCAAGAACCTGAAAATTTTAAGATGGTACCCCCTACAGACGCTTATTGGGTCCGAGCTTCACAGCTCCGGCCCAAGCGGGCCTTAGTCACGCTTCGCCTCCGTAGTTTTGGAAAGCGGGGCATGATAGGTTTTAGTGGTGGCCCATGCAGGTCATGCAAAAGTTCGGAACAATAAGAGTACCGCATTCATTTAATATCCATGTACAAGTCTAAATTAGATTTTTCCAGTCTTAGATGGTAGGAAGACTTAGATAGACATCTAGGTTTGATAGTCTGACGCCTTGGTTAAGATTTAGTCATCCTCGTCCTAGGATACCTTAGTAGCCCCCACTTGACTCTGACCGTGTTAGATTTCTAGATCCCTTCTTTTTGTCGTTCGCTCGGGTCCATCAACTTCGGGCCCAGTAGAACGTAACCTTGATTCTCTTAGGAACCTTTCCCTTAGATCCTGATTACAGTCTGGCTCATTAGGAAGTCTTAGTGCCGAGTTCTCCTGATCTTTAGACGGCCCGATAATTAGAATCCCTGACTTCTAGCATCTTTCTGATCATTACCCTTATGTGCCATTGACCGTAGGATTCCACTGTGGCTTTGCATGGTTCGTCTCTTAGTCATATTTACGTTTGGATCATTTGATTCTTTTCCTTGCCCTTGAATCACGTGATCCGTTCGTCGTTAGTCGCCAATCGTTGAATCTTTTCCATTCAGCCTCCTAATCCTTCTAAAGAGTTTTCAATATTATATTTTTTTCAAATTCCTCCCCCAGTTTCAATTCTTAAAAAAAGGCAAGAACTTAGATTTCTTACCATTCGGTTAACTTGAATGCATTCTTTGAATTTCGAAATTTCTCATCAGAAATCTTTAATTACCATCTTATAATGTTTCTAACATATATCTTTCAAATTTCAGTTTATATATACATATATATATATATATATAAATTTATCTCCATTTTGATAATTTAATATAGTATCACTTTCTTTCTATACTATTAAATTTATTTTAACCACTTATCGTACAATACTTTTAGGATATTTTTGGGGCTATAAAAAAAGAATTCAATTTTTAGTATATCTGTTTTCTAATCATCATATCTGTACTTCAAAAATTTGCTATAAATCTATTTACATATGTAAAATAATCACTATCTCACCCTACTCATTATTTTCTTAGTCTAACACTTTTTCGTATTTTAAAATTTTACCGTCTGCTCACTTTTTCTACATATTTTTATAAGTATAAAAGTATATGATACCATACTTTACACATAATTTTTCTTTCATCTATTTCAATGTTTTGAGCAATATTTTTGTCCCATCCAACTGGATATCTTCTCATCCTCGCCTTATCTGACCTCGTTCTTTTCGATCTTGTTTCATTTCACTTTTGGTTTCGGTTTCCTTTCTTTTATGTAGACATCAGTGCCTGTAGTTGCCTATGTCATCTCTAGTTAGTAGTGGGCCCATTGGTTTTTGATGTCGTCGTGGTGTATGTATATAGGTAGAGTGTGTGGACCTGTATGAGTGTGTTACCTTTAGGATCTTAATGATTGTCCCTTGTGTCATGTGGTATACTCAGTGTTATCCGTGATATAGGTATGAAGTTGTCTGAATGATGTTATTCATATAGGTGTGAATAGCGTCATAACAGGCAATTCCTTTGACTTAGTCTTTCATACTATTGAATAGCTTATCTTGGCTA
This sequence comes from Scilla litardierei, assembly GCA_030789695.1. NCBI lineage: Eukaryota > Viridiplantae > Streptophyta > Magnoliopsida > Asparagales > Asparagaceae > Scilla > Scilla litardierei. The sequence goes on from CM061142.1 coordinate 530,095,101, forward strand.
CATGTGATTGTTTCAAAACTTTTGTTTTCTTTTAAACCAAATCTTTAAAGTTTTTTGAAGCTAGCTCACAAGATCACAAATCATATATCCTCCCTCATCCATTACCACAACTCCATACGTTTTTCCAAATGTTTTAAAAATATGTCAATGACCTTAAGTTTTCCTTTCTCTTCTCTTCTTTCTCACTTAGAAATGTTATGTTTATTGTTGTTATATTCTTGGGACTAACTATTATTGTTATAGGATCTTGTGTGCGGGTAGGTATAGTGTGTGATGAGATATGTAATAGCGATGAGTAATATATTTTAGGACACAATGATATGAGATTAGATTTCCTTGGATGAAAAGAATGAGGTGTCCAAGACTTATTTATAATACCGATGTGTGAAGGACCCAATGGAGAACTCTGATTGGATGAAATTATATATAGGGAGATGAGTACTTAATCGATCTAAAACTTGGACGAGTGATAGATAAGATTAGCTAGGACGGGATAGTATGATTTAGAGTGATCATGAGAATGAGTAGAACATTTAAAGCATCAAGTTCGATTATTAAGTTGACGTGAGAAGACATTGGAAGTAATACGACATGTTGAGATGTTATGAAGATGGATTTTAGTATTATTAGGAGGTTACATGTTAAGGGTAAGGATAGATGTATTTTTTGGTTTATTGATTTTGGAGAATAGATTTATGAGTTAAGTGACGGATGATATATTGGGGACATGATGATTGTTGAATTGTGGACAGTAATGTGGATCTATAGTCAGATGCTAGGGCGTGATTCTAATTGTAGCATTATCCAGTGAAGAGACGCGTTGTGATGGAATATTGAGGAACGTCGTTTGAAGTAATAGGATTAGAGATATCTATGTGTAGATATGAGAGTTGCGGGTATAAGATTAGATAGATAGTATTATTATTAGTATAAGTGATTCCGAGGGCGGAATCATTTTTAAGGTGGGTAGAATGTAACGGCTGCTTTCCGACCGTTCGTATTTCCTGGCTGTACGTACGTTTTTCGTACACATATTTTATTTGAGTCTTTCTTGGTTTCGGTATATACGGTATGATATGTCGTTGTGACCGTATGGAAGTGTAGAATTTTATAGTAATTTTTGGGAATTTTATTTCATGGCTCGTTTTCTCGCAAAACAATTTTGAATGGAAAGGTGTTTTAGTCTTTTGGCACCAATACTCAGTTCCCGATTTTACGATAATTTCAGATAGGTGTAGCACGTGATCGGATCCTGTAGCCCCGTACTTCTCGTCTCCACGATCGTCTCGGTATTTTCGGATTATTTTTCCGATTCCCGTGGTGGAAGATATCCCATAATCAATTTTCCTTCCTTAATTAGCCTTTGACCTTTTCAAATTTTGAATTAATTAGAATCCTAATCACATCCCTCAAATCTCTCCAACGTATCATAGGGATATGATACAGCCATTATTGTCACCCTCCTTTATCTCAAACTCCACTCCTTCTATCCCTATCTCTCTCTCCCAATTAACCAATAACCCAAAGCCAAAAAGCAAAAACCCTTCCTCTTCATAACCCAAACATGGCTGAAATTTACAGCTCTCGCAAACCCATCCTTGGCCATCCCTTGCTTCCTCTCCTTGGCCCCCCAGCCCCGTAGGTCAGCCACCACCCTCTCCTCCTCCTTCTCCTCCATCTCCGCCTCTCCAAGAGCCCCAAAACCCCATGAAAACAAGCTTGGCTGAAAATCACCAAATCTGTGCACACCGTCGGAAAAACCACCGGCCACCCCTCTTCGACGACCCCCTCCGGCCGACTCTGCCTCCCTCGGGTCCCTCTCGACCTCTCCTAGTCGCTGCACCCATCCTCCCTTCTTCCTCCCTCCTCAAAATCCCTCAAAACCCCATTGAAACACCAAGAAGCTGCCGTTTTTCCAGATCTGGCGCCCGCCGAAAAACTCGACGCCCGCCACCTCCGGCGGCCTTCGATCACCCACTCCACCACCGTCGGACTCCTATCAAACCCCCTATCATCTCCAACTCCCATTACCCTCTTCCCTCATCTCTACCTCCTCGAAACATCCCCCGAACTCGACTTAACAACAGTTTTACAGATCTGCGCCACCGCCGGGAAAACTCACGTCCATCGGCCATCCGGCTACCTACGACGACCACCCTACCACCGTTGGATTCCTTTCGAAACCTCCTACCAACTGCAATTTCCCTTACGCTCATAGGCCACCTGTAGCTCTGTGAATCCTCGTCGGAACACGCTGTATCAGCTGTTTTTCACAGATCTGGAAGTTGAACTTCGACACCCGTGCACGATCACCTCCGACCACCCCCGGAGACAACTCCACTGTCGCTGGCGTCATCTTGAAGTCCTTTACCTTCTGCAACTTCCCGTTTTCTCTGTTCATCGCTGGAATTTTGCTGAGACTCGCGACAACGAACGTTGCGCAAATCTGTCCTCTCCAGCTTCTCACGGCCACCCACCGCCGTACGCTCACGCCGTCGGCCACCCACCGGGCTGAGCATCTTCCTCTAGGCCTACTTCATCTACCGACAGCCCCCTTGAACTCTCGGAGTTCATGTGCATTGTCGCACACACGTACTTTTAGCCGACGTCGCCGTTATCGTGAAGATCCCTTGCACTACTCGCAACGGGAGGAGGATCGCTGTTAGCTCGCTGATTTCGTGCCACTACCCCACTATCCCGAGGTACCTCACTGCGCTACCCACGACTGAGGAGTTCCAGACGATGTTGATGTTTCGCCGTTCAGACCTGACTTCCGCTTGTTGGACGACATCACGAGGTTGGTTTCCCCTAACTCGTAGTGAACCCCCACCGTAGTTCAATCAAACCCTAAACTAAATTGGACAACTTGAACTAAATTTATTTTCAGCATCTATAAAATGATTGCCCACCGTAGGAAGATCGACGAACGGACTATTTTCTGTGCTCATAGGGTAAACGTCGATCTAGACTGAACAAATATCAAAACGTGACTTTTTGACTGTTAGGATAGTCCCGCCAATTTTAGAAACAACCCCTAATATGATTTGTTGAAAAACGTGACCTGACACCGTCGCCGTGACCCTGTTTCAGACGGACTACAGCAGACGCGACGCTTGGACGGGACGCTACGGACTGATGACACACTCGCCACCGCAGGCAAGTGTACTCACTTGTACCTTCGGCCGTGTTTAGGCCTTAGACTTTTAGAACTATTAAAATGTAAACAAAGAGAACCGGACATGAAATGATAGCGTCCTAAACACCACTTGACAGCTTAGACTTGACGACGAAGTCTAAGCGCTACAACAACAACTTTTGACACCTTAGGGCTTTTTCCTGTGCGTGCGTGCGTGTGGACCCCCTAGAAGAACCATCCATGTCTTGTCTTGTCTTGTCATGCACAGCCTGTAGGCAATAGGGCACTCACCGAGTGATCCCTTGTACTGATACACAGCCTGCGGGCAATAGGACACTCACCAGTGGGTGAGTGATCCCTTGTACTGATGCACAGCCTGCAGGCAATAGGGCACTCTCCGAGTGATCCCTTGTACGGATACACAGCCTGCGGGCAATAGGGCACTCTCCGAGTGATCGCTTCTACGGATACACAGCTTGCGGGTAATATGGCATTCTCCGAGTGATCCCTTGTACGGACTTGTCTTGTCTTGAGCACTGGGGTTGGGGTAGGGTTGAGCGTGCACATGGGGAGAGGGTCTGATCCCCCTCGAACCGTAAGGCATGAACCCTTCGAGTCACACGTGTCTTGTCGTGTCGTGTCGTGTCTTGTCTTGTCTTGTCATGTCTTGTCTTGTCACGTCTTTTCTCATCTTGTCTTGACCCGTTTAGTTTAGTCTTATAGTCGGTAGCACACGCTATCACTACTGCTTGACGTGTTTACTTTTCCTGCTCCGTTTACTTTCTATAACTGCCATGTATAACCTCAGCATGCTAATCAACCAGTAAAATGTTGCTTTAAATTAATATACACTTGCAGTAGAGTCTAACATTTATTTGTAGACTTTACCTGACGTACAGTTCCTTTCTCTTGGGTGATGTACGTCAGGTGTCGAGCCAGAGTTCGTGTACGAGGCAGACTTACAGGAGTACATGGAGCCTGAGGACGTCGACCCAGAGTACGTGCCTGACGAGGACCAGACCTTGGGGTCTTTTCCGTCGCTGCCTTTCAGAGGTTCCTACTTTTAGTTTGCTCTCTTTTGGTAGTTGTTGCCATGCTTAGGCTTCTCTTTTTAGAATTTTGTACTCGCTGGATATTATCTCTCTATATTAAGGAATGCCACTTTCTTTCTGTACTTGCTATTATTCCGAATCTTATTAAGCAAGAGCCTGAAAATTTTAAGATGGTACCCCTTACAGACGCTTATTGGGTCCGAGCTTCACAGCTCCGGCCCAAGCGGGCCTTAGTCACGCTTCGCCTCCGTAGTTTTGGGAAGCGGTGCGTGACACCCATGCAGGTCCTGCACATGCAAAATAATTTAAAACAGCATAGATAAGATTACAATCTCGAACCTCCAGAATATCTTTCCTTACGTTCCCAATCCGAGCCTTGTTCATTAGAAAATCCTAGTCCTAGATTTCTAATCAATTGTTGACCAAATAAGTTCACCCTTGGTCATGAAGCCATCTTCATTCTATGTCCGACCATAAATCTTGTGTTGTTGATTCTCTAACCCATTCCCTTGTCGTATTCACCTTTCGATTTTCCTTGTTCTTGATTCACGATACATTCCGCCAAAACGGCCATGTCATCATACTTCTACTTCATGATGTCCATTTGAATCTTCCTTGTCATTACCCATCTTACAACTCATTCGAATCATGTGGTCATTACACCTCCCCCTTAGTTTATAAGAATTCCGTGGAAGGAATTCTTATAAGGTGGGTGGAATGTAACGACCGGTGTTTGTAGCTATGATGGAGTCCAGTGCTATCATGTTATGCCTATCATTCTTGTTATTTTGTACGTCGTTGTGATTTACATTCTTATATTAAGGTAGTTAATTATAAATATGTTATAATTTTTTTTATAAATTCAAATTTTCAAAATGTTTAAAACTCCAACAACTTTCAAACTCAAATGTTTAAATTCCATTTCAAATTTTAAACTTTCAAATAGATTCATAATTTAATCCAAATAAAACCTATAGCTAATTAGGTATATTCTCTAATCAAATCCCATTAATCTCTCCTGGACTATAATGAAATCAATTCAAACTCATTCCTTTTATTCTTAGCTTTATCACCTTTCATTTCAAAACCTTACTTTTTCTTTCCCTTAGCAATTAACCCTACTATATTTGTACAACCCTAAACCCTACCCTCCTCTAATAATCCAAAAACCCATAGCCCCAGCCGTAACCCCTTGCTTCACAAAACAAACAAAGGGAACCCTCACCCTCAGCCATCATTTCAATCCCCTGCTCATCAAAAATCAAAGAAACCCACGGCCGCATCCTATCCCAACCTCTCTTTGTCTCCCCTCAACTCCTCTGGCCAGCGACAACCCAGCTCCGGCCAGGCGACTCTCCTTCTCCGGCGAGAACCCCAAGTCCCCTCCCCATGGCCAGCCACCTTTCCTTGTTTCAGCTTTCCTGAGTCGCCTACCAAATGTTCGATGAAACTCCCCCAATGAATCTGGATGACTTCCCAAGCTTCAACGAGTTTCCGACAACCCCGATTCCATCGCCGATGAACACAACACTCGCCCTCCTCTGCGGATCCACGAAACGTATAGTAGGTTCCCCACATCTCTTACATATAAATAAATAATGTGTGAGTTGTGGACATGCTAATTGCTGAATAATTAAAATTGCATGTTCTATCCTAGGAGGAGGGCAAAATCTAAAAACGGACTCGTGGTATTATTTTCGTAATTTTTCGGAGTCGTTTCATCTAAGGGGTAAAATTGTAATTTCGTATTTTAATTACTTTTACAAATTACATTTTAACATTTACCTCATCTGATTATTTAATTACTTACCTAACTACCCACCTAACCCCGGCATTAGCAGCCCTATGCAAAAAACAATAAAACGTTTGCGTTTGTTTTGTCAAACTGAGCCACCCACCCATTTAATTTCATGCATCCCCATCTTCCCTCATTTATTGCTTAACTATTAATATTAATATTATTATATTTCCTAATCACTATTAATTTTCCACTAATCCTCTTTCCTCTTTCACAAAAACTTGGCTAAGGCTCTCCCATATCCCTTGTATGAACGCAACACCCCTCTCCTTCGTTCTTCGCCCTCACCCATGCAAGCCCACAAGCCCTCCTCCCTCACCATCAGTCTGTGTCCTCATCTTTGTTTTCCTCTTCAACTTCTTCTGCTCACATCCCAAGGATGAGATGTCGGCCTCCTCACTTCCCCTCCAACATCACCCCCAGCCCCTCGGAGACACCCGCCACCCTCCATCGAGCTCTCCGACGTGTTGCACCTCCCATCCTCCCAACTCACGCTACCGTAGCCCCAAGCTCCATCGGAGCTCTGACGAGTTGCCGTCACCACCCCGCTTCCCGTCACCAGCCATGCCACCGCACCGCACCGTCAATGCCGTCGAACCTAGCAACACGCAACCCCCCAACCCCCAAGCTCTCTCCCCTTCTCGTTCTCAGCCCCAAACCCATGCAACACACCCCTCTCCCTCCAACGAGCCCCCCGATGCCACACCCCTCTAGCTCACTTCCTCTCCGACGAGCACCCCAATGCCACACCCCTCTAGTTCACTACCCTACCACCCATGGCCCTCCCCCTCTCGTCACCATCCTTACCATCTCCGACCAGCACACGTCCACCTCAAGCCCATCTCTACCACAAAGAACCCTATGTTGCCGCTCCTCCTCTCCATCTTGGCACCATCGACCCCACGTCGCTCGGACCCCACCACCTCTACCCTCTCCACACAACACATGAGCCCCCCGAGCCCTGACTACCCCAACGCCTCTTCCCTCCTCGACCGCAACTCCTTCCACAGCTGCCCTTGCCCATGGAGTCCCTATCGGCAACGTCGCCGCCACCCTCAAGCGCCACTCGTCTGCTCCACCCACGTTGGTCCCTCCGTCTCCACCATTGCCTTGCCGTAGCAGCCACTGTCGCTGCTTCAACTCCGCCACCTCCCTCAGATGCCGCATCTGCCTTCCCTACGCCTCCACTGACCGGTGGTGAGGCCCAGTCGGACTCCCCGTCGTCACCGAGCACATCAGGAGTCCTGCCCCGTTTTCTCCTCGCGTCATCCCCTCAGACGCCGCCAGTGCTGCTGCTCCCCGTCGACCTCCACCGTTGCCTTCGCCCCTCCGACTGACGCCAGCTCCCGCCGCCGCTTGCAGCGCCACTCCATCAGCCTTCGTCAAACAAAAGCGACCCAACCCCCCGCTACATCGTGAAATAGAGGGGGGAGTATAAAATTATATACGTATACGTATAGAATACGTATATATTAAGTATATATATAATAATATATTATATAATGGTTTCATTGGTTTTAAAATTGATAGTAAATAATTTAGGGACCAGAAAATACACGGAAAGGGCAAGAAAATCCACCGCGTCGCGTAGAACGCAAAATCATCCCAATCTGATGCTTCAATTTTTAAAAATGATTTTTGAAAGATACACGTCATTAATTCCAATTTTCTTTTAAAATACGTATCTTTCATACTACACGTAAACTGATTTATAAAAAATTTATATGTTGCAGTACTAGACGAGACGCTCGTTTTGACAGCTTACTTGAAGATTTTCGACGTGTCGTTCACTCTGAATAAACATTGAACATTTAAGATACGTATTTTATAATTTAGAAAATTAGTTTTTAATCGATTCTAAGCATTTAAAAAATTATTAAAAATACCAATGAGCTTCAGACAAATATTTTCTTACTATATAAAATTATTTTACTCATGTCTAACATATCTAAAAATTATGAGTACGTATTTTGACGAGTTTTAAGGTATAATAAAAATACAACCGATTATGATAAATAGATAAAAATTGTATAACTCTTAACTATGTTTGCAGGTACCATTTAGCGTGCACGAGCGTCCCATATAGTTAGCTCTAGACTCGACTTTCTACGACAATTCTCAAACTAGTAAGTCACTCTAATTCTAGTTTTAGAAGTTAAGAAAGTGTACGAACATGAACTTAGGATTTTATAAATAGTCTCAGAACAACTATTGACCTAAATGAATGACTAGAGACCAAATTAACTAGGGAAATAATCAACTACATAACGATTATTCACTTAAACCAACAATTTTTGTATTCCATGTTTGTTGGACTTGACTTTATCCTCAAATTTCTTAGCATCCGCTTTGATTTACTTTCTGGTTTTCAATAAGTCAACATGTGGTCCTGGTTTAACTATCATAGTGGTAGAGATCTAAATAAATATGGAACTCTAAATAAACATGAACTGCTCTACTTTTTGTTAATATAATTGATGGAACCGATGTGATTATTAGCGTTCTTAACTTTGATATCACCCGGTGTCTAAGATCGTTTATGCCAAAGTTTGGATCACCTTGCTTGCAGGGATAGTGACATGCTTGGCCAAACTGACTGGCCGTGTATGCATGGATTAATGTTAGAATTCCAAATATCATCAGTTTGCAACCATTGATTATAAATACCTTCAAATGAGTTTCGTCGACCTTTCATCGCATGTAAACTCATATTCACCATGATAACTCTTGGTCACTCTTGTCCACCATGTTTTGATGCATTTCACTTAAAAACTATGCATGGATTTTGGATACACTTGGTGTACGATTGCTCACGTTTAAATAGTCACATGCCATTAATGAATCGGTAAATGCTAATGAATTATCGTATGGAATATCATGTGTGGAATATCCTATGAAATATCTTGTGGTACATCTTGTGAAACAACTTGTGGAACATCCAGTAAGAAACATATACATAGAACACTTGACACTTCACTAGGTTTGGGTAAATCATAGTTTGAGAGAGTGTGGGAGTGACTGGAGTTCATCTACATGCTGCCTGTGTCGGCAAACCCTTACATGCTGCCTCTGTCGGCAAAACCTTACATGCTACCCGCGTGAGCAAAACATACTACTAACTATGTATCAGTCCCGTCTGGCTAAAGCGCACCTAAGCAAGAGATGAACTCAATGGTTGCATATCATACTCTCCTACTTGAGTCACGTAGTTTAGATACTACTTACAAAACTACATTACTGATTGTTTGTCTTATTATTATTACTTCATATACCTGCTTATCTTACTATTGTTATGACTAACCTACGGTTGCATCTTCATGGCACCGTAGACGATGTACATGTTGAGGTAGATGTTCCTAAGTTGGCAGAGACGGAGTTCGTGTAGGAAGATGTATGCCCTTGAGGCATTTATCCTGAGTTAAACAGCTTGTTCTAATGATGATACAGTACAAATTGTCCTAGTATAAATTCCATGTATTATATACTTAGGTAATTTCCTTAGACTTAAAGTGATGTCATTACGTATCTAGTTGAAGTTCTAAATTGTGGGAAGTAATTGACCAATAAGAATTTGATTCTTAAACGGTTCATGGTCATAGATGTGTCGAGAATAGATATCGGTACATCAGATAGACCACTTTGTCTTTGTCTTACCTTAAGGGTAATGATGATCTCATAGGCATTTGGCCTGGCGAAGTCAGAGACAAGGCACAAGTGCTCATTGGAGAATGAGTTCACTGAACGACCAACTTAGGGTTATTATATGGTTATCTTTAACTAAATTGTCAATAATAACTCTAGAGTGATGATGGACAAGCTGGTCCTTAAGACCTGAAGTTGTTTGAACGAACCTGTTCGTGAATCGTGCCACTTTGATCTATGACCTAACTTCGAGGCTAGGCCTGTCGAAAGGTCTTAAATTGGGTGACACCTGAAGCATACGAGGTAAATAAACGACTAAGATAGGATTTGTCTCTTCTGTTTAAGGGGAGTTGGTGTCACGGGTTCAATACGATCTTTGTGTTAATCCTCGGCCTGGTTACGTTGTAGGATGTACAACGTGTATATAACAAAGACCGATGTATACTGACCAATGCTGGCTGGTGGGGTTGATGGTTAACCATACCCTAGGCCGTGCAGCAACACAGTTATGCCGAAGGGACTAAAACTGCAGTATTTAAAGCTGCCACAGCCAGAGTGATCCCGACGACACTTTTGTCGATGGGTAAATCACGTAAGTTTGATGCTAAAACATGGACGATACCTACTACTCGTGGTTACTGTCGTCTAGGGATTTCGAGTCCCAACCTGCTGTAGGGTAAGGCTGTAGGGTCTCACACCGAGTAGTATTCACGTCTTAGTAATAGGAAGAATGATAAGAGGAATGCATTCGATGCAATGGAATAATTAAGCTCACAAATGGTTTGTGAGCATAAAGCTAAAGAGTTTAGCATTTGGGATTGAAGAGAACTTCCTGAGGAATCCACAGGAAGAAAACGCGTTGGAATGGGAGCTGAAACGAGCCCAGAAATACGAAAACAGCACAGAAGTGCCAAAGTGGGTCAGACCCACTTTGGGGAGGCCAAACCCACAAAGGGGGGCGGGCGCACCCTCTTTCGAAGCAGGGCCCGCCTGCTAAGGCGGGTGGGTGCGCGCGCTTCAGAAGCGGGTGCACCCGCTGCGGTCAGCGGGGCCAGACCATTTGGCAGGCTAGCGCGCCTGCTCGGCCCAACGGGCACCGGCCCGCTGAGCGGGCCAGGTGCGCCCGATGTGCCCCATTACGGATGACCGCTTGCAAAGAGTGCAGGTGCGTCTGCATAGCAGGCACACCCGTAACTTAAGTAATGATTTTTTAGGGTTTTTTGAAACTCCTTTGTGACGGCCACGAGCTACGACTTTTGCCCAACTTTTGAAAATTGTTTGAGGGGTCAAACGAAGTCGGAATTCATCGCTGTTTGTTCCTACGTGTTCACCATTTGAAGCTCTTCAAAATGATAGCTTGTATCGTCTCTAAAGCTCAATGGTGAGGAAGATTTAATTGGTTGAAGTTAGGCCTTTGAGAAAGGCATACTAACTTAATTAAATCCCTCTTTCACTAATTAGTCCCACATTACTCGTGCGACGAGCATGTGGTACGGCTACCTATATAAATAGGGGTGCACACTCATTGGAAATTTTTGTACCAAGTCTCCGATTCGAGAAGCTCCTGATTTTTTAGCACGTTCGATCGACGACTTAATTATTCCTCCTCTTTCTTCTTGTCCTCCAATCGAGTCCTAGCAAGACAGCGATGAGGTTTGGATCGGATCCAGAAGTCTCGGACGTGGATCTTCTCTAGTGAAACTTTCTTCGACAAGTGATCGGCTCGCTTCGGGTAAATCGGATCGAAGGTATAAGGCGGCTCAGCTTCGAGGAGCAAAAGAAGGTGGTGAGGTACATCTTGCCTGCTCCAAGGCCAAGATTCTGGGTATGTCATTTAGTATCTTTCTAGTGTAATTTTAATAATGTCGCAGTAGTATAGATCCCTCTTGAGTGGTTAGATCTACCCCAAGTCGGCATAGATTCTGGCTAGGTTCTGGCTCGCCTTAGGGCCTTAGCTAAAATGTTTAGCTATATGTTTTTCCGCTGCGATTTTCAATCCCTCTGTTGTCCGTCTGACATAGGACGGGCACAGATCTGAGCCCTAAGGGTTCGTAAAAACCCTTCAGTTCGTCCCAGAGGCTGCAGATTTTGGTGGTTAAGTTGTGTATTTCCAGTTGAACTTATTTTTGTATCATGTATCCTTGTTGTTTATATGGATTGAAAAAATGGACACTATTTGAGTATTTTTGTACATCTCTGCATCGTGGCTATATTGTTTTCACTAGTGATTTGTAGATCTGCAAATGTAGTCAAATAAGTAATGGCCCCCTCGAAAGCGGGTCGTTACAACCGGATGCCTCTGATTGTAGTTCTGAAATTGGGCTTGAGGAGATAGAGTTTGAAAATCTTGAGGTTACTAAGGGTATGGTGGGGGAGCTTGCAATCCCGGGGTCTGGTATGAGAAGTTGGGGGTGATTCTTCCACCTTTGACTGTATGTCCCAGAATATGGGTTGCTTGGTGACCTCGGATTGTTCCCATATAAAGCATTTGCTTGTTCGATTGTCATATCCGGGAGCACCACCATAGGTGATGAGCATTCAACACTCTGGTATTCGTGCACAGCACAAACCTCGCAAACTGCCGCGTAGGCTGTTTAGCAGCACCAAGTCCAATAAGGAAAAGATGTTTAGTTAAGGCATCAAACTTAGCTGAAAGTAATAATACCTCGTCAACATCATATTTACCTCCCCTCGTGGAGGTGCTCCTCTCGTTGCTCCAGGAGTCGTTGTTCTCAGCCATTGCTTTTAGCAATCTCTTCGCTTCAACCGAAGCTTGCTCATTATGGCGCCATTAGCAGCATCATCTATAGACATCCTCACCGGCGATGTTAGCCCGTTATAGAAAGACTCTCTCTAGATTCTTTGGAGAGACTCTTTGGAGGCAGACTCTTTGGAGGTCCTTAAAGCTCTCCCAAGATTCATACAAAGACTCTCTCTCCGACTTCTTGAAGTTAGTGATCTCGTTGAACAGGTTGGCAATTTTACCTGGAGGAAAGTACTTTGTCAGAAAAGCAAGAGGTAAAATGTCCCACGTAGTGAACATGTCGGGACTATGACTCCTGAGCCAATCCTTGGCTTTATCCCTAAGTGAAAAATGGAAAAGTCTTAGCCTAATGGTGTCACTGGTGACGCCATTAATCTTCAACTTATCCATCTTCTCCAAGAAGGCGTTCTGATGGTTATTCGGGTTCTCCATTGGGGCCCATAAGAATTGGTCCCTTTGCACGAAATCAACCAAAGATGGTTTGAGTTCGAAATTATTTGCCTCCATCGCCGGCCTTTGAACGCTAGAGATTGACCAATTGTGGGGCATTGAGTAATCGAGGAGTGACCTAGCTTGCGGTGGTTGCGATGTCAGTTGCAGAGGTGGACCATTCTCGGGGTTAAGTATCTCATCCATTGTCTCGAGGGCTTCTCTCCTCCTCCTCTCGGTGTTAAGCCTTCTCGTGGTAGCTTCAATCTCTTGGTCTAGTAGACGCAAGTCCGCTATGCCTTGAGATCTCTTTTGCATGCAGAAATTCTACACCAAAAGGAAACGTCAAAATCACCAAGAGGCGATGAAAGAGAAAATATGAACAAAATAAAACAAAGAAAAAGAAAACCATAGTCTCTCTACAAAGACTAAAAACCAATATCAAATCGTGTCTCCCCAGTAATGGTGCCAAAAAGCTGTTCACGATCCCCGAGTGGGGATCGAACGATGCTAATAAAAACCGTAGTGCACGGGTCATGTGTAGTCGCTTACATGTCGAACACAAGGAGGCGGTCAATGAGTATCGGTTTTGATAGGTCTTCGGATGAAAGCTACATGATAGTCACGATGATTTGTCGATGAATGGTACGAAAGTGTGATCAAGAGGTAAAAGCTCTAGGGCATGGGAAATCCCCATCATTTGACTAGGGTTAATGTCAAACTAATAATCAACAGGTTACCGGGTTCATTGGGACTCGGGAGAGGTCGTGTGACCTAAGGGCATTCGCCTATCCCCTACTGTCGTGATGCATGATAAGTTATTCACTTATGTCATGTCCTATCCCCTGCTATCATAATGCAATGATAGGCCAACCTAACCTACACCGATCTCGGGGGTCTCTGATGCATCAGTGTACATCGGGCGCATTACGCTCGACGAATATCTCCAATCTTCCTCCCACCTACAGTGGCGTTCAGGGATTAGACCTACATTAGGAGAGCTCTAATCGGTTCCTGTTGGTATTCAGTCACACCAATAGTATGTGTCGTCATATGTATTGGATCCCCCGATCGGTCCCGACTTTTGATCGGCGGCCAATCCGATCACCCCGAAGGGAGGTGGTCGAATCTACGACCATAATAATCATTCCAATTTATCCCTAATCTCAACTTGCCCAGCAAGTAAATCAACTATTTGGTTCAACCCATGGACCCAATCTAATGGAGTTCATCCCATTGCCCTAGAAGAAAACTACTCACTACCCATTAGAATAGAAGGCGATTCTAGCAATGGGTAAGCGCTCAAAGCCATAGATTCAAGCTATAACAGCAATAGATGATAAAATAAAGTAGTAGCAACAAAGAGAGAAAAATTCTATCAAGCAAAGATAGAGTATTACGCTAATAAATGTTTAGAACAATTAAAACAACTAAATAGAAGAGTTGGAATTCTTAAAAAAACGACCCAAAACCCTAGAAAAGATAAAAAATGCTAAAAACCAGCTTCCTTTCGCAGGAGGATGAAGGGGCGCTTATATACGCGTGCCCAAAAGACAAAAATACCCCCAGATCCGCCCAAGAAACCGTAGAGAATAGCTCTGACGTGACCGCATCAAGAAATGACACAGTCGCGTAATTCCCTAGATGAATGGGGAAACTGGGGTTCAGCCACGCAGTCGCGTTAATAGAGATGTGGCCGCGTTAATAGAGATGTGGCCGCATTGAAAATGATCATGTGGTCGCGTTAATAGAGACGCGGCTGCGTTGAAAATGATCACGCGGTCGCATGGTCTGTTGACGCGGCCATGTGCTCTGTTGACGCGAACACGTCGTTCTACTCTGATTGTGGTAATCTCGCGGCCGCGTCGTCCTAGCTCACACGGGTCGCGAAAGTCTCTAATCTTCACTTTTTTCTTCTCTCTAAAAGTCTTCTGACGCGGCTGGAAATTGACGTAGCCACGTCGTTGATGCTTCTTTGGCAGATTGACACAGCCGCGTGGAACTCTTTGCTTCACAAAATTCTTCTCCCTTGCGCAATTGACTCCTTGGCTTCGCTTCTGTCGCCTTTTGCACTAAGATCTTGCTATATGATCCCTAATCGGCATATATCTCTTGCAAGCATGTGAGGAACCACAAAAGCAAAAGAAGAGACAAAAATGGGAAAGTTGGGAGGAATAGAGAATGGAACGATGTAAAACGTGCATGAAAAAGAGTGGAAAAGTATATACAATAAACCCTCATCATCTATGGTAAAAGAGGTCCTTTTCTTATTGAGTATAGACTTAATTATTTAGTTGTAATCAGAGAATGCATCCATAAAACTTAGTAGCATATACTTCGAGGAGCTGTTAACTGATGACAAATGAAATAACGAGAGAAAAGATTTCGTATGGGCATGCTTTGTTAAGGTTATTAAGGTCTACGCACATCAGCCATCAGCCGTTGGACTTCCTTACTATGCCCATGTTGGCTAACTAGTCTGAATAATGCACTTCCTTAATGAAATAGACTTTCGTAAATTGGTCCATCTCAACTATTGCTACAATTTATCACCCACCAAGTTCCTCTTCATTTGATTTATAGACTTGAAGTGCAAATCCAGTTTATGTTCATGCATTACATTAGGGGTTAACACCCATCATATATTTTAGTGACCAAGCGATGACATCCACATTGGATTTCAAGGATGTAACCAACTTCTAATGGATGTCATGGTCTAGTTGGATACATATACAAATCGTTTTATTGTCATCGGTTGCAATAATGATAGGCTTACTCTTAATACATGAAAAATGACTTTTGCTGACATCAAAGGTTTAAAAACCGTTAGTGAAAATTATCACTGACAGTAAAAATACATCAGCCATCCCGTCAGCGTCTGGTGGTAAATACAATTTTATTGAAATTTTCTATCACTTAAGGCCAGACTTTTGCTGACATTTTTCGTCAGCAAAGGTCATACTTTTAGATACAGTTTCCATTAGGGCCTGTTCGTTTCTGTTTATTTGAGTGTGAATCTCAGAAATCAACACTGTTTGCGAACTATTCATTGGTTTCAACGTGAATTTTTTTTTCTGTTCTTTTGGGTTCGTTGGGAATGTTGCGGACGTGGAGGAATTGAGAAAGCAACCCGAGCAACCGAGATTCCCCCTTTTTGCGGGGATTACGCGATTAAAGCTGACGACGTGGGACCCAACGTCCTCTCTCTCCGTGTTCTCTCTCAGAAATCAAAGGTTTTAAAATTTTTTTTTTAAATCACCGTGTTTGCGTCAAATTCGTGTAACCCGTGCTCCCTTTATTATTTTAAATATTTAATTATTACATTTAATAATTATAGTTTAATATTTAGTTTAATAATTATTAAAATTTGTGGACCCCACATCCAACTTTAACAACAATATTCACAACCAAAAAACACAATAAAGTTGTGTGGAACCCACAAAAATTCCAACATCCACATCCACAACTCACTTTCACCTAAAAAAACACAATACTCACTTTCACCAACACTATCCACAACTTCAACAAACAACCCAAATAAACTCAAAAGAACAGGCCCTTAGTAAAAATTTGTTTTTGAGTCCATCTCGACTGAGTACAACTTGAGTACATGCCTGATCGATACTGGCCTAACTGCGAATGATCCTCCATCTTGGTCGTGTACAAGCTCGACCAGGATAAGCCCGAACAAGCATTATGGCAAACCTGAGTATAAGCCTGACCGTAAACGTGTACGCAAACCGAGTAAACCAAGTACATGAACCTGAGTACATGCTTGACCGTGAACCTGAGTATAGGTCATCGAAACCGAGTTCAAGACCAATCCGACGCCAAGAGAAGATACAATAATATGGCCCGTAGAATAGATCATGTTAGTAAGCTCCTGTAGCTATAGCACAAAAACCTATTTAAACAACAACATGTGCTCTACTCTCACTGATGTGGGACTGAGACATTCACTGACGGTTCCCGTCTGCAAAAGCATTGCACACACTGTCTAGCGGAATGACTTTTGCTAACATTTTTCATTACGAAAGATAACTTTTGGCGACAGTTTCCTTCACTAAAGATGAAACTTTTGGTGACTGTTTTCATCACTAAGATACTTTTAATGAAGGTTTTCGACAGCAAAAGCGTTGTGTCCCATTATCCAGTGCAATGACATTTGGTGATGGTTTTCGTCAATGAAGGTCACTTTTGGTGACGGTTTCCGTGACTAATATACTTTTGCTGACTGGGTTTGTTTGTTTCCATCAGTAAACGTCAATCTGTTAGTGACAGATTTTGTTTCTGTCACAAAAGGTCACTTTTAGTGAGCCTGCTCTTTAGTAATAACTTTCATTTTTGTCATTAAAAGTCACTTTTGGTAATGGTTTCCATCACGAAATATCCGATTTTTGGTGACGGGTTTTTTTCACTAAAATTCTTTCACTAACAGGTTTTATTTCCGTCAGCAAAAGTCTGACCTTTAGTGACAAATATTATTTCCGCCAGCAAAAGTCTGACCTTTAGTGATGGGACTTGTTTTCGTCGTTGAAAGTCTTCCATTAAAAGTCATTTTTCTTATAGTGCCTCATTAGCTGAAATCATGCGTAGGTCAATTAAGTACTTTCTTTTGTCGAGGAACTCCACCAGGTAGCTAGTGACTAGGATCTTCATTTTCGTAAACATTAGGTAGCATGATTATGACTGAGCTTGATTTCTTTTAACTTTTCTGATACATTTAAGGATCGAAAGCCTGATCACTTAGTGTAAGAGATACAACTTCTTCTAATGCATTCAGTGGGGGATGGTGATTCCATTGTAGGTAGCTTTCACCTTAATAGTAATGAACTTCGTGAGCTTTAAGATTATTTTAGGTTACTCTTTTGTTGTCATGGGCAGAGAGATCATCCTAGTATTAGGATAGTATGCATGCCTTATGAATTTGACTAGGGGATATCTGCATTCATCTAGTCCTTTTGGACTTAACGCTATATTCTCAAAAGAAAACATGAAGAGGACATTACAATTATATCCACCAAGAGGCACCTCACCTCTATACCTTTGATATTATTCCTAATTACCATGGCTTCATCAAGAAGCTGTTTGATCCCCTCGAGGACTTCGTGAGTAAAAGAGATAGCCAATTGATCATTTCCTACATTGGTCAGCAGTGTAAACTATTCTAGTGAAAGCTTTCATGGCAGATAATGACTAGGGATGAGAATGAGCCGGGCCGGACCGGGCCGGGCCGGGCAAAATAGATACCCAAATTAAATGGGCGGGCTTTCGGGCCGGCCCAAAGCCCATACGGGCTTTTTAAGAATGTCCAAATGTGCATAAAGCGGGCTTTGGACATGTCCATTGGGCTTTGGGCATGCCCATTGGGCCAATCTTAATTAGAAATATATAGAAAATTACATAATAACTACCAATACCAAAAACAATATTACACTTTCAACACCAAAATTCAAACCCAACCCTACAACTTGTACATAATAATTACCAACATCATCAAAACCAGTGCAATCATTTGAATCATAGAAGATTATACAAAATAGCACAGTGCATTGAATCATTTGAATCACCATGTTAATCACCGTGTTTAAATACAGCATTGAATCATTTAAACATGTTTTGCATTATTCCTTTTCTTTGTTTGCAGCAGCCAGTAACATTTGCCAGAATATCAGTATTAGGCATGCGAATATCCTTCAAATCTGCAGGTGAATATCAGTAGGATTGATACCGAGACGACCGTGGCTACTGTCATTATTTTGCCGAACCCCACCAAAGTTGCCACCGCGGCCACCGTCGCCACTGTAGTTGTCACCGTGACCACCGCCCCTCTGACCAACCGCTGCTGCATGAAGTCCGGGCTGCTGCCAGCACAATGTATCACATATACAATGCTATTACAAACAGGAGTTGAAGAAACTGTTCCAATCTACTAGTCATGTTTCCCATTTAATTTCAGATTCTAAAAGAAACAGCGACATCGTCAACGGTAACATAAAACTTACAGTACATATCGGAGGCGTCCATCAGGCAGTATCATTGGAACCAACGCAACTCCTTGATTAGGCACCGCGCTTCTGTTGGCCGCAGGCTGAAAGGCAAACAATTAAACAAATGTGTAACTGTCGGCAATAGATACCACACAAAAGATGCTCCACAATGAAACTAGAAATCGTATACCATATAAACAGACAATACGATACTGTCACGTTAACCTGCAAGAAATTTCTTGTAAATTAAAACAAGAATCTGATTAATTATTTCAGGTATTGCCTTATACTCTCTAAACTGGAGTATGAACTAAATTCATAATGCGAAGTATCTTTCACATCATTTATCCTGGAAACAATCTTGCATTCAAGAGTGAAAACCATGGTAAAACAAAATCACTGAAAGAAAAGAAACAAATCTTTCACATCCTTGTGTGCTTCCATCCTCGTAGATTGTCTTCACTGCAAGTAATCTCCCAAATCCTCATGTCACTTTCAGAGTGCTCCAAAATCCCATAGCTTAAGAGTTGTATGGGGTGATACATGTTTGTAGTTGCTTTCAGAATGATTCTTGCTATATTTTTTTCCCCATAATCAAGGAAGGAATCTTTGGCTAAACTTGGATTCAACAACAAATAAACCAATGGATTAGCCAAATGGACAACATATGAAGCAGACGATGCTATGCTATTTATAAAAGCTGCGTTGTCGGCCATAGACTCTGTACATGAAAACATCTGGGAAGTCATCACCCACCAAACAAAACTTTTTAGGAATCAGAGGTCAAAATACTAAGAATTCTTAGATTGTTAACAGATCATAAAAGTTCTCTCAGCTTCCTTTGTGACTTTGTCTACTCATACAGTAAGGCATGTAGAAACAACAAATTGATGCATGAAAGTTATGTAACGCTAGATTGATAAACAAACGGTGCAACAAAAGGTGCAGCATGGAAGCAAAATAAATTCCCAGAAAGCATGAGATGTACCTGCATTCAATTGAAATATAGAATACATCATAAACCGAAATGCATGACAGGATACGATGAAGTATGTGTACATCTGCAAGGAGTTAGAGATGACTTACAGCCTGCATGAATTGATATTTAGAAAAGGATTAGATCAACTTAAATATAACAAGGCAAATAAATTATTTTTATGGGCTTTAAATTTATTCTGATAGATTACATACAAGATTCTTTGAATTTATTCTGCTAAGCACTCGTATATTAATCCTTCATCCAAAAAGGAGGAACTGGAAGATGATAAAGAAACTTCACTTTCATCTGCATAACAGCAAAGTCAATAATATTATGTTTATATTAACATTTAATCAAATACTAATAGAAAACAAGCCAAATCAATATATTGATTGTTACCTATATAATACTCATTTCGAAGCCAATCCTGCGTGCATACCAAAGCTTCTACAGTGGTTGAACTCAATCAGCTACGATATTGATCCACAACTCTGCTTCCACTACTAAAAGCTACTCTGATATTGATCCATGTTTGATTTTCTTTTGTTCAAACTGAAAGAAGAGTTCGATTCTGTACTTGTTACCCTGGTACACATATCACCAGCATGATCCTTTTTTAGCCAACCTCTCATATTGATCATATATTTGATGAAAAAAGTCTTTGAGTTCCCTAATCTTTTTTCCACACATTTCATCTCCAAATGCATTTGAATACTTATACTCAATATACGACAATTTTGATCTAGGATCCAAAATAGATGCAATAGTTAGAATTTTATTGCATTTATTCCAATATTTTTTAAATTTTCTTTGCATTTCTAATGCCAATGTTTTGACAATTTCATCACCATCTAAAGCTTTCTCTTCTAAAACATCCCGAATGGTCCAAATTTCCTTGATATACAGATTAGCAGTGGGATATTTGCAACCAGAAAATACTTCAGTTGTGTCTACAAAAGCTTTTACGAATATTGTTATCATCTCAGCTTTATTCCAATCATCCATGGTAGGAGGATCTGTATACTTATAATGCTCTTTCATATATCTAACAAATGTATTCTTATATAATAAAGCATTACAGAGCATTTCATACGTGGAATTCCACCTTGTGGCCACATTCAAAACTGAACCTTTTTTTATGCAACTTAAGCAATTGAGCAATTCCATTAAAAGTTTGCATCCGGGGAGGACTGCTAACAACATGTATGATTAAATTCCGAACGTGTTTAACAGACTCATCCATGACTTTAATTCCATCTTGCACCATAATATTTAAAATGTGTGCGCAACATCTGATATATATATGTTCACCATTGAACAATAATTTCTCACCAAAATCTCTTTTAAAATTTCTTAGCATGGCATCATTCGTACTACAATTATCCACGGTGATTGCAAATAATTTAGCATCCAAATTCCACTCAGCAAGACAATTTTCAAGAACATCAGTGAGAGCAAAACTTGTGTGGGGAAAAGAGACTTTTCGAAAATTTAATATCCTCTTCTTCAACATGAATTCTTCGTCAACATAATGTGCAGTGAGAGCCAAATAACCAAGTTTTTGATTTGACATCCATAAATCGATAGTAAAAATCACACATCAATCTAAATCTTTCAAAAAATTACGAAGCTTCTGTTTTTCTTCTTGAAACAAAGAAATGCAATCATTTCTAATTATATGACAGCCAATTGTGGTAAACAAAGGTTGTATGCTCCTCACAAAAGTGATAAACAACGGATGTTTTACAATTTTAAATGGAAGTTCTGCACAAATCAGGAGTTTCGCCAAACATTTTCTGCTTACTTCTTGATCAAACTTAAAAACTTGTGTCATCGAATTTGTTGAGCAACATCTGTTTCATATCTTTATGAGTCTTCTTTTTGCAAAAGAACTTAAGCTGTCGGCTTAATGAGTTGTTCATGATTTGTTTGAATATGGAACTATTTTCGTACAATACTTACAAATTGATTTGGATGTGTCATCAGGTTGTCTTTCTCTGGTAAAATATTTCCAAACTTCAGATCTTCTTTTGCTATTGCTTGTCATTACTTCGACATCCTCTATTTCATCATCTAAATCTCGAGACATCTCGGATGTATCTTGAATAGATGGATTTGTTGACATTGATGGAGTATGGGAGCTACTGGATGGATTCCGTGCCATGATGCTAACTGAAGGGTGAAATTTAAAAAAGAATGCATCAACACATGGCACCCGGACTTGAAAAATATTAAATCTATTTGCACACTTACAAATCAATGACTAGCTTAATTTAAAGGAAATTATGGGGTAGAAAAAAGTGGGGAAAACAGAGAAGATCATATGATGCAGTTGAGAAGCCATAATACCTATAAAACCTTGCTTCTTCATACCAAATTTTTTATCTTGTAAGTTGCGAAAAATGTTTTTCAAAGATTTTGTGTCAAAAAGGCACTTTTGATCCCCAAAAAACAACAAAATCACCCTCCAAAATTCAGTTTTAAAGGGTCCAAACACACATTATCATTTACTAATTAGTCAATATGGATCTCAGTATCATGATTAAGAGGTCTCAATGTCAATATGTCAAAAAAAATACGTATGTTTAGTTGCAAGTAGTATATAGATCATGATATCTGAATGCAACTTACCCATTAAATAACATTGTAAAGAGGCATCACCAAGATCAACATATACAAAGATTCTTAATTAAACCTCCCGAACACAACCACTCCATCATCCCAAGGAAAGCACGGCCAAGGACGACTTAAAATTGCATACAAGAAACAACAATGACACAGCAAAATGAGTCGAAACTAGTAGACTATATCCATATTTGTTTTCTTGGCTATTTTATTCAACAAAAAACCTCATAAAATACACAAAACCGAAGAAAAACAAAAATCCAAAGTTAAAAACCCATATCCAAGAGATTACAGGTAAAAAGAGCATTATCCAGTGTAAAAAAATTTACAGCCCCCAATTTTTTCCCATCCAATCGTTAAGGAGAAAAGAAATTTTTTACAAAACAATAATCGATAATATGTGAACAGCAAGCCCAGGAATCATATAGGATAATGACGACAGTGACAAAAGAAAGTAAATAAATGATGAATATACATGTCGAAATACAAAGGCCAATTGAGATTTTACCTTAGAGAATGCATTCTCAACAAAGATGCGAAAGAGTCGAAAGGATCTCCGAATGAGGAGCTTCGGGGATCGACGCGTCCCCTATTTATAAAGAGATCGAAGCCTATATGGCAGAAAAAATCAAAAATTTGTCAAAAAAACCCCTCACTAGATTGACGAGAGACTGAAAACCTTGTTACCTTTATTGGACGAGACTGCGAGCAGCTAGGGTTCTCTTCGAGCAACCAAGGAGAAGTCGAGCAGCGAGCTTGGTATTAATTTCAGTGGAAGAGAGCAGCGAGCTAGGATTTTCTTCGAGCAGTGAGCTTCGAGCAGCAGGTTTTCGTCGATGCTTCGTTTTGGCGATCAGCTGCTGAGGTTTTCGTTCAATCGCTTCATTCACCGAAATTTTCATTTCGGGCGGAAGCCCGATCGCTTCGTTTGGGCGGCCCAGCCCGATTGGTCAGCGGGCTGGCCCGCGCCCATTCTCTTCCCTAATAATGACACTTCTCCCAAGGCTATGCCTACCATGATCAAATGGAATACACTTTATGAGGCTTATAGGGAGTCAATAACATTTTGCATCTATCTTCCTCTCTCACATTTTCTTCTACCGTTGCTTTGAGTTTATCAACGAACCTTTTAAATGTCCTTGCTTGATAAGGTTTTCAATGTCTTGCTTCAACTAACAGTATCCCTTTGTTGTTGCTATGGCTATCTCATCACCATAATGTTTAGCCATCAGCTTTTTGACATTAAAATGCTTCGCGAAGTCCCCCATGTGGTTTCCCATTCCTTTTGTTCCTAGAAGAATACATGATTGAAACGGGGGTTGCAGGGGTGACGCATCAAATTCACCTTCTTACTAGGCTCTGCGTGTGGGATCTGCATGGCCCATTACTGGGCAAACGGCTGGGCCTGACTGGATGTGGGCTTTTTTTCTACAATGAATTGGGCTTCTATCTTATGTTGATTTTGGGTTAAGCAGTGGCCTAGGCCGTTTGGCTTAGCCCAAAGCACATGTGTACACCATTTTACATGCCGAAGTAAATCTAATTATATATGAGGCCGGGTCGTCCAAATCATGATGATGATTCTAGAAAGAGTGATCCCCTAACGGTAAAACTACTATATTTTCTCCTCTGAATGCTTCAATACGATGAAATCATGGTAGACCTTTGCGATTAACATCAGACGTACACATACGTAGACAATGAATTAAAAATACCGTTTCACGCAACCTTCTCCTACAATTACGAAAGAGAGCTAGCGAGCTTAGTCACACACACAGCGGTATTCTGCCAGAGAGCTAGCCATGTGGCCTCCTCGAGCGCCGAGAGAGCTTCACTTCTCCGGCAGCAACAACGCCGGATTCCGTGCGGTCTTGACCGATGGTGCCGTGGGATCCTTCGCCTCCGATCAGACCTGCGCAATATGTTCCCGTCGATTAGGCAACCAGTCATGCTATGCCACCGAGCCTCCCGGTTTCTATATGCACGTCGGATGTGCGCTTAGCCTTCGACCTATTGGCCTCCGGGGCAATGATCCCGGCGTCAGCTTCTCCAATCCTTGGGATTTCAATTACCAGCCAGCTGCTCCATCCAATTATGCTTCTAATTATCATCATGCGATGCCATATCATGCATATCCTTATCATGCCCCTTATTTAACGAACTACGTTCAGCATGCGCATGCACAGCATCCATATGGCTATCAACCTGCTCAGAGTTTTCCGGTCAACGTCAACCATGGCAACGCCGGCAACTGGGGTCGACCCTCGGGTGGTTTGCTGGGCTTCTTGGGGATGTCTGTGGTGCAGGCTTTTCTTGATCAATTGTTTTCAAATCTCATGGGATAGAATCTTGCTAGATTATTGAGGGAATGCTCGCTCCCTGCCTCGAGAGAGATCGCGACTTTGCTATCAATAAAGAGTGTCTTCTATAATTTTGGGTGGAATATATTTGTCGTCCATGTACGTTGTCGGATGCTTTATGTGTGGTGTGAGAAGTGTCTAATCTTTGAATAAATCAGAGAAATTCTAATGAATAAAAGTTCAAAAAAAAATAGTTAATTACCACTCATGTGCTAAGGAAAAAATGATCACAATCTCTTAACAGGACAGTACTCGAACCTACTCACTTATCGTTGTCATGTGCAGCATGCAATTCTAATCTATAACAACATCTTGTTTCAGTTTGTGAATCAATGGTGGATCTTGGGAAATATTGTTCAGAGAATTTCCCGGCAATGAACACACATGTTAATTGATCTTTTACGAAAAATAGAAGGCATGTCAGTCTCAAACGCTTTAACCTTCATATTGGAAAGGAGAGCTCCACCACTGAGCCACCAAAATTGCTTCAAACTTGAAATCTGGGAGTCGACGCAGCCGTGCAAGTTTTGGCACGGCCGTGTGTGTCGTAGCTAGGGGGCGGTAAAAGCCGAATTTTTTAACCGAATCCGATTCCGATTCCTGTTTCAGGATGTTTTCTCACCACTGGTTGATAGTATGGAGGTCCGAAGGTCGTCGCTAACAAGGAGGACGCGAATGACCTTCAGGGCCGATCAGACGAGCAGGCTCTGGGGCAAGGATGCGCGGATCTGAGCGACAGCGCACCGAAGGGAAGCTTCGGCGTGGTGGGAGCCTCTGGGGTAGATCGGCCGAGCAGACGCTTGGTCAGGGACGCTTGAGGCCGATCAATCGGATGCCGAAGGGGAGCTTCGGCTGGGTGACGTCTTCTCCGATCTGCAAAACGAGGAAGCTCATCAGGGGAGTCAGACATTGGTTCTGACCAAATCCCCTCTGGCGCTGTTTCAGAGTGTTTTCTCACTACAAAGCGTTGACCGTGGACAACCCGGTCAACGTGGTCAATGGGCCCGCTTGGGTCCCTCGGGGGCTTCGAGTCGGTGCGGATGGGGCGAGGGGAAGCCTCGGCCCTGGTTGAGACGCTCGGCCTCGGACGGTCGCGCACGGACTCGGAGGTAGGACGACGAGGGGTAGCCTCAGTCGTCCAGCTAGATGTGTGGTCGGCGTAGGGCGAGGGGAAGCCTCGGCCCTGGGCGAGACGCTCGGCCTCGGCAGGATGTGCTCGGCCTCGGCGGTCGGACGATGAGGGGAAGCCTCACTCGTCCAGCGGGGTACGCGGTCGGCGAGGGGCGAGGGGTAGCCTCGGCCCGTTGATCGGATGTCCTCCTGCGTAGACGAGAACGCTCGTCAGGGGGCCGGACCTTGGTTCCGGCCAAATCCCCTCCGATGCCTAAGTCAGACAAAGATCTGAAAGAGGAGGCCCGGCGGAGACGGTTCGACTCGTGAGGAGATCGGAACGGCGTCTCACGGCACGAGCGGGGGAGGAAGGAGATGGAAAGGAGGAACAAGGTCGTTGATGGAGTACCTTAGGCTTTAGATACCTGAGATGCGGTCCTTTTCTTCGTTGTCTCCCTAGCCCTTTTGTAGAGCTCCCTGCGTGATTGCCTCTGGCCCACGTCCCACGCCCGCCCTCGATCGTGTCCCCTCAATCCGCCCTTCCGCCGCCGCCTCCTGCGCCATGCCAGCACCTCCCCATCATCGCCATTTAGTGGTCGCGCGATCGGGGGAGCGGTTATCGCAGGAGTGGGCGAGTGACCAGCGGGTTATCGGGGCCGGGTCGGATCGACATCCGAGGGGGCCCCTTATTGGGCCTTGTAGAGTGGGCTTGAAGGCGCAGATGGGCTCTCGGTCTGCAGCCGGGCTCCTGGGCTTGTGTCTTTTGGGTTTCGGTCAAATAGGCGTAACAATTGCCCCCATCGGTCGGGTCGGTCGGCCTTGGCCGGTTCGGCTCGGCCGATGTGATTTCTGCCGAATTTGACAGGCTCGCCAGTCGATGCCGACTCATTTATTAGTCGTCATCAAGAGTTGGCCTGTTCGATATTTTTAAGGCGCGGGCTCCGATGCGCCGTCGGTCCTCTGATGTTGCCACGTGTTGCGGCAAGCTTATCCTCACCGTTCGCGGGATCGTCTTAAGTTGAGAAACCGAGGGGTTCGTGAGCCGCCATCTCGCCGTCTTCTTTTTTGCGCTGATCCCTATTCTTCCTCTGCTCTGCCTCATGTCATCTTCCTCTGCTACGGGTTCGGGTCGTCCGGAGCGTGACGCCGCTCTGGCGGGTAGCCTTCCTTCGGCGATCCGTCGGCACGGGGGCGATCTTTCTGGGGTGCCCACAGAGGTCTTGGCGTGGCCTTCGTCGATCTGTGCCACCGCCATCGGAAGTCTGCGCTCCGCCTACCTGCTTCCGCCCTATTCGGCTCGTGCCCCCGGGGCTGACGAGCGGGTCTGCCTTCCTGGCTCCAACGAGGTCGGAGTATACGAGAAGTGTTTCCGCTTCGGGCTTCGTTTCCCGCTCCATCCTTTTGTCGTCGAATTCCTTCAGGCCCACAACGTGTGCCTGTGCCAATTCTGTCCCAACGCCGTCGGGCTCCTCGTCGGGTTCATTGTTGTCTGCATACTGAGGGGAGTGGCGCCCTCCCTTCGTCTCTTTGCCCTGTTCTACCGGCTGAGCCACCACCAATCAGGGGCGTGGATTTACATCAGCTCCCGCCCGAAGATGACCCTGGTGTTGGGGCTGCCGAGCTCCTTGAAACGCTGGAAGGGGGAATATGTGTTTGTCACGTTCCCGTCGAGTGTACCCTTCCCGGTTCGGTGGGAGGCGGCCGGAGCAGTCATCCTCGATCTGGGTGAGCCGACGGTCGCCGAGCGGCAGATGGCGAAGGACATGCTGGCGATTCCTGCGAGGGAGCGCTCGATTGACGTCCTTCTTAGTGACCATAACTTGCGTAAGACGGTGTGGCCCCTGGGTAAGTTCTTCCGGGTATTCGCCATTCGAGGTTGCCTGGGCTCTGCTTGGTCTCTCATTTCTCCTTTGTGTGCAGGTGGATTTCCCCCTGGTCCTTCTCCCGCCAGCACTCACGTGCAGGTCCCCGATCCGGATCTGCGCCGAAGGGATCATGTGCTGGAGGTCCGGAAGAAGCAGCGGGTCGTGCCCGCGACAGGAGGCTCCAAAAGGAAGAAGGCGCCGTCCCCCTCTCTCCCCTTGCTGGGGCCTTCTAAGAAGATCCGTGAGGGGATTGAGGGGGTTGATGCCCCACGGGCTGCTGATCAACCTCAACCTGCCCCCGTTGAGGTTGCATGGCCGTGGGTCGGCCCTTCACCTCTCCCGGACGGCTCTCTCCCTGATGCCTACGACCGGTATTTTGGCGCGTTCCGCTCTACTTCTGGCGAGTTCCCTTCGTCGGGGGAGGGTCTTCTTCATCCACGCTTCCCTGTGGGGGAGAAGGAGTCGGTGTTTTCGAGTCGTGGAGCCGCCGCTCGAGTGGCCGAGAACAGTTGTCTCCCTCCCGATCAGGTGGTGTTGGACGGAGTCAGGGGTGACTGTTTGGCCACCTTCGTGATTCAGGCTGGCCAACAGGTAGAGTGTCTCTGCCCGTCCTTTCTTCCTCCAGCCGCTTTCGCTGTCTTACCTTCGTTGCCTTGGTACAGTTGTCCTCGGTCGGTCTCTCAATGAGGCGTCAATTCGTGGCGCTTCCCAAAGCTAAGTCCGATGCCGGGCGAGGCCCTGAGACCCCCGGCGAGGAGGGAGAGGCAGGTCAGCTAGAGGAGGCGCGGGTCCAATCCTTGCAGTCCCGCATAACTGAGTTGTCCTCTGCTCTAGAGGATGCGGACCGGGAGAGGTCCTTGGCTCTGACTGCAAAGTCGGAGGCCGAGACGCGGGTCGCCGAGTTCTTGAGTGGCGTCGACGCGTCTGGGGGAGCCGAGCAGACCCCCGTCCCCGCTGTCGCCTCCGAAGCCTTGGAGCTCTCCGATCGTCTTGAAGCGGCGGAGGAGCAGGCTAGGGTCCTCCTTGCTCAACTTGACGAGAGGTCCCGGGAGATCGAGAAGGAGAGGGCGGAGCACCAACGCCAGATCGAGACCGTAGAGGCCCGGGTGCGTGGGCTCGAGGAGGTGGATCCGGCCCGGATCGCTGAGGATGCCGTGGCGGAGTATGCCACCTCCTTCGTGGAGATCGCCTTGTCGAATGCGTTCGAGAAGGGCTTCGCCCGGTGTCAGTCCGAGATCCAACTGAAGTTCCCGCTCTCGGGGGTCAACTTCGAGGCTCTCCGGATGTACTCTGACGCCGAACAGAGTGTGGGGAAAGACCCTAGTGGACCGCCAGCCTGTGGCTCCACCGGTGCCCCCGGAGAAGGATGAGGGAGGGGAATGCCCCTCGGCCTCTTCCTGTATATCTTTTGGCTTTATCTGGAAAGGAATGAATTCAAAATAAATTTATTTCATAGGAAATGATACATTTACTGAAAGTACTTGCGTAAATGTTCCGTATTCCAAGTGCGAGTGAGAGTCCTCCCCTCCATATCAGCTAGTCGGTAGGCTGCGGGCCCGAGGACCTCGACGACTTTGTAGGGTCCCTCCCACTTAGCCGCGAGCTTCCCCTTGCGAGCGGTATCAGTGTTGAAGTCCGCTTTCCGGAGGACCAGGTCCCCGAGGTGGAAGCTTCTTCCCCGTACCCGAGCGTTGTAGTATCGGGCCACCTTCTGCTTCTGGCGGATGATGGTGGCCAATGCCTGCTCCCGTCGCTCGTCGAGGAGCTCCCGACTGAGCTCCAGACCCTGCGAGTTCCTATCTTCGTCAAAGTATTTGAGGCGGAGAGATTCTTCGCCCAACTCGACCGGTACCACCGCCTCGGCCCCATAGGTGAGCATGAACGGGGTCTCGCCAGTGGCCTCCTTGTGGGTCGTCCGGTATGACCAGAGTATCCCGGGGAGCTCTTCTGGCCAGCTCCCTTCGGCGTCTTTTACTTTCTTCCGGAGGGGATCTATGATGCACTTGTTGGCCGCCTCCGCCATTCCGTTGGTCTGGGGGTGCGCTACAGAGGCGAAGAGAAGCTTGATTCCCCATTCCTCGCAAAAATCTTTAAACCCTGCAGAGTCGAACTGCTTCCCGTTGTCCGTGACGATGGCCCGTGGCACTCCAAATCTGGAGATGATGGAATTCCACACGAAGCTTTTTGCTTTCTTCCAAGTGATGGTGGCCAGTGGCTCGGCCTCGACCCACTTGGTGAAGTAGTCTACCGCCACAATCAGGTGCTTCCGCTGCCCTCGTCCTGGTTTAAACGCTCCGAGGATGTCGAGCCCCCATTTCGCAAAGGGGATGGGGCTCACGATAGGAATGAGCTCTGACGGGGGTGTCGAGATGTGGTGGGCGTACCTCTGGCATTCTTGGCATTTTTGGACGTAGCTTGCTGCATCTTGGGTCAGGGTTGGCCAGTAGTATCCCTGCCTCAAGATCTTCTGGGCGACTATCTTGCCCCCGTGGTGATTCCCGCAGATCCCGTCGTGAACCTCCCGTAGGACGTAGTCAGCTTCCTGCGGTCCGATGCACTTCAGGTATGGGAGGACGTCCGTCTTGGTCCAGCGTCCCCGGTAGAGCGCCCCTACATGGATCACGTATCAGAGCGCCTTTCTCTCCAGGGTTCGGCGTTCATCCCCATCGGTCGGTACCTCTCCATGAGTGAGGTACCGGATGATCGGGTCCATCCAGGTGGGTTCTTGGTCGATCGCCATCACCTCGTGCTCCTCCGTGCTGGGGGACTGCAGGTTCTCCACGTAGATGGTGCGGCCCAGTTCCTTTGACGAGGACGAGGCCAGCTTCGACAACGCATCTGCCCGCGCATTTTCTGATCGCGGGAGGTGCAAGACTTCCACGTCCTTGAACTTGGACATCGCCGCTCTGGCGACAGGGAGGTATCTCTGCATCCCCTCCTCCCGTGCCTCGTAACTCCCCAAGAGCTGGTTGACAATGAGCTTCGAATCGCTGAGGAGGCGGACGGACTCGGCCCCGAGCTCCAGGGCCAGCCTCAGGCCGTTGATCACTGCTTTGTATTCCGCCACGTTGTTCGTGGCTGGGAACTCGAACTGCAACGCGTATTCCACGATGTTCCCTTCCGGAGATCGGATTGCAATCCCGGCCCCGCCTCCTGACTGTGTGGCCGACCCATCCACATGAACTATCCATGCCCCTGGATCCCCTGACTGAAAGTGGTCAGCCGAAAGAAAGGACAGGGGTTGAGCAATTACCGTCGCCGGGCCTTCTTCCTCCGGGGGGCCATTTCCTTCCGTTGTGCACTAGGCGATGAAGTCGGCCAGGGCCTGCCCTTTGATGGCCGTACGCGGTTTGAATCGGAGGTCGAACTCGCTCAGTTCCACTCCCCAGTTTAGCATCCTTCCCATTCGATCGAATCTCTTGAGGTTCTGCTCCAGTTGCGAGTCGGTCAAGATCAGTATGGTGTGGGCCTGGAAATAGGGTCGGAGCCTTCGCGCTGAGAGGACGAGGGCGTACGCCAGTTTCTCCATGGGCGAGTATCGCATCTCTGCCCCCTTCAGGACCCGGCTCGTGTAATATACCGGCCATTGCATCCCACCGTCCTCCCGGATCAGCACCGAACTCACAGCTTCCTCCGCGCACGCCAGGTAAAGGCTTAGCGACTCCCCTTCCCGTGGTTTGGACAGGAGAGGGGGGCTGCGGAGATACTCTTTGAGGTCTCCGAACGCCCTGGAGCAGCCTTCGTCCCAAAGTATCGTCTTCCTATTGTCTGGAGGTTCCGCGATCGCTTTCCTTAGGACCTTGAAGAAGGGGAGCGATCTTTCCGCTGATTTTGAAAGGAATCGCCCCAAGGCTGCGATGCGCCCGTTCAGCCTCTGCAGCTCTTTGATCGTCGTCGGCTCGCGCATGTTGATCAGGGCCTCGATCTTGTCAGGATTAGCTTCAATGCCACGGTTAGTTATCATAAATCCCAAGAATTTGCCAGATCTTACCCCGAACGTGCATTTCACAGGGTTGAGCCGAATGTGGTGCCGCCGCAACCGCTCGAAGGTCTCCCGCAAGTCGGCGATGTGGTCTTCCGGTCGCCTCAACTTGACGAGCATGTCATCGACGTAGACTTCCAGGTTCCTCCCGATCTGGGAGCTGAAAACCTTGTTGACCATTCTCTGGTAGGTGGCCCCCGCGTTCTTCAAACCAAAGGGCATCTTCTTGTAGCAGTAAGTTCCCCGGTCCGTCGTGAAGGCTGTCATCTCTTCGTCCCGGGGGTCCATCTGGACTTGATTGTATCCGGAGTAAGTGTCCATGAAGCTTAGCATCTTGTATCCCGAAGCGTTGTCCACCAGGTGGTCGATGCGCGGCAGGGGGTAGCTGTCCTTGGGGCAAGCCTTGTTGAGGTCACTGAAGTCCACGCACATTCGCCACTTCCCGTTGGGTTTCTTGACCATCACCACATTCGACAGCCACTCCGGGTACCAGACCTCTCGTATGAAGCCGGCTTCAAGGAGACGCTCCACCTCCTCGGAGGCGGCCTTCATCTTCTCGCCGCCCAGGTTGCGCTTCTTCTGCCTAACCGGCTTGAAGTTGGGGTCGGCGTTGATCTGGTGGACGATCACCTGGGGGTCTACGCCGGGCATGTCTTCCGGTGACCAAGCAAAGATGTCCAGGTTCGCCTCCAGGCATTCGATCAGCTGATCCCTCAGGTCTTGGCCCAGCCCTCTCCCGATCGAGACGAACCGGCCCTCGACGTCTGTGACCGGGATTTGCTCCTGCTCCTCCGCAGGGGCGTGCCTAGGCCCACTCCTCAAGTCGAGCGCGGCCATCCGGTCGGCTAGACGATCCTCGGGACCTTCCTCCGCCAGTTGATAGCAGGTACTCGGGCTTCCCGCGTCGCCTTCGACTTGCCCCATCCCCCCGGCGTTCGGAACTTGATAGTCTAATGGAGGGTCGAGACTACCGCACCGACGGCGTTGAGTAGGGGTCGGCCGATGATCCCATTGTATTCCGACCCGATCCCTAATACGATGAATTCCACCGCCAGGGTCACTGAGTCCGGGGCGTCTCCGAGCGTTACCGGGAGATGGATTGTGCCGATGATGGGGGTGGAGTGACCCGTGAATCCGACCACGGGACCCGAGCGAGGTCGTAAGTCTTCTTTCCGCCGCCCCATCTTCTTCAGGGTCGACATAAAGAGGACGTCACAGGAGCTGCCGGTGTCGACGAGCAGCCGTCGTACCATGGTAGTGTCTATGACCGCTGACACCACCAAAGCCACGTCCGAGCTGCGCGCTGTTACGGACGCACTCGGCCTCCCGACCGGTGGGGAAGGGGAGGGCATACGATCCTCCTCGCGCCAGGTCCGTGCCCATCCTTGCCAACGATGGTGGGCCCTGTCGCCCCGCGCCAGGGCCTCGTTCCCCTTTCGTCGAGATGAGGGGGGTCGCGTCATCGCAGATGTGGTTTGTTTCTTCGTGGGACGGTTTTTCGTTTCCCACAGATGGCGCCAGATGTTTCAGAGTGTTTTCTTACTACAAAGCGTTGACCGTGGACAACCCGGTCAACGTGGTCAAGGGGCCCGCTTGGGTCCCTCGGGGGCTTCGAGTCGGTGCGGATGGGGCGAGGGGAAGCCTCGGCCCTGGTTGAGACGCTCGGCCTCGGACGGTCGCGCACGGACTCGGAGGTAGGACGACGAGGGGTAGCCTCAGTTGTCCAGCTAGATGTGTGGTCGGCGTAGGGCGAGGGGAAGCCTCGGCCCTGGGCGAGACGCTCGGCCTCGGCAGGATGTGCTCGGCCTCGGCGGTCGGACGATGAGGGGAAGCCTCACTCATCCAGCGGGGTACGCGGTCGGCGAGGGGCGAGGGGTAGCCTCGGCCCGTTGATCGGATGTCCTCCTGCGTAGACGAGAACGCTCGTCAGGGGGCCGGACCTTGGTTCCGGCCAAATCCCCTCCGATGCCTAAGTCAGACAAAGATCTGAAAGAGGAGGCCCGGCGGAGACGGTTCGACTCGTGAGGAGATCGGAACGGCGTCTCACGGCACGAGCGGGGGAGGAAGGAGATGGAAAGGAGGAACAAGGTCGTTGATGGAGTACCTTAGGCTTTAGATACCTGAGATGCGGTCCTTTTCTTCGTTGTCTCCCTAGCCCTTTTGTAGAGCTCCCTGCGTGATCGCCTCTGGCCCACGTCCCACGCCCGCCCTCGATCGTGTCCCCTCAATCCGCCCTTCCGCCGCCGCCTCCTGCGCCATGCCAGCACCTCCCCATCATCGCCATTTAGTGGTCGCGCGATCGGGGGAGCGGTTATCGCAGGAGTGGGCGAGTGACCAGCGGGTTATCGGGGCCGGGTCGGATTGACATCCGAGGGGGCCCCTTATTGGGCCTTGTAGAGTGGGCTTGAAGGCGCAGATGGGCTCTCGGTCTGCAGCCGGGCTCCTGGGCTTGTGTCTTTTGGGTTTCGGTCAAATAGGCGTAACAGGCGCCTATGTTAGATCTTGACTGAGAAGTTCTTCGGCCATCGATTTTCCTTTCCTCATTTTCACACTCGCCATCGATTTTTGGTGGTCCTTCGCCCAGTGTTCTTCGTCCTCCTGCTCTACTCCTGGGGCGAGCCAGTCGGTATCTGATCGAGCCGGAATCAACACTGAAACGATATCATTTACCGCAAGCGCACAGTATAATGGCAAGCGGGTATCAAACACGGGGAAGTGGTGCTATACTACCTATCTACTCATAGGTTGAGCTAGAATTGCAGGTTTATTGGTGGATGTGGAGTATGGAGTGTTGTAATGGTGATGGATGCGAAGGTCGTGTCACTCGATATCACAAACAAGTGATTTTGCACAATATAAAAGAATAGAATATAAAAAGATTAGTGTTTTAGTACTCGCCGCTAGGACCGTCGGACGTCGACGCTAGGCTCGGACTCCTACGTTGTATTGGTTTTATTGGGGATTTGAAGCATCTAGAAAGTGAATTCATGCGTCTGGGCATCATGAATCTCACGTATCGCATTAACCCCGCTCGCACAATAGGCGCATACGATACGTACATTAAGGATCTACAAAGTTCTCACCACTCTCGTGGTTCGAACGCTCTCAACTCGTATCACTCTCGTGGTTTAGAGCTTCAAGGTATTTTGGTGGCTCTTATTGACTCAATGACGGTAGCCGTCAATTAGTGATATAGTTCGACGATGGATCCCATCAAGGCACGAGCCGGGCATGGTCATGTACCTCGGTTGAATCCACTGACTCTCTATTTAAATCCATAGGATACTCCTTAAGCTAATCGATTCCACCGACCGCGGGCATGATCTAAGTACGAGTTCTCTTAGGGATTTTGATAGATCAACCAAAATACAACCCCATTTATATCCAACGCACCATAAAAATCCCAACTTTACGTCTAAATCCTAAGATCCATGGGCTAATCCCTTAGCCCTAAAAAGATTACTCAAGCATAACAATAGCAATAAATAATAGAACATACGAAGATTTCATTGTATGTATCAAAAAGGGATAAACAATAAGAAATCACAAATAAAATAATAATAGAATTAAAAAGGGCAAAAGTACTTATCTTGATACAAAGGAGGGGCCTAGGGCATAGCCAAACTCCTTGAAAGATCGTCTCCAAAAAAGCCTAAAAAGATCTAAAAACTCTCGCCTAAAAATCTCCCAAAATCTGTCTAAAAGTCTCCCCAAAAAAAAAGATGTACCAAAAAGTCCCCTCGGCGGCTGCTCAAATCTTCTCCAAAACCCTCGCGAAACAACCCCCTCAAAATCGCGACTTACGCCCGGGCCCACGGCGACTCGGTCCGAGCAGAAAACTACTCGGTTGAGTCTGTCAGTAGGTTGGAGCACTCCTCCAAAATCACGCTTTGCCTGGGCAGACCGAGTAGATTCCGCTTGATCCGAGTAGGTAGTTGCTTGGTCGAGTAATAGGCTGCTCGGTCGAGTCTGTCAGTAGATTGCAGCTCTTTCCAAAATAACACGCTGCCTACACTGACGGAGTACGTAGCTACTCGATCGAGTACGCAGCTGCTCAGTTGAGCAGTACGATGCTCGGTCGAGCAACCTGATGTTCAGCCAAATAAGACGTCAAAAAACACATTTGCTGTCAACTGCTCGGCTGAGCAGTCAACTGTTCAGCCCATATAGGAGGTAAAAAAACACGTTTCAGCAGATTTTGCACACTACTCGGTCGAGTAGTGCACTGCTCAGACTGAGGAGTGCACTGCTCGGTCGAGTAGGTTGCTGAGAACAGTTTCAACAGAATTTCAGCACTGCTGCATCAACTTGCAAAAATTCTTCAAGGTTCATCCGACCTCCGATTGGAGCGTTCTTGGTGGCGTTGGAACTGTGTTGAAGTCTACTATATGTAAAAAATATCAGAAAAATAGTAAAAAATCCCAGGTGATAGCAGATTTGGAAATAGTGCACGGCTGTCCTGTTTCCAGCACTTCGGGTCGCTCGATTCCTTCGCCGCATCATATCTCGATCGAGCGACCTTCTCTCTTGCCCCTTCCTTGCTCGAGTATTCTTTTTTGGCACCTGGAGCATGTCATCATGGGTCTCACTGGTGCTCTCACGTCGTCGATTGTCTTATTGACTCCAAATTGCTCCAATATCGCCCCAAATCTCTGAAATAGACATAAACGCTTCGAAAGTCATATTATTCCAAATAATAGCGTAAAATCGTATGAAATATGTAAATGAGCAATCATTTTGACGTGTAATAATTTAGATATAATGTGGAATATAATGACACTTCAAAATCTCCCCAAGCTTACCTCTTACTCGTACTCGAGGAAAATTAGTAAGAAGCGAACACGGGAGATGGATACAATGGAGATGCGAGGCGGTGGTGTGTAATGGGGACAAGGGGTTCAATCTTAAATTCAGAAAATACAAGACCCCAAGATATGCAAGATTTCGTGAACACACGTCAATATGAAATTATAACACATATACACAACAAATACTTAAGTCTCGCTCAAAATTAAAATAATGTGGATTTCAATAAATAAAATGAACTTGATAAGCAATAAATAGAGATTAGAGTTATATCATATCATAGTTTATCATGCAATATACTAAGTTCACAGAAATGATACCAATGTTAACAACTCATTCTCTGAGCAGTGTAATATGTCATGGTCAAACGTTTTCAAGCATGCGTGGTATTTTGTTATACTTCATGGAATGAATTTAGAAAATTCAATCAAGGTAAGCATCACCACGCTACGACCATTTCAAGACTCCTTGAACCCATCAACTTTTTCATGTCTTTGTTCTATATAGAAATGGAGATAAGGATATGGGTTTTTTGTAGTTTTATATTGTTTTGGCTATATGAATATTTCATATGCATTTTTCTTTCTTCATATACACGAGATAACTCAATATATACAAAAAGCGGCATATGCATCCCAGACCAAACGGTCTTAGGGCATCGGGTTACGAAGAACCCCTAGGGCCTTTTATTCAGGATATTTGTTTGATTTTTTTTGCATTTTTTGGATTTTTGCAAACTCGCGTAAACGCGATGGAATGTAAAATATGATCAAAGATCATTTATTGGCTATTCACAAAGGAAAAAAGAAAAAGCATAGAATTTAGACATGGCTCGGTTTCAGGAATCATAATCATCACTACTTTGGTTGTCGTGGGGTTATCCTATCTCTTTTGAATCACTAAATATCCATGAAGCAATAAAATTATCAAGCAAATCACGCAGGAGTCAAATAATTTTCAGATTTGATTCATTCATTTTTAGCTTAACTGTTTCGAGAATGTGGTTGTGAAACTATGGATTCTACAATGAAAAAGCATATTAACAAAGATACACTAATCAAGGAATTAAACTCTAATCTAACAGATATCAGAGTTCATAAAAAAATAAATCCACGATATTTCAAAAAAAAATAAAGCATATGAGACATAAATATAGAAGTGAACATGGTTCATATGGAAATTTCGAAATGTGTTTCACGATGAAGCAAAGTGCATGCACTATGCACTACCACAAGCTTAAACATCACATTGTTCTCAATGTGTGTATGATATAAATAGAGGACAACGGCAACATAGCAGGGCCACTTAACAAAATAGTTTCTCTCCCCAAGGTTAAACATCACATAAAAATTGGAAAGAGAGGCGAAATAAGAACCACATATAAAGGTGGACATAGATGATAAATAGTGGGTTGGGTGCAAAAGATAATAAGCCATCATATGGGGTGAATTTATTAAACTAAGAAAGCATATAAAACCATATTCGGTCCTTTCGCTGCCGAGAGGATTCATGATTATTTAAAGCATAAAATTCTACTCTACATCTACACGACTAGATTGGTACCACCTGTAGCAAAAGCAGATCTAGAATCTTTGCTGGTGCAGGCAACTGCTCCAACTGCTCCTTCCGTGGCTCCGATAGGCGCGTGTGTCCACGGACTCCATCAGACTCCAGCAATGCGGCTCCCAGCATCTCCCCAAGGACTCCACCTGTACCCTGCAAGAGATAAGCCACATCAATCTGATGTGGATAATTTTTTCCCAAAATAAATGTATTCCAAAGAGGGTCATTAACATAAGTATTTAAAATTAAGCATGGTTGATAACACTTCCCTGGAAATAAATCTCTATGCTCGTACACCACATCGATCAACTCCTCGTTGTTTTCCTCTGGTTCCTCAGGTAACTCTGGCATAATAGAGTGGGTCTCGTCAGGATGCTCCTCCTCATCGTCAGACTCATCCCAGCATACCTCTTGATCATATTCAACATCATCTATATGTGCTAACTCCTCGCTCTCCTCCTCGTATACGTCCCATTGTACCTCTTGATCATATGTATGTTTATCCTGCAAAAGGTGCAATGAGACATAGAAATCTGAATCATAATAAACATCATACACGGGAGGAGAATCAAATGTAAAGGGCGAGGGAGTGAAGAGATCTCCCTGAAGGGGAGCAGTAAGCTCTGGTGGGTGGTCCTCAGAATCGGTGGAAGGACGAGGTGGCCGCAGAAGCTCTGAAGGAGGAGGGTGATGCTCGGAATCCTCATGAATGGATGTGTCCTCGTCCCGACGCACGACTTCCTCGACGTAAGTCTCTGGCTCCGCATGCAATATGTAAAATAAATATAGATCGTCCTCCTCGCGATGCACTGCTTCGACCTTCTCCTCGGGTTCCTCTGGTATGGTAGGCAAAGTAAATTTCATCTTCTCCTTTCTACGCCTATGTCTTCGTTTCTGTCCTGGAACTCGAGGCACCTGATTACATTGCTTGGCACTCTCAACCCGACAGCTATCTCACTTCGAGATATAGAAATAATATAAGAATTCAAATACACTGTCACCGTCTCTGTGAGATCCGACATCCTTTATACTATAATTTGACACCGTCCGCTTGCAGATAGAGTCCGGGATTGACACCTAGGGGCCGTACTACGCTTGGCGACCGTGACACCGCCAGGTGGAATCTAGGTGTAGGTTTCGGGTGCGTCAATGCTCGGGCAAGAGAAAATCGATTTGGGGATTAGGAGTTTAGGGCCGAAGCGCTGGGTTTTATAGGGTTAGTCACTCGTCCGAGTGGATGTGACCACTCGGCCGAGTAGCCTCTGTTTCGAAAATTTTAAAAAATTTCAAATATGTTCGGACTCGGCCGAGTAGAACTATCACTCGGGCGAGTAGTCAAAAGTCACTCGGTCGAGTGGCATGTAATTTACAGAGAGGGGTTTTTGGGACTTCCCTGAGCAGTACCCTACTTGGCCGAGTAGTGTCTTCACTCGGTCGAGTGAAAATATCACTCGGTCGAGTGGGCTACTGTTCTCAGCTCCAATTCTCTGTTTTTGCGACACCTTCTGATTTTTTTTTCTCCTGTCAGTTTCTTCCTCCTCTTGGCATTTGACCCATCCCTGGAGTGCCCCCCATCGCCATGGTCGTCCTCCGTTCATATGGTCTCCTATTCTCCTTCTCCTGAAATGAAAAACATTGCCCGTTGTCAAATTTTTCTTCGACTCTTGACTTTATTCACTAATAAAGATCTAAAACAAAAAATAAAAAGAAAATTCAACTAAAAACTGAGTTAGAACCGTCGAGTTGTCTTTCGACAAGCGCTTGTTTAAGGTCGTGAGCTCGACCCCTTAATATTCGCGATTAATGCTCGATGTTCGGAGCATGGGAGATGCGCGCATCAAATTTGCCGGGAAGGCCGCTTGGGTTCAGTTGTTGATTTTCTTCGGCATTCCTCGGCTGTCGTTCATCATGGGTAGTAGTGATGGGTGACTCTCCCAAGCTTGAGCTCTTGGCATCCTTTTTCTTAATCGGCGGAGAAGATTTGTTCGCTGGTGGAGCTTTCTTCACGTGCTTCGCCGTAGAGAGCTTGCATAGCTCTCTAATCTTAACGACATCAGCGTTGTCCTTCTCTTCATCCGTAAGAGGATCCGGCAGGTCTCCCATCATTTTTCCATCCTTGGTAACTTGGACCTCTTCAAGGTCGTCATCGTGCTTGGCTCCAATGGCAAATGGCATGGCATCGTCTATAACCTCATCGAGGAGGTCCATGGTCAGTTCCTCTGGCTAATGCATATGCTTCATCGCCTTCGGAATATGGAGCTCAACCTCGATATTGCCGACGTTCAAGGACAAAGTTCCTTCCCTCACATCTACAATCACCTCGACGGTGGCTGGGGGCGTCCAAGTATCAGCGACGTATCACCTTCTTCCTTAATGTCCATCACCACGAAGTCGCACGGCAAGCAAAGTCCACCCGGTACTTACAGTGGTACGTTTTCAGCAATTCCCACCGGCCTAGTGATTCGCCCATCGGCGAGTTATATCTTCATGTCTGTGGCCTTGAAGTCGGTTCCCAAATTCAGTTTCTTGAACATCGTGAGGGGTATAAGGCTCACGCTTGCTCCCAAATCCACTAGAGCCTTTTGAAGTGGGACTCCTCCAAGCGTGCAAGGGATTCGAAAACTACCGAGATCTTTAAACTTGGTCTGTAACTTTTCCTTTTTGGTGAACCGTGCACTTTGCTCGGCAAGCATGACCCTTTCCTTTCGCTTCTTTCCCGCGATCAAATCCTTGAGAAACTTTGCATAGGACGGGATTTCAATGATTGCATCTAAGAACGGGATGTTCAAGCTTACTCCTCGCAAATATTCCAGAAATTTGACGAGCTTCTTCTCAATCCTTGCCTTCGCCAACCGTTGTGGGAATGGTACCGGTGGCCTATAAGTTTGCTCCTCTCGTGGCTTCTCTACTTCAAATTTTTCACCATTGCTCGCCGCTTTTGGGTCCTCCTCTTCATTGACCGGCTCCTTCTCAACCGAAATTTCCTCCCTCGGTTCCTTTGCTTGAGTCATGGCAGGAGTAGTGTCCTTCCCGCGTCTTGTAGTTACCGTCACTACCGTATTGATGTGGCCGGTGTTGCCTCGTGGGTTTTGTTCCGGTTGAGCCGGCAATTGTTGATTGGTCTTGTTGAGCAATGTGAGTTGCTCCGCCAACTATGCCACGACGGTGTTAAGGGAGTCTTGTTGAGCCGTCCATCTTGCGTTAATATTCTTTTGTTCGGACATGAATTCTTCAACCTTTACTTCGTTAATCTTCTTGTGGTCGGTTGGGTGCCCTCCACCCTTGATTGTATCCCGGGGGTCTATAGGGCCCCGCTTGTTGCCTCGGTGGGTAGTTTGTTGATGGGGCGGCCTCTGTTGATACTGTGGTTGTTACGGAGGCCGGGCTTGTGTTTGTTGCGGTAGGGGTTGCTGCTATGGTGGAGTCAAGGCTCCATCATTGTTGCCGTATGAAAATTCGGGGTGACCCCTTGTAGCCGGGTTCACCCAATAACCGCTACTACCCGCAACATATTGAACTTGCTCCATAGCTCCATCTCCTTGCTCCCCTGCAACGAACATAATCTGGCTTTGATCCTATCAGTCGCTCATGCTTCCTCCGGGTGCAGACGCGTTGGAAGCTCCATGTGGCTCGCTAACCAACTTTTACAATCGCTCTATGGCTTTATGGAGGGAATCAAATTTTGTAGAAAGTTCCGCCACCGCTTTTGCCTTATAGATGCTAGCCGGCTTTAAGGACGACGAGGAATGTCCCATCTCGTCGGCCCACTACTGATTATTCGAGGCCATCTCCTCAAGTAAAGCCGTAGCGTCATCCGGTGTCTTCGCTAAAATGGCTTCATTGGCAGTTGCGTCAATAATCTGTTTGGTACTCAGTTGCAACCCATTGTAGAAGCTATGCACTAACTCCCACGGATGGTGGGGGCATTGGTGTTGGAGGTCCTTAAAGCGCTCCCATGCCTCATATAAAGTCTCCTAATGGCCTTGCTTGAAAGACATCAGGGCACTTCGTATCTTCACAGTCTTGGATGGCGGATAGAACTTGTTGACAAATGTGCTCTCTAACTCATCCCAAGTGGTTAAGATTCCCTCGGCTTGCGTCATCAGCCAAAACAAAGCCTTATCGCGAAGAGTAAACTGGAGAGGCACAGTCGAATAGCATCTGCCGGCACACCAGGCATCTGGAAAGTAGAGCACTTCGCCAAGAACAATTGCAAAGGGTAATGTGGGTTTTCTTGAGTGTTCACATAGAATGGGTCTTGTCGCATCAACACTACGAGTACTGTCTTCAACTCAAAGTTCTTGTCAGCGGCCAACTCTGGCATGACTATAGAAGAGGTGGTAGACGTGGTCTTGGGCCGTAGCCTATCTCGGATGGAGACAAGCCTAGCCATACTTTGCGCTAGCTCCTCTGGTGTTTTCGGCGCGGCCATTTGAATTTCCTCTATATCAAATCTACCCTCAGCTCTAAGCATCCTTTCCGTACGCTCGATCTCCGGGTCAAATAATATTTCTCCTTGGGGAGCCTTCGATCTCGTGTACATGCACAGAAAAAGAGAGTCGGGATTGAATTGTTAGCACAATAGAGGAATAAAAGAGTATAACAAAATAGAAAATAAAATAGAAAAGAAATAGCTAGGTAAAGAAAATAAACTACTGTCGCATCCCCGGCAACGGCGCCAAAAACTTGATCGGGCCCCCGGATACACGCCCCAGGAGACACGATTGTAGTCTTACCGTAAGCGCACGGTGTAGCGACAAGCGGGTTATCGAACACGAGGAGGACTAATGACGGTACTCTATTTTGATCACTAAGCTATTGGTGGAAGAATGGTTTTGAGAATGTTGTCACAATCGTTCAATTAACAATTCGAATTCAATATAATAAAGGCATCTAGTGCTAAAGAATCCCAACTACAAATCATCATTTATCTTTGTGAATCGTGAATCTCAATGTTGCAAGGCCTGAATTGAGGCGAACTAGTCGTAACTAAATAGAGAACAAAGCTCACACTCTCGTAATATTGACGGTCTATAGTGACCTAGATTAGGGCCCACTCGTGCAAACCCTAACCTAAGACCCAAGCATGAGGATCGACATCATTGTTCAATTGCTCCTCGAGCCCACTCTCGTGCAAACTCGAGTTACGACCTAGGTTGTAATAGTTCGTATTCGTCCAATCTCTTGCAAACGAAAATGAGTATAGATTTAAAATAAAAATCCTAGCTTTGGTCCAATCTCTTGCAAACCAAGTCTAGTGGATTTCGATTAGAATCCTAAATCGAATATCTAGGCCTTCCCATCAATTAGAATCCCATCTCTTTCAAACTCCAAATCGATGGAAATCGCTAGCTATTGTAATAAATCAATCACAACCTAACCTTCTATCAATTCTAGCAACATATGAATCCATTCATCACAATTCTAAAATCGAATCCATATGGTTCATCCCGATGCCCTAGAACAGCGGAACTACTCATAATTCATCATAGAAATAACAGAATAAACGAATGAAATCATATAGCACTTCATAATTGGAGAAAAGCAATTCACAAAAATGGGAAATTTCGATAAGAAAAGCAAACCAGATCTGAAATCTTCAATCTCCAAAAGGGAATTACAATTAGAATTAAGCTAAAACCTAATTTCTGGTCTCCCCCTAAACTAGGATGAAAACTGGCCTTAAATACAAGCCAAAACTGCCAAAAAAATCCTGACAGATTTGCCCTTGGCGTAGCCCAGAACCCTAGTTCACGATACAGGCAGACTGCGCCACTCGGCAGAGTAGAACTATCACTTGGCCGAGCGACAGACCCAAAGAAAACAGAGAAGTCGGGGGTTTTGGGGGTCCGGCACTCTGCGTCACTCGGCCGAGTAGAGTTTGTCACTCGGCCGAGTGGACTTCCTCACTCGGCCGAGTGAGTCTTCTGATGTGCTTCTCCAAATTCCAGAGAGTCGACTAAAATCTTCTTTGGGAAGTGCTGACTCACTCGCGCGAGTGAAGTTCTCCACTCGGTCGAGTGGGATCATTTGCTCGGTTGAGTGGCCTTTGACTCCGCGTGCTCTTGTATCAGTTGTACTCGGCTGAGTACGTTCCTTCACTCGACCGAGTGAGATGTCTGCTCGGCCGAGTGGCCCGTTTCTGGAGTCACATCTTCTCCTCCTCGATTCCTTGTCGATTCTATCGATTTTCTTCTTCTTCCGCTCATCATCTTGCGCTGCTAGCTCCTCGATAGGGCCATAGGTGACGCTCTGGTATGTGTGCAA
Source organism: Scilla litardierei (assembly GCA_030789695.1). Lineage (NCBI taxonomy): Eukaryota > Viridiplantae > Streptophyta > Magnoliopsida > Asparagales > Asparagaceae > Scilla > Scilla litardierei. Next base: position 530,139,469 of record CM061142.1, read on the forward strand.
GTCCCTTGTGATCTCATTTATGCTCCCGATCGCTCCATATTTCCTGAAATCCGACAAAAACAAGAAATAGTGAAAAGCGACGCGATATCGTCGAATAATCATGAAAACGTGATATGGGCGATCAAAATGATATGCAAACATGCAGAAAAAGTGTGTAAAATAAGGAGCGATCAGTTGGAAAAGGGGTAGTTCGAGAAAATTTAGGATATGGAGAAGCAAAGGAGGAAGGGTGAAGCGGGGCCCTTGGTTGAACAGGCGATGTAGACACCAACTTCATAGTCCTTTGGAAAGCACACCAGCTCGGTGGATGTCGGGAGGCAAACTGTGTTGGGTGGCCTAAGGTACTTGGCCCGGGCCAAAGGGATGAAGGAGGTTAGTGCCGTAGACTCAACGGAGGCGACCTCAGCAGGGACATTCCCAGCCTTGGCCATGGTCACGACGGCCCTAGCAGACAATCTGGGCTGCATTCTGGACGGCCCTTTCCCCTTCCTCGGATCCCTAGGGTCGGCTAACCACAAACCCGTGGCAAGCTCGACCGCCGGCCTACTCTCGGGCGGGCCCTGAGTGACCGGTGAAGTCGTCTCCACCCACTCCTCCGTGTCCGTGGTGGAGTTGTCCGGTGCTCCGCCACCCCGAACCAATCCCTCTATCTCTCTCGAATCAGTTGAACGAGAAGAAGTGGGAGAGACCAAGTTGAAGAACAAGAAAGATACCTATAGGGAAGAAGATGGTCAGAAGAAGCAGTCGGAAAAGTAGCTCTGACGACGGCAGCAACGACGATCGGAAACTCGGAGAAGAAGGACTCGAGAAGCTTGACAGCAGAAGATAATTTCGCCGGTTCTCCCCTTCCCCTATTTATAACAAACACCGACCCATCTCCGCCATTGAATCTCCGCCACATGGCGCAGATCCGAGCTTCTCTAACGCCTCGATTACCACCCGCAGTCATGTCCGCCACACATCGCCTCTTGGATGGCTGGGACGCCTCGATATCTTCCCGCCTTTCAAATCGAAATGATTGCAGCAAAACGGTGGGCGGGCTCTTCAAAATAGCTACCGCCATTTCAAAACATTCGGAGCAAATGCCGCCCCTCTCCTTTCGAACGAGAGGAAAAGATTGAACGTCATCAGAACTAGGCCGGGCTTCCGCCTCAAGCTCGAATGACGGGGTCAATTGTTACGACCTAAAGATCGTGATACCCCGACCTCCCCTCCAAGTTCGCTAGACACACGGCAAGCTCGCCCATCCTCCGTGAAGTCCGGTTGACTAGCAGGAAGGGCGCACTTCATCCCAACCTCACCGGTTGGCCGCCTGCTCCCCTCTCAGCCCGTTCGCCATCCACGAAGTCCACCTCGCCAAACAGGAAGGTCGCACTTCGCACCTACCTCGCTGATAGGTCGTCAGTTCCCCTTCAAGGTCATCGGTCGAGCAATCAGCTTGCCCATCATCCTCCAAGAGCGACCAAGAAGCCCATGTGCGGCCTCGCTCCTCGGACGCACTCCGGTGACCCTTCAGCGCATCGAACACGACAAACGTCCTTGTACGAGAACTCCACTGATGCTTACACCGCTCGATAGCCTGACAAAGCACCCTCTAGCCACTACGACGTCTAACCGATGGGTGCTTTCGGCTCTGACACTCTGACACTCTGACAAAGCACCCCCTGGCCGTTGCGCCGTCTGACAAAAGCGTGGCTGACACGCACAGCTCTGACATCCTCGGCCGAACCTTCCACGCTCTGACACACCAACTCAGCACACCAGCTCAGCCACACTTAACCGCTTCCTTCAGCTATAAATGCCCCACCACTTCCACCGAGAAAAGGGTTGGTAAATTGATTCTCAAACTCTCACTCACACACAAGGGCAAGTATCGTCCATATATTTGTTCTTCCACCCAAGCTTGCCACGTAAGGTCGACCTACTTCTAGCTCGGCTTACGTGTCCGACAGACTTTTATAAGCCCTAATTCTGACTTAGGCATCGGAGAGGCTAAGGGTTGGAAACAACCCCGGCCTTTCTAATGAGCTGCTATGTGCGCCAGTGAGCTCATCCAAGCAGCGAGCAACTGGCGACCTACTCAAGGAGAGCGGCGAACAAGCGGCGACCTTGCAGGATTGATCCTGAGATCGACCTCAAAAGTGCGTCCAGCCTCAACACCCACTCACTACTTGTAAACGACCTAACTAACCAACCCTCTATTTGTAACCATTGTGCCCTTGGTTCCCCTTCAATACAAGTTCATTGTCAACGGAACTTACCCCGCAACAGTAAGAACTAAGGAGCACATGGATGACTCCGGCCGAGATCAAAGCCCTTATGCAGGTATACCTCCCTCTTCTTCTTACATTATTACCTGCTCATGCTACATTATTCTTAATTGCATTAATTGGTTCCAGGACATGATCCCTGCTGTCACCAATGAATGGGCGATGGCCCAAGCCATCAACCATCCATCCGTCCTCCGCAAAATCCCATCCGAGCTCGATTCTGTTGTCGGCCGCGATTGCCTTGTCGTTGAGTCCAACCTTCCCAATCTCCCTTACCTCAGATGCGTCGGCCGTGCAGAAGATGAAGAAGGCTGAAGAATAGACTGGCACGGCCTTGCAGCGTCGGCCGTGCCAAAATTGCCGAGGTTAGGAAAAAATTTTGGCGCATTAATTATTCTCACAATTTTTCCACACACATCAGTTATGGACCTCCAATGCAGATCATTAGAACTAGGCGTCAACTGGGTTTAGATGGGTAGGATTTCAATAAAAAGGAAGGAGATGGTAAGAGCTAAGCTAAACTAATGTTTATATAGAACAAAAAACCAAACTAGAGTAAATTGTGGAAATTATTTTCAGGTTAACTCCTCATTACACATGATTTATAACATGCGACAAGTCTTGCCTTTAAGAAAGAACTATGACAGGCAGCGAGAGATTGGTTGAGGATGGGAAAACATGCATGCTATCTAACACTCAACCAAGCAGTTGCATAGAATTAATACGTAGCATCTAAAAGTCTCTAAAAGTCTTTGGGTCAAGTCCACTGCCCAAAATAAAAAATATTGTTTCTGACGTATTCAAGCGCAGCCCAGACATTGAATTAAAAAATATTGTTCCACGCAACCATTTCCTATAATTAAGAAAGAGAGCTAGCTAAACACAAACCGGTATTCTGCAAGAGAGCTATAGTCATGTATCATCCTCAAGCGCCGAGAGAGCTTCGCTTTTCCGTCAACAACGCCTGGTTCCGTGCTATCTTGATTGATGGTCACATGGGATCCTTTGCCTCCGATCAGAGCTGCACAATCTGTCTCAATCGATTAGGCTACCAGTCATTCTATGCCACCGAGCCCCCTGCTTTCTACATCCACGTCACGTGTGCGCTTAGCATTATTCACGACAGTAATCGACCTACCGACCACCACCGGAGCAATGATCGAAGCGTCAACTTCTCCCATCCTTATGCTTTCAATTACCATCAGCTGGCTGCTCCCCCCTATTTTTCTTCTAATTATCACCAACCGATGCCCTATCCTTCATATCATTATCCTCCCCCTTATAATCCTTATCCGAACTACGTTCCGCATCCGCATGCACTGCAGCAATATGGCTTTCAGCCAGCACAGAATTATCCTGTCAACGTCCCCCATGCCAACCCCGGCAACTGGGGCCGACCCGCGGGTGGTTGGCTGGGCTACTTGGGGGTGTCTGCGGGGGTGTCTGTGCTGCAGGATTTTCTTGATCAATTGTTTTCAAATCTCATGGGATAGAATCTTGCTACATTCTTGAGGGAATGCTCGCTCCCTGGCTCGAGAGAGATGATCCCGACTTTGCTATCAATAAAGTGTGTTTTCTTATATTGTCGGGTGCTTTATGTGTGGTGTGATAAGTGTCTAATCTTGGAATAAATCAGAGAAATTCTAATGAATACAAGTCTTAAAAATTAGTTGGAGATGAGAGCTCCACAACTGAGCCAGTTGGCTCCCTGTCGTGCGTGCTAATTTGATTGTGGCATTCCTTGAATCGTGTGGTCGAATATACTAAAGTGCAAAAAAAAAATTGCAAATTAGCTTTCAATGTAAAAATTCCAATCCCGAAGACTACGCATGGTGTTCATCATCACATGGCGCGGGAATGCTATAAAGCCAAAGAAATCAAGCGGTAGCCGGTAAATGAGTAATGCTTTGAAGGTTATTAAGAATAATAGTCTCACTTTGAATATGTAGAAAGAAAATGATGTCCTTAAACTGATAATTAGACCTCTATTCTGGTTTAGCCTTACGGGTTGATATTTTTTCAACTTACTAGTGGTGTCTTCATTAATATCATCTCACATAATGGTTTAATCAGAATTATAGCCCCTTCTTGACCTATATATAAATGATAGAGTGTCCATAAACCAGTAAGCAAGCACCGTTTGACATGAGCTGTCGCCAATGATGACGAGCTTAACGGTCAGTTTTTGAATGACTACATTCTGAGCTAACGCTTGAAATGAGGAACCCAAATGGCCAGCTGAACTGTCGTCTTAAATGAATAAATGTTTGGCTGCTTGCGTGAGGGCGCCCCTCTGGCACTATTGAGCCGAAGTTGTGGACTTTACTGATCTGACCTTGTTCCGTATCAATGGCCCTCATCTCCCGAGCACAACCGTTGCAACGGTTGAGATCGGGTGATGTGGTACCAATTAACAGGATGGATAAGACAGTCGAGGTGAGGTCGCGACTGAGAGTGATCCCTGATCGTGTAGCCAGACTAGCCTGCGAAGTCTTCTGATAGTGATACCGGATCGTATAGCTAGATTGGCCTGTGAAGGAGTGGCCTCTGATCATGTAGCTAGATCATCCTGCGAGTTTTTCTGATAGTGATAGATACCTGATCATATAGCTAGATTGGCCAACAAAGGAGTGGCCTTCGATCGTATAATCAGATCAGCCCACGAGGTCTTCTAATAGTGATCTTCGATTGTATAGCTAGATCGGTCTGCGAGGGAGTTTCCATTGATCGTATAGCCATATTAAACTCTGTGGTCTTCTGATAGTGATCCCCGATCGTATAGGTAGATCAGCCCACGAGAGAGTTGCCCACGATTGTATAGCCGGATCATCTCACGAGGTTTTCTGATAGTAATCCCAGATCGTATATCTAGATCGGATAGCTAGGGAGTGGCCCCCGATCGTATGGCCAAAGCGGCCCCGATCGTATGGCCCGCGAGGTCTTCTCACAGTAATCCCTGATCGTATAACTTGATCAGGATGGAATGGAGTGGCTTCCGATCGTATAGCCAGATCGACCTGCGAGGTCTTGAGAGTGATCCTAGACCGTATAGATAGATCTGTTAGAAGCGACGATATATGATCTCTAGTTTGATGATAACAAACCAACGTGAAACTATTAACGTGCGTGCTAAGTGTGTTTCAGGATTGACAAAGTCGTTACTCTAAGCGTTGGAGAAATTGCTATTCATATAGCAATTTGGAAGAGAGAGGAAGTGGTGTTTGCAAAGCAAATTGAATGGGTCAAAGTTGGATAGATGAGTCCAAATCATATGCCATCTTTAATTGAGATTATATCAAATCCTCCCAAATCTCAAATAGCCTCATACTCCTATCTTCAAGGGGATTTGGTATCATCTTTCGATTCTATCCTAGCCGAAATTGATATGCACCTCTCTCCTAGCCGCAACAATGCTCATGCTAAAAACCCTAAGTCTACCTATATAAGGTTGCAATCAAAGCCAAGAAAAGAAGTCGGCTGAAATTTCCCCAAGGCAATATCAAGAGTCACGCAACCTGTCCCAAAGTGCCGAAATCTCTCATAGCAACAAGTCCCTAGGAAATGCATGAGAAAGAGGTTAAAAATTAATCCTATTTTAATTCCTCTTCATTATTTTGTGCTTGTGCTTTTTGTTTGCAGGCCACGCACGGACCAGGACAGATTTCCATGAGAAATTGAAATTAAAGGAGGAAGTGGGATCATTAAGAGAGAAAGGGGGGCTCACGTTTTTGTGTGCATCAAGGAAAAAATGCACAGAAAAATAATGGAAGAGGAGGCCACCATAAATTGAGGTTAGTTTGTTTTATTATTCATTGTGAAGATTCTCTCCTTTGCTTCTTTGTGTGCAGGGACGCAACAATTAGTGGGAGAGATCCCTTGATCAAGCTTCCACCTTGCATAAGCCTTGAACATCCAATCAACACACAATGAAGCATAAGCCTCCTAGCATCAAGTCTCAGCTAAGCAACTCACGCAAAACGAAGGTGCTGAAATTCTCCAACGGCACAAAGCTCTCCATTAAATGAAGTAGGCTACACACAGGAGCTTTGCATGAGCCGAAGATTGCCAAAACAGCAAGCACATGGTTATCTTTGCTGTGCCGACCGAGAGACCCACTGGGCCAAGTGATTGTGGAAGAATATTGCGTTTATTACCCCCTTATTTGATTGTATTTTGCGTATATTTAATATATATTTGGTCTCTAATAAGTGTATTATTGAAAGATCATTTAATTTTATAGTTAATTGCTTGTTTATATGCAAAATACAATTTTATGGCCTAATTTTGTCTCCATTTTATTTTTCAGATAAAGCTTGCAATTTTCCGAATCCAACGGCTATTTTTTCATACTTTTTGAAAGTCGGAGCAATTTTTGGGGATTAAAAAGGCCCAGTAAAGCTGTGAAAAGAAGGAAATTAAAAAAATAAAAAAAATCGCTGACGTCAGCAATCAGCTGACGCCAGCTGGCGTCAGCGGCCCGCGTTGTAGGCGAAATTGCCGCCCGCAATGCGGGCGATTATATTTTTTAAAAAAACACACACACAAGCGCGCGCGTGCGTGAACTGGCGGGCTCGCCCGCCAGTCAAAGCGGGCGGCCGCCCGCCTTGACTGAGCGGGCGGTGCCCGCTAGCGGGGCCCGCCCGCCTTTTGACCAGTACCCAGCGGGCTGCGGGATCTGCAACCCGTAGACTCGCAAGCCCTAAAATCTTATAAAAGGGGGTATTTGGCTCATATTTGAAGCATCCAAGCTCCGATTTGAGAAAATTTTGATTTGGGGGCTTCTCCTCCAAATTCCAGAGGAGATGGAGCAGTCGTAGGAAAAGTTTGAGGCTGTTTTGGCATCTTTTTGGGTGAAATCCTTCCACTTTTCCTAAGTTTTTATTGTATTTGTATTAGGTATTGTATTAAACGATATTTGTACTAATGAAAATCGTTGTTTTTGTTACCATGGGTGGCTGAATATCATGTGGGTGTGTTGTATAGTAGTTGGTGTTGTTAGGAATAATTCCATCATGTCTCCATAGCTTTTGAACTTATCGGAATCGGTAAAAACGATGTTTTCTTCGTATTTTGAATCATGCGCAATCCGTAGAGGAATCTGTTTAGGATGACATGCCGCGAGGTATCGTCTACGTGTATAAACCTGTAGAGGGGCCCAAGGAGGGTGATGAACCGCGAGGTTCATCTATCTATTCTATATTGTTCAAGAAAACGATCGTTTTCACGATTATGTTTAAACTAAAAATCGTCGTTTTTAAAGCAAAATCATCCAATCACCATACCTTGGCATGGATGTGGGATTAAGAAGCTATGGAGAATGAATAGCATAGCATCCTACAACACTAACGAAAACACAATACACTCACACATTTTATCGTATCACTTTTACATTATTTACTTTCGTAAATTTTAGTGCACGTTTTAACTCAAATAAAAACCAAACCAAAAATTCACCTTCAAAGAGTGGTTCATAACTCACTAAATTATTTCCAAGCAAGTTTCAGATTGTAAAACTTGTAGATAAGTTTGTCCCTGAGGAATACGACCCTGGACTCACCAGGTTTACTACTTGACCGACTTCCTATACTTGGGAATATAACTGCAACATTTTGGTCCAGTCACCAAGCAAGCTTCCGACCGAGCCCCACAGATCCATCAAAGCCGAGAAGCTTCAAGGTGGATTTTCTAAGGCTGTAAGATTATATTGACAAGCGAGACCGCAACTTGAGTTGCCGAAGGACTATTACTACTTGCCAGACGACTTTTGGCCAGTGCTAACTGACGAAGACATCGTCTCTACATGAACCAACCTTCTAAACTCTGTTCTTTATTATTTTGTGTAGGTGTTGTGGTAGATCTTCGTAGGGGAAAACTATTACCATTTGTGACGTATTTGGGGTCTTATCCGATGTGTCCAGACAAGAGGGCTTGGCTAGTTGGGACTAGCCAATAGAAAGCTATACTAGGATTGATAGTGTTGAGAACACGTGTATTGTGGGGTACTGAGAGCCTGGCGAGTGTAGAGACGTAGAGAGTGCTCTAGTCGTGCTCTAGCTTGTTGTTGTACCTGTTGCATTATTAATACTAGTATCTGCTTTGGGGCTGGAGTAGGTCGTGGGGACAAACGAACCACGGTAAATCTGTGTGCACATCTATGATTGCTTTTTGTTTACCATACTGCTGCTTATAACTACGTGTGATTGTTCATGGGTAGCATGAATATTTTTATTAGCCTATTCACCCCCCTCTAGGCTAGGATCCAGATCCAACAAGTGCTATCAGAGCAGGTTATAGGATCTAACCTAGGATTGACCATGAATTCCATAGATAGTGCTTTTGCTGAAGGTCAGTCCATATCATGACCCCCTAGATTTAATGGTGTAGATTATGCTTATTGGAAAATTCGTATGAGAATCTACCTTATATCTATTGATTATAAAGCTTGGCAAATTGTTGAAAAAGGTTATAAGCCACATGTTATTAAAATTGAAAATATTGAAATGCTTAAAGCTGATGATAAATGGGATGATAATGATTGGGGACTGTATGCTTTTAATGCTAAAGCCATGAATGCGCTTATTTGTTCTTTAGATAAATCTGAATATAATCATATCTCACATTGCTTAACGACGCAGGAAATATGGCATACATTGAAGGTGATGCACGAGGGAACGTCACAAGTGAAAGAGTCTAGACTTGCACTTCCGCATGCTCAATCGGAATCCATTTCAGCAATGTTTGCAAGGTTCACCGATATCATCTACAAGTCTAGTTCCCTCGATAAGCCCTACTCTAGCCTTGAACATGTAAGAAAAATCTTAAGGGCGCTGCCAAGCTCGTTCAGACCTAAATTCACCGCCATCCAAGAAGCGAAAGTTCTATCTCAGGTGAAGGTGTAGGACTTGATATATAACTTAATGTCCCACGAGCTTGAGCTGCAGGATACAGATGCTAGAGAGAAGCCATAAAAGAAAGAGAAGGAAGAAAAACCACTAGCTTTTCAAGCTAGAGAAGATGGTGAAGATGAAGATGAGGACATAACACTAATGGTCAGATATTTCAGAAAGTATGTCCACACCAAGCAAGAAAGAACAGAGATGGCACCCAGATTTAATCGTTCTAACTTCTTTCATTCTTCTAAACAAACTTATGATCAGAATGCTACTGATAGAATGATGTGTTTTAAATGCAAGAAAAGAGGACATCGTATGAGGGATTGCCCACAAGAGACAGCTCAGGTTGCAAAAGAAAAAGGAAAAGTCAAGGTGCTAACTTGGGATATGGATAGCAAAGCTGAGGACGAGGAGGAGGAACATCAAGCCCACTCCTTCATGTGCTTGATGGGCCAACACGATGAGGTAACACCTGGTAGTAAAGCTAAGCTCCTTATTCTTTGTAAAGAAATTCAAGATAAAATTGTAGAGCTTGAATTCAATGTAGATGCTTACAAGAATGAAAACTTTGATATAAAACAATCTGAGTATAACATGTCTACTGAGATTGAAAAACTGAAAATAGAAATAGTTGCATGTAACTATACAATTGATATGTTCAAAAAGGAGAATGCTAAAGTGCATGAAAAAACTTCTTGTCTTTCTTGTCCTTCCTTATTGAACAAGATTAGCACGGTTAAGCAAGATTTGATTAAGCTCGAAACTGAAAAGGATTATATGATTAGAGAGCTTAATGATAAATTGTGCATGTTAAATAACGATCTTAAAAGGAAAATGGTTGAATTTGAAAGGGTTATTTAGTACCGGCACCCTATAGTTTCACCGTATTTAGTAACACCCCCCTGATGTATTCAATATTAGGGAGACTTCCCCGCCCCGTTAACCTCTGTTACACAATTTAATTTATTTTTAAATTATTTTAAGTTAACTTTTGGAAGCCCCAAATTACCCTAACATTGTTTTGCTGTTGACTTATGTTTCCCAAACCCGTGAGACACGTGGCGCCATCCTAGAGAATCAAACACGGTTCAAGAATCAAACGGTGCCCTCTACACTCTCCGCAGGTGAACGAAAGAAGGAGGAGGAATACGAGACGATTTTGCAGAGGGAAAATGCTAGGGTTTTTGGATTTGGCGGGAAAAAAGATTGCTCCTTTGACGGAAGAGGAGTCAAGCTGCTTTCATCAAACAGGTATGGACATAAAACGTAGAATTGATGGGCATTGAGGGTTTATGTGATGGGGTTTTTTTGTTTGGGGTTTTCGATTTTGTATGCATGTTAGATATTTCAGTTCTAGGGGTGTTAAATGGCTGTTTAGGGTCATGAAGCTGATCATTTTGGTTCTGTTTGTGTTCTAGCAAGCGCCATCCAGAGTTTTGTGACAACCATACTATAGGTAGCTAAATTTTGCTGCTTTTCTATCTCAAATTTGTAGATTTTGGTGTTTGTAGACTTTGTTGCCTGAGGTTTTTAGGGATTTTACTTTAATTGAGACCATGAATAGTGGGGCCTCTGTAACCATCTTCATGTGTTTAGCCTATTCAAATGTAAGTTTGTATATGTACTCTGCTTGTGTGTTAATTATTGTATGTGAATGTGACAATACTTGTTATTGACTGTAGATGGATGTGTGTGTGGAGTATGTAATTCATTGGGGGGGGTAAATGGGCTGACGGAAGTGTAAATGGTAGTTTATCAGTTAACCAGTACAGAGGTGGCTTGACATATCACATTAAGGAAGTGGATGTTGATAGGGTATGTTACTTTGATCTCGTGGAACATGCCCAGGAAATCACCAATTCTCCTCCAGGGTCAATGATGTATATCCATTATTTCAGTAAGGCGGCTTGTTAGTTTTTATGAGATACTATCCGATAAGGAACTACCTGCCATGAACAATGAATTGTGTCAGTTTGACGAGATTGGGCATCTATTTATATCTTTGAAGGAGGTGACACCTTTAAAGGTTGATGACAGTGCAAGGAGGAAAGTACATGAACCATCTAACAGAAGCAGAAGTTTGTTTGAAGAGCAAGAGGGTGATGACCAATGTACAGGGCAGGAGATCAATGAGCCATAAACTGACTCATAGGATGACAGCTCAATAAGTGCATCAGATGATAGTTCAAATGATAGTGATTATGAGGTCAATAAAGATGATATGAGAGATGATGACCAAGAATGTGATAGTGATGGAGTAGATGAATTTGGCTTCAACACTCATCAGGGGTTTGAGATTGGGCAGATGCCACTTGCTACTGAAGATGAGGGCAATGACAATGAAGGGGACTTTGAAGATCTTTACAGACATGATAGAGCTGAAGTCAGACACACTGATGAAGGAAAGGATCTGAAGCTGGAAAAGGGAATGGAATTTGACACTGTCTACAAGTATAGGGAACATCTATTGAACCATGCATTGAAGAATCATTATGAATATGTTTATGTGAAGAATGAGAAGGTTAGGGTGACTGCTAAGTGCAAGAATGACACATGTGCTTGGAGGTGTCATGCATCTATGGTGAATGATGACATAACATTCCAGATTAGAACCATCAACCCAACACACACTTGTGTGTCAACAAGGCAAGGCAAAAACAGGGTACTAAGATTAGCTTTCATTAGCAAGTTGATTGTTGAGAAGCTTAGGGCTAGAGGTAAGAAGTACACACCCAAGTGCATTCAGTTAGATGTGCAGGAGAGGTTTCAGATGAAGATCTCATATTGGGTTGCTTGGTATAGCAGGATCAAGGCATTGGAAATAATGTATGGGAAATATGATGAAGCCTATGCTGCAGCTCCAGAGCTTTGTAGGCAGATTTTGATAGCCAATCCAAGAAACAGAGCCAAGTATTGTAGGGATGAATGGGACAGATTTGAATGGATGTTTGTGTCCTATGAAGTTTGTACATCAAGGTGGAGGAGGTTTTGCAGACCAGTTGTGGGGCTAGATGGGGCTTTCTTAAAGGCAAAATATGGAGTGTTGTATTGAATGTTGTGGGCATAGATGGTAATAGGGGGTTATACCCCTTAGCATTCATGATATGCAGGAGTGAAGACAATGCTTCATGGAAGATTTTCTTGGAAGAGCTGAATCATGTATTGATGCCTGCGCAACCATTCACATTTTACTCTGACAGGCAAAAGGGGTTGTTGGCTGCAGTTGAAGAGGTGTTTCCTCACTCAAGGCATAGCTATTACATGAGACATATCTATGCAAACTTCAAAAGTCATTGGAAAGAGAAGAAGTTGAAGGCAATCCTTTATGGAGCTGCATATACATATGAAGTTGGAGAGTTTGCTAGACATATGGAGGAGCTGAAGAAAACATGCCCCGAAGGGTATGATTACATGGCTGACATACCTCCAAAACACTGGGCAAGATCACATTTTGACACCACTTCAATTTGTGATCATGTCACAAACAACTTGAGTGAATCCTTCAATAACATGATCAAGCACTTGAGGGATCTGCCTTTGACCATGTTTGTAGAACAGCTTACATTCAAGATCATTGAGTTCATTACTAACAAGAAAAAAATCTGCATTGGAGATGGAAGGGCAGTTGACCAAAAATATACTGAAGGGGTTGAAGAGCAAGGAAGAACTTGGAAGATACAATATATCTAATGATATATTAGCTGATGAAGTCTTGGTGACCAACATTGAAAGAATGTGGTGGGTAAACATAAGGTTGAGGACATGTTCATGCACTGAATGACCGATCTCTGGTTTACCATGCATACTTGCAATTGTGTCTTTGAATTTAAGGAGGAACAAGATTGAGGAGTAAGTTCATTTATCCTTTCATATATGTTAGTATTGCACTATGTTTTTGAACTAATGATCTATGTTTTGTCCATACAGCCTGCAGTCCTTATTTCTTTCTAAGCAACTATAAGGCTTTATATAAGGAGAACATAATGATGATACTAGACAGACTATCTTGGCAAAAGGTATTATGTCATTTTCAATTTTGTTTGTTCAATGTGCTTATTTGTAGCTTTTTTGTTTGTTTGTTTAATGTCCTTACACTGTATGTATTGTAGCCTGAGCAAATTGTATTACAGCCTGAGCAAATTGTATTGCCCCCACATACTAAGAGAGCACCTGGGAGACCTAAAACAAACAGATCAAGAGGGGCTGATGAGGGTGACAGAAACCCAAGAAACAGAGCTAATAGGTGTGGCAAATGCAAGATTTATGTCCACAATTCAAGGTCATGTGATAATGAACCAGACCCAAGGGTGGAAATGCTTAGAGGCAGAGGTGCTGGGAGACATGGAGTTGGTAGAGGCAGAGGTGGTGGGAGATCTGGAATAGGCAGTTCAAGAGGTGGTGGATTGGGAATCAATGCAGTGCTGGGTAGTGGTGAGACAACTGCAAGTGTTGCCACAGTCATGTCTGGGTCATGATCAGTTGGAGCAAGGTCTGGAAGATCAAGAGGGAGGCCAAGAGATAGTGGCAGAGGTGGTATTGGTAGAGCTGGAACTGTGGTGCTAGAGGAGGCATTGGTAGTGGTAGAGGGGGCAGTGGTAGAGGGGGCAGTGGTAGAGGGATGTCAGCTTCAGGCATGAGTAGTGCAGCAAGTCATGGTGGTAGGCATGATGAAGGAACTCAAGGCACTCAATGCACTCCAGGAACTCAAGGCAGCACCACTGGATCATCTCGTACAAGAAGTGCAGCATGCCAAGGTCCAAGGTTTGGCATTCCACCTCAAGGCATGTGATATGCAGAAGGAAGGTTGATATGCAGTTGTCAGGATATATATAGTGTAGCATAGTTGGAAATATACTTTGTCAGGATATATTTTGTGTAGCATGGTTGGAAATATTTTGTGGAGTATGTGAAGCAAGGTTTATATGTAATAATGGAAATATTTTGTTTGTGGTATGGGGTATGCTTTTGTGGAGGGTAATATGTAAGCAGTGAACTACTGATGTGTCATGGTGGTATGTTTATGTCATGGTGGCATTGTTATGTTTGTTTGTTATCTTAGAATACTGGTACTGTGGTATGTTTATGTCATGGTGGCATTGTTATGTTTGTATGTTATCTTCGAATACTGTTATGTTTGTTGTCATTATGGTTTGCTTATGTCACGCCCCGCTTCCTAAGTATGGAAGACGAGACGTGAAGAGGTCCGCTCAGACTTGAAGCTGTGAAGCTACAGTCTGATAAGCGTCTGGTAATTTAATCCATTATCAGGTTCTTTGCATTACGACGAAACAACAATAATAATAATGAGGGATAGACAATAAAATTATCCAACATTCAACATCCACAGATTTTATTCCAAACATTACTGAGATAGTCATAAAGTAAAGTACAGAGTCCGAAAAAGGAAGGCCTAAGCATGGCCGAAACTACAACAAGAAATGGTGCTATGCACCGGACCTAACAGCAACTACTAAGAAAGTAAACGACAACTAAAAGAAAGTCACCCGCTGAGACTAAGGGTAGAACTCCAATGTCCTCGAACTGGACGTCAGCAAGCTGTCGTCCTCAGCAACTACTCAGGCTCAATCCTGACATGTGACACCCAAAGAGAAAAGGACACATGTCAGAAAAAATCTCCAAAGATGGAAAAGGAGACTTTTGTGCAAGGAAACGTAAAGCAAAGCAGGTATAAGATAAATGCAGGTTAATAGTTCTAAAATAATGATGACATGATATGATATTTCATTGAATGTATTAGTTTAAACATGAACATAATACTTGCAATGCACGACACATCATAGCGAGAACTACTAAACAATATTCACTGTTTCACAATTAACTTGTATTCACGATGTGCACAGGGTTTACGCCTTTTGGCTGAAGTGGCTATACGGGCACACTTCTACGCTCAAGTGATTGCTTAAACTGGGAAGAAATTTAAATCAACTAAAGTGTAGGAAATTTAAGCTCAGGCTAAATGTTTTCAAAGACTTTAAACTGGGAAGAAATTTAAAATAAATAATATTGAAGATACTTTTAGAGAAATTAGGATTTGCAATGGGGAAGATTCGAAAAATTAACGATAATCGTCATGAAGCGAGCACGTGAAACGAGGGCAAAGAATATGATCGCATGATGTATACGCCTAGGATATGATTCATGATCAGCTACGACAGAATTCTACAGTCGATAACACAGAAGTGTAATGATTAGGAAGATGCTAGAAATCATGGGGTCTAATTACCGGGCCGACTAAGGATCAGGAGGAACTTAGTACTAAGACTTTCAAATGAGCTATACTGTACTAGAAAACTCAGTGAAGGATCCAAAGAGAATCAAGATTACGTTCTGCTGGGCCCGAAATTGATGGACTCAACGAACGACTAAAGGAAAAGCTCTAGAAATCTAATATGGTCAGGGCTGGGTGAGAGACTACTAAGGCAACCTAAGACGGGTACAACTAAATCTTGACTAAGGCACCTGACTATCAAACCTGGACGTCTATCTAAGTCTTCCTACCATCTAAGACAAGGAAAACCTTCAGGTTAGACTCAATTCATGACTTGAATGTTCCGAATATTTAAATGGATGTTGCTATCATTATTGTTGTTCCGATATTTCGCAGATGCAAAGAGGACCTGCATGGGCCACCACTAAAACCTGTCACGCCCCGCTTCCCAAGTATGAAATGCGATACATGAAGAGGTTCGCTCATACTTGGAGCTGTGAAGCTACAGTCTGATAAGCGTCTGGTAATTTAATCCATTATCAGGTTCTTTGCATTACGACGAAACAATAATAATAATAATGAGGGATAGACAATAAAATTATCCAACATTCAACATTCACAGATTTTATTCCAAACATTACTGAGATAGTCATAAAGTAAAGTACAGAGTCCGAAAAAGAAGGCCAAAGCATGGCCGAAACTACAACAAGAAATGGTGCTACGCACCGGACCTAACTGCAACTACTAAGAAAGTAAACGACAACTAAAAGAAAGTCACCCGCTAAGACTAAGGGTAGAACTCCAGTGTCCTCGAACTAGACGTCAGCAAGCTGTCGTCCTCAGCAACTACTCAGGCTTAATCCTGACATGTGACACCCAAAGAGAAAAGGGCACATGTCAGCAAAAATCTCCAAAGAGGAAAAAGGAGACTTTTGTGCAAGGAAACGTAAAGCAAAGCAGGTATAAGATAAATGCAGGTTAACAGTTCTAAAATAATGATGCCATGACATGATATTTCATTGAATGCAGCAGTTTAAACATGAACATGATACTTGCAATGCACGACACATCGTAGCGAGAACTACTAAACAATATTCACTGTTTCACGGTTAACTTGTATTCACTATGTGCACATGGTTTATGCCTTTTGGCTGAAGTGGCTGTACGGGCACACTTCTACGCTCAAGTGATTGTTTAACCCTACCCCTCCCACGTGTATCGAGCTTTGGTTTATTACCAACAACGCTATGCTCGCTTCTAGATCACGAGCCATGAAGTGTTTTTGGCATAAGGTTGTGCCCACAAAGCAGGTGCCTAGCCTCAATCAATATGTAGGAGTCAAAATCCTCCTCGCCGCAGCTTACATTTAAAAGTAGCGTGTACTACACATTCATGATAAAGATGCATGAAATGACATGACGAGATGCATGAACATGGAAATAAGCAATTAAGACTGCGTACAGTTACTTGAATTTAAACGTGGCATGCGATATGAAATGTTAGCATAATAAAGGTGTAAGATCTAGCTTCGTTGTCAAGCTTAGGGCGGTTGACGAACGAGCTTGAACGAGCTTGAATAGGGAGCTTGGTTTTGTTCATGAACAAAATCCATGTTCAAACTCTGTTCGTTTACTAACCGAGCTCTAAAAGCATGTTCAAGCTTGTTCGTTAAGCTTACCAAACGAACGTAAATGAACGTAAACGAACATTTACCGAGCTAGTTCATGAGTAGTTCATCGAAAGTTCTGTTCGTTAACAAGATTTATCGAGCTTGTTCATGAACATGTTCAGGAACATGTTCGTGAACACACAATCAATCTTGTTCATTAACGAATTTTTAAACAAACAAACAAACGTCAATTTTTTAATCAGGAATAATAATATTTAATCACAATTACCAATGACTAAATCAATTAAATAAAAGGATTAAATATCTGCATGACAAAAACAAACAAATCCAACATAATAGCTCCATAAATCCCATTATAAGCATTCATTTCCAGCATAGTAAAAATATAGTATTTGTCTAAATGCAATACAATGTAAGAACCCAATATTCCAACAATTCCACCATCAATGTATTATAATGAACATTTAACGAGCTTGTTCATGAACATCACTTAACGAGCTTGTTCACGAACACTTAACGAGCTTGAACATAAATGAACGAGCACAGTTATGTTCACGCTCTGTTCGTTTACTAACCGAGCTTTAAAAATTTGTTCAAGCTTGTTCATTAAGCTTCCTGAACGAACGTAAACAAACATGTACCGAGCTTGTTCACAAGTAGTTCGTCGAACGTTCTGTTCGTCAACAGCCCTAGTCAAGCTAGATCAAATAGGGTGCCGGATCTAGTTTTGTTGTCAAACTAGATCAAATATGGTCGTCTAGGCGACTATCATTTCACCGCCTAGTCTCTTTTACACAATTTTCCAAAATGGCCTAAAACATGGCCTAACAAATTACTGTGCAAGTTTCACTTGCCTGAAAGAGACGTTCTACAATCAGAGATCAGAGAGGTCCAGAACTTCCTATGTGCTCAATCAACGCACAGCCTACAGTCCCATATTATTAATTTTCAATTAGTGAGTTACCAAAGCAATGAAAACACAATTTTTATCTTGTTAACATTTGGGTGTGGATTCCTACGGTTCAGGTATACCTTAACACGACGCGAGAGCTACACTGACGTTGAGTATCGACGTCAGGGGTTGGACTCCGGTAGCACGAACGGTACGGCGGATAGCGGCGACGAACAACGATCAACCGGGTAGCGGTACGATCACCGATCAGCGACACGAAAGGGACAGACAGTGGCACAACATCCTACGGCATCAGGAAGGCACAGACAGTGGTACGAGAAGCGTGGAAGACGGCGGATAAATCTGTCCACAGGTTCGGGTAGCGCAGATCTGAAATTGCACGAGTTTGAAGATTGCACACGCGTGGGAGGAGCTCCGGGGGTTGTAGCGGCTAGGAAAGGACCTGCACGGACAGGGAGAAGGCCTGAGGGGCAGCTGACGGCAGCGGGGTGGCCGACGGCAATGGGACAGCCCAGGCCGTAGGTTTTGGTAGAGCAAACAGAAGATTTCAGCGCGTAACTGGGTGTTTGCACGCTGTTAGCGGGAGGAAGAGGAAGAGTTATTGCGAGGGAAGATAGGAGGTGATAGGGGACATCGATGGGAGTTCACCAGATGAGGGGAACGGGCGACGGTGGCCTGCAGGGTGCTGGCCGAATTTTTGAATGTGAGAGGCGGTGACAGTTTTTCTGGGGTATTTCGGTGTTTGCACGAAATTTGCAGAAGGAAGAGGAGGAACTGACGTGAGGGGAGCTATCGGTGGATAGGGAATGTCAAGGGGAGTCTAGGCCGAAAGTTTGGCGGTCGCCGGAGGGCTAGAGAGGGCTGGCCGAATTTTTGAATGGGAGGGGCTGACAGCAGTTTTTGCAATGAGTTTGTGTTTGCACGGATTTTAAAGCAAGGAGGAGGGGGTGGTTGACGAGAGGAGGGTTGCCGGAGGTGGAGGGAGTCGAGGGGAGGCTAGGCCGGAAGTTTGGTGGTCGCCGAAGGAGAAGGGGCTAGCCGAATTTTTTGAATGGGAGGTGCGCCGCAGGTTTTGCAATGGAGAAATAACCTAGGTTGCATTCTCTTATGAAGATGAATCAATGATATACAACTCTAGGGTTTTGGGATTTTGTGTATCATAGGAGGAGAGAGGGAGAGATAGATGGGGGCTTAGATTAGATAAAACAGTGGGTTGAATAGCCCTATTAGGTGAGTATAAGGAAGTTGTTTTGATAAAGTATTTTGAAAGGAGGTATGTTTAGGTGATTGGAGAGAGAAGTTGTGAGAGGGTGGGAGTAGACTTAGGTTAATATGTGATGAAGAATAGCTTAGGAAATATTTCATGAAACGTATTAGGCCTAGTTTAATTAGGTTAATTAATCAAGTTAATTAAGTTATGTGTATTAGAAGATGATTAGTGGAAAAGTGGGTCAAATGGTGTCCAATAATTATGAGAAAAATACCGGGACGACCGTGTCGACGAGAGGGTCGAGACTAAAGAGATCGGTCATGGGCTAGGGTAACAGAAAAAGGAACTAAAAATAGAAAGGTCTAACGACGAAGGTGGAAGCTACGACACCTCTTCAAACAAAGTTACTTTGTGGGAGAACGACCCGTGAAATGATGTTCAAAAATAATTCCACAAATAAGTACTCTTCCAGAGGCTCCCAACGGCATATCACATCGTAGGGTTCGGATACAAGGAGAGGTCAAAATAAATACACATACGAACAAAAGTACGCGCACGAAAACGTACGATCGAAAAGAGACCGTGACAGTTTATGTCATGGTGTCATTGTTATGTTGTATGTTATCTTGGAATATTGGTATGTTTATTATGTCAACCATGAATTGCATTCATAACAGGGCATTCAGATAACATGTTTTCATTGCACTACATATCAGCACCCCCTTATAGCACATATCATCACCCCCTACATTCCATTTCATCCCCCCTTACATTGCATAGTATCATCGCCAATTACAGTGCATTTCATCAACCCCATAGTCATCCCCTTAATAACATGAACTGATCTAGAGGTGAACATTTTCTATCCCCTTCACTACATGATCAACATCCCCCAAATTCAACTT
This sequence comes from Scilla litardierei, assembly GCA_030789695.1. NCBI lineage: Eukaryota > Viridiplantae > Streptophyta > Magnoliopsida > Asparagales > Asparagaceae > Scilla > Scilla litardierei. Next base: position 530,159,519 of record CM061142.1, read on the forward strand.
GATCTCCACACTAGACTACCCCTCCATATTAATTTTCAATTCAACAGAACCCTTGAATGCGTTGGGTGAACCTGATTCTCCATCTTCAACATTCCTCTGTTTGGTGGGTGTTGCTTGGTCAAGCCACTGAAAATAGTCACACCCAGGTTGGGGACATGAAACAAATTTCCTTCCAAAGCTGGGTGGTTGTTTGCTTGTGAGCACCCTATACTTCACCCCATAATTTGCAGCTCTGCATTGAGCAAATTGCATCGGGCAATCCCTTACAGAATGTGTGGGGTCCCCACACCTGAAGCAACCCAACGAATTTGGCGGTGTCTCCCCTTCATTCACAACTGTTGTGGGGCTTGCTTGGTCCAACCAACGGAAGAATTTGCAATTGGATGAGTCACATCAAAGAAATCTTCAATTCAGGCTTTGGGGATGTGTTGACATGCGAAGTCTTCTACTGCCATTACACCCCCTAATATCGCATGGTGAGTTGGGGAGGCAACATTGATCAGCAACATGTCGATTGGTCTTGCAGATCGTGCACTGCAAAAGATACTCAGGGGGTTAGGGTTTCATAAATTGAAGGTGGGGTGAGGGGTCTATGCTCGGCAAGCATGAGGAGGGGGGATGAGGGGTCTGTGATCCGCAGGCGTAAGGGGGAGAGGGGGGGGGGGGGTGGGGTGGGGGATGAGGGGGGTTTGGGGTGGGGGCTTACCTTCATCGCCATGGCTGATTTCAGCTTCAATTTTGGCAGCCCTAGCTTAGAGACGTTGTGGGGGAAGATGAAAATTCCCGATATGATATAAAGGGGTGAACATTTTTAATGGAAGGGTATTTTAGTCAGCGCACATCACTCTAACGGTTAACCTTGGTCAATCTCAAGTAGTTAACGGGGCAGGGGAGTCTCCCTAATATTGAATACATCAAGGGGGTGTTACTAAATACGCAGAAACCATGGGGTGCCGGTACTAAATAACCAAATTTGAAAAGGAGGAGGAAAACAAGAAAGTTTTTATAAGTAGATGTACTTTGCTTGTGGATGAGAATAAATTATTAAAATACAAAGTTTCTAATCTAGAATTGTCATAAAGAAAATTTTTAATTGGTAAACATTCGTTGGATACCATACTTGGAAATCAATTATATGTCAATAATAGAAGAGGACTTGGATTTGGTTTGAAAAATGTTGAAAAGCACAAATTTAAGAAATTCCACAATGTGCCTTCTATTGTGAAAAACATGCATGCTAAGTGCTTTACTTGTGATAGTGTTGGTCACACATCCTATTATTGTAAGTTTAGGAACACAAACATAAAGTTCAAACAAGTGTGGGTTCCTAAAACTTTAATGGCTAACACTAGTGGACCTTGTTGGATTTCAAGGTCACACTTAGCACCTTTCTTATAGGTGAGATGGAGATTTGGCGAGGAGCAATGAATTGTAAGTCTCATTTTTTAGCTCCTTAGTCAAATAGCAACGAGAATGTATATATCTTTTACCTCTTTGCATCCATTGTATACCTTCATAGAATTTTGGTGTGTGCTTGTTTTAATTTTGTTTGTGTGCATGTTTGTTTGCATTTTGGTATTTGTTTTAGTTCTTTATAAAAGAAAAAAAACTGAAAAAAATATGTGCTTAATGAATACCTCTTTATATATCATTATAAGTGGTATTACTTGAATGTTCATTCATATCCTTTGTAGGAATCATTGTATTATTGTATAGCTACATGCGCATGTTAGAATCTATTTAGTAGCCATGACATGGTTCATGAAATGATTAATTTGACTTCTACACCTAGATGCTCACTTCCACGAATATGAAACTTGATTGTACTTCTGGAGGTTCTTTTATATGAATATTGGAAAGTGAATGTAGGATGAATAAAAACTGCATTATCTAAGGGATATGATGTGTATTGCCATGAATAAAAATTGAGCACAAAAAGAAATGAAAAAAAATTATTATTATGAATATGGCTCCGTATGTAAAATGGATACAATTCATGACAAATACACTACCCACGAGTATCCAACATATGATTTATGGGTAGCCTTTAGCGTTGGTGTACTTTACTCGTCAAGTAATGCCAACCCCACATCTAAGAGTCCTTTTAGGCTATGTTCTGGAGTTTGGTACCTTGAACTCATTTTTAATGAGGTGGGAAAAATCAATTCTAGGTGATATTCATGTTAAATGGAATATGTGGATTGATTTGGTTGATGTTCTAAATTGAGTCTTCCTTTGTACTTCAATGTTTATATTATCACACTTACACATTGGTGATGGAGCCTAAATTATGATTTTCAATGAATTTGAATTGTCTACTTTATGGAAAATGACATGCAAGTGCTAGATATAATTTATAATGCTCTATTTTTGCATGTGATATATATTGACTTCATTAATCCACTTTCGATGATAAAAAAGGGGGATAAAAGTGGTGAAAAAGTTTTGGTATATGTTGGCACATAATACAGTATTATTGATTGTTGGCACATAATACGGTATTATTGATTGAAAAGGGAGCAATATTCATAATAATAATTTTTTTCATTTCTTTTTGTGCTCTATTTTTATTCATGGCAATACACATCATATCCCTTATTTTTTTGTTAAATTTGATAGTAAACAGAATTTATTTGATTTATACAAGCTTATAGGAAAGCATAGTAAAATCATAGCAAACTCTATTGTGTAATTGTCTACGGGATCGAAAAAATTACCTCTAGATCAAAGATCTAGAGACGATCGTGATAAGAAAAATCCATAGATAGTAATCCCGCTCTCGATACACCAAAAAAAATCCCCACAACATTTCGTCGCAACGGATCGCCACAAGCAAGATCACCGCAACAATAGATTTCTTAGTGCGTAGGAGGTTAATTTTGAGTGGATACGTGAGAAAAAGCTCAAAGAATTGAGAGCTAAGGTGCTGATAACGTGTTGAGATATCAACTCTAGAAACTCATTGGAGAAAAAGTTTTCTTGCAATAGGAATGAGTAATCGTGGCAAAACACAATGACTCTACTTTTATTCACATCCTCATTATAGTAGCCCAAGAGTCACCCACTAAAGGCTTAGTGGGGGTGGTGGTGTAATGGAGGGATAAATGAGGAGGGAGTCAAAGGGCCTCCCTCAACTCATAACAGGAAACTATTTCGGACCAGTTGCTTCCTATATTTTTGGTGCGTGATAAATGAATGGTACATTTCTCAATATTTTAGAAAGAGAGAACATAGAAATTCACAACTGTTGTGAGTGGGGGAGGCTTTTGGCCTCCCCACCACTTATCCCTCCATTACTCCCCCACTCTTAGTGGGATGGAGACCTTTGGTATCCAAGTTTCTCTTGGGATACCCTATGGATTTTATAAATAAAGAACCATGGCTATTGGCCATGGTTACACTTCTTCCAATTTTATTTAACACGTTATCAGCACGTACAGATCTTCATCTCTTAAGCTCTTCATCCCGTCTCCCCTCACAAATCAAACCCCTAAACACGCGAAGGAATCTATTGTTGCGACGTACAGTTGCGGCGATCCGTTGCGGTGATCCTTTTTGGCGTATTAGGAGCGTGGATTTTGCTTTCTACGGATCTTCTCTTTTTACAATCGTCCCTAGATCCTTGATCTAGAGGTAAACTCTTTCCCGTAGAATATTACAATATATTAATAACTATGATTTTACATAGCTTTTCCATGAGAATTGTATAAATTTACTTCCTCTTGATAAACATCAGTATTAAATAAATATAAATATAAACTTTCAAAAAAATTAAAAAAAATTTCCCCAAAAACCCGCACCCCCCGGTCGGCCGGGGGTTCCCGATCGCCGTCCCCCCTCCCGCAGGGGGGGTCTCCGTTCGCTGCTAACCCCCCGAAGGGGGGGTCTTCTGCCTGCAGCCCCCCTGCCGACGGCGAGGGTGGTCTCCCGCGACACCCGCCCCCCGAAGGGGGGGGGTCTTCTGCTCACAGCCCCCTCACCGACGGCAGGGGGTTTTCCCGCGACAGCCGCCCCACCCCCGTAGGGGGGTCTTCGGCCTTCGCCCCCCTCCCCCCCCGCCGACGGCGTGGGGGGGGTTCCCATCGTCCCCCTGGTGGGGGGCCTCTGCTGCGCCACTCCCCCCTGAAGGAGGGGGCATTAGCCGTCGTCCCCCTCGGCGAGGGGGGCTCTGTTGCGCTGCCCTCCTCCTGAAGGGGGCCTCTATATCGTCCCCCCCATGGCGGGGGAGGGGGCTGTTGCTGCGCAGCCGCCCCCGAGAAGGGGGGCTATTCCACGACTACACGACTAAGGGATCTATCGGTGTGAGAGCTGTAAAATTTTTTAGGGTCTGTTCATTTCCCATACAACCCTAAAATTTGTTTAATGGCCTATATTCTATTAAATTGAATAAATCAAATAGCCTGTTTGTTGAGCCTGAAGCCCATTTGTAACAATGAAAATAAGTTTTTTGGGCAAGCAGCCCCATTTAGATTAACTATTAATTTTGACTACCAAAATTGGGCCAGAAGCCCAGTTAATCCAATTGCAAACTTAATATGTTAATTAAAATTTTACAACATGGGCCTACAGCCCAAATATTAATAATAATTTAATTTGGCTATATTTTTTTATTATTGGGCTAGAATCCAAGTTAATAAAATTGCTTATTAAATTGATTAATATTTTACTTATGGGCCTGCAGCCCCAATCAAAAATATTAATTTATTTTAATTTCTTGTTTTAGGGCCTGATGCCCAGTTTGTCAAACTGCTAAACTTATGTTAAATACCACTCTTGCATTGTTAATTATTTATGGAATATTAGGATTTTTCAAAATATAATTATCCTAAGGATCCTACGACCGCTCTGCCATTAATCAACTAACCTAACAGTGTATGACGTCTCCCCGTGGTCCGAGAGATCATTATATTTTATAGTCTCTTTTTCCATATTATATATGACTGAGTTATATGCGTGGTTGTTTCTTTTGTGCCTGTAGCATAGTATAAACTGCGTGGATGTTTATATAAGTTAAAATGTGATTTTTGGGATCGGCCAGTTTAATACCTTTTATATTCCTTGCACTTTTATTTTCTTTTTGAGAGAATTTGTAAGTGAGGATTAAATGTATTAATGCCAAAGACCGGTGTACCAAGATATGAAGACGGAGGTGAAATTTTCAATTGATAGGGACCCCTTCTGGGTTCCAAATTGTTTTTTTCTTTTCTTTATGGACTGTATATCGGACTTTGGACTTTGTACGTTTTTGGGTATCTGGCCGATCCCCACAGTTTACTTATTTTTCCTTTATGCATGAATTTTCATCTTAATGGATTCATGCTTGTTTTAAATTGCATAGATAAATGGAAAAATTGGCAAGCGTCGATTTCGAGGTCCTTGATGCTGCAGGAAAAAATTACCTGAGTTGGCGAGTGGACCTGAAGTTCCATTTGCGTTCGATGGCCCTCCTTGGCTCCATTTTGGCTCCTTTATCGGCCCCAGCAGTGGCCGATTCTTCTGCTACATCTAGCAGCACTCCTATCACTGTCTCCAATGTGGATAAGGCGAAAGCCATTATCTATACTAGGAAACATATAGATCGGACCTTAAAGGCCGAATACCTAACAGTAGAGGACCCAATGGAGCTGTGGACAGCGGTGGAGGCACGGTATAAACATAAAATTAATGTAATATTACCACGTGCCAGTTATGAGTGGAAAAACCTCAGACTTCAGGACTATAAGTCCTTCACTGAGTATAACTCTGCACTTCATAATATCACCTCACGCCTGAAGTTGTGCGGTGAAGAAGTGACAGAGTAACACATGTTGGAAAAGACATTTACCTCGTTTCACGAGAAAGATGCAATCCTCATGCAGCAGTATCGTGAACGCAACTTCACAAAATTCTCTGATTTGATCTCTTGCCTCCTTATGGCAGAGCAGAATAGAGATTTAATGCTTTCTACTCATTATTTACGTACTGCTGGTAATGCCCCTATCCCTGAAGCCCACCACGTTTCTCCCCAGAAGTGGCAAAACAAGAGGAAGGCTAAAAAGAACAAAGGGAAATGTGTAATGAAGCAATCACGAGGAGCAGTACCCCTGTCCAATAACAACAATAAAGGAAAGAGAAACTTCTCATGGAAGCGTAAGAACACTGATCAAGTGTCAATTCCAAAGAAGAACTGGGAGGGTAAATGCCATAGATGTGGCATGACTGGACATTAGTCCAGAAACTGCCGCACTCCTCGCCACCTTCAGGAACTATATCAGGCGAGCCAGAAGTCTCTGCCTGCAACAAACTTGGTGGTTGTTCAGTCGCCAACGATTTTCACTGTAAAAGACTTCGAGAATGACAACCTGCTCGATTGAGCCCTATCTTTATCTATGCATTTAAAATTACATGTTGCTTCATCTTTAGTTTGTTTTCGTACGAACTTTTATTTTGAATGTCAGTCTACATTTACTTAACTAAAATTTCGTTTTGCTTATATAGATGAAGTATGAGTGCCTAGTGGACAGTGCCTCGACGCACACAATCCTTCGCGAACATTGCTATTTTAATAGCATAAATATATATGATGGTCTTTTTATAACAATTTCATGACTGTCCAAAATAATCGAAGGATCTGGTGAAGCAAAAATATTGCTCCCAAATAACACAAGACTTCAAATAAAGAATGCATTATTCTCTCCTAAATCAAATAGGAATCTCGTAAGTTTCAAGGACTTTTGTTTAAACGGATTTCACTTAGAAACTAGAGATGAACATAAAGTTGAATATCTGTATGTAACTCGTCAAAAAGATGTCCAGAAGACCATCTGTGAACGATTCAAAGGACTCCCGTCGGGTCTCTACCATACATACATTCAACCAATAGAAGCCAATATGACTGTGCACCAGACGTGCCCATCATTGCCAGAGTTCCAACTCTGGCACTGTTGAGTATTGGACTTCTCCCTACATAGTGTTAATGATGAGCAAACATAAATACTTGTCACTAATCCTCTATTTTGCAGTTAATCCATTGCCTAAGCTATTTATGAAGATCTACTAGCAATGGATGACTCACAAACTTCATTGAAGGCAAATGACATGAATTGGATTATCGTAGATATTGAATGAAGCTCCGTGAAGACTTCAAGCTCATACGATGGAAAGAAGAGATTATTCGTCAATGTAATTTTCTTTTATCTCTTCTAGTATGTAGCTTAGAAGTAGAACTTTGATGGAGCACTCACATACATCTACATTCAATCATAGGACTTCATTAGATCAATTGTCCTTTCATCCCAATTCATTTCTTTATTGATTATGCTAGGATTGTTTATAACAGTCGACTGCTGAACAGTTTACAGTCGTCTGTCTCCAAAACAGTCGACTGTGTTTTGTTCTACAGTCGCCTGTTATGCACAGACTATTACAATATAGTTTTGGGCCTTCTCTGATTATTATGCACAGGCAACTGACGAAATATACACATGCGCATGTCCAAGTGACGTCGACTGTGTTTTGTAAATCAGTCGCCTGTCTATCCTTTGCCCAAACTCTGTTTGATCTGACTTTTATGGCCAGTCGACTAATGTTGTATATACAGTCGACTGTCTCTTGGATCAGTCGACTGTCTATGCTGTAACAGTCGTCTGTCTGTGAGTCATTTCTGATGGAAATTAAATTCCACCCCAAGTGATTTTGATGATGAGCACACCAAATGACGCTTAGTGTACTAACTACACTACAATTAAGTGTGAAGGATATGCGAAGCTTTGCTCATACTCAAAGAAGCGCAATCTACGCTCAAAGACTAGGACGAACGTGGCTAAAATCAAATAATGAAGTTCAAAGCTCAAATAGAACAAGAAGCTCAAGTGAAGCTCATATCTACTTCATCAAATTGATCAAGCTTCCGAAGACGTGTCCTAATTCTATAGTGAGTGTGTTGTGTCTCTTTAGGGTATTTGTTAAAGCCAAATCATATAGACAAAACACACGCACACAAAAACAAATTGGAAAATGTTTTTGAAAATCTTTTAAATCTTTTCAAAATGTTTTAGAGAGCGTTCTCTAGTCATCTTATAACTTTCGTAGTGAAACTCCATACACCCTGGAGTTAGCTACTTGTCTGACTAGATGTGTCGCAGGAAAAACTCCTCTGGGAGTCGACTACCAACAGTATGGAGTCGACTACCAGCTGGGATTCAAGTATTCCTGAAACACTCTGGGAGTCGACTACCTACATGAGGGAGTCGACTACCAGCTGTAAAAATCTGACATTTTTGACTTGAATTTTGAAAATTCGTTGAGCGATATTCTCCGTGATTTTTGGGACAAAAGTCAAAGTAAATTTGAATTTCAAATCTCAGAATTTTCCCTATAAATAAGAGCTAATTTCATTTGAGAAAAACACAACAACTATTGAAATTAAAATCTTTCGTGCAAACGCTCTGAAAATTCTATAAGCTCTCATTCTCTCTTTAATCAATTCTATTTTAATTGTGATCTTGCAAAATTCTGTTATAATTTTTTTTAAGATCATATTCTCGTTTTATTGGCTAATTGTTTTTCAAATCCTTATTGCTCTTCTCTTGATTTTTGTTTAAAAGGATTTTTGAAAAACATTAGATCTAGATCACAAAGAATTCTCTCGTATCTTTGTGTGATCTAGACTCTTATTCTATCAAGCCACTACACACAATTTTGTCTATCTTTGTTTGGCTATAGAATCGGGTGTAAAACCAATCTCCATCAATTTATTGTGGTGAATTGGATATTGATCTTTATTGAGTTGTTGTTGGAACACTAGACAAGTCTTGGTGTTGCCAGTCGGAAATCTTGGTCAAGACTAGGTCGTTGGAAATCCTAACGAGTGGAGTTATGTACTTGTATTTGCCAAGGCAGATGGTGGAAAATCTCGTACCGGATTGGTCGGGGACTGGACGTACCCGGGTTGCGGGGAACCAGGATAAAATCGCTTGTCTCTGCGTTTGTTTTTCTGTGATTGTTTATATTTCTTGTACAAGCATTTTTCATTTGCTAATCTTATATCTTTGTAATTCCTTGTCTATTTATTATTACAAAGATTGTTTATTCAATTCCGCTGTGTAAAGATCTATGTGTAAAGATTTACATCTAGTTGTAATCTTTTCTATATCATATTACTTTGTTGATTAAGAACCAAGCGTAGATCACTCTACTTGGCTTCTTAGGCAACATTAGAAGGATTTTATTTGTGCTAATATTAACAACCGAAAAAGTTTACTATTTGCACAACACTATTCAACCCCCCTTCTAGTGTTGTTTGCCATCCACATGATCCAACACTTGGTATCAGAGCAAGGCTACAAAGGTGATGGCGTCAGCATCCTTTCACTCTGAAGGACTGAATACCATGCGACCACCACTGTTCAACGGAACCAACTACGCTAGCTGGAAGATCCGAATGAAGACTCACCTAGATTCATTAGACATCGAAGCTTGGACCGTTACTAAAGTCCCGTACATCGCACCTACCGACGTTGAGTTTGGGAAATGGTCTGTCGACGACAAGAAGAGAGCTAATCTCAATGCAAAAGCAATGAATGCACTATTTTGCGCCGTTACAGGAAATGAGTTCAATCGAGTCTCCCAATGTGAGACAGCACACCAAATATGGCATACTCTTCAGGTAAGTCACGAAGGAACCGAAAAGGTAAAAGAATCCCGCATAAATGTTTTACATTCAAAATTTGAATCTTTTAAAATAAAAGAAGGAGAGAGTATCACCGATGTGAATACTCGTTTTACTAATATTACAACTGAGCTTGCAGGACTAGGAAAGAAACTTTCCGAATATGAGCAGGTAATGAAGATACTAAGATCCCTCCGACCCGAATGGAAGGGAAAGACAACTGCCATCCGAGAAGCTCATAATGTGAAAGACCTCACCATTGAAGAACTAATGGGAAATCTCATGGCATATGAGATTGAGCTTGAAGAAGACAAAAAGATCGAAGAAAAATCAAAGAAGAAGAATCTTGCGTTCAAAGCCCAAGAGGAAGATTCCGATTACACGGACAAAGAAGACCATATCGCGTTCATCTCAAAGAACTTTAAAGAGTTCATCACAAGTAAGTATGGAAAACGATCTTTTAGACCCACTAACGGTATTATTTGTTTTGGTTGCAATAAACCAGGGCATGTCAAGAGAGACTGTCCATTGGAGAGAAACAATCGTGATTCCAGAGATCGTGGGAAGAACAAAGATAATAATGAAAAGCGAAACAACGGAAGACACAAATTCCGGCGACCAAAGAAGGAAGCTTACGCAGCCTTCAACCAGAGCGACGATTCCTCATCCGATGAATCCTCAGAAGAAGATAACGATGAAAGAAGAGAAACAGCACACATGTGCTTCATGGCATCCACATCCTCCAAGGTAAGCACACATCATGATTCATCTAGCGACAATGATTCGTCATCAAGTGATGATGAAGACATGGATTATAGGGGAGCATATAAGGAGCTATGCAAAATGCATGAAAAGCTCATAAAAGAACATAGAAAAAAACTTAGAAATATTAAAAGGGATACTAAAGAAAAAGAAGAAATCATTAAAGAAAATAGTCTCCTTAAAGAAAAAAATGATTTTCTACAAAAAGATATTTCTTTAGTAAATGAAAAGGTTGAGAATCTGAATAATCTTCTCGTATCTGTCAAAGATAAATACGACGCTACGATGAAAATTATTGAGAATTTCAACAAAGGGAAAGGAAAGCTAGATAGTATAATAGATAATCAAAAAGCTTCATCTAGCAAAACCGGACTCGGCTATGATTCACATCAAACCAAGAAACGGGTTAAGCATACTAGGATGCATCATTCTAACAATAATGTTTTGAGCATCTGGATACCAACGAAATTATCTGATCAACGAAGGAAAAGGTACGCTACCGACTTTGTTCAACAAATTCATTTCAACAAAAATTATAAATATGTTGTGCATGAAGGAACTAAACCATACTGGGTTTGGCTTCCTAAAGACTAACTCCTCGGACTCAAAAAAAGGAGTACCATAAACGTTCGTTTTCTTTCAGGTACTCTAAAGAAACAAAGGGAGAAATCAAGATCCAAACGACTGATAACTGGATCAGAACAAACAGCGCTCTTTTTCAACTTAATTATTCTATTTTTTTATATACATGCTTAAATGTGTTTTAATAAGTTAATACTTGTATATGATTGTGTTTTACTCCTAAAGCATTTCGTGTTCAGAAAACGCACTCAACCTGGATCAAAAACCCCTCTGGATGAGAAAAACGACTCAACCCAGTAGGGAGTCGACTACCTACATGAGGGAGTCGACTACCAGAGTATATGCGAAATTCTTGGTTTGTTTTTTTTTGACTAACTCCTAATGGGTTCTATTGAGTAAATGTGTTCATATCCTCAAGGCAACTTATACCCAATAAGCTAAAACTTCATCCTAACCCTTCATCTCTTGATCCTAAGGCCCTCATTCCTTCCAATCTTTTCATCCAAAGATTAAAACCCCCCAAGAGAAACCCTAGGTAGCCGACTACCTCATTTTCTCCTCCTCTATTGAGAATTATCTTGGTGCTTGGGTTGTTTGAAGCTCCTCCAAACTTCATCTCTTCCAAAAACCCACTCAAGGTAAAATCTTTTTTCTTCATGATCTTTACCTCATTATGTCTTTTCTCTTGCTTATCTAGTATTGTAAAAATGTTTTTTACTCTAGCTAGATGCCTAGCAAAGGAATATTCACCAAGAAGAGAAAAACTTCATCTGAAATTGATTCTGAAAAAGAAACCATTCTACCATATCTTTTCAAAACCACTACTTATGAACAATTCGTTAAGGTCACTAAGAAACCCATCTTGCATGAACGTTTTGTTAAGCTTACTGATGTTATAAATTATGGCATTGATAGCTTACTAGATTTTCAGAACTTGGCCAACATATTTTCCTCTGAAAATACTTATCTTTGCTATCCAAGGCTTGTGCACTTGTTCTATGCTAACATGGACTACGACCTTGCTAAAAGCCACTTCATAACCAAAGTCCTTGATACCCAGCTTGCCATTACAGTCAAATCTCTAGGAGAAGCCCTAGGAATCCCATATTCTGGCATGCTTCTTGATAAAGTACAAATGACTGAAGGAAATATTCTAGGGAGAATGTATTTGCCAGGAAGACATTTTCAGACTAAACTTCCATGTAGTGATCTTCGCTATCCGGCAAGAATTTTGGCAAACATATTATCCTATAATATCACTCAAAAATCTGGAAGTCATTCTATCTTATCAGAAAAACAAGCCAAATGCATCTATGCTATACTAGGTAACATTCGCATCAATTGGGCCAAAGTTATCATGGATTCTATACTTGCTTCAGCTTCTTCTGATAGACCATCTTCCAACTTAGCTCATGGGCACTATCTCACTATCTTGTTTATTAGCTATAATGTGCCTTTGGATCATGAAACCTCTATTCTAGAACCGGCTCGAGTTTTTGATGTTCATGCACTTGGGAGAATGAATTTTCACCATGACCTTGATGAGAACATCCCTGAAGAAAAACTTGCAGCTGAAGGAGGATCCTCATCCTCTAGGAAAGGTAAGAAAATTGTTGTTTTAGATTCTGAGGAGGAAGAACAAGGAGAAGAAGAAAGAGGAAGCGAAGAAGAAGAAGAAGAAGAAGCACCGGCGTATATTCTTGAGCTTCAAGAAATGCTTCTAAAGAAGATTGGGAAATTGAAGATATCACAAGAGAAAGGTTTTGAAGACCTTAACCAAAAGGTGGACAACCTTAAGGAGCTCGTCATGAGAAGCAACAAAATGATGGAGGACACGCTTGTCAGGATCCTTGATGAGATCAAGGAACTGAAGAAGAACGGCGGTCATCCTTAGCTTCTCTTAACAACAACGGTTTTTCAAACAATGGTTCTCAAAAACTATGTCTTTAAAACTTATGGTTTGTAATAACTCTTAAATTGTGTGATGCTTGCTACTATGAACTTATCCTCTATGCAATATATTAGTTAACATCTCTCTTGCAGGAATAAGGAATTGAATTCCCCTCATAATCATACTATGATTCATATGATTTAATACTTTGTCATTGATATGTTTTGTTGATGACAAGGGAGAGAAAGATATGAAATGTAAAAATGAAATTATATGTATTGTATTGCTAACAGCTTCGATGCAGGGGGAGAACCGCATCAAAGCAGGGGGAGTAAGTATACTTTCATGTATTTTCATTTTTCAAACTTACTTCATTTTTTCATTTGGGTGTCATCATCAAAAAGGGGGAGAGTGATGGAAATTGAATTCCACCCACAAGTGATTTTGATGATGAGCATACCAAATGACGCTTAGTGTACTAACTACACTACAATTAAGTGTGCAGGATATGCGAAGCTTTGCTCATACTCAAAGAAGCGCAATCTACGCTCAAAGACTAGGACGAACGTGGCTAAAATCAAATAATGAAGTTCAAAGCTCAAATAGAACAAGAAGCTCAAGTGAAGCTCATAGCTACTTCATCAAATTGATCAAGCTTCCGAAGACGTGTCCTAAGTCTATACTGAGTGTGTTGTGTCTCTTTAGGGTATTTGTTAAAGCCAAATCATATAGACAAAACACACGCACACAAAAACAAATTGGAAAATGTTTTTGAAAATCTTTTAAATCTTTTCAAAATGTTTTAGAGAGCGTTCTTTAGTCATCTTATAACTTTCGTAGTGAAACTCCATACACCCTGGAGTTAGCTACTTGTCTGACTAGATGTGTCGCAAGAAAAACTCCTCTGGGAGTCGACTACCAACAGTATGGAGTCGACTACCAGCTGGGATTCAAGTATTCCTGAAACACTCTGGGAGTCGACTATCTACATGAGGGAGTCGACTACCAGCTGTAAAAATCTGACATTTTTGACTTGAATTTTGAAAATTCGTTGAGCGATATTCTCTGTGATTTTTGGGACAAAAGTCAAAGTAAATTTGAATTTCAAATCTCAGAATTTTCCCTATAAATAAGAGCTAATTTCATTTGAGAAAAACACAACAACTATTGAAATTAAAATCTTTCGTGCAAACGCTCTGAAAATTCTATAAGCTCTCATTCTCTCTTTAACCAAATCTATTTTAATTGTGATCTTGCAAAATTCTGTTATAATTTTTTTTAAGATCATATTCTCGTTTTATTGGCTAATTGTTTTTCAAATCCTTATTGCTCTTCTCTTGATTTTTGTTTAAAAGGATTTTTGAAAAACATTAGATCTAGATCACAAAGAATTCTCTCGTATCTTTGTGTGATCTAGACTCTTATTCTATCAAGCCACTACACACAATTTTGTCTATCTTTGTTTGGCTATAGAATCGGGTGTAAAACCAATCTCCATCAATTTATTGTGGTGAATTGGATATTGATCTTTATTGAGTTGTTGTTGGAACACTAGACAAGTCTAGGTGTTGCCAGTCGGAAATCTTGGTCAAGACTAGGTCGTTGGAAATCCTAACGAGTGGAGTTAGGTACTTGTATTTGCCAAGGCAGATGGTGGAAAATCTCGTACCGGATTGGTAGGGGACTGGACGTACCCGGGTTGCGGGGAACCAGGATAAAATCGCTTGTCTCTGCGTTTGTTTTTCTGTGATTGTTTATATTTCTTGTACAAGCATTTTTCATTTGCTAATCTTATATCTTTGTAATTCCTTGTCTATTTATTATTGCAAAGATTGTTTATTCAATTCCGCTGTGTAAAGATCTCTGTGTAAAGATTTACATCTAGTTGTAATCTTTACTATATCATATTACTTTGTTGATTAAGAACCAAGCGTAGATCACTCTACTTGGCTTCTTAGGCAACATTAGAAGGATTTTATTTGTGCTAATATTAACAACCGAAAAAGTTTACTATTTGCACAACACTATTCAACCCCCCTTCTAGTGTTGTTTGCCATCCATAGGATCCAACAATTTCTTTGACTCAGCTCTTTGGAAAATTTTCAGGCTTTTGACAGTCGTCTGTTTAAGGATTTACAGTCGCCTGTTCTGATTAACAGTCGACTGTGTTCCTTGCATCAGTCATCTGTCCTGTTACTTGTGAGATTTCCAGTATTTGTCTAACTGACCCATCTCTCAGCCAGTCACTTGTCGAAGAAATTACAGTCGCCTGTTGGTTTAACAGTTGACTGTCTTTGCTTCATCAGTCAACTGTCCACGTGGTAAGTTACCGTTATGAATTCTCACCTACCCTTGCTGACTGTGCAACAGTCGACTGTGGATTGTTCAACAGTCGACTGTCGCGAATTCAGATTCTATCCGTTGAGATTTTTCTCACGGATTCCAATTGGGGTTTTGCCTAAACTGTTTTGTTGATTTGAGAAAACTATAAATAGAGCTTTTACTATTCCATTGGAAGGTTACTCATTCATTATAAAATCTCTCAAGCTTTCATTTCCAAAGATCAAAGCTCTCAAATCCAAAGCCCTAAGTATTTCCAAATCTTGTTCTCTTGCTCTCCAACCTAGAACCAAAGAGTGATCTTCTCGGCAATTGGTGCAGTCAAGAGAAATGGCTTCTCCTCTCTTCCAAGAGAGTTCTTCAACGCACATCACACTCCACCTTCAAGTTCTACTTCAAGGCATAGGTGATTGTAAGTGTTGTTTTCATTATTTCATAACTTTCGTAATTTGAGTTGTGCTCTCGGTTGTGAGAGTGGTTTTTCTTGCTTCCTGGTTGTGGAAGTCAAGGACATCGATTCTATTTGATTGCACTTGTAGGGTTGCTACAAGTGGGCTTTAAGGAAACCTCAAGTTAGGGTTCTAACTTGAGTATCCAGTGGTATCCGGGTGGTAGGGACGTAGGATTACCGGGAACAAGTCGGGAGTTGACTTGGGTAATCCGAACCCTTGAAACATCTCTGCGTTTGCGTGTGTTTCATTTTGGGTTGTTTTTCTATTCCGCACTATTTGTTGGATTGCATTTTATTTGGCGTAAATTCCGTTTAAATTTGCATAAACACTATTCAACCCCCCTTCTAGTGTTTTCCCCATAGATATGGTCCTTACAATTAGCATCAGAGCGCAAGGTTATATCTATGGCATCCAACAACAACAACGTACCTCCGCCTCCTTCGTACAACAATCACGATCGTGATGGAGCGTCCACACTTTTCGAAGGTCAATCTACGGTACGTCCTCCACGTTTCAATGGTACTAATTTTGGCTATTGGAAGTGTAGGATGGAGACATTCCTTAGGAGTGCTTCACTTTGGAGAACTCTCCACAAGGAGTACGTAGAGCTCACCGAAGCGGATTTCGAGAAATGGACGACTTCCGAGAAGTCCACCGAAGTCAACAACGCTAAAGCAATGAATGCTCTTCATTGTGCGTTGGACCCAAATGAGTTTAACAAGATATGTACATGTAAGAGTGCATATCAAATTTGGAACCATCTCATCGTTACCCATGAGGGAACGAACAAGGTAAAGCTTTCAAAGTCATATGTTGCCGTACAAAACTTCGATTTGTTTCATATGCAGGATAATGAGACCATTGCATCGATGTGCGAATGCTTTACTGATATCACGAATGAATTGGAAGCCCTTGGCCAAATATACACCGAACCTGAAAAGGTAAGGAAGATCATCATGGGGATGACCTCCAAATGGGAAAGAAGAGCAATCGCCATCGAGGAGGTCAATGACTTGAAGAACTACACCGTGGTGAATCTGATCGGGACTCTCATGTCTTATGAGGTAAGACGAGAGAACCGATTAAAGATTAGAGAAATGATGAATCCTTCGGAGGCCAAGAAGAAATCATTGGCATTCAACGCCAATTCATCATCCTCCAATAGTGAGGAATCCGAGAACGAGATGGATTTGGGGGAAATGGCCCAAATGGCAAAGAAGTTCCAACGCTTCTTCCGCAAAGGTAAGTTTTCCTCAAATAAACGTTTTGAGTCTACTAATGCTACTTCCTCTCTTTGCTATAAGTATATTAAGCCCGGGCACATCAAGAGGGATTGCCCAATGCTAAACAACAAAGAGAAGTGGAAGGCACCGAAGTACTACAAGTCCGATAAGAACAAGAGAGACAAGAAGAAAGGACTCGTAGGTACCTTCGACGACTCAAGTGATGACTCATCAAGCGATTCCGATGATGAGAAGGATGAGAGCGCCCATATGTGTTTCATGGCCCTAGAAGACCCACTCTCCGATGAGAGTGATTCCGACATGGACGACACCGAGGTAACAATGGATGAACTCCGCATAGCTAATGAAGAACTATTTGCTAAATACTAATCTTTAATGCTTAAGTATACTGGCTTAAAGAAATTGAATAGTAGCAAGTCATCCATTCCATGCATTATCAACAATGACACCATTGTTGATACTTTAACTCTTGAGAAAGCAAACTTAGCTTCTCAAAATGTCACATTGAGAGATGAGGTGAATTCCCTCAAATCTCAACTAGATCAAACACATCCTAAGGATAATAGTCATCTAGTTACTCGTCACAGACAATTGAGTTTAGAGAATGATTCTCTTAAAACTCAAGTGCACGAGCTCAAAGCATGGGTGTCCACCTTGGATACCAACATGTCTTCTCTAAAGGAGAAATATGAGCTCATATCCTCCAGTATTGTGAGATTCAATAAGGAAAAGGACAATTGGATGATTTTCTAGCAAACCAATTTCCGGCCACACATCGTGTTGGTCTGGGGTTTGTGAAAGCCAATGCATCTAATGATCGCACCTCCTATAGTGGTGTCACTATAGATTTTGTGAGGCCTTCCTCCGGTGCATTCACAAGTGGTGTCAAAGACACTATAGGTAGCAAACCTACCAAGAAAGTCACCACTTCACCTTCTCTTCCTTTTGGCAAGAAACCCACTAATGGTGGAAACCAAAAGCAAGGCCATGCTTACATGTACACTAACACTCATCCACGTAGGAAACCTCCTACTTCACAAGTGGATAATTATGACACATTTTATGCTCCGCACCCACGGACACGTACACAACCTCACATGAGAAATACTCATATACGTGCTCCTTTACACCCGTATGTTCATATGCATCATTCTTTCATGTATGCTCATCCTCCACATGTCATGCATGATTCATATGCTTCATATAATATGCATGTTCCCAAGCATACATATCATCCTAGAATGTACAATGCATATTCTCCACCACATCTCTATGCTAGAAATCATGTTCCTAAGAAGCATGCACCACATAGAAATCAAACAAGTATGCATGCAACTAGGAAAAGGACTCCCAAGATTTACACTATTTGGGGTCCTAAGAACACTAGTCTTAATAATAGGAATGCTTATGTTGATTCCAATTTTCTTGATGTGATTAGAAATAATAATTATGTTGGGAAGCGGAAGTCCACTTGGACTTGGCTTCTAAAGGGCTAATCCCCTTGGACCCAACAAACATTGAGTACCATAAGCTTATGATATATCATATAGGTACCCAAGAGAAAGAAGAAGAGCAACAAATGTCTTATTAGCTCTAAAGGGAAAGGATGGATTCTTGATAGTGGTTTCTCCAAACATATGACGGGAGATCCCTCATTGCTCTCCGAAGTGATTAGCATCAAGGATGGTGCAACTGTCACTTTTGGAGGTAATCAAAAGGGAACCATCATAGGAGTAGGTTCGTTGGTAATCTTTCCAAACCCTTAATTACTAACGTTTATCTTGTTAGTGGTTTGTGTCACAATCTCATTTCCATTAGTCAACTCTGTGACAAAGGTTACAAGGTTAACTTTGGAGAAGGATTGTGTACTATTGTTGATTATGATTCAAATGTTTTATTTTCCGGTATTAGGCGTAAAAATATTTATTATTTGAGCTTGCCTAAAACCGTAGAATATTGCTTAGTTGCTAACACAAGTGAACAACTATTATGGCATCGCCGTTTTGGTCATGTTCATTTCAAGCACTTATATAAGTTAGCTAAGCATGATCTAGTCAAAGGTTTTCCTAAGATTGCTTTTAATAAGAAAAACTTTTGTGATTCGTGTCAAAGAGGTAAACTAAGTAAATCTTCATTCAAGCTTAAAGAAGGGATTTCTTCTAAGAGGCCCCTAGAACTTCTTCATCTAGATTTATTTGGGCCAACTAAAACCGCTTCTTTAGGTAATGCTCATTTTGAATTAGTTGTCGTTGACGACTTTTCAAGATTTACTTGGGTTTCATTCTTAACTCATAAGAATGAAGCTTATGAAGAGTTTACCAAATTTGCAAAGAAGATTCAGAATTTCTTAGGATCCACCATCATTACTATCCGTATTGATCATGGAGGAGAACTTGAGAATGAATCTTTTACTAAGTTTTGTGATGACACCGGGATAACTCATAATTTTTCCTTCCCTCGGGCACCACCACAAAATGGTGTTGTAGAGAGAAAGAATAGGACTCTTATTGAGTGTGCATGCACTATGCTCCATGATAGTCATCTTGGACTACAATTTTGGGCAGAGGCGGTGCACACGGCATGTTATGTTCTCAATAGGATCCTAGTGAGACCCCGAACGAACAAAACTTGTTTTGAGTTGTTTATGATAAAAAGCCTCAAGTAAAATATTTTCGTGTTTTTGGTTCAAAATGTTTTATAAAGAACACATTTGGTAATTTAGAAAAATTTGAGCCAAGATCCGATGAAGGAATTTTTGTTGGATATTCCACACGTAGTAAAGCCTACCGGATATACAACAAAACTTCTTCAACGATTGAGGAATCTCTTCACGTATCTTTTTATGAAGATTTTGATTTTCCTCATGTTGATGATGATAGTGTAGATACTCTTTGTGATTCTCTTAATAATGTTAAGATTAATGATTCTATTATTGAGACTTACACTTCTAACGAAATTGTTGAAGTTGTTCCTAGTGATACAAGTATACCCAAAGCTTACCCGACCGTTCGCAATCATCCCCATAACCAAATAATTGGAGATATTGGTGTGGGTGTTCGAACAAGGTCGAGGATTGAAGAGTTCTCTCATTGCGCCTTTGTCTCTACCATTGAGTCAAAGAACATCCAAGAAGCTTGTGAGGATATCTCTTGGATAGTGGCAATGGAAGAATAACTAATGCAATTCGAGAGAAACGAAGTTTGGGAACTCATACCTCTTCCAAGTGGTCACCAAGTCATTGGGACCAAATGGATCTTCAAGAACACGACGGATGAAAATGAGGTAATCACACGGAACAAAGCAAGGTTAGTAGCTCAAGGCTACCGGCAAGAGGAAGGTATTGATTTCGAAGAATCTTTTGTCCCTTAGCTAGATTAGAAGCTATTAGGTTGCTTTTATCTTTTGCATCCCATAAGAATTTTAAAATATTTCAAATGGATGTTAAAAGTGCATTTTTAAATGGGTTTGTCAATGAATAAGTTTATATTTCTCAACCTCCTGATTTTATTCATGAAAAATTTCCAAACCATGTTTTCAAACATAAGAAAGCGTTGTATGGGTTGCAACAAGCTCCTAGAGCTTGGTATGATCGACTTAAGACCTTTCTTTTGAATTTAGGTTTTAAAATAGGAGAAGTTGATTCTACACTCTTCATTAAAGATTATGAAAATGACATTCTTTTGATTCAAGTTTATGTAGACGATATTATTTTCGGTTCTACTAACTTTAATCTTTGTCAAGAATTTTCCAAGTCTATGAAGGATGAGTTTGAGATGAGCCACATGGGAGAGCTCACCTACTTCCTTGGATTGCAAATTCGACAAATGGAGAATGTCACATTCATACATCAGACAAAGTACACATGGGAGCTTATTAAGCGATTCAGGATGGAATCGTCTTCGAGCAAAAGGACTCCCATGAGTACTACTACTCATCTACACAAGGATGAAAGCGAAAAAGATGTAGACGTTCCTCTATATCGAGGTATGATCGGTAGCTTACTTTACTTAACCGCTAGTAGGCACGATATCATGTTTTTCGTTTGCCTTTGTGCTAGATATCAAGCTAGACCTAAGGAGTCATACTTGATTGCGGTTAAACGAATATTTCGTTATCTCAATCAATCTCTAGACTATGTGTTACTTTACCCTAAATCTTGCACATAGGAGTTAATCTCATATAGTGATGCCGACTTTGCCGAATGCAAGTCCGACAGGAAAAGTACTAGTGGCACTTGCCATTTCTTAGGAAATTCCTTAGTTTCTTGGTTTTCTAAGAAACAGAATTCGGTGTCATTGTCCACGACTGAAGCGGAATATATTGCCGCTGGTCTTGCATGTGCACAAGTTCTTTGGATGAGACACACTCTTATGGACAATGGTGTCAAATGTGATACTTGATCGATCATGGTTGATAACCAAAGTGCCATATGTCTTTCCAAGAATCCAGTACACCACTCCCGTACCAAACACATAGACGTGAGACACCATTTTATAAATGATCATGTAGCTAAGAAGGACATTATCGTAGAGTACATTGAAAACCAAAAACAAATTGTCGACATCTTCACAAAACCTCTTAAAGAAGATTCATTTGTGAGGTTGCATGGAGAATTAGGAATTATGGGTGAATCTGAAATCTAGAAGCTCAATATACATGTTATAACACTCTTTGAGCTCATATCATCTTGTTGCTTATCTTCTTGTGATATCGTTTATATGTGTTTAAGAAAGGCAAATTGTGATCTATGTGATTTCTTGAGTTTCTTGAGATTGATTCTGGTGATTTGTGTTTCAATTGATGTGGTGTTTTTAAATTGTTTTTATAATGAGTTAATGATAAGAGTATAGGTCCTAGGGTGAGTGTTCGTATCCTTTGGATTTCTATCTCACTGTGCATTTTTGGACCAGGACAGACGACTGTCTTTCCTTCGACAGTCGACTTCCCTACTCTTTCTTCTCTGTCTGAAAATTTGTATCTTTCGCACAGCCGACTGATGACTGTTTTCCAGTCGACTGTTATTTTAACAGGCGACTGTACTGTAGTCATCAGGCGCCTTCTCTCTGTCGAAATTTTACAGTGCTCTCTGTTGTTTTGATGCACTGTATTGATTCTCGGCCAGTCGACTGCTGAGTATATTACAGTCGACTGTCCAATGGACAGGCGACTGCTTGTTACTTGCCAGTCGACTGCCCATCTTTCTGAGCTTTATTGTTATCACTTCATCCAGTCGACTGACTTTTGTTCATCAGTAGACTGTCTACTGTTCGTGACGGTTCACTGCTTTGATTTGAGCCGTCGATTTCTTGATCCAATGGCCCAGATTATTTCCCACTTTCATATATACGTCGAGACTGTTTTTTTCGTCTCTCTCTCCTCCGACTCAATCGTTTCTTACCCTAGCTTCGAGTAAGCTCATGGCTCTGTTCGATCGCTTCTTTTCTAAAGAGTCTATTAACTTTCTCGAGGAGCCGTTTCCCTCTCCAAAACTTGACCCGGTTCATGTTCCGACCTCTCCTCCTTCTTCAGGAGAATTTCTACACGTTGTTGCCAGTGACCCCATCCCCTCTCAGCCTGCTGAGCTTCCTCCTAGGACTCCTCTTTTCGTATCCCACGAGGAGTTTCTTCTTCGTCAGCTGAGTGATCGAGTCACTGCTCTTGAAAATCTTTCCGCCTCTTTGGATGTGAAGCTCTCTCTTTTGCTTAAGCTTTAGTTAAAATCATTTATGCATCATGGTTTTCCCATCCCCACGAGCTTCAGGCTCTGTTTGCTTCGTCTGAGGACACTACTCCGGTTTGTGTTTCTCCTCCTATAGGCTTCGCGCCTAAACCCTCTCTAGTCCAAACATCCGGTGCCCAGATTCCACTTCTTGCTCCTGCGGAATCTTTTGCCGCTCGTGCATCGTCATCCAAGCGGAACACTTCAGCTCTTCCTACTCGACGCTCTGCGAGGCTCTTGTTTCGCTCTTCTGGTCGCCCCTCGGACCCTACTGTCATCAACATCGACTGAAGTTGCTGCCCTTGTCTTTTGAGTGTTTACTCACCCGAAGACCTAGATTTTTTTTGGTCTATTTTGGTTGGGTTGAGTGGGGCCTTCAGTGTGTTTTGATGGTTGGATGTGATGTATGATATATGTTGTCTTCATTTCTATATGGTGATGTACTTCGATGTTGTCATGATGATGTATTTTTGTCTTGATCATGATGTATTTTTTGTGATGGACATGTAGATGTCCATCCGTTGATGTACTCATCTTATATATATATATCTATATATGATGTTGTTGTTTATCTTGTGTCACACTATGCTATACTGCTTATCTTATCTGTGTGATGTATGTTATGTTGTCTCCATGTATGCTATACTCTCTCTGATGTGCTTTTGAGACAATATATGAATTTGATATTCGATTTTCTATGCTATCTCTGGTATGATGCATTTGTGAAATCTCTTTTGAAACTATTTTTGTGTGTACATCTAAAATGTTGATATTGGATTTCAATTCCATTACTCACATGTGTATATGATGTGATTTTATGAGTTTTGATTCTATATATCTTTATACTACTTGATTGTTGTTAGTTCGTATTTAGCAATGTTATTGTTGTTGTTATTTGCTCCTACCTTTTTGGATAATACCATAGGGGGAGAGAAATAAACATACAAGATTCATAATGAATGTGCTAAGTATGTTCTAACACTTGAATCTAAGATTGAAGTTGCCATAGATTCAGGGCGAGTAAGATTACAATGAATAGGGATTGTAATTCCTAGATTTTTCGAATTTATATTCATGCATTTCTTACTCATTTGCTTCAATTGATATGTAGATGCCCTAATATTTACTAACTTGATTGGCATCTATGTAGGGGGTGTAAGTTTTCATTGCGCACAATTATTTATCTTTTTGTTTATGTTTGTTTGTCATAATCAAAAAGGGGGAGAATGTTGAGTATTGGACTTCTCCCTACTTGGTGTTAATGATGAGCAAACATAAATACTTGTGACTAATCCCCTATTTTGCAGTTAATCCATTGCCTAAGCTATTTATGAAGATCTACTAGCAATGGATGACTCACAAACTTCATTGAAGGCAAATGACATGAATTGGATGATCGTAGATATTGAATAAAGCTCCGTGAAGACTTCAAGCTCATACGATGGAAAGAAGAGATTATTCGTCAATGTAATTTTCTTTTATATCTTCTAGTATGTAGCTTAGAAGTAGAACTTTGATGGAGCACTCACACACATCTACATTCAGTCATAGGACTTCATTATATCAATTGTCCTTTGATCCCAATTCATTTCTTTATTGATTGTGCTAGGATTTTTTATATCAGTCGACTACTGACTAGTTTACAGTCGCCTGTCTAAAAAATAGTCGCCTGTGTTTTGTTCTACAGTCGCCTGTTATGCACAGACTATTACAATATAGTTTTGGGTCTTCTCTGATTATTTCGCACAGGCTACTGATGAACTATACACAGGCGCCTGTCCAAGTGACAGTCGACTGTGTTTTGTAAATCAGTCACCTGTCTATCCTTTGCCCAAACTCTGTTTGATCTGACTTTTACGGCCAGTCGACTAATGCTGTATATACAGTCGACTGTCTCTTGGATCAGTCGACTGTCTATGCTGCAACAGTCGTCTGTCTGTGAGTCATTTCTTTGACACAGCTCTCTGGAAATTTCTCAGGCTTTTAACAGTCGTCTGTTTAATGATTTACATTCGCCTGTTCTGATTAACAGTTTACTGTGTTCCTTGCATCAGTCGTCTGTCCTGTTACTTGTGAGATTTCCAGTATGTGTCTAACTTACCCATCTCTCGGCCAGTCGCCTGTTGGTTTAACAGTCGATTGTCTTTTCTTCATCAGTCGACTATCCACGTGGTAAGTTACCGTTATGAATTCTTACCTACCCTTGCTGACTGTGCAACAGTCGACTGTGGATTGTTCAACAGTCGACTGTCGCGAGTTCAGATTCTATCCGGTGAGATTTTTCTCACGGATTCCAATTGGGTTTTTACCTAAACTCTTTTGTGGATTTGAGAAAACTATAAATAGAGCTTTTACTGTTCCATTGGAAGGTTACTCATTCATTGTAAAATCTCTCAAGCTTTCATTTCCAAAGATCAAAGTTCTCAAATCCAAAGCCCTAAGTATTTCCAAATCTTGTTCTCTTGCTCTCCAACCTAGAACCAAAGAGTGATCTTCTAGGCAATTGGTGCAGTCAAGAGAAAGGGCCTCTCCTCTCTTTTAAGAGAGTTCTTCAACACACATCACACTCCACCTTCAAGTTCTACTTCAATGCATAGGTGATTGTAAGTGTTGTTTTCATTATTTCATAACTTTCGTTATTTGAGTTGTGCTCTCGGTTGTGAGAGTGGTTTTGCTTGCTCCCAGGTTGTGGGAGTTAAGGACATCGATTGTATTCGATTGCACTTGTAAGGTTGCTACAATTGGGCTTTAAGGAAACCTCAAGTTAGGGTTCTAACTTGAGTATCCGGTGGTATCCGGGTGGTAGGGACGTAGGATTACCGGGAACAAGTCGGGAGTTGACTTAGGTAATCAGAACCCTTGAAACATCTCTGCGTTTGCGTATGTTTCATTTTGGGTTGTTTTTCTTTTCCGCACTATTTGTTGGATTGCATTTTATTTGGCGTAAATTCCTTTTAAATTTGTATAAACACTATTCAACCCCCCTTCAAGTGTTTTTCCCATAGACAGGGTCCTTACAGTCACAACAGACTTGGTCACCCTGGATCAGCAATGATGCGACACATCATCACTGAATCCCGTGGACATAACTTGAAGAACCTGAAGATTCTCATAAGGGTGATTTTCCTTGTCCCCCTTGTTTCAAGGGAAAAATAATAACGAGACCCTCCCTCCTGAAAGTGGGATTAAAGTCTCCTGGCTTCCTTGAGAGAATTCATGGTGACATTTGTGGGCCTATTCACCCCGCAAGTGGCCCATTTCGGTACTTCATAGTACTGATTGATGCATCAACTAAATGGTCTTATGTGTGCCTCTTGTCCACCCGCAACCTAGTTTTTTCAAAGCTATTGGCACAAATAATAAGGTTGCAGGCTCATTTCCCCGATAACCATATCAAGAAACTACGTCTTGATAATGCGGGCGAATTTACTTCACAAGTCTTCGAAGACTATTGCCGGGCAACGTGTATTGAAGTTGAACATCCAGTAGCACATGTTCACACCCTGAACGGATTAGCTGAGTCCCTTATAAAGAGACTCCAATGGATTGCACGTCCAT
Source organism: Scilla litardierei (assembly GCA_030789695.1). Classification (NCBI taxonomy): domain Eukaryota; kingdom Viridiplantae; phylum Streptophyta; class Magnoliopsida; order Asparagales; family Asparagaceae; genus Scilla; species Scilla litardierei. The sequence goes on from CM061142.1 coordinate 530,185,716, forward strand.
TGCTTATGCAATCCCAGTTACCGGTGGATGCTTGGGGGCATGCTATTTTACATGCCGCATTACTTATTAGGATAAGACCCTCTGGAGGCCATACATTATCATCGATGCAACTTGCATATGGCGCACCTCCGGATATCTCTCATTTGAGAGTGTTTGGTTGTGCGGTATGTGTCCCAATAGCACCACCTTAGAGGACCAAAATGGGTCCTCAGCGTCGTCTAGGTATCTATATTGGGTTTGATTCACCCTCTATTAGCAGATACCTTGAACCCCTCACGGGGACGCATTCAAGGCACGTTTTGTTGACTGTGAATTTGATGAGAAAATTTTTCCTAAACTAGGCACACAGTCTAAGAAGCCTGAAGCTACTGAGACCATTAGTTGGGACCAGAAGTCTTTGTCCCTATATGATCCGCGTACTAATCTTTGTGAAGATGAGATCCTGAAGATCCTTCACATTTAGAACACAGTACATCCTTTGCCGGATAAGTTCACGGACAACCAGAAGATTGTCCGTTCACACGTCCTTGCTGCTAACACACTAGCTAGGATTGACATCCCCATAGATGGATGCAATCCACCAGCAGCAGAATTGGCTGTACCTCAATTGAAAAGAGGACGCCCACCAGGTTCAAAAGATAAAGTTCCTCGAAAGAGGAATATTCTTGGAGATAATAAGATTATCCCTTCACAGGATGCTGAGCTCAGACCAGCTACTTCTCTCCTCCTTATTTCCCCTGCTGAGGAAACAATAGGAGAACCATCATTAAATTTTGTACGCACTGGAGAGGTACTGAACAGACATAGCACAGTCGTCGACAACGATTTTACGTTCGATATTGACGTTCACGTCGCTGAATACGACGATGACGTCGAACCACGATCTCTAGCGGAATGTAAACGCAGAGATGATTGGCCAAAGTTGGATGAGGCAATAAGAGTAGAGCTGGACTCACTCTTGAAACGCAAAGTCTTTGATCCAGTAGTCCACTCACCAGTAGGTGTAAAGCCTGTGGGATATAAGTGGGTTTTCAGAAGAAAAAGAAATGAAGATAATGTGATCGTTCGCTACAAGGCACGCCTTGTAGCCCAGGGTTTTTTCCAAAGACCGGGGATTGATTACGAAGATACATATTCCCCTGTCATGGATGCGAACACATTCCGATTTTTATTAAGCCTAACTTCTCTGGAAAGACTAGAAATGTAGCTCATGGATGTTGTGACTGTATATCTATATGACGATATAGATAAAAAGATCTATATGAGACTTCTTGATGGGTTTAATCTACCCCCAGAGATGAAGGAGATACCTCGGGACGTATTCTCTGTAAGGATGCATAGATCATTATATGGTCTAAAGCAATCGGGCAAAATGTGGTATAACAGACTTAGTGATTTCCTTGCACAGCTAGGATTCACAAATAATGAAGTCTGTCCGTGTATTTTTATCAAAAGAACGGGAATAGGATTCGTCATCATAGCAGTATATGTTGATGACTTAAATCTCATAGGATCTCCTGCAGAGATCAATGAGATATCTGAAAGCCTAAAACATACTTTTGAAATGAAAGACCTAGGCAAAACAAAGTATTGTCTTGGCTTACAGATTGAACACCTACGAGGTGGAATCCTATTACACCAATCAAATTATACAAAGAAACTTCTACGCAAGTTTCATATGGATAAATGTCATCCTTTAAGTATTCCTATGGTCGTAAGATCACTATATGTATATAAGTACCCCTTCCGGCCTCTGGAAGAGGGGGAGGAGATACTGGGTCCTGAAGTACCCTACCTCATTGCCATTGGAGCACTTCTATATCTAGCTAACTGTACACGTCCCGATATAGCTTTTACAGTTAATCTCCTAGCCAGACACAGTGCAGCGCCTACAAAGCGCCACTGGAACGAAGTAAAGCATCTTCTGCGATACCTCCAGGGTTCAATAGATCTGGGACTTTACTACCAGAGAGGTGCCTCCCCCCAATTACTTGGTTTTGCCGATGCAGGTTATCTTTCAGATCCTCACACGGCAAAATCACAGACAGGTTTTGTGTTTACCTACGGAGGTACTGTTATCTCCTGGAGATCGGTAAAGCAAACCACAACAGCTACGTCATCCAATCATTCAGAGCTAATTGCGATCTATGAAGCATGCAGAGAGTGTTATTGGCTACGATCCGTCGTCCACTACATTCTTCACTTCACTGGCTTGAAGACTGGTGATTTGGAGCCTACTGTCCTGTTTGAAGACAACGCTGCGTGCATTGCTCAACTTCAAAGGGATACATCAAGGGCGACAGGACGAAGCACATATCTCCCAAGTTTTTCTGGACACACGAGCTAAAAGCGGACAAGCAGATTGAAGTTCAGCAGATCCAGTCCTGCAATAACTTAGCTGATCTTTTTACCAAATCTTTACCAAAATGTATTTTTGTAAAACTTGTAAAAGGAATAGGTATGAGATAGCTGAAAGACCTACAAGCCTGAAGCTTGTACGGATGAGGTGGAGTAACTTGTGTGTTGCACTCTTTTCCCTTAAGTTGTTAGTTTTTCCCACTGGGTTTTCCACAGCTAAGGTTTTAACGAGGCAAACACGATTACTCATGATCCAGAAGTATCCACCCCTTTTTAGCCTTATATGCTAAAACCAAAGTAATGGATGGACTAGGGGGAGTGTTGTGAGTAGGGGAGGCTTTTGGCCTCCCCACCACTTATCCCTCCATTACTCCACTACCCTTAGCGGGATGGAGACCTTTGGTACGTACCCAAGTATCTCTTGGGATACCCTATAGATTTTTAAATAAAGAACTATGGCTATTGGCCATGGTTACACTTCTTTCAATTTTATTCAACAACAACATATATTTTTTGTAATATAATATACATGCCGTATTTAGGGAGTGTAATAAATTTTTTGAATTGTTGGGTGAACGTTTCTTCATGCATGTGCTGTAAATTTAACGGAAAAAAAGAACAATTCTGCGTGCAAAGTTGGGCTTGCTTAATGGTGAGACCATCAAATCTACATCAAACATGACGGCATTTGCAATAACTACCATATATAGAAACGATATTTTTATGCAAGTTGCTTCCAACCCTCCCATTTTCACCAATATGCCGACCTCATAATGACCAATGTGCTTGACTTCAATGTCTACATGGTGTTAGTTACCCCTGTTCTGTTGAAAGATTCCATCCTGGAAGCCATTCTTCGTCGAAGATTTACGCGCATAGAGTTTAATTACATTATCTCGATACAACTACAATACAACTACAATACGGAACAAGTCATGTATATGTCTTTTGCTTACAGAAACGGGTACAATACACAAGATTTCCACCTCTCTTTTTTTACTAGGCAATGAGGTGGCATTTAGACTTGATCCCTTCTCCAACCCTAATAAAATGGCAGGATTAGTTGTCATAGCAAACTCGCACTTATCAACAAGGGGGTAATCTGACAATGAGTCAGCAACCGCCATGGGAGCTGCACTTCTCCATCGGGGACACTGCATGCCGTGCCGTTCTCGTCGCCGACGGCAGAAGCTCTGAACATATCTGCTGCATATGCGGCCATCCGCTGCACAACTCGGCTCACTACGTGACCGACCCTCCCATGCTCTACGCGCACGTCCCCTGCGCGCTTCGCCCTGCGGAGCCTTCGGATGACCAGAGAATCCACGATATATTGTCTCGCATGTACATGGACTATGGCACCATGCTCAGCAGCAGTATCTGCTTGCTTCCAAGTATCTACTCTTCGTCGATGTATCCTACTGTTCTCAACCCCTATGACCCTCTCTATTATACCAATAGTCCCCTAGCACGTATGTTGGCTACTCCAGGTTTTCCATCTGCCTTCGCTCCGTTTCCCTTTCCTTCTGCCGCTAATTTTCAGCCGACGCCGCCTCCTGCCGCTCCTCCTGCCGCTGGTGCTGGAGGTTCGGGCGGAATACTGAACGGAGTGGCGGGCACCGTTCTGCAGGCTGTTCTGCAGGCGTTTTTCGCTGGAATTATGTCGTAAAGGCGTTGTGCTCATGTGGTTAATTATGCTCTTAAAACTATATATCCTGTTGTTTTCTCAATTATGCTTGTGAGAAATGGGCTATAGTCCTAATCTGTGTCTGTCTTTAATTCATTTTAAGCTTTTCGTTTGCTAAAACTATGTAAGAATCAAGGATTGGGGACCTTCATGTCATTGCCTTAAATTAAATAAAAGAATGTGTGCCTTTTGAATCCAGAGAGTGTATCAAAAAGCCATGCGGTCATCCTTGATTCGGCTGGAACTTAGTTGAAGTTTGGCTAGAAACACACAGAGCTAAATGTTATTGCAAGTTGAAAATGTTTTATTTTACAACATTTGATTTATGTTGGTTTATTAAGAAGAAATGGCGAGTGCAAGCGCTCCTGGCATTCCATTAATAAGAGACTGTTGGATAAAGTTGTGTCGGGTCCAAATCTGTTATCGTTGTGGGCGCAACAGCAATGATCTAATCGTGTGAATGTGATGGTGCTTAAAATTGTGAGAGAGATTGAATACATGAATCTTCGTCGGTTCAGAGTCAAAGTCAATGTAACGGCTTCTACTATTTGTCTTATTCCTATACGGTATAAATTTATGGTTGTAGATCATTGATAAGATATTATAAACCCTTGCAATTGACATCAGAGCTTATGATTTAGTCTAACTAATTGTATGTTCTTTTTGTTGCGAATGAATGCCAATCGGATAGTTATTAAAATTGTAATATGCGTCCCGTTGGAAATAATCTATTATACAATCGAGGAATGTTTTTGAATGTGTTGGCTGATTAGGACAAAATGGTTGAGATTTAACCTTGAGAAATCAATGGATTAGATGAGAGGGTGTGAAAATTTTAGAAGGAAGGCCTTGTATTTTGGGAGGGGAATCTTTGGAGGGAGGAATCAAAATTAAAAGGGTTTTTCGCATATACGTCTCTTACATCTTGTGTATTTTGATATCTGTCTCTTAAAAATTCATATTTTCTCTCAATACCTTCAAATCTTAAACGTTAACCTTAGTAGTCCCTCCATTGATGTATTCTGTTAAAAAGTTAAATTAATTAACGATTAAATAATGATAACATTTAATTAATTAAGAAATAAACTATAATTAACCATTAACCCCCAAATTAACCCTTAACCCCCAAAAGCCCAGTGGAGGAGGTGGCGCCTCCTCTCCCCTCTCCTCAGACAGGGAGTCTGAGGAGGAGGTTCCTCCTCCCCTGGGCTTTTTTGGGGGAGGAGGAGTGGGATTTTTTTTTTTTTTTTTTGGGGGGGGGGGGGCACCGTCTCCTCCCATGGGCTTTCTTGGGGAGGAGGAGGAGCCTCCTCCCCCCATCCTCATCTGAGAAGGAGGGAGAGGAGGCGCCTCCTCCTCCACTGTCTGAGGAGGGGGGAGGAGGCACCGCCTCCTCCCTTTGGCTTTCGGGGGTTAAGGGTTAATTGGGGTGTTAATAGTTAATTATAGTTTATTTCTTAATTAATTAACTGTTATCATTATTTTATCATTAATTAATGTAACTTTTTAACAGAATACATCGATGGAGGGACCACTAAGTTTAACGTTTAATATTTGAGGGACTTGAGAAAAAAATATGAATTTCAAAGGGACAGATATTAAAATACGAAAGATTTAAGAGACAAATACACGAAAAACCCAAATTAAAAACATTTATAATCAATCCTAACTCTCTGTGTCCTCAAAGAGAGTGCCCGTCTGTCCTAGCCCATAAGTGTTCGCTTTAATCAACGGAGAGTCTCACTTTGTCCTCGTTGAGCATGCCCATCATTACATTAGAGACACTGGTGAAAAAATGGTCTATAACTATGGATATTTGGCCACAGACAATTACGTGGCTGATAGTAGGACTTCAGCCACGGATTTTTCCGTGGCCAAATATCTGTGACTGAATAAAATATTGGCCCACAGAGTATTGCACACGGACTTTTCCATGGGCGTTAGTGGACCTTCAGCCACGGAATTGTCCATGGCCGATAACTATCCGCCATGGAAAAGTGGTGAAGAAATTTGATGTGGCTGTTACGTTTTAGCAAGGGATATTTCCATGGCCAATAATAGTAACGGCCACGGATATGTCCGTGGCTAAAGGTCGGTTGCCAGTAAATTTTTTTTACCCAAATTGGCAGAGCCCGCGCCCCCCCAATTTGGGTAAGATTTCACTTTTCATCCGAGAGAGAGAGAGAGAGAGAGAGAGAGAGAGAGAGAGAGAGAGAAAGTGAGAGTGAGTGAGAGGGAGGACGAAGACAACGAAGGAGACAGCCGATGTCAACGCCGACACCGACGAAGACAGCCGTCGTTCAAGGTACGCTAAATTTCGTCATAATTTTTCTTTTATTCGCAAGAATGGGCGGCGGGGGCTTCGGAAGGGGCGTCGACCCCTGCCATTGCCCCAGCTCCCCTCACCTCCTTCTGAAATGAAGGAGGAGAGCGGGAGCTGGGGCGACGGCGGTTGCCGACGCCCCCTCCGACCCCTCTCTCGTCTACTCCTCCAATCTCGGACCCCGACCCCCACTGACCCATCCCTCACCGGCGACCCCCTCGCTCGAGAAACGTGTTAATTGTTAGGGTTTGCGTTAGGGTTAGGGTTAGGGTTGGGGTTGGGGTTGGGGTTGGGGTTCGGGTTCGGGTTTTGGTTTTGGTTTTGGTTGCGTTAGGGTTGGGGTTGAGTCTAGGGAAGGGGTTGGGGCTAGGATTAGGGTATGGGAAGGGGTTCGGTTTAGGTGGAGGGTTTAAGGTAGCGGTTCGGTTTAGGTGTTGGGGTAGGGTAGGGTTTAAAAATATGGTTTTGGATTCAGGTTCGGTTAGTGCTAGGGATGGATTCAGGGCTAGGATTAGGGTTGAGGTTAGGGTTGAGGTTAGGGTAAAGGGTTTGGTGTTGGATTGGGGATGGGGGAAGGTTTCGGGTTATGGTTAGGGTTAGGGTTAAGGTTATGGTTAGGGAATGGTTAGGGTGGGATAGGGTTCGGTTAGGGTTGGGGTTGGGGTTGGGTCTAGGGTATGGGTTGGGTCTAGGGTATGGGTAGGTGCTAGGGTTGGGGGAGGGGTAGGGGTAGGTGTGAGGGTCAGGGTGAGGGTGAGAGTGTACCATGGGGACTTGCATCACGATGCAATTTCAATATATATTGAATTAATTTGGTAAAATCTGAATTGCAAAAGGAGAATTCTCGTAAGAGGACCGTGGCTTGGACTTAGTCAAATCAACTCCGACACTACACTCTTGGTATACTCTTTAGACAACTGTGTCATAAAATTTATTTTAGTTATACTGTCGATATCAAGGGAAAAATAGAATTTATTTATTTAAGTATGTGAAAGAGGGAGATGTGAGATACGCTCACTTTCCCTATTTGATTTCAGTGGTAGTGTGTCTCCTACTGTTTCTTTCGATTGCAAGCATTTTTTTGATTAAATACATTATATTAGCTAAAATCCAACTCCCCTTGATTATAGTACGTTGATGCAAACAATCGGTATGGTGTTTGCATCTCATATTTAAATTTGGTGAACGGAGATGACAGGTTCAAATATAACCTGAAGGTGAGTGATGATTAAGTACCAAAAAAAAAAAAAGAATATCATGATTACTCACAGTATGAGAATTTCGTCATCTGAGGATCATGCGATTGGAAAAATAATCTCATGCTTGAGAGACAAGTAAAAAAGAGAAGGATATGTATTGGAAGTAGAAGCAGAGATTTTTACCCATCAGTTCTAATATTTTGGGTTGGAGTGTCCATCCAATTTATGCCCGTGAAAAAAATTAAAATTAAATTAGAAACAAACACATGAATACAACAGATACCATAGTATTACAATGAATAATTCAATTTGGTTCAATTCTGAGGACATGGAAGTTTAAGTATCCGCTAACTTGTTTGCTCTACTTGTCGTAAATCCTAATGCATCGTTGTTTTGCTCTTTTAAAGGCTCTGGACTGCTGTCAGCTTGGAGACGAAGTTAGGAAGAAAGAACTGAAGCTGGACTCTGCAGGTATAGATAGCATCATATTGTGGTTGCGGATATGGGATCCTGAACTCACTGTTTGTTAGTTCTTGGTTTTGAAAATATATTCACTGTCCATCGAAATGTGGAATGCAGTGAATGAAAACGGCTAGAACTGGAGCGTAGGCCATCGTCAGCTAGTCTGTTTGGGCCGCATAATCTTGAAGAAGAGCAAGGTCGTTCGGGCGTGAAGACGTGAAGACGTGGTCGCCGGCCGTTTGGCTGTTCCAGGTGGAGTACGCGATGGAGGTGGTGAAGCAGGGGTCTGCTGCCATCGGCTGTTCCAGGTGGAGAACTCTGTTTTTTTCATATGTTTGCTGTAATAGAACCATGATCTGTTGCTATTCTCAATTGAGGTTGGGACTGTTATTAACTAAGAATTGCTATTATGCCCTGATGTCAGGATTCCTATAATTTATTTTAGGAAATCCCCTCCTATGACACCCACAACTTTTAAATTAGTGAACTACCTTCTGAGGTGCATGTTTTACTCCGACATCCATGCTCTTGGTTAATAATATTTATCTGCTATTGTTTTATTCTTGTTTTGTGTTGGAACTTGAAACTGAATGATCTTATTGGGTATATGCAGGATGATAAGAATGGTACAACTGGGGTTTCTGCTAAAGATAGAGCTAATACAATTTTGGCTCTTGCATCTCCTTCCTCAATGCCTGAGGATTTCAATCGCCCTGGCCATATTTTCCCCTTGAAGTACACGATGAAGGTGTATTGAAAAGAGCTGGACACACAGAAGCGTCTGTTGATCTCACCATGCTTGCAGGTTTTGAGCCTGTTGCAGTTTTATATTAGTTGGTGGATAACTATAATGGTTCCATGGCTTGCTTACCCAAACTTCGTGAATTTGCAAAGAAATAGGATTTGAATATCATATCAATTGCAGACCTGATAAGGTATAATAATTGTAGCCCCAATTTGAACTAGTTTAGATGTGTAGTCTGTTTTCTTCTATTTACCATTAACAACTATTATATCCATGCGAATTGTAGTCATGCATGGTAGAAGATGATAGCAGACTGTAATTTTAACATTATAATTTGTAGGCAGCAGTTCAAGACCAAGTATACCGCTACCGATAGCTTAATCTAGAGGACTCTCAGGCAGTTTCGACTGCCATCACGATAGCTCATAGCATAACATCTGTTCTTGACGGCGACATGGTCTTGCTCCTCGACAATGGTCAGTGACATTTTCATTGTCTCTGTACATCTTGACCATGGTTTGCAAGTTCTGATTCAAAACACTTGTTTCGCATGTGCAGGGGTGATAGTGGAAGACGACACGCATGCTGATCAGGGAGCAGCTGGACTCCATGGGGATTCCCTACCGCTTCCCCTACACCCTCACCGGCATCATCGCCTCCCTCGACACCGGCCGTCCTCCCTACGTCGCCATCTGCGCCGACATGGACGCTCTCCACATTCAGGTCCCCCGACCGCACCATCAATTCCATTAACCCATGTCTCGGATATTACCAAACACTACTACAAAATGGACCTTTAACAGCGCTTAAATAAGGTCTTTAATAGAGCTTTACAAGCGATGTCTATCTCGCCGCTGCTAAAGTGGGGCTGGTTTTAATAGCGCTTTACAAGCGCTGTTAAAGGGGGGAATTTAACAGCGCTTGCTAGTGCAAGCGCTGTTAAAGGGGGGCCTTTAACAGCGCTTGTACTAAAGAAGCGCTGTTAAAAGTGGGCCTTTCACAGCGCTTGTACTAAACAAGCTCTGTCTATTGGGAACTTAGACATCGATTCTTTAGTACAAGCGCTGTTAAAGGTCCACCATAGACAGCGCTTGTACTAAACAAGCGTTATTAAAGGTCCCAGATAGACATCACTTGTTTCAATTCATTTTATTGTTTCTCCCTACGTTTTATTTTTAAATAGATCCATTGAATATTCAAAATTCTTAAATAACATTAAATTACAAGAAACAATCATTACAAGAAACAATCAAATTAAATTGCTTTTATTCAACAATCATATAAATTAGACAATATGCATTGATATTGGAAGATGATCCGTAATACAAATAAGAAACATTATCACATATAAAACTTATCAGTCATTATCCATTAAATCACTCCTTGAACAATACATTTTCCGACAGTAGTATATACATTCCAGAGCGGGTTCCATCTCGAAAATCTTTTCTGCTGCCTCTTCTCCTAATTTGATGTTCTTGTGTATTCTGCTCACACCTAATAAAGCACCCCACATGCTATATGCTTCCATCGGCATCTCCCTCATAAGAGCTCGTGCATCCGCCAATCGTCTTGCTCTCCTTAGAAGATCAATCATGCAAGTATAATGCTCTGCCTTTGCAGACACGTCAACAATTTTTCAGGTTAACCACGATTCGTATAGTAATGGAGACTGCATAGATCTGTATAGATGAAAACCAAGTAAATAATAATAATAAATAGACAGAGAATTAGAATATTGATGGGATAATTGAGAAACTAGAATAAAACTAGGTTGATGTTAATCTGCTTAGACAAAGAATTAGAATATTGCTGTTAATCTGCAATTCTATTGCTTTCTCTATCGTGTCTAGTGTATTAACAAATTTAAACCCAATATATCACATGACATGTATGCAATGTTAGACAGACAAAAGAAAATAGCAATAGGACACGAAACCAAGCTACCTGAATTATCCATGTTATATATGTCAATGTAATCCAACCCCTTATTCTAACTGTAATTACCAGCAATTGCCAAAATGCATATATAAATTCAAAAGAAGTATAAGTATTATCTGAAAGCTTTCTGTCAATACAATCATTACTTTAAAATTTAAAAAGTATCATAAAGAACCTAAGTCCAAAGAAACCATGGTGTATCTTCTGTAACCACCAGTAAAGGCATGATGCTGATAATCTTAAATACCATTTTTGGTATGTATCAACAATTCTTCTATATCAAGTTCCCAGAGCATGTAAAATTTGTAAGAAGGGTAAATATATTTCGATAAATAGATCTCATGTCAGACTAAAATTAGTTACCGATCAATTTATTTTAGGCATTATACATGTGGAAGGATAGAAGGCTTGCCTGGATGGCGTTCTTGATCTCATAAACAGTCGTATTGATTTTCTCGGTGAAGTTGTAAGCAAAGGCGTCGGCTAGGTCACTCTGGCCTATGTCAAATGTTTAAAGAACATTCATGAAACCTTCTTCGCCTCTCAGATCTCTCACTCATGCATCACAAATCACAGATTGAATACCAGTATCCATCTCCCTGCGTACCATAATCCTCTCCTAACCTCGGATCGACGAGCATTTGTATCGCGCCATCATTCAGATAGGGCCTGGCCTGTTGCACTCGTAATCATACACATTATCATCAGAACAAAGATTAAACACGAGGGGATTAATTGAGATATGTACTGAGATTCTATTCTAAGCTTTACCCAACTAAGCAAACTCTTGTGAGAGCCATCAACAGGCTTCCTCCCTGAGATGAGCTCCAAGAGGAAGACGCCGAAAGCAAACACGTCGGTCTTCTGGGCGTACCCACCCCTCCCAACTAAGTTATCTGCACAAAGACCATATTTTTGAGACGCTGCCGGTTTTGATTATATCCCAAAAGAGAGAGAGAGAGAGAGAGAGAGAGAGAGAGAGAGAGAGAGAGAGAGAGTGTGTGTGTGTTGGAGTAACGTACCTTGATGAAAGCCATTGGTGGCTTGGTGTATCTCTTCAAAAGTGAAGCATCTCCAGTTGGGCATTTTGTTCTCTGAAACAACAACACTAGAAATAGCAGCAGCGGCAGTAGTTTCTTGGTGTTCGCCAATTGAAGGCGTTGTTGGTTTGGGTCTCCAATGGGCAATGGAGACGGAGGAGAAGAGGCGCCTCAGGCTTCTGCTCCTCAGAGAGAGGTGGCACATCTCTCTGCTCTTTCTCTGCTCTGAAACTGGTATCCAATGAGCAACCAAGTTGTGTTGCCAGCAAAAATAGTAATAATTGTATTGTAGGTTTATAGTCCATGCGAATCCTTATCATCTATGCTACGAGGTTTGAATTACCAAACCTTGCAATCTTATTTATTTCTTTTAATATTTGAAAAAATTTCCCATCTAACAGTCAAATACAATGTTCAACATGTAGCTCATTGATCAAAAGGTTTGGAAAAAAGAAGACAATGACAAAAATAATCTATGAACAGAAGAATATCTAAATGCAACTAACAACCATGTTGAGTTAAGGTAACCGACATGTAAAGTTTGATACCTATGATAAGTATCACCAAATACTCTTGATACAGCAGATACTGATACTTTAAACTGACCCAATAACAAGATCGAAACTAAGATTTTGAACCTTGGTGTTAAAGCTACCAAATATCACAATAGATATCTGCATTAAGGATCAAATATCTGAATATCCAACAGGATGTCCTAATGCATATAAAATCTGTCTATTTAATAACCCATCATGAAACACCATAACTGATAACTAATGTGATCTTATAAAATTTTCTTATTCCACTTGAAGGAATTGAAAGAAACTTATAAATAAAAATGGCAATCAACATTGAAGATATCAATCACCTAGCAGGAATGAAGAGATCAGTGCCATAAGTAATTAGTATAATTTAGATATGTTTCTTTTCTATTATGGTGCTTATTTTGTTTCTAGTGAAACATTAATGCTGCACGATTGTATCACTGAACTATGCAATTTTTAAGAACTGATAGGCTTGTTCACACCTAGCATGGATACTCCTATCGTGAAGCTGTGTCATGAGAGACCTGTCAGACACGTATGGCAGAGACGCATGTCCTACATATTTTTTTAGTGTCTGTGGCGCGTCGGCGCAGCTTGTCCATGTTGGGGTAGCCATGTAAGTGCAACATATATGCATGCTATTCCTAAATTTATGCTACTCAACACTAAAAATGTTCCATTATGCATATTATTCATAAGGCCATGCTCTAAAATGAGGATTCAGTTCCTTATTTATACAATAATTTCAATCTTGATGACGACTGACGAAAAACAACTAAGTAAAACAAAAGAATCATCTTTAAAAGAGAATCAATTGATTAATCTCGACGTTTTGTGTGTTCTAATTTACATAATGGGAAATGGGGAAATGGAATATAATGTTGTACACTGTAAGAAAACTACACCAACTTTACTTTAAAAAAATTTACGTTTTTTTGGCTTTTTGTGTTTGTTGAATTTGATATAACTGAAAAGACAATTAATTTTAAGCATTTTATCAAACACATATTGCTCACAAGACCTATATGGTCACAAATCCACAATCAGAAGTAGATTAAGAAGATGAGGTTACTGAGATTCAAAAAAACGAGAGATTGAGGGTGTACAGACCGTAGTGGAGCCTGCAGAGGATCCAGAAGGAGAGGCCGTCGCCGACGGTAAAGATTCCGACGGTGTGCCTCATCAGCCTCGAGCAGGGCTTGCAATCCTATCTCATCAGCTCCCCTTCCGACCACCCAAACGCGCATCTCAACGCCTGCAATTCTGTATGCGTATCAAATAATCGAACCATGAACCTTGACAAGCAATATGAAGAAATAAATAATGCAGATATCCATTTTTTGTGTTACCCTAAAAAAATTCATGAAGAGATCTTAATTTAAACAGAAACAAAAATTGCAATTTCATTAGGGAAATTCATGGAGAGATCTCATCAGAAATTGAACTAAGAAATATAAATTAGAGAATAAATTATTTTTTAAAGAACAAAAAATGGGGTACCTTCCACCGTTGCTGAGAGATGAGAGGGACGGTGAGCAGAGGAATGGATAAATGGACGATGGTTTAGCGGATTTCGGATCTGATGGGGGAATACGAGTTCCTTGGCTCTACTAGCACGGCGGCAGAGGGAGCGGTAGAGGAAGACGGAGAAGGCGCCGGTGAGGAGGACGCTGGTGCAGACCTGGAAAGGTGTTGTCGACGGAGAAGATGGGGGTGGTGGAGAAAGGGGAGTAGGAAGGGGATGGAGGGAGCTCGACGGGGACATCGCAGTCGACGACGTCTTCGGATTCTTGTCGATCGATTTGGGGGGCGGGAAGGATTACAGGGGCGTGAGGCAGCGGCCGTGGGGGAAATTCACGACGGAGATCAGGGATCCGGCAAAGAACGGGGCCAGGGTTTGGCTAGGGACATTCGAGTCGACGGAGGACGCAACGACGGCGTACGACCGGGCGACGTACTGCATCCGCAGGTCACGCGCGCTGCTCAATTTCCTGCTCCCGATCAAGGCGGATGAAGCCGTGTCGCCGGTGAAGCGTGAATCACCGAAGCCTAAGAGCTCGTCCTCTTCTTCGTCATCTGATTCATTGTCGAAGATGAGGAAGAAATCGGTGGCATCGGCGGATAATTGGGGGAGGGCTGAGGGTTTAAGGGAGAATAGGCGAAGGGGGCGGGGATGCGGAAGCCGAAGAGCCAGAGGGTGGAGGTGAGAAGGAGAATGATGTATACGGGGGAACGAAAAAGATTAAAGCATTTGGGAAGCCCGCGATAGCGAAATTTTTTGGGGAAATTTTCCTGATCTTTAACAGCGCTCTAGGAAGAAGCGATGTCTATCTTCTAACCTTTAACAGCGCTTCTAGGAAGAAGCGTTGTTTATCATATGACCTTTAACAGCGCTAGCAGAAAGAAGCGCTGTCTATCATCTGACTTTTAACAGTGCTTGTAGGAAGAACTGATGTCTATTATCAGTGTCTCTAATAAACATCGCTTGCATAAAGAAGCGTTGTCTATTATCCGACCTTTAACAGCGCTTGCAGAAAGAAGCGCTGTCTATTATTCAACTTTTAGCAGCGCTTGCAGAAAGAAGCGCTGTCTATTTTATGTGACTCTAATTAACAGCGCTTATAATTGGCAAGCACTGTTAAAGGTGTTCTATTAAAGGTCCATTTTGTAGTAGTGAAATCTCATCAATCATGGTGTTAATTTGTTGTCTTCAAGAAGTGGTGGATTGGGAGCACAAAAGCAAGGTCACCAGAAAGATGCATGCTTGCGGCCACGATGCCCATGTAGCGATGATCCTCAGCGCTGCTAGAATACGCAAGGCCAGTGAACATCATCTTAAGGTAATTTGACTGCTCATAACCATCCCCAATCTCGATGCTCATCCTAAATGTACCAAAAATCCTGGTAGAAGCAATCATCTTGTTAGGGTCCAAATTAATGTCTGCTTGCATACCCCAGGGTACTGTGAAGCTCCTGTTTCAGCCAGCAGAGGAAGCTGGCATAGGTGCCAAGAGAATGATCAAAGACGTCACGCTGAACGCTGTTAGAGAACAAGTCATCCTTGTTTCCAAAACTCGTAGCAGAGTATACCATTAGATCAAGCTCCCAGTTTTGACACCGGGAAACCATTTGAAGGTAGCACATGGCTAGAAACCATCTGCTCATGTGGAGAGTATTGTCCGATTCATTTCCATGCCGCCTGACAACAATACGTAGAATGCCAGAAAATGATGCGTCCATAGCATGTCTAGCTATGGCAACCTGCTGAGCATGTAAGCTGCGGCAAATTGCTACATCGAAGTTGGACTTGCTCGATTAGGGAGTCATTGATGTCATCAGCAAAAAGGAAATCATTAGAATCAGTAATTGATATAACGTTTGGTCGATATTTGTTGTATGCAAACAGCCTGATTATACTAAAATATTTAATCAACAGAAATTGGTCCCTTGAACATCACTGGTTTTGGCTTGAGATTGATCTAATAACATGTAATTCTTTTCTTAGAAGGAAACTATAAAATGACATATTGAAGCACTGAAGACATTCTTAGAGTGCACATAAATATTTTCATGCCGCATGGAAGCATATTATATGGACATACATGGTTGCATGTTTATCACATCCTTATTCGGTAGGCGCAAAGATAAAGACTAAATGATACAACCAGCAAGTGAAATAAACCTATTTCGCTTATTCCAATCATTACCAAAGACATCGCTTGTTTAGTACAAGTGCTGTCTATGGTGGACCTTTAACAGCGCTTGTACTAAAGAAGCGCTGTCTTTTGGGACATTTGACAGCGCTTGTACTAACCAAGCGATGTCGCCCAATAGACAACACTTAATTAGTACAAGCGCTATCTATGGTGAACCTTTAACAGTGCCTGTACTAAAGAAGCGCTGTCTATTGGGGCCTTTGACAGCGCTTCTACTAAACAAGCGTTGTCTAAGGTCCCAGTAGACAGCGCTTGTTGACGTCCACTAGATTTGGCTCTATAGGCAATAGGATGGGGGATACCAGATTTAAATATTTTTAACCGCAAGCGCACGGTGTTGTAGTGTGGCTTGGGGGTCGAACTCAGGGAGGCGTGTGTTGTGCTTGTTATCAGATAGGAACCGGTTCACCCGATGGGTGAGCTAGCCCGAACGATTGGTAGGTTGTCACGAATGGTAATACGAAGGATATAATATATAAAAGGGAACCTAGGACTTTGGTTTCCACCCTATCGTGTGCCCTCTCTGTTACGACCAACGGATAGGATAACGGTTGGATTTTAGGGTTTAGTGGTGAGACGTTGCCTCTAGGAGTGATACCTAGCGTCCCATGGGCCTGATATTCCGGTCGATGCTCAGGATGATACGCTAGGACTACCCTGGTTCGGTCGGTGGGCATTCCCATGTCCATTAACACTAAGCTTGCAACGATTACTCCCAACATCTCATCCAGCCGTTCCCACGCGCTAGGATTCATTGTCTACGCTAGGGGTGTGAGCCGTGGCTATGGAGTCAAATGCCAAGTTTATTCCCCCTTGACCCGACGGTCAGAGGCGGTCTTTCTCCAGCCAATGACAATGAAACACCCTGCGTAACCATTTAAATTCCTAAAACCTATCGAAATCCTATTCCTATGGTCGTTCTAGGGAGAACCCACGAAGGGGTTTCCACCAAAATCCCAGATTAGGAAACTACTCGCAATTCATGACAAAAATACAATCTAAATGAAATTCAACGGTTGAAATCATAATCAGACAATAGAAAAGAGTTGCTAGCAATGATATTAATACTATATTAAAGTTTCAAGATAATCGGAACACTTACAAAACAAGAGAAAATTCCAGCCGTCACAAGCCCCAAAAACAGAAAATACAACAAGGATCCCTTTTCAGAAAACCTAGGTCAACTATATATAGGAAATACAGCCACCCGATCGGTTGAAGCATCAACCGATCGGGTGAGCTGACGGTCACTTTGGCCATCAGGCTTCAGAAGCTTCAACCGGTCTGTGAGCTTAGCGGGTGGCGCCGTCGGTTCGTCAATTTGAGAAATGCAGCTACAAATGAACCGATCGGGTGAGATGTCACCCGATCGGTTGGAATTAAGCCCAAAAAGACAGAGAGCTCTGTCGATCTCACCCGATCAGCGAACCGATCGGGTGAGCTGCTCTTCTCTTCAGCTCCTGTCCGGGTCGGATACGCATGCATCAACCGATCTGATGGCTCTATCCACCCGATCGGTTGAGGGCTGAAACTTGGTTTTCTTCGACGTTTGGCCCTCTGGATCGCGCGTGACTCCTCCCGTTGCTCCGGGGACTCGTGATATCTGCTTTGAGTGTCCCCAACGCTGGAAACTCCTGCATTTGCACAAAAACACGGAGAAAGTGAAAAGATACAAAAAACACAAAAGAACGGATATGGAACAACGGAAAACGGCGGAAAATCACGAAGAAGACGTGCGTGAATATATAAAATATAAACACACGTCAAAATCCCCCAAGCTGAACCCTTCTTCGTCCTCGAGGAAGACGAGTGAGAGTAGGAGCTCGGAGGGAAAAATAGGGAGAAACAGAAAAAGAAAACAAAATCCTAAATCGCCCGTCAGAGCCACAAAATAAAACACACCACACTAAGCAAGCATGCGATAAAAGACATCACTAAACCAAGGAATGTGAGTCCATACAAGTGTCGTGGGCCCACATGGTAAATCTCGAGTGAGTGTGGTCGTGCTAGCAAACGGTGTTACTATCTACATTGTGAAATAAAGCTCCATATACACATACCCAAGGAATGACCCAAATATCGATTCAATTCAAATAAGCGGTGAATAAATAGCTCAAGCATGAATGAGAATCAGAGTAAGAATTGAAGCGTATCACGCATCAGGGACTCCACAGCTATGGACTAGGAAATCACCACACTATCGCTTAGATAATCGCTAGAAAGTTCCTATGCCAAGTGTTTTCGAAAACGATGGAGGTTGAGAAGGTGTAGAGTAGAACACTCAGTGCAAACTCTCGCCTTCCCTTTATTCTCGGTAGATAGGAAAAATATTCACACTGGAATTTTTTTGGTTTTTGGGTATTTGTATTTTTTTGGATTTTTGGCTATTCATATTTTTTTCTTTTCTCTTTTCTTTTCTTTTTGGGTTTTTCTTTTCTCCCTTTTTTGGATTTTTGGATTTTTGGGCTATACATTTGTGTACTCTCCCAAGTGGGAGAACGGTACACGATGAGGGGATTTGCACCAAGTAAACTAAAAAAAGAAATCAGAATCTAAACACTTGGGCAAATGAGATATTTCTCGCAGATCAGAGCATAAGCAAATGTGTTATCCTAGTCCTATTTACGGAATCCCGACACATGCGAATTGAAGCATACGATATATATATATTCCATGCATATAGAAGCAGACAGTAGAAGCAAATACCGCATATTCAAATCAAAGCATGATAATCTAGGGGTCAACCAAGGATAGGTATATAAATCAAAATCACAAAGTAGAAGCACACCACTAGCTAGTCACGACAAACAACTCACACAAAAGCAAAGTGAACCCACGAAGCATGAAATGAAATAGGACTCGGCTTCCTAGGGTTAGTGAAAGTGATAATCGTAGCCATGCTAGGTGTGTGTGTAGTTCTGTGGCAATTCATCATATGTGGTCATCTCTAGGAGAGGAAGAATAAAAAATGAGAAAAAAGAAAAACACGATGAAAACGACTCCAAAAACGAAGAAAAAGATACAACTGACGCACAAAGTGCGACTCCCCCAAGCTGAAACTTGCATTGCCCTCAATGCAATAAAAGTGAATACGGGAGGGCAATGATAATGCGGGGTACGCACCGACTCAAAAAAAATGAAAAACATGGAAACCACACAAACTAAATAGAAAAATAAGAAGAAAAAAGAAACACAGAAAATAAAAGATAGAAAAGCACATCCGCACGACACATATAAACAGGCACACAACAACGAAATCACACGACAACACACATAAAGAAATCGATTTCTCCCAAGCTGGACATGACAATGCTAGCGATATGATATGATCATGGTGATGCAGAAATATGATAAGGGTAGGATCGGAAAAGAAAAAGATAGAAATCAAAATGCAGGAGATGAACTGTCCTCGTCCTCCTCGGTAGAAGATGGAGGGGTGTGGGCGGGAGAGGTGATGGGTGTGCGGAGAAGTGGGGAGAGGGGTGGAGGAGGTGAATGGATGGGTGTGGTGGTGGTGTGAACAATCGGTGGAGTGGTGGTGATGATGGTAAGTGATAGGGATATGGAGACCAATGTGGTGGAGGATGGGTGAGATACGACGATAGAAGAGGATGGTGTGAAAAGTGATCTCGAGCGCACCGGCAATTTCTTGCGGCGCGAGTATGCGGTGATGGAAGTGGAGGGTGGTGGATCTGTGGGGTAGACAGTAGTGTGTGTAGATGTAGTGGCGGGAATGGAAGCGGTGGTGGCGGGAGGAGATGATTGTCGAGGAGATGATGGAGGAGGTGAAGGGGGAGGACTGGGTGGAGGCAGACCGTGGATGTGAGTAAGAATGCGTAGAATGGTGGACACGTTCCTCTCGAGGGCAAGGAAACGTGGGTGTGAAAAGATAGAAGAGGATGGGTCCGAGGAGGAAGAGGTGGATGCGCCAGCATGCAGAGAAGCTAACTCAGTCTCTAGAGCGAGACGAGCAGAGGTGGCTCGACGAAAAGCAGAAGTAGTGGCCAGACGGACAGTGGAAGTGGTGCCGGCTGTAAGAGGATATATGCCCATAAGGAGATTTATCCTAAGTATACGTCTTGTTCATACTGTATATGGTACCCATTATCCTAAGTATGAAATCGTTTGAATTAATATACTTAGATAATGTCCATAGACTTATATTTAGGTCCTTACGTATCTAGATAAGATCTCGATTATGAGTAAGTAAGCGACCGAATAGAAACGTAAGTCTTAAACGATTCGTGGTCATAGATGTGTCGAGAACTGGATATCGACACATCGGATAGACCACTGTGTCTTAGTATTACCCCAGGGTAATGATGATCTTATAGTCATTCGACTTAGTGAATTCAGAGACGAGACACAGGTGCTCATTGGAGAATGAGTTCACTGAACGACCAACTTAGAGTTGTTAAATGGTTAACTTTAACTAAACTGTCTTTAATAAGTCTAGGGTAATGATAGGTAAGCTGGTCCTTAAGACCTGAAGTCATCTGTACCAACCTGTGAGCGAACTGTGTAGCTTAGACCCATGATCTAGCTTCGAGGCTAGGCCTGCTAAAAGATCTTAGGTAGGGTTGCACCCGAAGCTCTCGAGGTGAGTAGATGACTAAGATGGGATTTGTCACTTCCGTTAAAGGGAAGTTAGTGTGACGGGCTCAGTACGATCTTTGTGCTAATCCTCGACCGGGGTACGTTGTAAGAAGTACAACGTTAATTCAACAAAGACCACCGTATTGACCAATGTTGTCTAATGGGGTTGACAGTAAACCATACCCTAGGCCAACAGGGACACAGTCTTGACGAAGGGACTATAGCTAATGGCATTCATCACTGGCACAACAAAAAGTAAACCCAATGATTCTTTTTTCAAAGGGTCGATCACGTTATGATGATTCTGAAACAGGGACGACAGCTACTGCTCGTGGTGACCATCGTCTAGGGGTTCCGAGCCCCAACCTGTAGTAAGGTCAGGCTGTAGGGTCTCACACCGAGTAGTGTTCGTGTCTTAGTAATAGGAAGATTAATTGAGAGAAATTCATTTGATGATATTGAATAGTTAATATTCACAAAGCTTGTTGTGAAAATTAGTCGTAATAGCAATATGGACAAATGTTGCATCTGATGCAAACAAAAGATTAAATGTGTCGTAAATTGGTTACGACAAATTTAGTAGGAACAAATATGTTGAAAAGGGTTACCTATCTGACGGGATCGTCCTGGTCTAAACACAGGTTCAAACTGCGTCCAAATCGGAGCTCAAACGAGCCCAGAAACACGAAAATAGTCCAAGGCAAAGTGGGTTAGACCCACTGGGCTAACAAGCCCATCCGCAAGGGCAAAACGGGCGCAGCTCGCTGCAGCAGCGGGCGCGGCCCGCTGCCTGCAACGGGCGGGCAGCCCGCCTCCCTTGGCTTTGGCGGGCGTGCCCGCTAAGCCTAGCGGGCGCGCCCGCAACTTGAGTTATTCTCGGGTTTTTGAAACCCCAAAAAGATTGCTACGAAAGTTGATTTTTTGCCCAACTTTGGGCAATTGTTTGAGGGGTCAAACGAAGTCGAAATTCGTTGTCGTTTGTTCCTACTCTTTCATCATTCGAAGCCCTTCGGATTGATAGCTTTTTTGGTGTCTAAAGTTTAATGAGCGAAGAGAATTAATTAGTTGAAGTTTACTTTTACGAAAAGCTCACTAACTTCAAATTAAGCTAAATTAGCTTAATTGAATTTTCTTCAAATTAGCAAAAGTCCCACATTGCTCGCAACGAAAGAAGGAGTGCCGACTCCCTATATAAATAGGGGTGCACTCCCTTCATTGAAAGATGTACCAAGTCCTCGATCGAGTAGCTCCAGAATTTTAGAGCAAGCTCGATCGGTGACTAAACTATTCTCTCTCTCTCTCTCTTCTTCATATTCTCCAGAGTAGTCATAGCAAGACTACAAAGGGGGTTTGGATTCGGATCCAGATGTCTAAGATGTGGGTCTACTCAAGTGAAACTTTCTACCGCGTGTGATCGGCTTGGAGGCGAAAATCGGCTCGGGCGGATCAGTTCGAGGGTGCGAAGCGGCTCAGGCAGATCGAGTCAAGGCGGCTCTGCTACGAGGAGCATCAGAAGACGGTGCGGTACATCTTGCCCGCTCCAGGGCCAAGATTCCGGGTATGTGGTTAAGCAATTTTAGTGTAGATTTAATTCTGTCGCTGTAGAATAGATCCTTCTTGGGGTGGTCAGATCCATCCCAAGTTGGCATAGATCGGGCTAGGTTCTGGCCCACTCAGAGCCTAGCTAAATTGTTTAGCTAGCCTAAAAGTTTTGTTTTTGGTTTTCCGCTGCGTTTTACGCCCCTGTGGTCCGTCTGACTTAGGACGGACACAGATCCGAGCTCTGAGGGTCCGCCAAAACCCTTACAGTGGTATCAAAGCCACGGTTATGCTATAGATCTGTTTTAGCGACATTCTTTAAATCTTTAAATTGCTTATTTTTAAACATACAATTGTTTTGTGTTTTGAAAATTGTTTTTGCAACACGAAATATTTTTGGGACGATTTAATTTTATGCGATAAATATAAATAGGTCTCTAATTTTTAAATGCTTTTTAAATTTTTTCTATGAGATATAATAATTTTTCCGAGCATTTAAAAGTTTATGTAACTTTAAGGATATATTTTATTTTGGAAATTTAATAAGTTGCATAAAGGTTGGAAATTTTAAAACTTTATTTGAAAGCTTTTAAAACAATTTCTAATGATTTTAAAAATGTTTTAAAATTGCTTTAATGGATATGTATATTAAAGAAATATTTTATTTTCATAAGATGAAATGATAAATGAGTTTCTTTTAAAATTACGTATATGTTTCTAGATTATTTATGCGATATTTTAATCTTAGAAATGATTGATTAAAATTTTAAAGCCTAGGTTTTAAAATTATTTGATAATTTTATGAAACCTAATTTTATGTGATAAAATTATTTTAAGCTTTAAATTTTGATCTTTAAATTTAATTGTTAATTTTAGATTTGCGTGTTAATAATTTTGTAGATAATTTAAACTTGCAAATTCTCATTATAGGTCACTAAATGAAACTTTTATTTATGCGGGTAAATTAGTTGTTTCATTTTCTTTTAATGGACATGTTGAATAATGTATTCATGAACCCTTTTAGGTTAGCCATTAAATGATTAAAATTTTATAAGATGAAATTTTAATAAACTAGTGACATGCTATGTTTGATAAACAAAACAACATCAAAACCTAATACCGAATTAAGGTAGTCCCGTTTTTGATTGTCAATCATTACAATAAATCATTTAAATGATGATTTTCATAAACGACTATCTTTGAAATATGTTGTAATTGTTTTATTATATCCTAATTAGATTGGGGTAGCATAGTTTAACGTATGAACCTTATAGTTGATAAGGACTTAATAAAAATTGTTCAACCAATTCAAAAAATTTCGAATTTTAGGATCCACTAGTTGATAAGGATTAACTAGTTTTAATTAAAAGCCATTTAGTTGTTGGACGAACATAGAATTGATGAAAACTCTTTCAATGGATCATGATGTCGGTCAATGTGCTTGGCTAAGTTTGCTGGACCATCCTAACTAGTCTAGGGGCCGAGTGGTCCTGGCTTAGTCAATTCCCTGGCCGCGTCCGCTGGACTGCAAGGAGTCGATTCATGACTGTGTAAGTCCATCGACTATACTAGTCAAATACGATAATAATCTTGTTCAAGATAAATCGTAGCCCTCCTAGTTTTTGGAGTTGGCAACTGTAAGAAACGTGTTACGGTTGTTGAGCTACACTCAAGCCGTGACATGTCAATCTTATAGAAACCGATTTCTTGATAAACATCTTGACCTGACTAAAACCATTGTCTCATCCACCGAGCACCGACGTAAGTCTAACCAAGAATGTAGTCTAAGTCCTGACCCAAACCGACGTGTCGTGCATACACCGAGCGGCGGGGCAAGTCAGGCTAGACACGAAAACAAGGGTCCGACTAGGCTAGCCATTGTGATCCAGATGAGCACACTCATGATCACAAATGATTATGGGTAAAATCGATAGGGAATCATATTTAATATGATTGACGACGAGTTCGTCTACCGACTGCAGAGTCGGACAACTTGTTGAGACACACTCAAGGTTGTCAGACTCAGGGTGTCGGTTCCCTCTCTCACAAATGTTATTTTATATAAATTGTTTATTATTATGTCTTTAATAAATTTAGTGGGAGAAAATAGTTTTATTAAAAACCATTAAAACTATATAACGAATATTTACTGACTAAAGTATCTATAAAATTGCAGAATGGATTCGGGTCTTAGATATATGGTAGAGAAGAACGTGCTCGATGGAACGAACTACAAAGACTAGCTTAGGAACATTAAGTTGGTCCTTTCCCTAGCCGGGATTGGATACGTACTATTCGAGGACGCTCCAGAGAAGTCCGATGACGATTCGACCTTCGAGGAAAAGGAAGCCTATAAGCTATACTAGAGGGATGCAGAGAAGGCCAGGTGCCTTACTCTGGCTTCGATGAGTAACGAACTGTAGAGGAAGCATGAACATATGGATGTTCAAAGTATGCTCCTGAATGCACAAGAGTTATACAGCAAGCGATCTCGAGCTGCCAAGTTCGAAGCCACCAGCAACCTCTGGGGCACAAAGATGGAGACAGGGCCCGTACAAGATCAGGTCATCAAGATGATCTGGTACGTAAAAGACACCGCCCAGTTAGGATTTGTCCTGGACAATGAGATGTCCGTGGACATTATCCTTAAGTCTTTAACCCCTAACTTTAAGCCTTTCATCACTGGTTTTATAATGAACAGTCTTGAAACGGATCTTCCTGGTCTCCTCAATATGCTTAGGCAGTTTGAGGAGATTGAGAAGAAGCCGACTGCATTGGTTGTTGGCTCTGCTTCTTCCGACCAGTCGAAAGGTAAGGGTAAGAAAAGGCAGGTCCCGCAACCTGCAAAGGCGAAGAAAGGGCAGAAAAAGACCAAAGGGGCTCCATCAAAATCTGAGTGCTTCCATTGCCATAAGATTGGCCATTGGAAGAGGAACTGCAAGATCTATCTTGCAGAGAAGAAGAAGGGGCATATTGATGCATCTACCTCAGGTACAACAAATTAAATTCAATGAAGCGTAATTATTTCCAATCACATAGTATGAGATACTGAGACATCAGTGTAATGTATACTGGTGGCTGAAATGAAGCGAAGATTGGGAGAAGTGCGGAGGACGGTCGGCAATCTGAGCAATCGTTGTTGCTGGGGCCGTTCAAAGACTTCGAGAGACATGATCGAGAAGGAGCTGGTACTAAATTTTAGTTGAATAAAATGTATCATTCCTCCAAGTGAAAACAATGATTGAGTGTTCAACACTCAAAGTTTATTTGATAAACATATTACGGTTCATCTGTATGAATACGTTGTTTTTTAATGAATGTCTCGGAAATTGCATTTTCTGTTGAAATTAAAATTTGATTGAGATTGGCTTAAATTTTCTGTGATTGTTGCTTTCTGAGTTGGTTGCGAAAATTCTCGAATTATGATGCGAAGCTTCAGGAAATTATGTTTTGGAGCTGACTTAATGTTATAGTCAATCGGTAGTTAAGTATAGGTTCCAGGGACGTATAAATTGTGTGCGATCACAATTATACGCATATTAAGATTAATTCTTAATAAAATGCATTTGGTTATTAAAGATTAAATATTAAATGTATTAAAGGGAAAAGTATAGTGAGGACGTTTGATTGAGTAAGTCAATGTCAAGACTCCTTAAACTGATCTTGACTTGACTCATTCGTCAAACCAAACCTGACACTAGTACATTCCATCTAAAGCTCTTATCAAATGGTTATGTCTTTATATATAAATCTAAATATGATTTAGATATAATATTGAAGTATTTAACAAGGTAATTCTTAAAGTCAGTGGGAGCCAGCTCGTATACTTAGTTCCGTTCTTTCGGACTAAGTAAAAAGGATTTCCAACTTATATGAATCATATATATAACGGTGAAATCAAAATTGTTTTGATTTAATCGTATATATAGAGAGACTTAGGGGTGTCATGTATGTACTTGACATATTGACCCAAGAAAATTGGAATGAGCTGAGACTGACTTATAGAAATATTAGACCCTACATCTAGATTGTATAAGCTAATTGTTAGCTATACAAAGAAAGGAAAAATTGATCCAAATCATTTTTCAAAGGATCAACCCTGTGTGATTAAGAGATGTATTAATTAATCCATTAAAATACAATTGTAGATACTCGTTAGTAAATCCACTCTTAGGTTTGTCATATAAATGTCAAAGTGACTGATATGCTATAACGGTATGAGATACCGAGATAAATAGCCTAAGTGCAAGTGGGAGATGTAGGAGGATATATGCACATAAGGCGATTTATCCTAATATACGTCTTGTTCATACTGTATATGGTACCCATTATCCTAAGTATGAAATCGTTTGAATTAATATACTTAGATAATGTCCATAGACTTATAGTTAGGTCCTTACGTATCTAGATAAGATCTCGATTATGAGTAAGTAAGCGACCGAATGGAAACGTAAGTGTTAAACGGTTCGTGGTCATAGATGTGTCGAGAACTGGATATCGACAAATCAGATAGACCACTGTGTCTTAGTCTTACCTCAGGGTAATGATGATCTCATAGTCATTCGACTAGGTGAAGTCGGAGACGAGACACATGTGCTCATTGGAGAATGAGTTCACTGAACAAACAACTTAGAGTTGTTAAATGGTAAACTTTAACTAAACTGTCTTTAATAACTCTAGGGTGATGATAGGTAAGCTGGTCCTTAAGACCTGAAGTCATCTGTACCAACCTGTGAGCGAACGGTGTAGTTTAGACCCATGCTCTAGATTCGAGGCTAGGCTTGCTGAAAGATCTTAGGTTGGGTTGCACCCGAAGCTCTCGAGACGAGTAGATGACTAAGATGGGATTCGTCACTTCCGTTAAAGGGAAGTTAGTGTCACGGGCTCAGTACGATCTTTGTGTTAATCCTTGGCCGGGGTACGTTGTAAGAAGTACAACGTGAATACAACAAAAACCGCCGTATACTGACCAATGTTATCTAATGGGGTTGACAGTAAACCATACCCTAGGCCAACAGGGACACAGTATTGACGAAGGGAATATAGCTAACGACATTCATCACTGACACAGCCAAAAGTAAACCCAATGATGCTTTTGTCAAAGGGTCGATCACGTTATGATGATTCTGAAACAGGGACGACAACTACTGCTCGTGGTGACCGTCGTCTAGGGGTTCCGAGCCCCAACCTGTAGTAAGGTCAGGCTTTAGGGTCTCACACCGAGTAGCGTGTTATAGATGTGTCGAGATGTGTCGAGAACTGGATATCGACACATCAGATAGACCACTGTGTCTTAGTCTTACCTCAGGGTAATGATGATCTCATAGTCATTCGACTAGGTGAAGTCGGAGACGAGACACATGTGCTCATTGGAGAATGAGTTCACTGAACAAACAACTTAGAGTTGTTAAATGGTAAACTTTAACTAAACTGTCTTTAATAACTCTAGGGTGATGATAGGTAAGCTGGTCCTTAAGACCTGAAGTCATCTGTACCAACCTGTGAGCGAACGGTGTAGTTTAGACCCATGCTCTAGATTCGAGGCTAGGCCTGCTGAAAGATCTTAGGTTGGGTTGCACCCGAAGCTCTCGAGACGAGTAGATGACTAAGATGGGATTCGTCACTTCCGTTAAAGGGAAGTTAGTGTCACGGGCTCAGTACGATCTTTGTGTTAATCCTTGGCCGGGGTACGTTGTAAGAAGTACAACGTGAATACAACAAAGACCGCCGTATACTGACCAATGTTATCTAATGGGGTTGACAGTAAACCATACCCTAGGCCAACAGGGACACAGTATTGACGAAGGGAATATAGCTAACGACATTCATCACTGACACAGCCAAAAGTAAACCCAATGATGCTTTTGTCAAAGGGTCGATCACGTTATGATGATTCTGAAACAGGGACGACAACTACTGCTCGTGGTGACCGTCGTCTAGGGGTTCCGAGCCCCAACCTGTAGTAAGGTCAGGCTTTAGGGTCTCACACCGAGTAGCGTGTTATAGATGTGTCGAGATGTGTCGAGAACTGGATATCGACACATCAGATAGACCACTGTGTCTTAGTCTTACCTCAGGGTAATGATGATCTCATAGTCATTCGACTAGGTGAAGTCGGAGACGAGACACATGTGCTCATTGGAGAATGAGTTCACTGAACAAACAACTTAGAGTTGTTAAATGGTAAACTTTAACTAAACTGTCTTTAATAACTCTAGGGTGATGATAGGTAAGCTGGTCCTTAAGACCTGAAGTCATCTGTACCAACCTGTGAGCGAACGGTGTAGCTTAGACCCATGATCTAGCTTCGAGGCTAGGCCTGCTAAAAGATCTTAGGTAGGGTTGCACCCGAAGCTCTCGAGGTGAGTAGATGACTAAGATGGGATTTGTCACTTTCGTTAAAGGGAAGTTAGTGTGACGGGCTCAGTACGATCTTTGTGCTAATCCTCGACCGGGGTACGTTGTAAGAAGTACAACGTTAATTCAACAAAGACCACCGTATTGACCAATGTTGTCTAATGGGGTTGACAGTAAACCATACCCTAGGCCAACAGGGACACAGTCTTGACAAAGGGACTATATCTAATGGCATTCATCACTGGCACAACAAAAAGTAAACCCAATGATGCTTTTTTCAAAGGGTCGATCACGTTATGATGATTCTGAAACAGGGACGACAGCTACTGCTCGTGGTGACCATCGTCTAGGGGTTCCGAGCCCCAACCTGTAGTAAGGTCAGGCTGTAGGGTCTCACACCGAGTAGCGTTCGTGTCTTAGTAATAGGAAGATTAATTGAGAGAAATTCATTTGATGATATTGAATAGTTAATATTCGTAAAGCTTGTTGTGAAAATTAGTCGTAATAGCAATAGGGACAAATGTTGCATATGATGTAAACAAAGATTAAACGTGTCGTAAATTGGTTACGACAAATTTAGTACGAAAAAATATGTTGGAAAGGGTTACCTGGCTGACGGGATCATCCCGGTCTAAACACAGGTTCAAACCACGTCCAAATCAGAGCTCAAATGAGCCCAGAAACGTGAAAACAGTCCAAGGCAAAGTGGGTTAGACCCACTGGGCTAACAAGCCCATCCGCAAGGGCAAAACGGGCACGGCCAGCTGCACAGCGGGCCAGCGCCCACTGTAGCAGTGGGTGTATCCCGCTGCTTGCAGCGGGCCAGCGCCTGCAGCCCAACGGGCGGGCGGCCCGCCTCCCTTGCCTTGGGCGGGCGCGCCCGCTAAGCCTAGCGGGCGTGCCCGCAACTTAAGTTATTCTAGGGTTTTTGAAACCCCAAAAAGACGGCTACGAAAGTTTATATTTTTGCCCAAATTTGGGTAATTGTTTGAGGGGTCAAACGAAGTCGAAATTCGTCGCCGTTGGTTCCTACACGTTCATCATTCGAAGCCCTTCGGATTGATAGCTTGTTTGATGTCTAAAGTTTAATGAGCAAATAGAATTAATTAGTTGAAGTTTTCTTTTACGAAAAGCTCACTAAGTTCAAATTACGCTAAATTAGCTTAATTGAATTTTCTTCAAATTAGCAAAAGTCCCACATTGCTCGCAACGAAAGAAGGAGTGCTGACTCCCTATATAAATAGGGGTGCACTCTCTTCGTTGAAAGATGCACTAAGTCCTCGATCGAGTAGCTCCAGAATTTTAGAGTAAGCTCGATCAGCGAATAAACTATTCTCTCTCTATCTCTCTTCTTCCTATTCTCCAGAGTAGTCCTAGAGAGACTACAAAGGGGGTTTGGATTCGGATCCAGACGTCTAAGACGCGGGTCTACTCAAGTGAAACTTTCTACCACGTGTGATCGGCTTGGATGCGAAAGTCGGCTCGGGCGGATCGGTTCGAGGGTGCGAGGCGGCTTAGGCGGATCAAGTCAAGGCGGCTCGGCTACGAGGAGCATCAAAAGACGGTGCGGTACATCTTGCCGGCTCCAGGGCCAAGATTCCGGGTATGTGGTTAAGCAATTTTAGTGTAGATTTAATTCTGTCGCTGTAGAATAGATCCCTCTTGGGGTGGTCAGATCCATCCCAAGTTGGTATAGATCGGGCTAGGTTCTGGCCCCCTCAAAGCCTAGCTAAATTGTTTAGCTAGCCTAAAAGTTTTGTTTTTGGTTTTTCCGCTACGCTTTATGCCCCTGTGGTCCGTCCGACTTAGGACAGACACAGATGTGAGCTCTGAGGTCTGCCAAACCCCATACACTGGCGGAAGCGGTCATACCGGCACCGGAGGCTAGGCTTAAGAGGGCCGTAGTGAGTGCCTCAGAAGTGATAGGGGCAGAAGCTGGGGAGGCGCCACTAGGGCCAGCCCCGGGGTCTCCTTTAGACGCAGGGATGTCCTGCAGGCCTAAGTGGACGGCAGGGGACGGTGGTCGTGGTGCGTCTGGGATATGGAACTGAAGATGTAACCCCTAGAAACTCTGGGTCAGGAGGGAACGTCCAATCTGGCACAAGAAGGATAGACATACGACCAGGGTTGGGCAGAATGGTGTAAGGAGTAGGGGGTGACCGTAGTAGAAGGTAAACTGACCGTCGCCACGAGGCTTGATCATATGAGTGTGCCGCAGGACATCAAGATCTAGATGTATAGATCCTGCGACACGTGGAAAATCTCAGGGGATAGCGATACTGAACGTGGGATGTGAAGCAATGATGGTGATGAGGCCCCCGCAACAATACTTGCCCATGCCGACGCGGCTAATATCAAGTAATTTGTGAATAAGCCAAGCGCCACCATTAATAGGTATGCAAGGGGCCTCAAAAGTAATCCTGTCAGCTATGCGAATATAATCAAAAGTCATAGCCCACAGGATAAAAAGGTCAGGGATAGTCACGGTACCTGACTCATCCCTGGGAAAGAAAGTGCTAGATAAGATGCGGTGGGCTAGACGAAATACTGGGTGGATGATCGAGGAGGCCTTGGCCTTGCCTCGAGGATATCGGTCGTGGAGGGTGAGGCGACCCCAAAAAATATCGACATTAAAGTCACGATGATATTCATAGGGACGGATGTCGTCGTCGCCTAGAATGGGGAAACCGAAAATGATATTGATTGTATTCAGGTGTGTGCGGATGTTTTGGTTTCGGACGCGGAAATCGACAATGAACCCCGCCTCACATTTGAGGGAAGATAGGAATTCTAGTGTGAGGGCGGGGTAAGATTGGGAGTGTGAGTTTAAGAAAGGTACCCATCCTAGGTTAGAAAATAGAGTCTCGACCTGGAGAAAACTCCGAGATCGATCAGAGTTTGGGCATGTGCAATCTTAGTGGATAGATGTGACGTTCGTTGAGTCTATTATAAAAATCTTTATGTTCACGACTCAGGAAACGGTATCCCCGTGGTCCCATCAGTGGGTCCACAACGTGAACGATGGGTTGGGATAGGGGTTGTGTAGGGGGAGGTTGAGGAGCACGTGCATGTGGAGATCGTGTAGATTTATGTCTCTTGCAAGAAGGCCCCTCTTCCCTCATGATTCCCTTACCTTTG
Source organism: Scilla litardierei (assembly GCA_030789695.1). Classification (NCBI taxonomy): domain Eukaryota; kingdom Viridiplantae; phylum Streptophyta; class Magnoliopsida; order Asparagales; family Asparagaceae; genus Scilla; species Scilla litardierei. Next base: position 530,217,362 of record CM061142.1, read on the forward strand.
TCCTTGGCCATGAGTGTGTGGATGTGATGAAAATGCAAGATGATATAGATGCACACAATCAAGCGACAAATTGAGCAAAATACAAATACTTGGGTAAAGTAAATAGCTAAGCTTAGGAACAAATTTACCCAATATCGAAGTGATTATTTACTTGCAAAGGATCTCCCACAACGCAATGTAGCTATTCGTGAAGCCGCAGCACGTCGATCCAACAAAAAGAGAATTTTCCGAAATGGGGGGTTAGGGTTTAGGGTCAAGGCGAAATTGGGGTTGAGTGGGGTGGATGTGAGTGGGATTGATGAAGAGGGAGATGGAGGAAGTGGGGAGAGTAAGATCTGGAGTTGTGGGAGAGTGGTAGATGGCCGGTTGAGGGAATGGGGAGACGAAACGACGGGAAGAGAGAGAAGTCGGGTGATAATGAATCGGTTGAGTCGGGGGTTATTTATATGGTTTAGGCAAACCGATCGGGTGAGATCTCACCCAATCGGTTGGGTTAATTTTCGAAAAATTTTGTTGGAAGGCAGCTACAGGCGAACCGATCGGGTGAGTTTTCACCCGATCGGTTGGCCGCTTCACAATTTTTCCGGGAGCACTATGCTCTTCACCCGGACAGCGACACGATCACAGCTCCAGCTCAACCAATCGGTTGATTTAATCTCTAAAATTCCCGAGAGCTCTGCTGTGTCACCTGATCTTCCACCCAGTCAGCCTCATATTCCACCCGATCGGTTCGCTGTTGCACTCATACAAGCCATCTTTAGACAGGGTCCAACCGATCGGTTGATTCATCACCCGATCGGTTGCGGATGATTTCCTGCACAAGTTCAAAAATTGATTTAAGTCTCCCAACGAAAACCCCCATTGCTGAATTTATTCATCAAAAATAAGAAAAATAATCCTAAAAATAACGACGAAGGTTTAGAACATGGGTTGCCTCCCATGAAGCGCTGTTGTTTAAAGTCGTTTACTCGACTTCCGGTATGTGATTTTCAGGGGGGTTGATGCAGGTGATGCCCATTGATCGGCATCCTTTCAGCTTTCGGAGTGGCGGCCCTTGGTGTTGACAGTGGTGATAAGTAGACACTCTCGACGATCTTCCCGCTGGTGGTGTCCGGGGGATTCTCCCTCACATTGGCATCGACCGCCACTTTTCGTGGGATCCTGACTTCCTCAGCTGTGAGCCTCATGGGCTCTTTTCCTTTTCTCCTCGTCGGAGCAGCCTTCTGGAATCCGGGAGGAGTCGTCACGGAGGAAAACACTTCTCCGGTTACTTCTTCTTCTTCCAACCCACACGTTCCTCCTGGCTCCCCAAGCTATCAGGGGGGTTCCTCGAGAGGATCACCCAAGCTCCAGCTTCTACTACACTTTCCTCTTCAGCTTACAGCACATTGCAACTTTGCTCCTCAGACGGAGGCTTCATAGATAGTCCCAAATCAAATTCGACCTTCTGGTCGCCCACATTTAGGGACAGCTTCATTTTCTTCACATCAATAAGCACGCCAGCGGTCGCCATGAAGGACCTCCCGAGGATGATCGGGGTATGATTGTCTTCTGGCATGTCCATCACAACAAAATCTACAGGCACATGTACGCCTCTGACGTTTACCGGTAAGTCGTCCACATTCCCCACCGGATACTTGACTGATTTGTCTGCAAGTTGTAGCGTCATACCGGTGGGTTCAAGGTCCCCCATTCTGATCCTCTTGAATAAAGATAGAGGCATCAGACTGACGCTCGTACCCAAATCGACGAGCGCCTGATTGATCTTCACCTCTCCAATCGAACATGGGATAGAGAAGCTCCTTGGGTCCTTGAGTTTTGGTGGGCTCGCTCGTTGAATCAGAGCACTGCACTCCACTGTCAGGACGACTTTTTCCTTCCTTGTCCCTTTCGTCACCAAATCTTTCAGGAATTTTGCATAGGAAGGGATAGTCTCTATAGCCTCGAGGAAGGGAATTTGTAGGCTCAAGTCTTTAACCATATCGAAGAACTTGCCATATTTCTCATCAATCTTCGCCTTGGCAAGTCGTTGTGGGAAAGGCACAACGGGCTTAAAGACTCTCAAGTTTCCGTCTTCGTTCTTCTTCTTTTCTTCCTTAGAGACTCCCTCCGGAGTCATGGTCTTTGATGACGAAGTTCCATTGTCATTTGCTTTTGCATTTGGTCGCCCATCGACCAATGGAGCTTCGGGCTCTTTGGCGGCCTCCCTAGTTGGAATCTGTGTGCCGCTTCTTAAAACTATAGCAGACATGTTGGCGTGATCATGCGTTAAGGCCAACATTTGATTGGGCCCCCTAGGATTGACCTCAGGCTGACCCGGCAATTGGCTCTGTGCCCTCTGAAGATTTGCCACTTGCATCCCTAGCTGGGTCACTTGCTCAGTCAAGGTCTTCTGGACCATCTGCAGCTGTAAATTAATCTTCTCCTGGTTCGTGATGTATTGGGTCAAGAGACTCTCGACAGGAGAGATTACTCGTTGTTGGCCATATGGTTGCTGCTGTTGTGGGGGCTGCTGATTCCTCGGGGGGTATTGCTGGTACATCTGCTGGGGCTGTTATTGCTGCTGGTACAACTGCTGCTGCTGTCGAGGTGGCTGATACAATTGCTGATGCGGTTGTTGGAGCTGTTGATATGGTGCCCTATAGCTCACATTCGGGTGGTTGCGGTTATTGGGAGAATAAGCCGGGTTTGAGATAGTCCTTGGTGGATAGGGCACGTTACCCGTCGGGTTGTAGAAAAGAGTGCTCGCCTGATCCACCGGTGGTGAGATATCACCACCCTCAAAATCTCCCAGGACATCTACTTCCACCGCTGCTACTTGTTGGGTGTTGGCACCACCAGCTCCTACCATAAGTGCCGAGATCTGGGTCGATAGCAAATCGAATTTGCTAGATAATTTGTCGACATCTTCGACTCTATGCATACCTCCAGATCTGGGCGTGGCGCGCTCATCGCACTGCCATTCATTGTTAGATGTTATGTTCTCCATAATGTTACCGGCATCTTCCTCGTTTCTCGACAAAAAGGACTCCCCAGCCGCGACGTCCATTGATGATTTCAGATCATCGCTCAACCCGTTGTAAAACAAATTTATAATTTGCCATTTAGGGAGCTTGTGATGAGGGCATCTACGCTGCATCTCCTTATATCTTATCCATGCTTCGTGCAAGGACTCGTGGTTGGCTTGGGAGAAGGAGGAGATCTCGCTCCTCAGCTTCATCGTCTTCCCTGGGGGAAAGAACTTGTTCAAGAAGGCGTTAGACAGCTCTCCCAAGTGGGGAAGGTATTGGGGTCCTTCCCCTGAGCCATTGCTTGGCTTTGTCCCGCAGAGAGAAGCGAAACAATTTGAGCCGGATAGCTTCAGTGTGACACCGTTGATCCTGAAGGTGTCACACTTCTCCAAGAACGAGGCCAGATGCTCGATTGGGCTCTCCATAAATGCCCCTGAAAATTGATCCTGTTGGATCCACGTCACTAATGACGGCTTTAGCTTGAAACTCCCGACCGTGATGGCCGGAGGTTGGATGCTAGACGTGGACCATTGGATGCTAGACGTGGACCCGATGGATGGCATCGAGTACTCCAGCTGGGACTTCTGAGGATGAGTATTTTCTCTCATGGTTTCAGCTTCTTCCCTTCTTCTCCTCTCTGCGTTCAGACACCTCACGGTGGCGTTAATCTATGGGTCAAGAGGAATCAAGTCGTTGAGACTCCTTGTATTCCTGCGCATGAAAAATCACGAAACACCTGTGAAGCAAGTATGGTATAGAAACAGATAAAAACAGAAAATAAAGAATAGAAAATAAAAAATGAAAATCTAGAATACGAAAATTATCGCAAGGTGAGGATGTGAAATAGACTCTAGGGTTCACTGGGTCCTAAAAGAAAACAAACACGTCGGGTCCCCGACAACGGCACCAGAGAGCTTGACATCTCCTAGATTTGGCTCTATAGGCAATAGGATCAGGTATACCAGATTTAAATATTTTTAACCGCAAGCGCACGATGTTATAGTGTGTCTTGGGGGTTGAACTCAGGGAGGCGTGTATTGTGCTTGTTGTCAGGTAGGAACCGGTTCACCCGATGGGTGAGCTAGCCCGAACGATCGGTAGGTTGTCACGAATGTTAATACGAAGAATGTAATATATAAAAAGGAACCTAGGACTTTGGTTTCCACCCTATCATGTGCCCTCTCTGTTACGACCGACGGATAGGATAACGATTGGATTTTAGGGTTTAGTGGTGAGACGTTGCCTCTTGGAGTGATAGCTAGCATCCCAGGGCCCGATATTTCGGTCGATGCCCAGGATGATACGCTAGGACTACCTGGGTTCGGTCGGTGGGCATTCCCATGTCCATTAACACCGACCGACTCCGGGAGCACTAAGCTTGCAACGATTACTCCCACCATCTCATCATGTCGTTCCCACGTGCTAGGATTTAATGTTTATGCTTGGGGCGTGAGTTGTGGCTAGGGAGTCAAACGCCAATTTTATTCGCCCTTGGACCGACGGTCAGAGGCGGTCTTTCTCCCGTCAATGACAATGAAACACCCCGCGTAACCATCTAAATTCCTAAACACTATCGAAATCCTATTCCTATGGTCGTTCTAGGGAGAACCCACAAAGGGGTTTCCACTAAAATCCCAGATTAGGGAACTACTCGTAATTTATGGCAAAAATACAATCTAAACGAAATTCAACGGTTGAAATCATAATCAGGCAATAGAAAAGAGTTGCTAGCAATGATATTAATACTATATTAAAGTTTCAAGACAATCAGAACACTTACAAAACAAGAGAAAATTCCAGCCGTCACAAGTCCCAAAAAACAGAAAATACAAAAAGGATCCCGTTTCTGAAAACCTAGGTCAACTATATATAGGAAATACAGCCACCCGATCGGTTGAAGCATCAACGGATCGGGTGAGCTGACGGTCGCTTTGGCCATCGTGCTTCAGAAGCTTCAACCGGTCTGTGAGCTGAGCGGGTGGCGCCGTCGGTTCGTCAATTTGAGAAATGCGGCTATAGATGAACCGATCGGGTGAGATGTCACCTGATCGGTTGGAATTAAGCCCAAAAGGACAGAGAGCTCTGTCAATCTCAACCGATCAGCGAACCCATCGGGTGAGCTGCTCTTCTCTTCAGCTCCTGTCCGGGTCAGATACGCATGCAGCAACCGATCGGGTGGCTCTGTCCATCCGATCGGTTAAGGGCTGAAACTTGGTTTCCTTTGACGTTTGGCCCTCTGGATCATGTGAGACTCCTCCCATTGCTCCGGGGACTTGTGATATCTTCTTTGAGTGTCTCCAACGCTTGAAACTCCTGCATTTGCACAAAAACACGGAGAAAGTGAAAAGATACAAAAAACACAAAAGAACGGATATGGAACAACGAAAAACAACAGAAAATCACGAAGAAGACGTGCGTGAATATATAAAATATAAATGCATGTCACTTGTTTAGTACAACCTCGGTCTATGAGGGACCTTTAACAGTGCTTGTACTAAAGAAAAAATGTCTATTGGGACCTTTGACATCGCTTGTACTAAATTAGCATTGTCTAGGTCCCAATAGACAGCGCTTGTTTAGTACAAGCTATGTCTATGGTGGACCTTTAACATCGCTTGCACTAAATAAGCGCTGTCTATTGGGACCTTTGACTGCGCTTGTAAAGCGCTATTAAAACCAGCCCCCTAGCAGCGGCGAGATAGACAGCTTACAGAAGCGCTGTTAAAGACCTTATTTAAGCGCTGTTAAAGGGCTCTTTTGTAGTAGTATAAGTGGATTAAACAATCTGCATGTTAGTATGCATGTTTTATAGGTGTTGACATCATTGATTAAATACTCTGCAGCATGTTTTATATGTTATGAATTCATTCAATATTATAAGCTTGCATGTAGTTAATATTGATGACTCGGTGGAGTAGAGACATGATATTACCCAAAACTTTGGTTCACATAATATTATGTTGTGTAATATTATGTTGTGTATGAATGCAATAACATGGAGTCTGCATTGAGAGACAAATTGGAGATTGATATGAGAGAGATTGTGCTAAAGTATGGTGGATGGAAGAAGTGTATTCCTAGAACTAAAAGGAAGAAGTATGAAGGGGGAAAGCAAAAAACAATGAGGGTGGAAAGGAATGTTACTTTGAAGGGAATTAAAGATCAGATTATTGAGTTTTACCCTATAGCAAGAGGGCAGAGAATGAAGCTGTCTAGTGTGGTGCCATTAACCAACCCTAAGGAGTATAAGCTGGTAAATTCTGACAGGGAGTTGTTGATTGTATTATCCAAAGTGAAGAAGGTAGAGATGTATATGACATTGGAGGTGACAAAAAATGTGCCAGTGATACCAATTGGGACTGCTAGGAGGACAAATCCACCTAGAAAGGCTTCCAGCAGCAATAAGGCTTCCTGTAGCAACAAGGTGAAAACTGTGGAACAGATACTGAATCAGGACAGCGACTCTTATGGTGAAGAATTTCCAGCGGATGAGGTTGAAAATTCTGTTCAAGAAGATGATATAATGACTGATGTTCAAGTGGATGAGACTGGTATGTCAATTGGGATAGACAATGATGAGATATACTCTGACCAGGCAGATGATTGTTATTCTTAGGATGAATACCATTCTGTTGACAATAGTGAGACTGAAGACAATGAATAAATTGACTTGGTAGAAGACTTGGATGAAGATATTTGGGATGTAAATTACAATGACTCGGAAATTCATGTTGGAAAAAAATTTAAGGACAATGCCGATTTGAAGTATTGCCTTCAACAGCATTCAGTTAAAAGGAATTTTAACTTCAAACGTGTGAAGAATGACATGAAAAGGGTTGTAATAAAATGCAGTGCAGAAAATTGTTCATGGTATTTGAGAGCCAAAAGGCTCTATGATGGGGTGACTTGGGAACTATCAAAGTTAGTTCCAACTCATTCATGTACAGGAATAAACAAGATGTCCAATATGCAGAGTACATCTAAGTGGCTTGCCAAGAACATACGTGCATCTGTAAAATCAAATCCAAATATCACTTCTAAGAAAATAATTAGTATCATTCATCAGAAGTATGAGCTCATTTTACCTTACAACAGGGCTTGGAGGGCGAGTGAGCTTGCTAAGGATGAAATATTTGGAAAGGTGGAAGACTCATATGATTATGAGGATGACTTAATGGATAAGCTAGTTTATAGAAACCCTGGAAGCTTTATTCAGGTTGATAAAGAAGAGGATAATTCTTTCAAGTGGATGTTTGTATGTTTGAAGCCTTGGATATAGGGTTTCAAAAATGGTTGTAGGAAGTTCATTGGTCTTGATGGATGTCATTTGAGAAGTAAATACTTAGCATGTTACTGTGTGCAATAGCTTTGGATGGAAATAATGGTCTCTTTCCAATTACATTTGCGATTGTTAAGGTGGAGAGCTATATGTCATTATGGTGGTTTTTGTTGAATTTGGAAGTTTCTTTTGAGGGTAGTTTGACTGAAATTTGTTTCATTTCAAATCAAGAGAAGGCTTTATATCAAGCTGCAAGGGAGGTGATTCCCCAAGCAGAGCATATGGTATGTACGAGACATTATTAGAAGTCATTTAAGAAGAAGTGGCCAGGTGATTTTTTTGAAGAAACCCTAAGGGATGCATCAAGATCATATTCTTGGGATGAACTTAATAGACACATGGAGAAAATTGGAAACATTTCAAGGGAAGCCTTCAATGATTTGGTGGAAAAGAAGAGGTATAAGTAGACAAGAACTCAGTTCTCACCAATATCAAAGAATCATTACATCACAAACAATTTGTCTGGGTCTTTCAATGCATGGGTTTTAGAAGCAAGATATTATCCTGCAGTTGATTTGGTTAATAAAATTAGGATTCAGATTATGCTAAAGTTTGAACAGAGAAGAAAGGTAGCAATGAGGTGGAAGGGGGTGCTAGTCCCTTATGCAGAGAGATATGTACAAGATATAAGCCGACATTTGCGAAGCTGGAATGTAAGAAGATCTGCTGATGGAAAGAAGGCAAGGTTGAGAATGAGCATATGAGAAGGGAGATTGATTTAGATGATATGACATGTTCATGTGGACGATGGCAGCTTACAGGTCTACATGCATACATGTGGCCAATTTTATTGGGACAATCAGAAATGCAAAGTGGGAGGAATTTATTGATGATGCCTTCTATGTACATATGTATGCAACATTAAGTAATATATTCTTTTTAGTAATTTGTCTATAATATTAGGCCTTATTATGTATTATGGTTGAATTATCTTGATTAAGTATTATGTTATCTTCGGTTTTTTTGTCATTTTAATATAGGTACAAACAAGCTTATGCAATGTCTGTGAACACTCTCCCTCAAAAGGCCAATGGATTAGGAAATCCAAAAGTTATACAATTGGTCCGCCAAGGTCTCAAAGGCCAAGAGGGAGGCTAAAGAAGAATAGAATCAAGGGTACTGGTGAAGCTTCTTCAAGTGGAGTGAGGAAGAGAGTTCACAAGTGCACTAGATGTGGGGGGTCTAGGCCATCACAAAAATGCACCCAAGGAAACACTTAAAGGAAATGCAACTGAACCAAATCCTACATCAGTAGCAGCTAAACCAAATCCTACAACTGTTGCAGCTGCCCTACAGCCTACATCAGTAGCAGCTGAACCAAATCTCACAGCTTTTACAGCTACCCCCCCACAGACTACATCTGTAGCAGCTGAACTAAATGCTTCAGATGTGTCAACTCCTACTGCAAATAAATCAAGATATATGTTTTGTAATTTCTTAAAATTATATTCATTTTTCTTAGATATAATAAGTACATGTCTGACCATTATATTTATTTTTCTTATTAGGAGTAGTAGAAGAGGGGGAGGGAGAATGGTATGTGGAAGAGGGGCAGGTGGAAGCACTGGAGTAAGAGGGGAGAATACAGAATTATTTGAACATGATGGTGGTTCTGTGTCAGCTAGAGGCAGAATGAAGAGCTAAGGAGGAGGTAAACAATTGGCTTGGGGGTGAATGGGTTGAACACTAGTATTGAACCTCAACAACAAGCAACAAGGAGAAAGGATCCAGTGTCAATGAGAATGGATCAAGGATCAAGGAGCATGGAGCATGGAGCATGGAGCATGGAGCAATGAGCATGTAGCATGGATCATGTATCATGGAACACAGATTTAGGAGCATGAAGCAAGGGTTAATAAGCATGGAGCATGGAGAAAAGGAGCATGGAGAAAATGAGCATGGAGCATGGATCAAAGGAGAAAATTCAGAGTAGCATCATGGAATAGCAGCCTGGAGGAGAAAATTCAGAGAATGGAAGATGGAGGAGCAAAGGAGCAAGGAGAGAGCACCAAATTCAGAGCAGCAGTAGCAACCTGGAGATTGGAACATGGAGCATGGAGCATGGAGCATGGAGAGGGCACCAAATTCAGAGCAGTAGCAACAACATTCTGGAGATTGGAGTTTGAATGAAGGATCATGGAGCATGGATCATGGTTCCAATTCAGAAACCAATCAACAGCATACTGGAGCATGGATCATATCTTCTGGACCAAATTCAGAGCATCGATAGTAGCATGTAGAAGTTGGGACATAGTCATCAGTTAATGACCCCAAGGGTCATGGAAGAGGAAAAAGTGTCCTTATACGAGGAAAACATACATCAAAATAATTATGTAGGAACATTATGGGACCTGTTTCATGGCTCATTTTTGGTGGTTTGTGATGTAAAATTGAATCTCACCCCTAAGTGGTTTTGATGATGAGCACATCAAATGATGTTAGTGTACTAACTACACTACAACTCAAGTGTGCAGGTTGTGCGACGAACGGTGACTTTACGCATACTCCGAAGAAGATCAACCACACTCGAGACGAAGACGAATTTTCTAGTTCTACATCAAGCTCAAGTTGAAGATCGTGCTCAAGCTTATTTAAGAAAGAACTCAAATTCAGGAGAAGCAAGCCTCTACCAGATCAGCTTCCCGAATGTCTTGTCTTAGTGTAGTGTGTGAGTTCTTACGATTATGTTAAAGCCAAAGTAGATATCTCACACACACAAATGATTTCGAAAGAAAAATGTTTTAAATGTTTTAAATATCTTTTTAACTCTTGAGAGCAATAAGCTAGTCGATCTATTTTTAGTAGTCAACCTCCAACACACCCAGGAGTTGATTAGCTAAGTTTCAGAGAAAATTGCTCTGGGAGTCGACTACCAGAGGAGGGAGTCGACTACCAGTCAGAAGCAGAGAAATTGTCTGGGAGTCGACTACCACCTTGAGGGAGTCGACAACCAGCTGTCGTTTTCCAACGACTCTGCCTCCTGATTTCGCTCAATTTCCATATCTGTTTGAGTTGAAAGTCAAATGTTTTTGAAATTCAAATTCTTCTCTTGAAACATATAAATAGACCCCTTGAGATCATTTCTAAATACAACATCAAGACAATCAAATTCTCTATTCTCTATTGTGCTAAAATTCTAAAGATCTCTTATTCTATTTGCTCTCATTGTCATAGCCAATTCTATTTTAATCTCTAATCTCCAATCTCAAGTTATTATTTTTCTCAGATCTAATTTTTGTTTGGATATTTTTGAAAGTTGTTTTTAAAATCCTTATTCTTAAATTTCTATTCTTAAAGGATTTTTGAAAAACAAACAATCTAAGATCACAAAGAATCATCTTATATTTTTGTGTGATCTTAAGATCAATTTGAATTCTTTTTAGCCACGTAACACATTCGTTATATTTACTTTGGCTATAGAATTCTGGATGTAATCCAAACTTCACTAATTTTTGTGGTGAGTTGGAAACTTGTTTTTGATTTGTGGATTCCCTTTGTTGTAAGGGACATGAAAATCCTAGACAAAGTCTAGGTAGTTGGACATCCTGGTCAAGGCTATGTGTTTGGGAAATCCTAACGAGTGAAGTTAGGTACTTGTATTGCTAAGTCAATAGTGGAAAATCTCGTACCGGATTGGTCGGAGACTGGACGTACCCAAGTTGTGGGGAACCAGGATAAAAATCCTTGTCTTTTCGTTTTTATTTTCTGAGTTTGTTTATATTCCTTGCGACAGTACTTTACTTTACTTATTGATACTTTGTATCTTTGTAATTCACTCTTTTATACAATTACAAAGTTCATTTATTTATTTTTGCTTTGTAAAGATATATTGTGTGTGATCTTATCTTTATATTATCTCATTGTTCAGCAGAGTTTTGCACTCAAACTCTCTCGGAGTCGACTACCACTTTGAGGGAGTCGACTACATGCTGTGAGATTACTCTGTTAATATTCTTTATAAGATTACATTGTTGATTAAGAACCAAGTGTAGATCACTCTACTTGGTTTCATAGGAAACATTAGAAGGTTTTTAATTGTGCTAATCAACGAACGAAAAAGTTTAATATTTGCACAACACTATTCAATCCCCACTTCTAGTGTTGTTTGCCATCCACAGGATCCAACAGTTTGAACATAGTATGAACATGTTGCTTGTGGTGGAAACAGACAGCCTTTTCGTATTCTGTTTCATTTTGTGGTGGCAACAACAAGCTCATTTTGGGGGTTTTAACAGTATGGGTCCTGTTTCCTGGCTCATTTTGGGGTTTAAACATAGTAGGACCATGTAGCTTGGGGTTTAAATAGACAGACGTATTTTGTGACCTGTTTCATTTTGTGTTGTAAACAAACATTCTCACTTTGTATGATGCTATTGGTGGAAACAGACATCCCATGCTGTTTTGTTGTTGTGATATATTGAAAGCAGACATTCTCAATTTTAGTTTTTTTGTTGTGTTTTCTGTTTTTCTATTTTGATATCTACTGATTAGGGTGCATATTTTTATGGATGAGTATGCTTACTCTTGATTATGTAATTGTGTGCATATGATTATATTGAAAGTATGACCATACACACCATGCTTCCTCTTGATTGTGTAATTTTGTGTTCATATGTATTTGGATCTATTGCTTCAATTTGATTCTGTTTTGATATCTACTAAGCAGGGTCCATATTGTCATGTATGACTATGATTTACCTTGATTTTGTAATTGGATCCATTGCAAACACTTGATTAAGCTTTCCCTACATTCAAAACATGCAATCCCACTTCATTCAAAATTAGAAATAGAACACATCACAACATTCAATCCCACTTACATAGCTTCAACAACATTTCACAAAAACTGAAACCGAAACATAGCTTCAGCAACATCTCACAAAAACTGAAACATATCACACCACTCTTACAAAGTTGCTACATTCTCACAGTACAATTCTACACTTACACATTTTCTTCATCATTAGTTCTACACTTCCACATTTGCTGCATTCTCACATCACACACTTAATCAGTACACCAACACCTATAACAATGCGTATTACTCTAACATGGTACAAAACTTTAGCAATTTCATCCCTTAAGCACCCAATCTCCTTTCTGACTGTGATTACTTCATTATGGAAGCCATCAACCCATTCAAAGAACCCACATCTTCTATCATTGGAACTCTTATATTTTGGACAGCCATAGAAAAGGAACCACATATTCTCCCCCTTCGTACAGATCACAACTTTGCATGGAAACCCACAAAAGAAATTCATGTGCGTGCCCTTCTGATCATCATCCTTGAACGCCATTGAAGAGCTTAATGTGTCATAAGATCTTGTCATTTTTTGTGTAGGCTTTGCAGGCGAATATGTTGTTTGCATTTGTTTTTTGAGTTAGGGTGGAGGAGGAAGAAAGAAAGGTTTCTTGGGTGAGAGATCAATGGGAGATATCAATGGGAGAGAGTGAAAAGAGCTACTATCGGGGGGTTCGTTTGTAAGTAGCCGTTGTATTTGAACCGTTGGGCTGGAGGATGAAGAAAGGAGGGAGGGGTATAACGGGCAGTTTGTGTTTTCTATTAGAAGAGAAGAATATTCTCTTCCAATTAACCAGGGTGACTCTTTTCACGTGAGTTAAATGATTTGGGTGACATCCTGGCAAAAGCTATTATTTGGGGGATTCTTTTCAAATTATACGTTTTTGGGGGACCGAAATGTAATGCCCTACGTAGCTACTGCACAAGTACTAGAGGGGGGGTGAATAGTACTTTAAAATAATTAAGAAGATAATTCCTAATTATCTTGCAAACTTCAACCAACAATGCGAAAATGCGGAAATGTAAATAAAGACAACAAATAAATGCAATTGCAAACACACGAATTAACGGGTTCGGATCCACCCAAGTCTCCCCGACTTGTTCCCGGTGATCCTACGTCCCAAACACCCGGATCCCCTCTGGATACTTGAGTTAGAAACCTCTAACTCAAATTTGCACGATGAAATACTTGTAGAAACCTCTACAAGATCAAATCATACACAAATGAAATTGTGACTCCCACAAACCGGGATCACAAACAAACTCTCACAACCGAGAGTAAAACACTTGCGAAAGCAATGTAAATGAAATAAGAACTTACCAACAAAAATCATATGCCTTGAGTATAACTTACGATTTAGGGCAAGGAGGATTTTGGAGGAGAAGAATGGCACCAAACCCTAGCTCCAAGTAGATGACCATCAATGGAAGCCTAGGTGGAAGTTGGTGACCTAGAATCAAGCTCTTGGCTTGGAAGGCTCACAATCAATGAATCTCTCTTTTGAAATAAGAGTGAGGGAGAGATTCTTGAATGGAATGAATGAGCTTTGAATGAGAATTAATTGCTTCTCTTTGATCTCTAAACTTCAATAAATATCAGCCTTGAATGCTATGAATGCAGCACTCCAAGTATATATAGGATAGAGGAAAGAGAGAGCAAAAATCTTGGCATTAAATGCTCCAACGGCTCTATTCTGAAGCAGACTAGTCGGTCAAAGAAGGATCACTGACCGACTAGTTCATCAACTAGTCGGTCGGTGAAACAACATGAACCGACTAAGAGGTGAACAGCCAAAAGAAGAAGTTCAGGGAATGAATGACTAGTCGGTCCAAGAAGACTTGCCAACCGATGCGTTTCATAACTAGTCGGTCAGTGAGTCAACTTTGACCGACTAACAGGTGAAATAGAGAAGGCTGAACTCAAGATGAATTAGTCGGTCTAAGAACAAAGTCTAACCGACTAGTTCATCAACTAGTCGATCAACAAATGTACTTTGACTGACTAACGATAAACAGTAACTTAGGCTGTACAGTAGAAGCTCAACTAGTCGGTCTAAGAAGGATTCCTAACCGACTAGTTTCACAACTAGTCGGTCGGTGAAACTTCTTTGACCGACTAACTGTAAATAGTAAAGAGCTTGAAATTGAGAAGGCATTCTAGTCGGTTCAAGAAGCTTTGCCGACCGACTAGATTGCCATCTAGTCGGTTGGTTCTTCTTCTTGAACCAACTAACATGCACAAGAAGCCGCGAATCGAAGCGCGAGGCTTCGGGAAAGATCGTATGGGCTTCTACTAAGATCCTAGCTCTAAGATTTGAGCGTTATGAAGATTAAAACGTAAGACCTACTCAAGGCTTAACATTCTACGAAAAGAAGCTAGAAGACATAAAATAAACTTGACGAACCGTCTTCAAAAGCTTCAATCGAATCTTCATGACTTCAATAATGGTCCTTGAGCTTCAACGAAGCTTCAAGCACACGTTCACGCGCTTTGAGAAGTCTTGAGACGTCGCTTTGGATGTTCATAGAAATTTGGCGACGATCTCCATAACTGCGCTCACAAAGAGTTAGTTCACGATATTTATGTTTGTTCATCATCAAAACCAAATCCGGGGAATCAATACTCAACATTCTCCTCCTTTTTGGTGATAACAAACCAACATAAATAATAATAAAAAATAATGATTCAAATGTAATTTACTTACTCCCCCTGCATTGATGACACGTTAATTCCAAATTAAATAATATTCATACGCATCAAGCAGAAGAGGAAAGTATAAAATGTGAATCTAATTATCGAAATTTAGGATTTGAAATCCATTTTTATATCTTAACTCCCCCTGAATCTAACATATCAAATTAGATTCTTGGAAAATTGCTTTAAATTATCATTTAGCACATTGTCATTATTAATTCTCTCCCCCTTTGGCATTAGCAAAAAGAGTGGGAGGAGATCAACGACAACAACAATGGCTTCAAATAAAAGCACGGGAGTCGTAGAATACGACCACGGTCCAAATGACACCAAAGGAAAATACGAATTAAATCAAAGCGTGCCAACGAGACCATAGTCAAGAATCGAAAAATAAAATCATCAAAACTCAAATTAATTTCACGAATTGAGTTATGGAATATTCTCTCCAATATCAACATTCTTGATGAATTAAGTGCATGGAAAACAATTCTATATTTCCATAGAATAAATTTCTAATTAATCAAGAAATTCGTCGAACGACGAAGTCAATATCAGAGACAGACAAAATATATAAGATGTGCACACGGAAGAAAATGTCAACACGATGTGTGTGTGTGTGTATATATATATATATATATATATATTTGGCGAGTAAAGTAACTTTATTAATAACAAATTATTTACAAAAAAATAGCGCCAATAGAACTGGTAGATAACAAGAAGAGTGGGGATAGGGCACAAGCGCCGTCACCCACTACATCTCAGTATCAACCGTTGCTAGCAGCGCTCAATCAACACATATACATAGCAGTTACTAGAATATCAACCAGCATCCTTGAATTCCCAATTGAAAAATGGGGTGAGATCTGATGCATGTTCAATGTCCATCCCCTGTAGTGCGATAATAACATCAGCCGCGATATCCTTGAAAAGATCTGTCTTTCCAACCTTAGTAGCTTCGAAGATCCTCTTGTTACGTTGTTTCCATATGTGCCATACCATAGTAGCTAATACAGTCTTAGCAAGAATTCCCACTGGATCAGTATTGCTATATGAAGAGAGTATCAGATCAGATGCTCCTGTTAAAGAATTTGGTATTATCCCCTTATACCCAAGCTTCAGAAGACTACGGGTAAGAATATACCGTGAGAAATCACAGTCGAAGAATAAATGGGAGGGGGACTCAGCTGCAGCGCCATCACATATGACACACAAGTTAGAAGTATTTATACCGCATCTAAGCAAGAAATCGCGGGTTGGCAGCTTGTCTTGAAGGGCCCACAGCAAACACAGGGCCATCTTCGGGATTGACTTGTGATGCCATACAATTTTGGCGTAAGGGAAATCAGGCCGCCGGTCTCTTGAGTTTTCCCAGGCTGTGCGAAATGTGAAGTTGGGAGCTGGGATACACCTCCAGGCATCCGGGCCTTGTCCAAGGGAAATAGGCCTAAGAATAGCAAGTAAAGGCTGGATGCTTTGATTATTAGCCCATCCCGATCCAGTCCAATAATCACAGACGCACATATCCTCCGTACCAGGAGGTGGTGGGTGAAGAAGATATAAGGGACCATTAGGGTGCCAGTTGTCAAACCAGAAGGATGTAGAGGAACCATCATTGATAGTGCGCTTAATGAGCTTTTGGGAGATATTACGATACCTGAGAAGAAATTTCCAAGTCCCCGAGTGAGTAGGAGCAGCCTTGGTACGGTAGAATCCGTAAGAGATAGGAGAGTAGTGAGACCGCATAAATTTCACCCAGGCCCCCTCAGTAGTGAGCATTCTCCAAGTAAGTCGGACCCCTGAAGCAGCGTTCAGATCATCCAATAACCTCAGCCCCACACCCCCTTCCTTCTTTGGTGTACAAAAATCTTTCCAAGCCCAGCAATTAAATCTCCCCCAAATAAATTTCCTGTAGGCGGTGTTAATAGCACGAATAACAGACATGGGAAGACGGTAGGCAAGCATCCAGAAGGCCACCATACCGTAAATCACTGTACGGACAAGTTCAATTTTTCCAGAGATAGAAAGCAATGAAGAAGACCATCCTAAAATTCGCTTTTTACACTTATCAACAAGCCGAGAGAAGACCGAAGCCTTTGGGTATTTAGATGTTAGCGGCAACCCCAAATATGAAGTAAAGGAGTATACCACTTTAATGCCCAAAATCCCAGCGAGATCAATAGGAAATTTAACCCCTTTACTGAAAATGGCAGAACTCTTATCCCAGTTTATACGGAGCCCTGAGAGAAGATTGAAATTTTCCAAGACCAATTTGAGGCCTTTGAAAGAACGATGGTTGGCACGGCAGAAAACAAGGAGGTCATCGGCAAAGAGCAGGTGAGAGATTGACCCTGCCCTGCGCATAGGGTGAATAGAGCCAGAGGCTTCTGCCCTGGACATAAGAAGGGAAAAAGACTCCAGGACGAGGACAAATAGGAAAGGGGATAATGGATCACCTTGGCACAGACCTCTGTTGGAAGGAAAATAACCCGAGGGGGCCCCATCAATTAACACAGAAAACATAGGAGTCGAAATGCATTCTGAGATCTAGCCGATAAATATATTATTAAAGCCCATTTGATGTAGTAGAAAGAGGACAAACTCCCTGTTGACGCTATCAAAAGCCTTGCGCAGATCCAACTTGATGCAAGTCCTAGAGCCCATAGGATTGCTAAAATCCCGAATCTGCTCGTGGGCAATGAGAGTGCAATCTGCCAATAATCTTCCTTTAAGAAAGGCAGCCTGATTGGGGGAGATTAGGTCACCGATCACATGCTTCAGACGATTACACAATACCTTACTGATGATTTTATAAATAACATTGCAGCAAGCAATCGGTCTGTAGTCCCCAAGACAAAAAGCATGTGTAATCTTAGGGACTAAGGTAAGAAAAGTATGGTTGACCTGAGGTAGCATGCGACCAGAACTGAAAAAATGGGAAATGCCAGCTACAACCTCTATACCCACAACACCCCACTGGGTTTGGAAAAAGTGTGAGTTGAAGCCATCAGGTCCCGGTGCCTTATCCTTCCCAATTTGAAACGCAGCCATTTTAATTTCAGAAGCAGACACTGGCCTATCCATCCAATTTGAGGCATCCGAAGTAAGCTTACGTTTCGGGATAATGTTTGGAAAAATATTCCAATAATCGTTCTGCATATAAAGATTCCTGTAGAATAGGGGAGCCTCCAATCTGATCATATCTGGGTTAGAATTTCTATCACCATTGGAATTGATGAGGTGACAAAGATTATTATGAGAACGCCTTGCCTTCATTGTAGCATAAAAGAATTTAGAATTCCTATCCCCCAAAGTTAACCAATTTTGCCTGCTCTTCTGGAGCCAATCTTCCTCTTCCTTATCCAAGTAGCGGGAAAGAGTAAAGGAAAGCTCCCTCTCATAATTCTGAAGCTGAGGATCAAAGGGAAGCCGGCTATCACTTTGCAACTGCTCCAATTTGCTACGACAATCATGCATATTGAGATCGGCCCGAGATGTGGCGGCCCAGATTTTTAAGACCCCCTTCAATTCCTTTAGATTGTTAACTAAGCCCTGCATAGCATTAGAGCCCCTCTGGCGTCTCCAATTTTCCCGCACTAGCTCATGAAAACCAGTAATAGTTGTCCAGGAGTTATAGAATTTAAATGGTTTAGGGTATGAATTTACCTGGGGTAGGAGATGAACAATCATAGCCCCGTGATCACTGGTGCCAGAAGAACAGTATTCAGCATAGGCGTGAGGAAGGCAGTCCAAGAGAGGCGAGTTGAAAAGTGCACGATCCAATCTGGCAGAGATCCGAGCTGGGCCAATACGCCTGTTGCTCCAGCTAAATGTCTGGCCAATACTTTTGAGCTCAATAAGATGACAAGATGAAATGCAATCATTGAACGCTTCCAAGGAACAAGGGTCAACAGCCCGACCCCCAATCTTCTCACAGGTGAATCGAATACAATTAAAATCACCACCCAGTAACCAAGGCATATTATTAAGGGTTCTTGAGTCGGCCTGGAGATCAGACCAAAGAGAGGTTCTGTCCTTTGCAAGGTTGAATCCATATACCGCAGTAAGGGCAATGAGAAATCCTGTGGTGTTAGTGAAGATACTAGATATATGTTGTGAGGAGGCTGCAATCATTGAACAGCTCCAAATCGCAGTATCAAAATAAATGATTATCCGACCCCCTTTGTGGTGGGATCTGTTGTCTATGCAAGTCCAGGATTTATCAAAGCATTTAGAAATCCTGGTGTCATTACAAGCTTCCACTTTGGTCTCTAATAAGCAAACAATAGTAGGCCTAAGTTTTTGCAATCTTACCTTCAGATCAGAACGGCGTGATGCATTATTAAGTCCACGACAGTTCCAGAAGAGAACAGACATTACAACAGAGTGGAGGGTGGCTGGCCATTAGAAGAGGCCGCAAGGCGGGAGCTTCGCCTTATTGCAGAGGGGGAAACCTGGGTAGGTTTAATCGCAGAGGGGGAAACCTGGGTAGGTTTAAGCACAGTTTGTTTTGCCAAGTCTCTAAGCATTGAATGTTCCTCTATCCACTCGGAATTCTGATAAGTAGTAACCGTAGGAGGTGGATCAATTTCAGTGCTTTCATCCGAGATAAGCAGTGCTGGGGCAGCAATATGATGTTGGCCAGCAACCAAATGCCCCACAGGATTGACATTAGTGGCTATGCTATAGGGGCTCAAGAGGGCAGAGATGCTAGAGCCCCCACCCGCTGCAGTATGGCTACACTCTCCCGTGACGAAGTGAGGCGTGCAGCCGTCTGCATCAGCACAAGGGACAATCCCAGGCCTGGGGGACAGCACCAATGGTGAGGCAGGAGAAGCTACGTGAGCAGAGGGTAAGGCCGGGCTAGGGGACTGCACAATTGGTGAGGCCGGGCTAGGGGACTGCACAGTTGGTGGCAACTTCATAGGGTCTGCAGCTAAACTTCGACACGAGGGCGTGGGAGATGTCACGTAGGATGGGGTTTGTACTGGGGGGCCATTTCTTTGACTTGTGGTTCCAGCATCAAAAGAAAGTTCCGTTCCCCATGTAGCCTGGGGGGAGTGACTCTGGGCATTTGCTACTTCGTTAACTGCAGACACGTCTGCATCCTGGATTAAAGGGAGCACTGGAGTTGCTTGAGTTAGGGAGGGGCATTGCTTGTCAAGGTGACCAAAGCAAGCACAAGACCCACATCTAGGCGGTTCACCCTCATATCTAACTTCGATATTAATCACAGTTTGGTCTTCCAGTTCCACCAAAACACTTCTATGCAGGGGGGTATTAGCGTTGACTTCCACAAGACAACGAGCATAAGAGACTCGATCTAGATTTGCCATAGCCTTATCAAGACATATAGGTGATCCAACTCCACTCGCAATAATATTCATGATTTCCATAGTCCACATATGCAGGGGAAGATTGTGAAATTGAACTCAGACTAGAACAGCCGTTAGGATGTCACGGCCGTGTTGAGTGGTAGGGGTCCACTTTTGCAGCACAACTAGCCTTCCGTCAAAGAGCCAGGGACCTCCATGTAGGATATTATCACGATCGTCTGAATTGTCAAACTTGAAGTAAAAGTAACCATTCTCCCGAGAGTAGATTCGAAGACCCCCTTTTATTCGCCATAAGTGTTCTGTCCACGCTTTAATTTGGCCAAAGTACGGAACATCCCCTAACACATAGCCAACCAGGGTATTCTCCCAACGAGAAGCACCGTGAGCAATCAAGTTATTACCAACCCTCACCTTCGGAACACCATCCAAGGAGCTAACGGGAGGGATGTGGGACATAACTAGAGGGTCATCATACTTACGCCGAGAAGAACCAATATCCACCCAAGATCTCTTATTGAGAGATGGGTTGATATGGATGGTGGCTTGAGGCCTAACAGGTGTTTTCGCAAACACCTTATCTCCCAAAGTAGCAGTTTTAATTTTGTTACCATTCCTAGAGTAATCATCCTTCTTCTTCTCAATAGTCAATGGGATCCCGCCTCTGTTGAACCCAGATCTGCGATTAGGGAGCCCGCTGCTGCGATTAGGGAGCCCACCACGAAAAGATCCAATCTGACCGCTGCTGTGATTCCGGTAGGTACCACGATAGGCAAGATTAACAAATGAGACTTTCTTCTTCCCACGCGAGACGCGCTGCCATGGCGCCTCTTCCTCCTCAAGACGGCCATCACCTGGGACGTGAACCGAACCCCCCTCATCAATAAGCGCTGAGTTGGCAACGGGGGCACCGCCGGCAAGATTAGAAGAGGGCCCGCCGCCGGCAAGATGAGGAATCGCCTGACTCCCTGCTTCGTGAATATCGCTCATTGTGTGTGTGTGTGTGTGTGTGTGTGTATATATATATATATATCAAAATGGATACATCCGAGAACATACATATAAACGATCGAACGATCGAGGCACATCATACAACATATATGTCACATACATCAAAATGATCATACAACATATATCACAACAGATATCGAAGTATCTCAAAACATACAGACATCCATCCAAAATACATCTAAATACATCAAAAAGTCCAGAACCACCCAATATATCCTACCCACACTCTCACTACTAGATATATCATCTAAAGTGCATCGGGAGAGTCCTCCATGCAAGCTCAGGAGGCAGAGGCAGGGTCAGCAGCAGCAGCAGGCTCTGCAGGAGGGGTGGTGGTCACTGGGTCAGCAGGAGTGTCCACAGAAGGGAGTGTCACTACGGGAGTGGCCTCGGGAGCACCAGACAAAGACGTATCCAACGGAGGAATGGTGGCAGCAGGTGTGCTCTCGGGGGCACCAGTAGAAGTAGCAGCAGCAGCAGCTGACGGACCCTCTGGGGCACGAGCAGCAGATCCAACAAGCTCCTGGAGCTCATCCTCATCCATCTCCTCGTCGTCAGAAACAGACGGAGGAACCTCAATGCCAAGGTGACGACAGATGAGAGAGAGCATCTCCTCAGACCTAGAGACACGAGACTCCATACGTCTCAAGGAAACGGTGAACTCAGCAAGAGTAGGAGCAGGAGGAGGGGTGGAAGCTGAAGCTGAAGCTGAAGGGGTCGTCTTCTGAACGTGACGAAGCGCCGCAAGAGACTTCTTGACGACCGTCGCATTCAGAGGAGGACCAAGGGGACGCTCATCATCAGGAGGGAGAGGGACCTTGAAATGACAGAAGACGAGGGTCAGAAGACAGGGATATGGAATGTGAGCTGATTTTGTGGATTTTCAGATACACTCGAAAGAATCCATCTTGTCAAGAATAATCCTAGCCCAATTGATCTCGCTCCCCATGAAGAAAGCGTAGATCAGCTTAAGAAATGGCTGGGATGGCAAGCTTGATGAGCCGTACTTTGGAAGGAGGCACGACTTCAGAATGAGATTCAAGACCCAAGCGTTGGGCTTGAAAGATTTGGATGGGACGCCAATCATGGCAGGAGGGATCACATGGAAAATCTTGGCAAGCATGACCTGGTCAAGGGCAGAGATGTCATCGACAGAGATATCGGAAGGGAGGAGGCCAGACGAGGAGACACCAATCAAATCCCCTAAGATTTCTGCCGTGAGGACAATCAGTATCCCCAAGACAGTCGTCTCAATGGAATGGGTCTCGTCGTACTGACCCCGGACACGGTTCACGTAAAATAGCTTGACTAGACGGGGGTAAGGGTGAGGATTCGCCTTAGGGTCATGGCGAAGGTAGTCAAGGAGACCGCTATACGACAGAAGATCGGCTAGGTGGGGTAAGTCGGAGAACTGAACGAAGTGATCCAATAACAACAGACAGTGCTCGATACGGTTGTATACCGCAAGACACATCGGGTCATCACGACATAGAGAGATATCGACACCGCCAACTGGCATGGGAGCCTTCCCCTTAGGTGGTCGGGTGCTAGACGACGGACGAGAGCTAGACCTAGGAGGAGGAGTAGGAGCCCTAGCGGTATGCTCGGTCTCCGGAATATACTCGGTGTCGGAATCCGAAGCACCGAGAGGAGTGTGAGCACGAAAAGAAGCTGGGGACACTAGCTCTTTCCTAGGTTGTGATCGAGGCTTAGCGGTCGCCGTCCTCTTCTTCTTAAGAGGAGGCGAAGAAGACGAAGGATGGGTGGATTTGGATCGACGCTTGGGAGGAGTTCGTTTGGGTTACGGGGGGTCCGAAGGAGGCGACTCTACGGTCATAGGCAACGGACAAGTAGGTTCGATCGGGATACGTGTCTTCGCCATAATCGTGACGAGACAACGCAATCAAACGAGATCGGAAACTAAAACCCTAGGCCGAAACCCTAGCACAACCCTAAACCGAATGAAATCGATGAAACCCTAACCCTAGAAGCAGAGATCAAACCCTAAACAGCTAGAGGAGAGAGATACCTAGGAGGGAGATCGGCTAGGGATCGACGACAAGCGGTGGGGATGGCCGGAAAATGATCGGAATCGACAGAGGAAGAAGGGAGACGAACGGGTTTTGGCTGAGAAAGAATTTTTGCATCGACTAGAATGGAGATTAGTCGGTGCGGGGCTGATTAAGTCGACCTAAATGCGAAAAGACCAAGCAGTCCCCGATGCATTTAGTCGGTCACAGTTCAAGTGCTGACCGACTAGATGACGATCTAGTCGGTCGGCCAATGAGCTTGAACCGACTAAGTGCAAACAGTAACTGAAGCCAAAATTTAGGGCTTGAGTTAGTCGGTCTGCATTTATTCACTGACCGACTAGATGATGATCTAGTCGGTCGGTCAATGAACATGAACCGACTAAAAGAGTCCAAAAAATTGAAAAATTGAAATTTTGAGTTCTCTCCTAATCGCACTTGGACGAAACATCGTAATACTCTCATTAATCAGTATACTACCCCATTAAACATCGAAAATCTTAAATTTGACGTTCATGAATAATTCGAGCATAAATTCCGAAAATTCAACCAAAAATCCAGAAAATCTCAATAATTCTAGCATGAGCAAATATAACGAAATTTAATAGCATGCAAGATTATTGAAAAAAATATGAGTCCTAAATTTCGGATTCACCCATAATCCCCAATTCTCAACGCAACCGCACAAAGGAGTCTTCCTTTAGGGGTTTGGTGAAAATATCGGCGATTTGCTTCTGGGTTTCAATATACACTAAAATGATGTCCTTTTTAGCAACATGATCATCTAAGAAATGGTGACGAACATCTATGTGTTTAGAATGGGAATGGTGTACCGGATTCTTAGAGAGACATATTGCACTTTGGTTGTCCACCATGATAGGGCAAGTATCACAGTTTATACCAAAGTCTTTAAGAGTGTGTCTCATCCAAAGAACCTGAGCACACGCGGCACCGGCGGCAATATATTCAGCCTCGGTGGTTGAAAGTGATACAGACTTCTGCTTCTTGGAAAACCAAGAGACAATAGAATTTCCTATAAAATGGCAAGTGCCACTAGTACGTTTCCTGTCGGATTTGTATCCCGCATAATCTGTGTCACTATATGAGATTAACTCATATGTGCTAGACTTTGGATAAAGTAATCCAAAGTCGAGTGTGTAACTTAAATAACGAAAAATACGTTTTACCGATACTAAGTGAGATTCCTTAGGTTGAGACTGATAACGAGCACATACACATACGGCAAACATAATATCGGGCCTACTAGCAGTGAGATATAATAAACTTCATATCATACCTCGATATAGACGAATGTCTACATCTTTACCGCCCGAATCCTTATCAAGATGTGTAGTAGTGCTCATTGGAGTCTTCTTCCCAGAGGCATTCGCCATTCCAAATCGCTTTAGCAACTCCACCGTGTAATTGGTTTGGTGGATGAAGATTGCATCGTTCATTTGGCGAATTTGGAGACCTAAGAAATATTTGAGCTCACCCATGTGGCACATCTCAAATTGATCCTTCATCACATTAGAAAATTCTTCACAAAGAGTGAAGTTATTAGCACCGAAAATGATATCATCAACGTAAATTTGAACTAAAATAATATCATTATTCGAATACTTAACAAATAATGTCGAATCAACTTCTCCCATTTTAAAACCCAAATCCAAAATAAAATTCTTTAGACGGTCATACCAAGCTCGAGGAGCTTGTCTCAAACCGTAAAGTGCTTTCTTAAGTTTGAAAACGTGATTTGGAAAATTTTCATTTATAAAACCCGGAGGTTGAGAAACGTAAACTTCCTCAACAACATCTCCATTTAAAAACGCACTTTTTACATCCATTTAAAAGAGTTTAAAATCTTTATGGCATGCAAAAGACAATAATAATCTAATAGATTCTAATCTAGCTACCGGAGCAAAGGATTCTTCGAAATCAATACCTTCCTCTTGACGGTAGCCTTGAGCAACTAACCGAGCTTTGTTTCGGACGACGATTTGGTTTTCGTCGGTCTTGTTCTTGAAAATCCACTTCGTTCCTATAACTTCCTCAACAACATCTCCATTTAAAAACGCATTTTTTACATCCATTTAAAAGAGTTTAAAATCTTTATGGCATGTAAAAGACAATAATAATCTAATAGATTCTAATCTAGCTACAGGAGCAAAGGATTCTTCGAAATCAATACCTTCCTCTTGACGGTAGCCTTGAGCAACTAACCGAGCTTTGTTTCGGAAGACGATTTGGTTTTCGTCGGTCTTGTTCTTGAAAATCCACTTCGTTCCTATAACGGTGTGGTTCTTCAAAGGCAATGGAACAAGCTCCCAAACCTCATTCCTCTCGAATTGAATGAGTTCCTCCTCCATGGCAAGGATCCAAGCACTATCTTCGCACGCTTCGTTAATATTCTTTGGCTCTATTGAGGAGGCAAAGACACAATGAGCGAAGTAGTTGACTTGAGATCTCGTCTTGACACTATCAAGGATGTTGCCAATAACTTGCTCATGGGGATGGTTACGAACGGTATGAAGCCGTTTGGGAATTCCCTGATCACTAGGAACATTCTCAAAATATTCATTAGTTGGGTTAGTCTCAATAGAATCAATAGAATTAGAATTACCAATAGAATCACATAAGACATCCATGGAGTCATCATCATTAGTAATTCTAGTTGGGACAAAACCTTCATTAAATGAAACATGAAGTGATTCCTCGATTGTTGAGGTTCGTTTGTTGTGTATCCGGTAGGCTTTGTTACGGGAGGAATATCCAACAAATATCCCCTCATCGGATCTTGGATCAAATTTGTCCAAACTACCATACGTGTTTTTAATAAAACATTTTGCGCCGAAAACACGAAAATGTTTAACTTGAGGCAACCTACGAAACAACAATTCATAACAAGTTTGTTTGGTGCCAGGCCTCAAAAGTATCCTATTAAACACATAGCAAGCGGTATGTACCGCTTCCGTCCAAAATTGATGGCCAAGTTGGCTATCATCAAGCATAGTGCGAGCACATTCCACTAGCGTCCTATTCTTCCTCTCAACAACACCATTTTGAGGGGGTGCGCGAGGGAAAGAAAAGATGTGAGTAATACCAACTTCATCACAAAAGTATGAGAAAGACTCATTCTCAAATTCCCCTCCATGATCACTACGAATAGTGACAATGGTGGTTCCAATGAGATTTTGTACTTTCTTAACAAATATTGTGAAGTTTTCAAAAGCATCATTTTTATTACTTAAGGAAAATACCCAAGTAAATCTAGAAAAGTCATCAACGATGACAAGTCCATATCGTGCATTTCCTAATGAAGCAACTCTAGTTGGCCCAAAAAGATCTAGATGTAAAAGCTCTAGAGGCCGCTTAGAAGAAATGCTTTTCTTAGGTTTAAAAGACGATTTAGGAAGCTTGCCTCGTTGACATGAGTCACAAAAGCTTTTCTTTTTGAAAGACAAACTTAGGGAATCCTTTAATAGAATTTAACTGGGAAAGCTTAAAAAGTGTTCCAAAGTTCACATGACCAAAACGTCGATGCCATAAGTGTTGTTCACTTGTGTTGGAA
Organism: Scilla litardierei; assembly: GCA_030789695.1. Classification (NCBI taxonomy): domain Eukaryota; kingdom Viridiplantae; phylum Streptophyta; class Magnoliopsida; order Asparagales; family Asparagaceae; genus Scilla; species Scilla litardierei. Next base: position 530,244,156 of record CM061142.1, read on the forward strand.
ATGAGGCATTGTTCATGCGATTTTGGAAGATCTAAAATATAGATATCCTTATGGCGTGTGCCAGAGAATAATACATCATTAGTATTTTTATTCAAAATATGGCACATTCCTTTCGCAAAGCTAACTTTGTAACCTTTGTCACAGAGTTGGCTTATTGAAATAAGATTGTGGTTTAATCCTTTAACAAGGTAAACATCACTTATTAATAGTTTAGAAGGATTACCTACTTTACCAACACATATGATGGTTCCGCTCTCGTTGCCTCCAAAGATGACTCGGTTCCCATTTGCAATGGGCACCACTCCGGAGAGCAATTGAGCATCACCTATCATGTGTTTTGAACACCCGTTATCGAGTATCCAATTATTCTTGGAGCTAAATTTTGATTTGTTGCTCCGTTTCTTTTTCTTGAGTACATAAAGATAAACATATCATTCTATGGTACCCAAGGTCATTGGGTCCTAAAGATTAGACCTTTGGAAGTCCAAGTCCAATTGGACTTAGAATTCCCCACATAATTATCATTATGCACAACATTCATGAAATAAGAATTCATGTAAACTTGTTTTTCATCCATATTTGTGTCCTTCGGGCTCCAAATAGTGAAGATTTTGGGAGCCCTATTCCTATTGGGAGCATGCATGCGTTGTTGATTTCTACGTGATGCATGTCGTGGATAGGCATATGGCACATGATAAAATGGTGCATGATGATACTTGTTCATATGATGATGTGAGTGAACATATGCATGTGGAGGAACACGTGCGTGAGGGTGTCTCACATGGTGTGCACGTGCCCGTGGATGTGGTGCATAAAAATCATCATATGAGTGAACATGTGGAGTAGGATGTGTGTTCATACGTGGCATGGTATTTGTGTACATATAAGCATAACCCTTCTTTGGAGGTCCATCCAAAGTGGGTTTCTTTCCAAATGAGGGTGTGTACGAAGTGGAAGCACCATTGGTAGATGAACTACTAATAGAGTGTTTGCTCCCACTCGATGAGACATCGGAAGTTGGCCTAACAAAGTTAGTGGCCGATTTGGATGAATTTTCCATTTTATACCCCAAGCCAATATGGTGATTGACCGGAAGTAAGTCATTTAGGATTTTATCCAAATGGTCCTTACCCTTATTGAATTTATTAATTCGGCCTAATGTGCACTCATATTTCTCGGTGAGAGAACGCATAGAAGCATCCAAAGTGAATACTTACGATGTGAGCACATAAACACGAGATTTGAGATTCTCATTCTCAATACTCAAAGTTGAGTTTTGAGAAGTCAAATCCGCTATCTTGTGTTCCTCTGAATCCTCAATGTGAACATGTTCAAGTTGAGATTTGAGATCTACAATCTCATTTCTCAAGTCTTCAACAACGGTGTCGTTGTTGATGACGAAAGGTTTAGGCGAGGTTTGGAGACTAACTAACTCATCTTTGGTCTTAGTATAACGATTTACTAATTTAGAATATTTAGACCAAATTTGCTCGTTAGCTAATCTAAGGTTGTCTATAGTTACCTCATCGCATTCATCCTCGCTATCATCGGAGGAAGATTCTTGAACATGCTCCTCTCGAGCCATGAAGCACATGTGTGCTTGCTCCACTTGTTCATCATCCGACTCTCCACTTGACGAGTCATCGTCGGAGTCAGTGAATGTCCCGACAAGCCCTTTCTTGTACCCTTTCTTGTACTTCTTGGACTTGTCGAACTTTGGCGCCTTCCACTTCTCATTTTTCTTGTTTTGAGGACAATCCGCTTTCATGTGTCCTGACTTGTTGCATTTAAAGCACAAAGGAGCGGAGGCGTTAGAAGAACCAAATTTGGACTTGTTCTTAAAATTACCTTTCCGAAAGAACCGGTTGAACTTCTTTGCCATGAGGGGAATGGATTCCAAATCCAATTCTTCTTCCGATTCTTCATCATCGGTAGATGTAGATGTGGATGGAGCGGCCTTGAACGTAATCGCCTTTTTCCTTGGCTCGTCTTGCTTCAAGTAGGACTTCATCTTGTCCTGCAACTTAAGTTTGCTATCCTTGCGTACCTCATAAGACATAAAGGTACCCATTAGTTGAATAACGGTATACTTACTCATGTCATTACCTTCCTCGATGGCGAAGGTACACTTTTCCCAACAAGAAGGAAGTCCGTCAATGATTTTTGAGACTTTCTCCTTTTGGGTGTAGGTCTTACCAAGAGCCTCCAACTCGTTGGTGATGTCGACGAAGCGAGCATAATACTCCTTCATCTTCTCACCCTGTTGCATATGAAATAACTCGAAATCTTTATTAATAACTACGAGTTTGGAGTCTCTTACCCTACTCGTTCCTTCATGCAAGATGAGGAGGGAGTTCTAGATTTGATATGCACTCTTACATGTGCATATCTTGTTGAAGTCCTCTGGCTCCAAAGCACATAGCAAGGCATTCATTGCCTTGGCATTGCTTACCTCCGCGGCGACCTCCGCGGTAGTCCACTTCGCGAAATCTTCTTCTTCGGTCTCGACGTACTCCGTCAACGTGGCTCTCCACAATGAAGCACTCCGGAGGAAAGTTTCCATCCGGCATTTCTAGTACCCGTAGTTGGTACCGTTGAAGAAGGGAGGCCTCGTCGAGGAGTGTCCTTCCATTACCGAAGAAGCTCATTCACGGTTCCTGAAGGTGTTGTAGTCTGAAGGTGGACGTACGGCTTTGTTGTCGTTGGAAGACATAGCTAGGTACTTGGCTCTGATACCAAATGTAATGCCCTACGTAGCTACTGCACAAGTACTAGAGGGGTGGTGAATAGTACTTTAAAATAATTAAGAAGATAATTCCTAATTATCTTGCAAAATTCAACCAACAATGCGGAAATGCGGAAATGTAAATAAAGACAACAAATAAATGCAATCGTAAACACACGAATTAACGGGTTTGGATACAGCCAAGTCTCCCCGACTTGTTCCCGGTGATCCTACGTCCCAAACACCCGGATCCCCTTCCGGATACTTGAGTTAGAAACCTCTAACTCAAATTTGCACTATGAAATACTTGTAGAAACCTCTACAAGATCAAATCATACACAAATGAAATTGTGACTCCCACAAACCGGGATCACAAACAAACTCTCACAACCGAGAGTAAAACACTTGCGAAAGCAATGTAAATGAAATAAGAACTTACCAACAAAAATCCTATGCCTTGAGTATAACTTACGATTTAGGGCAAGGAGGATTTTGGAGGAGAAGAATGGCACCAAACTCTAGCTCCAAGTAGATGACCAGCAATGGAAGCCTAGGTGGAAGTTGGTGACCTAGAATCAAGCTCTTGGCTTGGAAGGCTCACAATCAATGAATCTCTCTTTTGAAATAAGAGTGAGGGAGAGATTCTTGAATGGAATGAATGAGCTTTGAATGAGAATTAATTGCTTCTCTTTGATCTCTAAACTTCAATAAATATCAGCCTTGAATGCTATGAATGCAGCACTCCAAGTATATATAGGATTGAGGAAAGAGAGAGCAAAAATCGTGGCATTTAATGCTCCAATGGCTCTATTCTGAAGCAGACTAGTCGGTCAAAGAAGGATCACTGACCGACTAGTTCATCAACTAGTCGGTCGGTGAAACAACGTGAACCGACTAAGAGGTGAACAGCCAAAAGAAGAATTTCAGGGAATGAATGACTAGTCGGTCCAAGAAGACTTGCCAACCGACGAGTTTCATAACTGGTCGGTCGGTGAGTCAACTTTGACCGACTAACAGGTGAAATAGAGAAGGCTGAACTCAAGATGAATTAGTCGGTCTAAGAACAAAGTCTAATCGACTAGTTTATCAACTAGTCAGTCGACAAATGTACTTTGACCGACTAACGATAAACAGTAACTTAGGCTGTACAGTAGAAGCTCAACTAGTCGGTCTAAGAAGGATTCCTAACCGACTAGTTTCACAACCAGTCGTTCGGTGAACCTTCTTTGACCGACTAACTGTAAACAGTAAAGAGCTTGAAATTGAGAAGGCATTCTAGTCGGTTCAAGAAGCTTTGCCGACCGACTAGATTGCCATCTAGTCGGTTGGTTCTTCTTCTTGAACCAAGTAACATACACAAGAAGCCGCGAATCGAAGCGCGAGGCTATGGGAAAGATCGTATGGGCATCTACTAAGATCCTAGCTCTAAGATATGAGCGTTATGAAGATTAAAACGTAAGACCTACTCAAGTCTTAACATTCTACGAAAAGAAGCTAGAAGACATAAAATAAACTTGACGAACCGTCTTCAAAAGCTTTAATCGAATCTTCATGACTTCAATAATGGTACTTGAGCTTCAACGAAGCTTCAAGCACACGTTCACGCGCTTTGAGAAGTCTTGAGACGTCGCTTTGGATGTTCATAGAAATTTGGCGACGATCTCCATAACTGCGCTCACAAAGAGTTAGTTCATAATATTTATGTTTGTTCATCATCAAAACCAAATCCGGGAAATCAATACTCAACACGAAATACGAAAACCCTATATATAAATGGATTTTGGATATGTTTTTGGTGCAATTCTCGAGCAATTCATGTACAGTTTTTCAATAAAGATTGCAGCTACTTGTAAAATATTCAGAGGAAAAATTGAGAGCATTCGGTGGGCAGATTATGGGGTTTTCTCCATATTTTATTCTTCAATTTCTTAGGTGGTTTTCTTGTTTTCTATCAACCAAATGTCATAATTTGTAATCCAAAGATATTGAAGCATTAATAATCTTTCCAACCGGACATACATCAAGTATTGGGTATAACAAGTATAAATCGTTGGTGTCAGGTATGTATTAATCTTTTGTTATACTTTATCTTTCAAATTATTACATGTTGCAGGTTTTGTAGAAAATCATCGTTTTCTTTGTTCATTGTCACTACGATCTTGGAGTTTCCACAAGGTGATTGATCGAGGTGATTGTCATCATTTCTTGTATCTGTCCCCAACAAGGTCTGTTGTCGCGATTGTGATTGTCTGAGGCATAATATGCGAGCATCATGATTTTTCGATCAGAGATCTTTGTGGAGCATAACGTAGGGATTACAATCATCAGTTTCATAATAATGGAGCATCATGAGTGTTCAATTTTAATCAAGGTTGAGCAAGGTGTTTGTGATCATGATTGGCTGAGACACGACGAGAGACTGGCCATGAATGCTCGGTTGGAGACTATGATGAATGCACGAGATTTTCTCAAAAATAATACTATGGTATATGTGCCGATTTAATTGTGAAGAAGGAATGTAAGAATAATGGTGCAGCTTCAATTTCTGTAGCATTCATGGCAAAAAATGATGATTGTCAGAATTGTATCTCGCATCCAGTTGTTGCAACTAATAAGGAATTTTGTGAATAGTTCTAACTACCATCACCAATGGGTGGGTCCATCAAATTAATGTGTAGAGCGCACTGTTTTAAAATATCTCACATATTTACAACTTCTAATTAATACATGAGATCTACGAATTTATGATGTTGTTTACTTCTGATGAAAAACCTGCATGGGCAGCTATAAATTCAATACCTATTTGAATTCTCTTCTATTAATGACAGTATTTTACAATGATATTTGCACAGGAATGCTGTATAAAAGAACAATTCAGAGCATGAACTTCTCCAAAAAGAGAGCGAGTGTTCTCCAGACAGAGAAAGAGCTTTTGTAGAGAGAGAGAGAGAGAGAGAGAGAGAGTCTTGTGGTCAGGTATGTTTATATCCGTATGTTTATCTTATTATGAGAAATAAATCATATTTACATTTTTCGATCTGATGTGTTTTTCTCTCTATGTGATTCATAGATTGATGAATCACTGAAAATGAGCCCTATTATACAAGGATATTTAGGAGGTTAAACAATTAAAGTGGTGGATATATATCACACGGAAAATATACAAAGCCAATATTCTACATTAAGAACACAGAGACAAATCAAGGATGAAACCGTAAGCACGCAGTAAAAATAACGAGTGCTGATCACTGAAGAAGCACGTGAGCAGCGGCGGTGACGATGCCCGGAATAGAAGAAGACAGCACCTCTGCACCTAATTTAAGCACCAGTTCCCCCACCACATCTCTCTTCCTCATTCTCCTCACCTTCCCGTTCTTTTCACCGTCACCGGCGCCCACCGGCGGTTCCGGCTCGGGCCCACGATCACGGCACTCGCTGACTCCGTGGAGGCACTCCATGTGGGAATCGAAGCCGCAGCCGTCGCAGCGGTAGTGCCACTCCCGGCAGCTTCCCTTGCACACGTCGCACGTGCCTAGGTGCCCGGCGGCGAACCGCAGCTTGTGGCTGGGGTGCACGGGATCGGCGATGAAGTGAGGGATCTGCACGCAGACAGGGTGCACGTCGAAGTTGCAGGCCGCGCAGCGGTACCACATCCCGCGGATGCGGTCGCCGCAGAGGTCGCAGGAGACGGAGTCCATCACCTGGTGGCTGTGCTCCGTGAGCAGCGTCAGGGCGTGCTTTGGGTGCATGAAGAAGGTGATGACCTGCTCGCAGACCATCGTCGCGCAGGAGCGGTGGAGGGTGAAGCTGCAGGAGGAGCATCTGTATCCGCTCCCGCTGCCGCGCTCCTTGCAGGCCCCGCAGTAGAAGGTGTCTGTGGAGCTTAGCTTCAGGTAGTGGCCTGGGATCTGGTGGGTGAAGTGGATGACCGGAGATGCCATTTGCTACCTCCCTCTCGGTCTTATCTCCGTGAATCCCAACTAAATTAGGTTAAATCGATATATACATGGCCTTCGTTGAGATCAACATCTTCGGGGATTGCCGTCAACGTCAGTGGTCAGTCTACGTTTTTGGAAGGATCTACATTGTTTTCCTCGACAATCGTTGATCCCCACTGAATGAAAGAACAACTATTGTCGCTTATCGTTGGGAATTTTGTGAAAATAAAAGTTCAAAATCATTTATTATTTTACTTATTTTACACTTTGATTAAGTTCATGATTAATTATATAAGAGCGTAACAAAGTATTATGCTGGCTCTCACAGACCTATCACACAACCCTCCCGATTACCCTGGCTTGGAACCGGTAGCGAAAACGCACGCAAAGTTAAGTGAAAACGCCGGTGGGGTTGAGAAAGAATATCACCATTTCATTAAATCAATTTGGTTTTAGGTCAGGATGTTTGACAATAGGGGCAATCATCTCATCATGCAGATTATGGGACAATATAGAACAAGGAATAAGGATTTGACAAGCAAACCGCCTATAATATAATCCCTAAAGAGATTCTACGATGGGTTTTACTGAAAAAAGAAATTGCCTTTAATGTATGTTGCTCTAATTCAAGATATATATTAATGATTAGTCACTAATGTGAAGACTTGTGTAGAATTAATAAATAACATTTCGATAATTATTAGGTTATATCAAGGCTCAGCTGAGTCTCCTCATCCTTGCTATATTGACAAATCATCTCACTATGCATATATAAGGTGAGGCGTTTTGGTGTATTTTATTTGTAAATGATTCTCTCTTTTGATACATGAGACATAAATTGTGTAAATGCAAATTTAGAGTTGTGAAGGCAGACATTGAAGACTCGAGGTTTCAAACTTAGCAAGATCAAAAGCGAGTACATTGAATGTAAACTTAGTAGAGTAATACATTAAGATTATAACATGGAGAAGCTAGATGAGAAAAGTATGTAAGTAAGTAAGATATTTAAGAATCGCATGCCGGTTATTCAAGAGGATACATGAATTAACGAAGATATTAATCATAGTATTAAAACATGATAGTTGAAATGGAGAGCCACAATAGGAGTGTAAAGCGATCAAAATGTATTGTTACAGTTAAAGGGTAAATTCTAAATATCAATGATTAAACCAGCTACGTTATATGATATAGAGCATTGGGCTACACCAAGAAGCATTAATAGTGTTTGGGTGTGGCAAAGAAATGAATGCTGTGGTGGATAAGTGAAAATACTCGAAAAGATAAGTTAAGAAATTATTATATATAAGCAAAAAGTCTGTTAGGTCTATATAAAGGATAAGATGAGGGAACATCACTTGATATCATTCGGTCATATACACCAAAGACTTATTGATGAGTCTGTTAGAAAGATAGAACATATGAATGTTGAGATCAAGAGAAAGAGAGGTAGACTGAAAAACTCATGTGTATAAGTATTAAGCAGGGATATGAAGGATCTTGCTTTGATTGTGTCGCCTCAAACCACGGCACCTTGCAATGAGATAACAAATTATCGAGGATCGAGGTAGATTGATTTTTGAAAACTAAGCAGTGATGATTAGTGCAAATGTAATAACCCTTAAATTATAGTAATAATGGAAGTGAGATAAAATGAATGGTTGCAATAATATAAAGAGTAAAGACACTACAAAATAGAAAAGCACAATCGCAAATACATGAAATTTATACTTGTTAGGTTCTCCAGAAAAACTTTAGTATCTAAGCTCGCTACTTGAGGCATCCACTCTCTCCATTTTGCAACCCCAAAAGAGTAAATCAATCAACATGAATGTCACGCCCTGTCCCCAGAATACCCAGGAATTTTAAAAAACCTTTCCAGGACCCTGAAGAGTGAGGGTGAAGAGAGCAGAATAGGTGGGAGAGATAGAGAGATAGAGAGATAGAGAGATAGAACAAGAAGGCCACTACACACAGGCTAGAATAGTACAGATTGCTCCACAAAAAAATCAACATAGGAGGAACGCAGTACTTATAAAGACACATCACACATCTAAATACATTAACGACTATGCATAGCATCACATAAACAAGAGTACAACAATCTCACACGAGAGGAAAACTTCCACAACCTCCCAAGGGCACCCTGCCAATGGTACAACCCCAAGTAGCTATTTGCACTAGGAACACTCCCCTTCTCAACTTCTTCATCATGAATCACCAAGCTCCCAAGAAGCCCACTATATTACATGCTGCCTAAAAACCACGGGAGAAGCACGTCAATGTTTGTCCCAGTAGGAAACCACTACAATAATGGCACATTATGTCACATTCTGCGTTACATGTTATACAAATTAACTATTATGATAATTTCTACAACCAAAAGTGATGCATATAAATATGAGACATGGCATAAAACGAAGGGCTTGCAAATGAAAGGGAACATACATACCCTTAGGTGTCGAGCTGCTGCAAGAAAATATGGTTAGCACTACAAGAAATATAAAGGAAAGTAACTGCAACTACAACTGGAGGTAAATTAGCAGGAAGTAAGGGGTGAACTTGGTCATTATATTCGAGTTTTCAAAGTTTATTCGGAAACCTTGAGTAAGAGTAGGGCATAAAGACATGGATCTCACCCCAGAGAATGGGCTGGACAACAACACACGCCGCAGTGGACACGGGTACTGTACGTCGGGCCTCTCAACTCCGCCCCTTCAGAGAACTGGACCTCACCCCAAAATTGGGATGAGTATAGTACACGGTGAAGTGGACACGGGTATTGAACACCGGGCCTCTCAACTCCCCCGTCCCTGACAGGAGTGAGGCTGACCTCTCCGCGTCCTCCCCTTAACGGTAGCGTAAGTGAGGATCACCATATATACATCTCCAAATCCAATCCACATCGCAATCCACAGCCACAACCAAGTAGCCATCACTCCTAGTAAAGGCGAGTGAGGATCACCACATATCACATCCCAACCATGCCTCCATAAGTCCAGTCAGTATGACTACTCTTACTCAGGTTTTCCCCCAACTCCAACCTGGATGCTCACCCTCCATAGATAGGACTAGGCATTCCAAGAATCACTTTCTAACATAAGTTTTAATGCTGCTGGAGTCATGTTGACATGGTTCACTGTCTCAGTGGCTCTTATTTCAAATTATCTCATACTTCCAGAACAACATGGGTCATGCACCTAAGTGACGTGCCCCTCATCATAGCCACATCAACAGATCAACACATAACGTATGTAACCATTCTTACTATGCCTCCAACATCACTAATTTATTACATGACTCAGGGCATGAAGGGTGAATAAATGTATCTCATCTTTTCATAATTGCCTTTAATTTGGGCATTTCCACAAACACGTGGCGGTACCATACATATTGTAGGAGTCGTCTATCCCTTGCAATACTAACAACACACACTAGAGGGGGGTGAATAGTGTAATGGCCATATAATTGACCAATTAAAATTTAACTTGCAAATACGGAATAATAAATGCAAGAGGAATTAAAAGGCACAATCAATCCAAACGCAAACACAGTTTTACCCGGGTTCCCCAAACTTGGGTACATCCAGCCACACCAATATTCACTATAATCCCACACAGAGAAGTGAATACAAATCTCACAAGGAGATACCCCACAAAGAGGATTTATTCCCTACACAAGGACCCAACCAATCCTACACAAGGATCAAAACTCCCACATAGAGAATCACTAACTCCCACTCAAAGAATTAGGGTTAGCCCTACACTAGGACACTAGAACTCCCACAAAGAGAGTTAATACCCACAAAGAGAATTCCCTAGTCCCACAAAGAGACAACCTCCCACAAAGAGAGAAACTCCCACAAAGAGAGTATCCTAATCCCACAAAGAGAAATAGGAAAACCAATTACACCCTGTAAAGTAAATACTCTTACCTATGCCTTGAGATGCTTACTCATGAATGAATGCAAGGCATGGAAGAGGATCTCCAAGTGTTGGAATATGCTTGAGAGCACTTGGATGATTTCCCTTGAGCTGGACTTCAATGCATGAAGGAATATGTGCTCAATAGAGGGAAATGAGGGAGCTTGAGAGTGGCTTATTGATCTCTTGAGATTTTCTATAGAGTCAAGAGTTATCAAGTATTGTCAAGAGTTTACAAGTGAAGGCAGCACACTCATATATATATGAATCCTATATCAAGCCCAAAAACCCAAAGAAACAGCCAAAAAACCAAATCGACAACGGCTAGAAACTGGGTGAAAACGACATGAACAGTCGACTGAAGATCATAAGACTGTTGACTGATCAACGGCTAGAAAATATCCAACTGCTATAATCTGAGCCAGGACAGTCGACTGACGAAGACAATACAGTCGACTGACAAACAGGACAGGCGCTTGTTAATCCTTCAGCAGACGACTGCTGCAGGGGATGGATCGAAACAGAGAGCTGCACTCTTTCTCCAATTCTTCGTACATGCGACTGATGTTAATACTACATCAACTGTCAAATAGTCAGGCGACTGTACATTCTACATCAGTCGACTACTGTATAATATGGAGAGAAGACATAGAGATGCAGAGATTGCACTTAGGCTAGACAGGCGAATGTTGGCCAAATCCCAGGCGACTGTAAGTATACAGACGACTGTAAACAGATCGAAAGACGACTGTGCATAAAGCTCAAGTTTGAGTCAATTGAAATGTTGACTTGAGCTGTGCATAGCAAGCGACTGTAGAAGGATCTACAGGCGACTGGAAATCACCCAGTCGGCTGTGTTTCCCTCAGCAGGCGACTGACGGAAAGCCAGAGACTCCAAATGATTCTTTGGACAGAGTGAACCTATTGGGTTGGATTCTATGATAATCCTAAGGTTCACTAAGATGGTTAAATGCATGTGCATGAATGAGCAAACCATCTAGCAAGGCATTACATCAACCCTAGACACAAAAAAGAGAGAAAGCAATAAAGTAAATTACATGGATTACAATGCTTTCTTAAGAGTCTAAGTCTTCAATCTTAATGCCTTGATTGCTCTCCATCATCTCCAAGCTTTGGCACTCCTTGAGTCCACACTTTGGCCCTTCTTCACATGATGTCCATCCTTACACCAAGTGATTAGTCTCAAAGAATGATATCCTTGAAATAAACTGAGAGACTAAAACATGAGATTCATTAGCAAAAACATAATGTTGTGATCATCATCAAAATAAGATTGGTATGAAACACCAATACTCAACAATCTCCCCCTTTTTGATGATGACACACATTATGTAAATCTTAAAGAATTAAAGCACAATGCTAATGATCTCCCCCTACTTATATGCACCAATTATATAATGAGCTACACAAAGGTAAATGCTCATAATACCAATAAAAACATGGTGACATATAATAGGCATGGATTACATAAACCAATTGCAAAGAATAAAGGCATGCACACATGAATGGTTTATCTAATCCCATATATCTCTCCCTATAGAGATATCTCTCCCTATATGCATATGTATATATCTCTCCCCCTATAGATATGATCACATAATGCATATATCTCTCCCCCTTGACATCGTCAAAAAAGTGGACATCAAAAATATCCCCCTTTGTCATCTTAACCAAGATGTGACAATATGCAAGAAAAGAAAGATATGTATGATACCAAATTTAAAAATTTAGTGGGTATCAATTGACTATCCCATGCTCCCCCTAGATCATAGAAATGGTCAACTTTTGTCTTCTAGGATCTAATACCAATTAATTAGTGGAGCCATGGGCCTAAAAGTGTATCAAATCAATAGATATGGAAAAATCAAGCTTCAAAGATACACAAGGATATTGCCAAAAACAATGAGACATGAACCATGTTGGCAATACACAACAATAGGTTTGGTTTGAGACCCAAAATAATCAAATGTAAATAATGATCTCAAATAACCTCCGAAATGAGAGTTAAAATATGTCTTAAAATAATTTAAACATATAATATATTAACTCCCCCATTGACATACACATGGATCAAAAATGCATGCATGTCAATAAACCCCAAGGTCCCTATTTTCATGAAAATAAATAAATTTGAAAATATTTTCAAAATCATGAAACACACACAATCAATGAGTATGCTTAAAATAAACATAGAAGCACAATACCCATGCAATATGCATATGTGTGAGGAACCTAAACATTAGGTAACCAAACCCAAGAGGAGTTTGATTTCCTAACGTAATCACACGAGGTGATCACATCCCTAACTAGAGAGTTGATGTAACTATCTCTCTCTTGCACACTAACCTTAGTGGGAATCCATAATCTCAAGGAATTCCTAGGCAATGGTTTTACCTTTGCAAGAGGGAAGGATGTGGCATGCTTAGGTGTAGAAACAAATTTCTTGGCATGCAAAGAATGAGGATTTTGCTTTTTAGCAAAAAATGAAGATTCTTCATTCTTCCTCATCACCTTGTGATCTACATGCTTCTTGTTGGTGTTAATGTTGTACAAGAAAGCATGGTGATTCTTCTTAGGCGATTTAGCAATATTTTGTAACGACCACTTTTCGTTGTGCGTTGTTCGTGCACGTGCTTTTGGCCGTGCACGTGTTTATTTTAGACTTTATTTGATTGTGAACACTTTTGTGTGATATGCCGTTGCGAACGTCTCTGAGAGTATTAAATAGTGGCACTAATTTGGAACGACGTTTCTCGAGTCGTTTTTCCACAATTTGAACTCACTCGATGAGACGTGACGACTTTCACTTTTGACGGGAGACGTTTCTATTTTTAGTTTCGTCGTCGTCCGACGTCGAATTTGAGATCCGTCTTCTTAGTTAGCTCACATTCGTCGCCACGATCACAACGATATTTATTTTATAATTTTTGGAGTTTATTTGACCACTTTTATAATTTTTACAAGTTTTATATTATTTTTAATAATTTATTTTTAAATTAATTTCGGCCAAATAAAATTTATTTGAGTTTAAAACGTTTTAAAGAATTTTTGAGCCAATTTCCAGCTCATTTGGACCAGGTCAAATACCTAGATTGGGTTGGAGAAGTTTAAAATCAAATTTCAAATCTTTTAGAATTCTAATCCTATTAGATTTAGCCCTAGACCAAGTCAACCCACCTATACTATATAAGCAACCCCTAGCAAGTCCTATTTTCCAAAGAAATTAGCCCTAGCCTCTTCCAAAGTCATCTTGGACGTTGCGACGAATCGTCGCAACGTTGCGACGTTCAGCACCCCGCAACGACCGAGGAAATCCCCCCGCATCCACCCGCTCTGACCGGCCGTCCCGCCCGCATCCGCTCCGCTCCGCACACAAGCGTCGACCGCCGCTTCGTTCTTCCCCCGCCTGACCGAGAGGGCCTCTCGGTCTGACCGAGAGAACCGCCTGACCCCCTCCGCTCCGCACCGACCCGCTTGTCGCTCCGCTCTGTCGCCCCCCGCTCCGCTCCGTGCCCGACCGAAGGCCCCGCCCGCTGTGACCGAGCGCCCCGAGCGCTTGCAGCGTTTGCAACGCTGTCCGCCCCGCATCCCAAGCGAACGACCGAGGCCGCCACCGTGTCTGACCGAGCCAAGTCCCCGCATTGGCTGTGTACGACCGACGGCCACTTGTCGCAACCACCCGCATCCGTCGCACCGCTTGCCTCCGTGGGCCCCCCCAAGTTCTCCAGAGTTATTGTGGGTCCCCCAAAGGCCCCTAGGACTACTGTGGGCCCCCACTTTGGTACGTTCTCTTCGACGACTTGCCGCGTACGACGTCGTCGCACGTCGTAGCCCGTCGTCGCACGTACGAGCTTTGGAATCTGGAATCGTCGCCCGGGATATTTTCTCTGATTTTCCAGCGAGGAATCTATTTTGGAAACAGCACTTGGAGCGCGTTCTCTTATTCCAACCCCCGGCGTCGCTACCCGACGCCGGTGTAGCTTTCGCGTCGTGTTGAGGTAACGTTTTTGCACCCCTAGGACCCCCAACCCAATTGCATGCTAATCAAGACTAAAAATCAGTATTTTAAAGTATTTTAAATGTTTTAGAATCCACTAATCAAGATTAATAAAACGGATGTAGGCCGGTGGACTCGTGCACGTAGGAATCGTGACTTTGGACTCGTTGGACGGTGTTTTCTTGACGTGATAGTTACAGGCAAGTGAAACTTGCCAACTCTTGTGTAGGGCCATGTTTTTTAGGCCACTTACTTGCTTTTAGCGTAAAAGAGACTAGTCAGTGAAATGATAGCTGGCTAGACGCCTACTTGATCTAGTTTGACAACGAAACTAGATCCGTCACCTAAATGATCTAGCTTGACAACGAAGCTAGATCCAACCCCTTAAAATTGTTGTTCATGCATGCTAAACTGTCACGTTTACTTTCCTTACCTGTACGCTTTACTTTAACTGTCATGTCATGTCATCCATGCATTGAATGTTGCATTCGTAGCACACACGCTACATACTTGTACTTGCTTGTCCCGGGCTAGGTGCACCCCTACGCCATACTTGTTTACACACTTCCTGGCTCGTGGTCCAGAAGCGAGCATTACCGTTCGGGGGGTAAGGCCCTGGCTCGACACACGTGGAGGGGTAGGGATAAACGTTCGCTTGAGCTTAGGAGTTGGCCCGCGCAGCCACTCTAGCCAAAAGACGGAATCTCTGTGCACGAGGTGCTTACTTTTCTTGTCTTGTACTTGTCTTGTGAATGTCATGCCATGCTCGTACTTTACTTTACTTTACCCTACTTGTTGCACTCATTACTTTAAACTGCCATGTCATTGCATCATGCTAGAACTGCTAGGTTGCTTTACTTTCACCACCTTTCAGTTTCACTTGCACAAGTCTTCCAGACTTGCTGACATGTGCCCCTTGCTCTTTTGGGGTGTCACATGTTAGACCCTGAGCCAGAGACAGTTGCTGAGGACGAGGTGTTTGCTGACGCTGAGCCCGAGCCTACGTTCGTTGAGGAGTTCGAGAACACCGGAGACCAGTCTTAGAGACTGATTTTACTTGCTTTGCTTTAGGTTGCTGTTAGATGTCGGTGCTTTGCACCTTTTCCTTGTTTTCGTACTTTTGTTGGCCATGCTAGGCCTCTTTTTAGACTCTTTTATTTGTAGCCTGGTGGCTTTTCTGCGTTGTTGAGATTTATTATTATGGATATTCTGAGATGTTCTTTTTGTCTCTTTCGTTATTATTATCTTTGTTTCGTTTCGCGTTGCAAGGACCTGCAGTTTAAAGTGATTGACGCTTATCGGACTTGCGGCTTTGTAGCTTCAAGTCTGAGCGGACCTTCTCACGCTTCGCCTCCACGTTTTTTGGGAAGCGGGGCGTGACAGGTTTTGTTGGTGGCCCATGCAGGTCCAGTCTTGCAATTGCGAACTAACGGAACAATGATAATAAACGGAATATCCATTAAATAAATTGCAACATCCAAGTCATTAAGCTTTGAGTCTAATTTGTTTGCTCGTTTTCCACGTCATTAGATGGCTGGACGACGACAGACCCGATCTGGCAGTGGGCCCAATCGTGCTGAGGTACCTGATAGAGAGCCCACCAATGCTGAGATCATGAGGATGATGCATCAGATGATGCAGGTACAGCAGGGCATGCTCCAGAACACTCAGAGTGCTCCTCGCCATGAGCCAGGAGCGAAGCAGTTCCGGGAGCTGGGCCCGACGTACTTTGATGGATCTGAAGGACCGATGGCTGCCGAGGAGTGGATCAGAAACACTGAGGATAATCTGAAGATGTCGAAGGTCAACCCTGCTGGATGGGTTGATCGGGCAAAGAGGCAGCTGAAGGATAATGCCCGAAACTGGTGGGGATGCCGAGGAGGAGTTGTTGGTGAGCCCTATACCTTGGGCTACTTTCAAGTCTAGATTCGATGAGGAGTACTTTCCGAAGGCTGCTAGGAGGGAGATGTTGCAGCGCTTCATTGAGCTGAAGCAAGGGAGTCTGACGGTGGACCAGTACCACCAGGAATTTACTAGATTGAGCCGCTTCGCGCCAAAGATGGTAGAGGATGCTGAGGAGAAGGCTCAGAAGTTTCTGCAGGGTCTTTCTCTAGACTTGCAGAGTCTGGTGTCTACGTCGGACATGGAGTCGTATCAGAAGTTGCTGGTAGCTGCTCGGAGACAGGAGAAGATCGCAAAGCAGAAGAGAGGACTGATTTCTGGAGCTGGGAAGAGGCCTATGGAGCCGTCTAGGCCTGGGGGTCAAGCCTACCCAGCCAGTGCAGTTCAAGAGGCCAGGTGGGCCTATTGTGAAGACTTGCCATTTCTGTGGCAAGACCGGGCATTTCAAGGATCAATGTAGGAAGATGTTGGGACAGTGCCTAGTTTGTGGAGATCCTACTCATGCCGTGAAGGACTGCCCGAGCTCTAAGATACCTTGGAAGGATCCTGTTGCCGCACAGCCGTTGCAACAGAGAGCACCTGCACCTGCAGGTCGTGGAGCGCCTCTTCCTCCGCAGAGGCAGGCCTTTCAGCAGGCCGTGCAGCCGAGGAGGCAGGGCTTACCTGATGACGGCAGTGGAGGGCGAGACTGTGGGTGAGGTTATCGCAGGTAACTCTCCGACCTAGTTGTTTCTGCCCTTAGATAGTCCTGATTTTGTTAAATTATGCTTGCATATGATTGTTTGCAAATAGGGTTGACTGTTAGACTGGTAAATAGAGTCCTTGCTGGGAATCGATTTAATCGTCATAGAAGTTACCATAGTGGTCCTTATCTACCCCTGACCATATTAGAGTTCTAGAATTTCCTTTAGTCGTTCGTTTGGGTTCATCGATTATGGACCGAGCTGAGCGCATTCCATTATCACCTAGCTTCTTTTAGAAAGACCAAGCGCTAAGTTCTTAAGCTTCAGTTGGGCGACCGTAGGAGTTTTTCCCGTAGATCCTCCTGATTCATATCCTAAGCGTATGTATGTTTTGAATATCTGACTGTTTCCCTTGCCCCGATTCATGATATCGCCTCATGACTATCGTCATCAATTTTTGAAACTCTCCGTTGCAAAATTTTGAACCTTCTGCAAGCATTTTCTCTTTGATTTTTTTTTCCCCTAAGTTTTAAATTGTTTAAATTCTAATATGTATATATACTTATACTTCATGCTCCTCGTAGATTTAAATTCTTAAAATTTTGTCGAAATTTTTGGAAAATAGTTATAATGCTTTTTCAGCCTACACTTTCGCATCTATGAAAATACATTTTTCTTTCATATACTAATTTTATTCTAAACCGTACTTGCATTCAACTTGTAATTTCCCTTCTAATTTATGCCATTCATACACCTTCCAATCACATGGGATTTCAGATTTCAGCAAGTCAATTTTATGCTCACCGTTTTCCCTATTTTAGACTTTTGAAAAAAAAAAAAAAATTACCATTTCATAACCACTTTCTGATTTAGACCTCCACACGAATTGATTTTAAAGCTTCACTATCAATTTTGATAATTTTACGACCAAGTTATTAATATTATCTTTCCACTTCCCCTACGAGCTTTTAGGAAAATTTCGAGACTAAATAGGAATTTCAATTATTTTTATAGCTGTACCAGGTTCGTTGTGCTCGTATGCTAAGGACCTTGTGTAAATCAGTTTTTTTTTTTCATTTTTGCAAATCCTGGTTCCCTTGAAAAGCAGCTTCAATATTGATTATTTTAAAATTTTCCATGACCTAAAAGTTTTGAAGGCATTTAACATGAGTTTAAATTCTTCCGTTACTTGATTTCCTTCTTTGACTTTCGCAAACATTATATTAAATTACTGCCGTATAATATTTTCTAAACTACGCCTTCAATATTCGTGTAGATGATTTTACTTCCTCTTTTAATGATTCTTTAAAACCAATAGACCATTTTCTCTTATTATGAATATTCGACCCAAACCTATTTTGAAACAACACGTCTTATCGATCTCCAAATATTTCTTCCAAACGAGGATTTCAACTTTTGAAGTACGACGGTTTTCAAATTCCGCATATGTTGGCTTGATTGAGCGTACCCTCCATGGTATATTAATGGTTGCTTATTGAGTGTTATATATATTCGGAGTTATTCATGATGTGTGAAGTTGTTTGTATGTTAGTAGTTATAGTTTGGTGTGTGGGTAGCTATACCATACTAAGGATGCCTGTGAGATTTAGAGTAGAAGTACTTAAGAGGCAGTAGGTAATTAGGGGATACTTATAATGGTTGAAGCAATGTGCTGGTGAAACTATATGTAGGCTAGGTGTGATAATAATAATAGGTATAAGTATACGACGTAGGTGAATGTATATATACACGTGTTAGTGGCATTAACGTTTGACTATCTAGTGCATATATAAGCACTTGAAATGAATAAACCTGGTTAAATTATTATATGGCTTGATTGGGGTAGTTACTAGAGCGACTAGTTATATTAGAAAGTCCGAGGACGGACTTTATTCTAAGGTGGGGAGAGGATGTAACGACCACTTTTCGTTGTGCGTTGTTCGTGCACGTGCTTTTGGCCGTGCACGTGTTTATTTTAGACTTTATTTGATTATGAACACTTTTGTGTGATATGCCGTTGCGAACGTCTCTGAGAGTATTAAATAGTGGCACTAATTTGGAACGACGTTTCTCGAGTCGTTTTTCCACAATTTGAACTCACTCGATGAGACGTGACGACTTTCACTTTTGACGGGAGACGTTTCGTATTTTTAGTTTCGTCGTCCGACGTCGAATTTGAGATCCGTCTTCTTAGTTAGCTCACATTCGTCGCCACGATCACAACGATATTTATTTTATAATTTTTGGAGTTTATTTGACCACTTTTATAATTTTTACAAGTTTTATATTATTTTTAATAATTTATTTTTAAATTAATTTCGGCCAAATAAAATTTATTTGAGTTTAAAACGTTTTAAAGAATTTTTGAGCCAATTTCCAGCTCATTTGGACCAGGTCAAATCCTAGATTGGGTTGGAGAAGTTTAAAATCAAATTTCAAATCTTTTAGAATTCTAATCCTATTAGATTTAGCCCTAGACCAAAGTCAACCCACCTATACTATATAAGCAACCCCTAGCAAGTCCTATTTTCCAAAGAAATTAGCCCTAGCCTCTTCCAAAGTCATCTTGGACGTTTGCGACGAATCGTCGCAACGTTGCGACGTTCAGCACCCCGCACGACCGAGGAAATCCCCCGCATCCACCCGCTCTGACCCGGCCGTCCCGCCCGCAATCCGCTCCGCTCCGCACACAGCGTCGACCGCCGCTTCGTTCCCCCCGCCTGACCGAGAGGGGCCTCTCGGTCTGACCGAGAGAACCGCCTGACCCCCCCGCTCCGCACCCGACCCGCTTGTCGCCCGCTCTGTCGCCCCCCGCTCCGCTCCGTGCCCGACCGAAGGCCCCGCCCGCTGTGACCGAGCGCCCGAGCGCTGCAGCGGTTGCAACGCTGTCCGCTCCGCATCCCAAGCGAACGACCGAGGCCGCCACCGTGTCTGACCGAGCCAAGTCCCCGCATTGGCTGTGTACGACCGACGGCCACTTGTCGCAACCCCGCATCCGTCGCACGCTGCTTGCCTCCGTGGGGCCCCCCAAGTTCTCCAGAGTTATTGTGGGTCCCCCAAAGGCCCCTAGGACTACTGTGGGCCCCACTTTGGTACGTTCTCTTCGACGACTTGCCGCGTACGACGTCGTCGCACGTCGTAGCCCGTCGTCGCACGTACGAGCTTTGGAATCTGGAATCGTCGCCCGGGATATTTTCTCTGATTTTCCAGCGAGGAATCTATTTTGGAAACAGTACTTGGAGCGCGTTCTCTTATTCCAACCCCCGGCGTCGCTACCCGACGCCGTGTGTAGCTTTCGCGTCGTGTTGAGGGTAACGTTTTTGCACCCCTAGGACCCCCAACCCAATTGCATGCTAATCAAGACTAAAAATCAGTATTTTAAAGTATTTTAAATGTTTTAGAATCCACTAATCAAGATTAATAAAACGGATGTAGGCCGGTGGACTCGTGCACGTAGGAATCGTGACTTTGGACTCGTTGGACGGTGTTTTCTTGACGTGATAGTTACAGGCAAGTGAAACTTGCCAACTCTTGTGTAGGGCCATGTTTTTAGGCCACTTACTTGCTTTTAGCGTAAAAGAGACTAGTCAGTGAAATGATAGCTGGCTAGACGCCTACTTGATCTAGTTTGACAACGAAACTAGATCCGTCACCTAAATGATCTAGCTTGACAACGAAGCTAGATCCAACCCCTTAAAATTGTTGTTCATGCATGCTAAACTGTCACGTTTACTTTCCTTACCTGTACGCTTTACTTTAACTGTCATGTCATGTCATCCATGCATTGAATGTTGCATTCGTAGCACACGCTACATACTTGTACTTGCTTGTCCCGGGCTAGGTGGCACCCCTACGCCATACTTGTTTACACACTTCCTGGCTCGTGGTCCAGAAGCGAGCATTACCGTTCGGGGGTAAGGCCCTGGCTCGACACACGTGGAGGGGTAGGGATAAACGTTCGCTTGAGCTTAGGAGTTGGCCCGCGCAGCCACTCTAGCCAAAAGACGGAATCTCTGTGCACGAGGGTGCTTACTTTTCTTGTCTTGTACTTGTCTTGTGAATGTCATGCCATGCTCGTACTTTACTTTACTTTACCCTACTTGTTGCACTCATTACTTTAAACTGCCATGTCATTGCATCATGCTAGAACTGCTAGGTTGCTTTACTTTCACCACCTTTCAGTTTCACTTGCACAAGTCTTCCCAGAACTGTGCTGACATGTGCCCCTTGCTCTTTTGGGTGTCACATGTTAGACCCTGAGCCAGAGACAGTTGCTGAGGACGAGGTGTTTGCTGACGCTGAGCCCGAGCCTACGTTCGTTGAGGAGTTCGAGAACACCGGAGACCAGTCTTAGAGACTGATTTTACTTGCTTTGCTTTAGGTTGCTGTTAGATGTCGGTGCTTGCACCTTTTCCTTGTTTTCGTACTTTTGTTGGCCATGCTAGGCCTCTTTTTAGACTCTTTTATTTGTAAGAAAGCATGGTGATTCTTCTTAGGTGATTTAGCAATATTTCTTGTATTTGCACCATAAGAGGAATTAGAGGTGGGTTTGGGAACCACATTTTGAATATAACCCAAACCTCCTCTATGATTTGCCGGATGTTGTTTTTCCAACAAATCGTGGAGTGAATCCCTAGAATACACAAAGCTTTTGAGCTTCCGGGATTCCTCTTCACATTTCAACGTAAGTTATTGAATGTGAGCATCTAAGCTAAGGTTTTGAGCAATGAGTTTTTCATTAGAAAGGCTCAATTCCTTAACTTGAGAGAGAAGTGTGTCTCTCTCACAAGTGTCATACACATGCTTTTCATCATGAATATTTACACAAGATGATTCTAACTCATGCCCCTACTCATAGCATTATCAAGTTTAGCTTTCATTTTATCATATGAATCGATGCACTTACTTGCCAAATTGGAGGCCACATTTAGGCGGTATTCAAGCTCCTCCTAGGATGTCTTTTCCTCCTCGGTTTCTTCATCACTTTCCTCCTCGCTTGAGCTTGACGAAGACTCTTTCCCATTAGCCATGAAGCAACTTTCTTCGTTGGAGTTGAGCCATGTCTCTATCTCTTCATCGCTAGATTCAGATGAAATTGATGAAGAGTCATCAAAGGCAACGAAACACCTTTGATCGTGCTCCTTGTCATCTTCTCCTTCATCATTAGATGTGTCCTCATCGGAATCATCAAATGTGCCGATAAGTCCCTTCTTTTGGTTCTTGACCTCGGACTTGGCTTTCCAATGTTTCTTCCCTTTACCCTTATAGGTATCTATGTTGGGTTTGGAAGGGCATTCGGTAGCCACATGACCTATTCCACTGCAGTTGAAACAAACCAACTTGTTAGACTGTGAGGCAAACTTTGATGAAGACATACCTTGATTATCCTTGAGGAATGCCTTGAAATTCATGAATTGCTTGGCAAGCTCGATGTAGTCATCGACGCTAAGATCTTCTTCATCTTCACTTGGAGCTTCTTGTTGGAACTGCTTTTTCCATTTGAAAGACTCCTTTTCATCATGAAGAACAACGCCCTTTTTATTCTCGGGCTTGGTTGACTGAATCTCTTCCTTGTGTTGGAGTAACACTTCATGAGAGATCTCCAAAGTGTGCCAAATACTATTTGCTGATTTGCACATGGAGATGCAATTGAACTCATCCGGAGTGAGGGTGCAATGGAGAACACACATAGCCCTAGCATTGACTTTGATCAAGTCCTTCTCCGATTTAGTTCTCAAGGCCGCAGGTGAAGTAGGCTCCTCGAAAGGTGACTCCGTTATGTCCCAAAGGTCATGACTCTTTAAGTAGACCATCATCCTGATCTTCCAACTCGAGTAGTTGGTTCCGTTGAAGAGCGGGGGTCGGACGGTAGAAAGACCTTCTTCATGAGGTGCGGAAGTAGCGTTGAATGCCATCGTTGCAGTATGCTTTAACCTCACTCTGATTCCAATTGTAGGAGTCATCTATCCCTTGCAATACTAACAACACACACTAGAGGGGGGTGAATAGTGTAATGGCAATATAATTGACCAATTAAAATTTAACTTGCAAATACGGAATAATAAATGCAAGAGGAATTAAAAGGCACAATCAATCCAAACGCAAACACAAAGTTTTACCCTGGTTTCTCAAACTTGGGTACATCCAGCCACATCAATATTCACTATAATCCCACACAGAGAAGTGAATACAAATCTCACAAGGAGATACCCCACAAAGAGGATTAATGACCTACACAAGGACCCAACCAATCCTACACAAGGATCAAGACTCCCACACAGAGAATCACTAACTTCAACTCAGAGAATTAGGGTTAGCCCTACACTAGGAAACTAGAACTCCCACAAAGAGAGTTAATTCCCACAAAGAGAATTCCCTAGTCCCACAAAGAGACAACCTCCCACAAAGAGAGAAACTCCCATAAAGAGAGTATCCTAATCCCACAAAGAGAAATAGGAAAACCAATTACACCCTGTAAAGTAAATACTCTTACCTATGCCTTGAGATGCTTACTCATGAATGAATGCAAGGCATGGAAGAGGATCTCCAAGTGTTGAAATATGCTTGAGAGCACCTGGATGATTTCCCTTGAGCTGGACTTCAATGCATGAAGAAAGATGAATGCTCAAGAGAGGGAAATGAGGGAGCTTGAGAGTGGCTTATTGATCTCTTGAGATTTTCTATAGAGTCAAGAGTTATCAAGTGTTCTCAAGAGTTTACAAGTGAAGGAAGCACACTCATATATATAGGAATCCTATATCAAGCCCAAAAACCCAAAGAAACAGCCAAAAAACCAAATCGGCAACGGCTAGAAACTTGGTGAAAACGACAGGAACAGTCGACTGAAGATCATAAGATAGTCGACTGATCAACGGCTAGACAATATCCAACGGCTATAATCTGAGCCAGGACAGTCGACTGATGAAGACAATATAGTCGACTGACAAACAGGACAGGCGCCTGTTAATCCTTCAGCAGACGACTGCTGTAGGGGATGGATCGAAACAGAGAGTTGCACTCTTTCTCCAATTCTTCGCATAGGCGACTGATGTTAATACTACAGTCAACTGTCAAATAGTCAGGCGACTGTACATTCTACATCAGTCGACTACTGTATAATATGGAGAGAAGACAGAGAGATGTAGAGATTACACTTACGCTAGACAGGCGACTGTTGGCCAAATCCCAGGCGACTGTAAGTATGCAGACGACTGTAAACAGATCGACAGACGACTGTGCGTAAAGCTCAAGTTTGAGTCAATTGAAATGTTGACTTGAGATGTGCATAGCAGGCGACTGTAGAAGGATCTATAGGCGACTGGAAATCACCCAGTCGGCTGTGTTTCCCTCAGCAGGCGACTGACGGAAAGCCAGAGACTCCAATTGAGTCTTTGGACAGAGTGAACCTATTGGGTTGGATTCTATGATAATCCTAAGGTTCACTAAGATGGTTAAATGCATGTGCATGAATGAGCAATCCATCTAGCAAGGCATTACATCAACCCTAGACTCAAAAAAGAGAGAAAGCAATAAAGTAAATTACATGGATTACAATGCTTTCTTAATAGTCTAAGTCTTCAATCTTGATGCCTTGATTGCTCTCCATCATCTCCAAGCTTTGGTACTCCTTGAGTCCACACTTTGGCCCTTCTTCACATGATGTCCATCCTTACACCAAGTGATTAGTCGCCAAGAAAGATATCCTTGAAATAAACTGAGAGACTAAAACATGAGATTCATTAGCAAAAACATAATGTTGTGATCATCATCAAAATAAGATTGGTATGAAACACCAATACTCAACACATATGACCCATTTTCATTAGCAAATCCATGATTAAATCATATCAATGGACTACCATTCATGTAACAACAATAATCATGAACAATAGAATTAAGATTAGCATGAATACACAATTCATACACTACTTAAACAACTCAGCTTGCTGGAAAAGTGCTGACAACCATACACACAGACGGATATCATACATTTCCTTTGTGAATTTGGCAAAACTTAATAAATGAAAGTTGTATATATACAAGTTAGGGTTTCAAATATCAAATATCAAAAATTCGGATTTATATGCTAATTATAGTGACTTGTAGCATAAAACATAGCAGATTTGTTCAGATTCAGAAAATGTGACAAAATTTCTTCAATAAATTTCAACCTATTTCAGCCAGATTATGATTTTTCATTAAACATCAAAATTGTAGATCTTGAAGTGTACATGTTAAAAATGTCGAAGTTTGCAGAATTTGGATATCTACAGTAGGGGATATATGTAATGCCCTACAAGCTACTGCACAAGTACTAGAGGGGGAGTGAATAGTACTTTAAAAATAACAAGGAGTATAATTCCTAATTATAATGCAAACAACTACCAAATCAATTTGCGGAAGCTTAAATTGAATGACAACAACAAAAATCACAATGCTAACAAGAGATGTTACTGGGTTCGGATCCACCCAAGTCTCCCCGACTTGTTCCCGGTGATCCTACGTCCCAACCACCCGGATCCCTTCCGGATACTTGAGTTAGAAACCCTAACTCAAGATTTCCACTATGAAATACTTGTGAAAATCCTCCACAAGTCAAATCATACAAAATGTAATTTGTGACTCCCACAACCCGGGATCACAACCACACTCTCACAACCGAGAGTGAAACTTACAAATCAAATATGAAATGAAATAAGAAAACTTCTTACCGAACAAAATACCTATGCCTTGAGTATTGCTTACGAATTAGGGCAAGGATGATTTTGGGGAAGAAGTGGCACCAAACCCTAGCTCCAAGATGTAGATCAGCGATGGAGAGCTTTGGGGATGTTGGTGACTTAGAATCAAGCACTTGGCTTGGAAGGCTTCACACTCAATGAATCTCTCTTTGGAAGTAAGAGGAGGAGAGATTATTGAATGGAATGAATGAGCTTTGAATGAGCTTGGAATGATTTCTCTTGATCTCTAAACTTGCAATAATATCAGCCTTGGCAGCAATGAATGCAGCCCAACAAGTATATATAGGATAGAGGAGAGAGAGAGAGAGAAAAACGTTTCAATTAAAGCTCCAACGGCTCTTTTCTGAACCCAACTAGTCGGTCAAAGAACAACCACCGACCGACTAGTTCATCAACTAGTCGGTCGGTCAATTAACGTAAACCGACTAATGAGTAAACTGAGAAAAGATCAAAGTACAGACTAAGGAACTAGTCGGTCTAAGAAGAGTAGCTGACCGACTAGTTTCACAACTAGTCGGTCGGTTACTCAACGTGGACCGACTAACAGATAAAACTGAAGTCTGAGAAGAATTAGACTTAGTCGGTCCAAGAACAAATGTTGACCGACTAATTCACCAACTAGTCGGTCACCAAATGAACATAGACCGACTAACAATAAACAGTAAGTATGGTGAAAAATTTGGCATGTACAGTAAACTAAACTAGTCGGTCCAAGAAGGATAGTTGACCGACTAGTTCATCAACTAGTCGGTCGATCAATGAGCACAGACCGACTAATGATAAACAGTAGCTCAAGCTCAAATGTGCATGTTCAGGGAAAGCTCAACTAGTCGGTCACAGAAGCATCACTGACCGACTAGTTCACAAACTAGTCGGTCGGTGAGTCAACTTAGACCGACTAACTGTAAACAGTAAAGAGCTAAGAATTAACTGACTGAAACTAGTCGGTCCAAGAAGCTTGGCTGACCGACTAGATCACCATCTAGTCGGTCAGTTCTTCTTCTTGAACCAACTAACATGCACAAGAAGTCCTGAATCGAAGCGCGAAGCTTCGGGAAGAATTGTATGGACTTCTACAAAGATCCTAGAGCTAAGATATGAGCGTTATGAAGAATTAAAACGTAAGACCTACTCAAGGCTTAACATTCTACGAAAGAAGCTTAAAGACTATAAATTAAACTTGACGATACCGTCTTCAATAGCTTCAATCGAATCTTCATGACTTCCAAAAAGGTCCATAAGCTTCAACGAAGCTTTAGGCATACGATCACGTGCTTTGAGAAGTCTTGAGACGTCGTAAATGATATTCATGTGAATTTGGCGACGATCTCCATAACTGCGCTCACAAAGTGTTAGTTCATATTATATTTATGTTTGTTCATCATCCAAAACCAAATCCGGGGAGTCCAATATCCAACATTCTCCCCCTTTTTGGTGATGACAAACCAACATAAATAATAATCAAAAATAATAATTCAAATGAAATTTACTTACTCCCCCTGCATTGATGACACGTTAATTCCAATATAAACAAAAATAATACGCATCAAGCAGACGAGTGAAGTATATTAAATGATAATCGATTATTGAATTATTGAAATACCAAACGTAGGTTATTGAAATATCGGATTTGAAAATCCATTTATATATCTTAACTCCCCCTGAATCTAACACATCAAGTTAGATTCTTGGAGAAATGCTTTAAATTTTCATTTGGCACATCGTTATTATTATATCTCTCCCCCTTTGGCATAAGCAAAAAGAGCGGGAGGATAACAACGACAACAACAATGGCCTCAAATTAAAAAGCACGGGAGTCGTAGAATACGACGAAGGTTCAAGTGACACCAAAGAGAAAAATACGAATAGAATCAAGGCGTGTCAAACTTACCAAAGTCGAAAAATCGTAGAACGAAATCATCAAAACTCAAATCAATTTAACGGATTGAGTTATGGAATATACTATCCAATATCAACATTTCTTGGTTAATTTAGTGCATGGAAAACAATTTTATGTTTTCATAGAAGAAATTTCTATCCAAGTGAATATCGTCGAGCGACGAAATCAAACATCAGAGACATAAAAATTATACATTTCACAATATAAAGAAATGTCAACTGCGATGTATATATATATATATAATATGAAGCAGAGTACATCCCAATATACAAAACATCGATCGACTGATCGGGACACAAAAATACATCATCACATGACAAAATATCGGAGTGTCAACAAAAAAAATACATCATCATCAAACAAATCAAAATACATCAAAATGATCCATAATACATAGCCACCCACACTATCCTACCCAACATCTCTCACAACTAGATATATCATCCAATGAGTATCAGGAGAGGCCTCGGAGAAACTCAAGAGGCAGCGGGAGGACCAGAAGCAACTGCAGGCTCAACAGGAGCAGAGGAGGTGACTGGATCAACAGGAACGTCCGGAAGGTCAGCAGGAGAGACGACTGAAGTGGCAACCTCTGAAGCAGCAACCGTAGTGGCCTCGGGAGCACCAGTCGGAGTATCCACCACAGGAGTGGTGGCAACAGGTGTGCTCTCGGGGGCACCAGCAGAAGAAGCAGCAACAGCATCACCGGAAGTGGTAGCACCAGCAGCAGCAGTACCAGCAGAAGTGCCCTCGGGGGCACGAGTCGAAGCACGACAAAGCTCCTCAACGTCCTCCTCAGCCATCTCATCTAACTCCTCATCCTCAGACACGGAAGGAGGAAGCTCAACACCCATAAGACGAGCCATACGGCAGACTACCTCCTCGGTACGAGCCAAGCGGGACTCGTGACGACGAAGTATCCGTACGGCTTCATCCAGGGTGGCAGAGGGAGCAGCAGAGGCACTGGCAGAGGCAGGGACAGACGCTGAAGGTGTCGTCCTCTGAACGTGACAAAGCGCCGCAAGAGATTTCTTGACGGCCGTCGCGTTCAAGGGAGGACCAAGGGGACGCTCATCGTCACGAGGCAACGTGACACGAAAATGACGAAATACGAGGGTCAATAAGCAAGGAAATGGGATATGAGCCGATTTATTGGACTTGCGAATACACTCGAAAGAATCAATCTTATCGAGTATAATGCGAGCCCAATTAATCGAGATCCCCATGAAGATAGCATAGATAAGCTTCAGAAAGGGCTGGGACAGGAGAGATGAGGAGCCGTACTTGGGAAGCAAGCACGACTTCAGAATCAGATTTAGGACCCATGCATTCGGCTTAAAAGATTTTGATGGCACGCCAATCATGGCAGGAGGGATCTGATGGAAAATCTCTGAAAGGATGGTCTGATCAAGAGAAGAAATATCGTCAACCGAGATATCAGAGGGAAGAAGGCCAGACAAAGAGATACCCAAAATCTCTCCTAAGATTTCCGCAGTGAGGACTATAGGAGTCCCCAAAACGGTCGTCTCAACAGAGTGGGTCTGATCGTACTGACCCCGGATCCTATTCGCATAGAAAAGCTTTACTAATCTAGGGTAGGGGTGAGGATTCGCCTTCGGGTCAAATCGAAGGTAATCGAGGAGACCCGACGACGAGAGAAGATCAGCTAACCCTATAAAGTCGCTAAACTGGACGAAATGCTCCAGAAGCAGAGGGCAATGTTTGATACGGTTGTACGCCGCGAGACACATAGGGTCGTCGCGACACAACGAAATATCGACACCGCCCACCGGCATCGGACCCTTTCCCTTAGGCTTACGGGTAGACGTACGAGGGTGAGTGCTAGACTCGGGATGGATAGGAGGAGTGGGTTCCCTATGAGTCTCGGTCTCGGGGTTATACTCCGTATCGGAATCGGTAGGAGTATGGAATGAAGAACGAGAGGCAAGTTCTTTGGCCTTGGGCTTAGGCTTGGGCTTGGGTTGACCTCTAGGCTTGGCGGTCGTCGTCCTCTTCTTCTTGAGAGGAGGCGAAGACGACGAAGGTTGGGTGGTCTTGGCACGGCGTTTCGGAGGGGTTGGATGCTCGGGGTCCGAAGGGTTTTGGTCTACGGTCATCGGCGAGGGGCTAGATGGAGTGATCGGGATACGTGTTCTTGCCATAGTCGAAGCAAGACACGGCACAAGAAGATCAAAAGAAGAAACCCTAGCCGAAAAAGACTTAAACCCTAAGAGCCCTAGAATCCCTAGAAACCGAGCTAACCCTAGCTCTAGGAATGGAAATCTAACCCTAGAAGGAGAAGAAATCACCTAGAAGGAGGGGCCGACGGTGGAGATCGACGGAGATGGCCGGAAAACGGCCGGAGATCGATCGGAAGTCGAAGAGACAGCGAGGGGTCGGGGGTTTCGAGCTGAGGGAGAAAGAGTTTTGATCGATTAGAATGAGAACAGACCGACTAAACTGAGTTTAAGTCGGTCGAGATCGCAAATGACCAAACAGTCCCTGGCACAACTAGTCGGTCACAGTTCAAGCACTGACCGACTAGATCACGATCTAGTCGGTCGGTCAATGAGCTTGAACCGACTAGTTGCAAACAGTGGCTGAATCCAAGATTTACTGACAAGATTTAGTCAGTCTGCGTTCATTTACTGACCGACTAGATCTAAATCTAGTCGGTCGGTCACTGAACATGAACCGACTAAAAAGTTGAAATGAAGAGGAGACTCAAAAAGCATGAGTTAGTCGGTCTAAGTTCTTCTACTAACCGACTAGATGCACATCTAGTCTGTTGGTGGTTGAACTGAAACCGACTAAAAGAGTCCAAAAAGTGATAATCAAGTTCTCTCTTCAATACGCTTGGACGATATATCGCAAAACTCTCAATAATCATCTAAACTATCCCATTAAACATCGAAATCTTAAATACGACATTCAAAACATGAATTCGAGCAAAAATTCAAAATATCACATAAATTCCCGAAAAATCCAATAAGTCTAGCATGAACGAAATATTTCGAAATATAATAGCATGCAAGATTATTGAATGAAACATGAATCCTATATCTCGGATTCACCCATAATCCCCAATTCTCGACGCAACCGCACAAATGAGTCCTCCTTTAGGGGTTTCGTGAAAATATCGGCGATTTGCTTTTGGGTTTCAACGTACACTAAAATGATGTCCTTTTTAGCAACATGATCATCTAAAAAGTGGTGTCGGACATCTATGTGTTTCGAACGGGAATGGTGTACCGGGTTCTTGGAAAGACATATTGCACTTTGGTTGTCAACCATGATAGGGCAAGTATCATAATTAATACCAAAATCTTTAAGTGTGTGTCTCATCCAAAGAACTTGAGCACACGCGGCACCGGCGGCAATATATTCCGCCTCGGTGGTTGAAAGTGACACGGAATTTTGCTTCTTGGAAAACCAAGAGACAAGAGAATTTCCTATAAAATGGCAAGTGCCACTAGTACTTTTCCTGTCGGATTTGCATCCCGCATAATCGGCATCACTATATGAGATTAACTCATACGTGCTAGATTTTGGATAAAGTAATCCAAAATCAAGTGTATAACTTAGATAACGGAAAATACGTTTTACCGCTACTAAGTGAGACTCCTTAGGTTGAGACTGATAACGAGCACATACGCATACGGCAAACATAATATCGGGCCTACTTGCGGTAAGATAAAGTAAACTACCTATCATACCTCGATATAGACGAATGTCTACATCCTTACCGCCCGTATCCTTGTCAAGATGCGTAGTCGTGCTCATTGGAGTCTTTTTCCCGGAAGCACTCTCCATTCCAAATCGCTTAAGCAACTCCATCGTATACTTCGTTTGGTGGATGAAGATTGCATCGTCCATTTGGCGAATTTGGAGACCTAAGAAATACTTGAGCTCACCCATGTGGCTCATCTCAAATTGTTCCAGCATAACATTAGAAAACTCTTCGCAAAGAGCAAAGTTAGTAGCACCGAAAATGATATCATCAACATATATTTGAACTAAAATTATATCATTATTCGCATGCTTAACAAAAAGTGTAGAATCGGCTTCTCCCATTTTAAAATTCAAATCCAAAAGAAAATTCTTTAGACGATCATACCAAGCTCGAGGAGCTTGTCTCAAACCGTAAATTGCTTTCTTTAGTTTAAAAACATGATTTGGAAATTTTTCATTTATGAAGCCCGGAGGTTGAGAAACATAAACTTCATCAACGACATCTCCGTTTAAAAATGCACTTTTAACATCCATTTGAAATAATTTAAAATCCTTATGGCATGCAAAAGACAAAAATAATCTAATTGATTCTAATCTAGCTACCGGAGCGAAGGATTCTTCGAAATCAATACCTTCCTCTTGTCGATAGCCTTGAGCAACTAACCGAGCTTTGTTCCGGACGACGACTTGGTTTTCGTCGGTTTTGTTCTTGAAGATCCACTTTGTCCCTATGACGGTGTGGTTCTTCGATGGCAATGGAACAAGCTCCCAAACTTCATTCCTCTCGAATTGAATGAGCTCCTCCTCCATGGCTAAGATCCAAGCGCTATCTTCGCATGCTTCATTAACATTCTTTGGCTCTATCGAGGAGGCAAAGGCACAATGAGCGAAGTAGTTCACTTGCGATCTCGTCTTGACACTATCATAGATATTGCCAATGACTTGCTCATGAGGATGGTCACGAATGGTATGAAGCCGTTTGGGAATACCTTGGCCACTAGGAACATTCTCAACAACTTCATTAGTTGGGTTAGTCTCAATAGAATCAATAGAATTATTAGACTTAGAATTATCAAACGAATCACATAAAACATCCAAAGAATCATTATCATTTGAAATTCTAGTTGGAACAAATCCTTCATTAAATGAGACATGAAGCGACTCCTCGATCGTTGAGGTTCGTTTGTTGAATATCCGGTAGGCTTTGCTATGCGAAGAATATCCAACAAAAATTCCCTCATCGGATCTTGGATCGAATTTGTCCAAACTACAATACGTGTTCTTAATAAAACATTTCGAACCAAAAACACGAAAATGTTTAACTTGAGGCAACCTACCAAACAACAATTCATAACAAGTTTGTTTAGTGCCGGGCCTCAAAAGTATTCTATTAAACACATAGCAAGCGGTGTGTACCGCTTCCGCCCAAAATTGATGGCCAAGTTGGCTATCATCAAGCATAGTGCGAGCACACTCCACTAGCGTCCTATTCTTTCTCTCAACTACACCATTTTGAGGAGGTGCACGAGGGAAAGAGAAGGTGTGAGTAATACCAACTTCATCACAAAATGTCTCAAAAGACTCATTCTCAAATTCACCTCCATGATCACTACGAATAGTGACAATGGTGGTTCCTAAGAGATTTTGTACTTTCTTAACAAAAATTGTGAAGTTTTCAAAAGCTTCATTTTTATTACATAAAGAAAATACCCATGTAAATCTCGAATAGTCATCTACGATGATAAGTCCATATCTTGCATTTCCTAAGGAAGCAACTCTAGTTGGCCCAAATAAGTCTAGATGTAATAGCTCTAGTGGCCGTTTAGTAGAAATGCTTTTCTTAGGTTTAAATGAAGATTTAGGAAGCTTGCCACGTTGACAACAATCACAAAAACTTTTCTTTTCAAAAACAAGCTTCGGAAAACCTTTAATTGAATTTAATTTTGAAAGCTTATAAAGTGTTCCAAAGTTCACATGTCCAAAGCGTCGATGCCATAAGTGTTGTTCACTTGTGTTGGCAACGAGACATTGTTCATAAGACTTAGGAAGATCCAAAATATAAATATCTTTATGACGCGTGCCGGAAAATAATAATTTATCATTATCTTTTCTTAAAATATGACACAATCCTTTCGCAAAGCTAACTTTGTAACCTTTGTCACAAAGTTGGCTTATTGAAATAAGATTATGATTTAAACCATTAACAAGATAAACATCACTAATTAAGGGTTTAGATGGGTTACCCACTTTACCAACACCTATGATGGTTCCGCTCTCGTTGCCTCCAAATACAACGCGGTTTCCATTTGCTATGGGAACCACTCCGGAGAGCAAACTAGCGTTACCCGTCATGTGTTTTGAACACCCGCTATCGAGTATCCAATTTTCCTTGGAGCTAAATTTAAATTTGTTGCTCCTTTTCTTTTTCTTTTCCTTGAGTACCTAAAGATAGAGAATTTCATATCATGGTACCCAAGGTCATTGGGTCCAAAAGATTAGACCTTTGGAAGCCAAGTCCAATTGGACTTAGACTTCCCCACATAATTTCTACTATGCACAACATCCGAAAAATACGCATTCATATACATTTGTTTTTCGTCCATGCTTGTGTCCTTTGGGCTCCAAATTGTGAAAATCTTGGGAGCCCTCATCCTATTGGGTGCATGCATTCGACGTTGATTTCTACGTGATGCATGTTGTGGATAGGCATAAGGAACATGATGGAATGGTGCACGATGAGAATTATTCATATGATGTTGTGGGTGAACATATGCATGTGTGGGAACACGTGCGTGAGGGTGTCTCACATTGTGTACACGTGCCCGAGAATGTGTTGCATAAAAATCATCATATGTGTGAGACGGTGGAGTAGGACGTGTGTTCATACGTGGCATGGTATTGGTGTACATATAAGCATGCCCCTTCTTTGGAGGTCCACCCAAAGTGGGTTTCTTTCCAAAAGAGGGTGTGAACGAGGTGGAAGCACCATTGGTAGATGAACTACCAATAGAGTGTTTGCTACCACTCGTAGAGTCACCGGAAGTTGGCCTAACAAAAGTAGTGGCCGATTTGGATGGACATCCCATCGTATACCCCAAACCAATGTGGTGATTGGCCGGAAGTAAGTCACTTAGGATTTTATCCAAATGGTCCTTACCCTTATTGAATCTATTGATTCGGCCTAATGTGTTCTCATATTTCTCTTTGAGAGAACGCATAGAAGTATCCAAGTTGGATACTTGCGATGTGAGCACATAAACACGAGATTTAAGATTCTCGTTCTCAATGCTCAAAGTCGAGTTTTGAGAAGTTAAATCCGCTATCCTATGTTCTTCCGGATCATCAATGCTAACATGTTCAAGTTTAGATTTGAGAGTAATAATCTCATTTCTCAACTCTTCAACAACGGTGTCGTTGTTGGTGATGATAGTCTTAGGCGAGGTTTGAATGCTAGCTAGGTCATCTTTTACCTTAGTATATCTATTTACTAATTTAGTGTATTTTGACCATAATTGAGATTTAGCATTCCTA
The DNA here is from genome assembly GCA_030789695.1 of Scilla litardierei. Taxonomy (NCBI): domain Eukaryota; kingdom Viridiplantae; phylum Streptophyta; class Magnoliopsida; order Asparagales; family Asparagaceae; genus Scilla; species Scilla litardierei. Next base: position 530,279,246 of record CM061142.1, read on the forward strand.
AGATCATCCATAGTTACCTCATCGTTGCCTTCGTCATCACTATCATCGGAAGAGGAGGATCCTTGATCATGCTCCTCTCTTGCCATGAAGCACATGTGCGCTTGCTCCACTTGCTCATCGTCCGACTCTCCGCTTGAAGAATCCTCTGAGTCGGTGAATGTTGCTCCGACAAGTCCCTTCTTGTACCCCTTTTTGTACTTCTTGGACTTATCGAATTTTGGCGCCTTCCACTTCTCCTTTTGTTTGTTGAGAGGACACTCCGCTTTCATGTGTCCTGGCTTATTGCACTTGAAACACAAAGGAGAGGAAGAGGCGTTAGAAGAACCAAATTTAGCTTTGTTCTTATAGTTACCTTTTCGGAAGAAACGGTTGAACTTCTTGGCCATGAGTGCCATGGACTCCAAGTCCAACTCGTTTTCCGAGTCTTCATCATCGGTTGATGTGGATGTGGATGGAGCGGCCTTGAAAGCAATGGCCTTCTTCTTTGGCTCGTCTTGCTTTAGATAGGACTTCATCTTTTCCTGCAATTTGAGCTTGCTATCCTTGCGTACCTCGTATGACATTAAAGTACCCATTAGTTGAACTACGGTGTACTTATTCATGTCATTACCTTCCTCGATGGCGAAGGTACGCTTTTCCCAAGAAGAAGGAAGTCCTTCGATAAGCTTCGAACACTTCTCCTTTTAGGTGTAGGATTTGCCGAGAGCCTGTAACTCGTTTATGATGTCGACGAAGCGAGCGTAATACTCCTTCATCTTCTCGCCCTGTTGCATATGAAACATTTCGTAATCTTTATTTACAACTACGAGTTTAGAGTCTCTTACCCTACTCGTCCCTTCATGTAGAATGAGGAGAGAGTTCCAAATTTGATATGCACTCTTACATGTGCATATCTTATTGGAGTCCTCGGGCTCCAACGCGCATTGCAAGGCGTTCATTGCATTGGCATTGCTTACCTCCGCGGCGACCTCCGCGGTTGTCCATTTCTCGAAGTCTTCTTCTTCGGGCTCGATGTATTCCTTCATTGTGGTCCTCCATAAGGATGCACTCCGGAGAAAGGTTTCCATCCGGCATTTCCAGTACCCGTAGTTGGTACCGTTGAAGAATGGAGGCCTCGTAGAGGCATGTCCTTCCATCACCGAAGATGCTCCTTCACGGTTCCTGAAGGTGTCATAGTTGGAAGGTGGACGCACGGTCTTGTTGTCGTTGGCAGACATAGCTTAGTATCTGGCTCTGATACCAAATGTAATGCCCTACAAGCTACTGCACAAGTACTAGAGGGGGGTGAATAGTACTTTAAAAATAACAAGGAGTATAATTCCTAATTATAATGCAAACAACTACCAAATCAATTTGCGGAAGCTTAAATTGAATGACAACAACAAAAATCACAATGCTAACAAGAGATGTTACTGGGTTCGGATCCACCCAAGTCTCCCCGACTTGTTCCCGGTGATCCTACGTCCCAACCACCCGGATCCCCTCCGGATACTTGAGTTAGAAACCCTAACTCAAGATTTCCACTATGAAATACTTGTGAAAATCCTCCACAAGTCAAATCATACAAAATGTAATTTGTGACTCCCACAACCCGGGATCACAACCACACTCTCACAACCGAGAGTGAAACTTACAAATCAAATATGAAATGAAATAAGAAAACTTCTTACCGAACAAAATACCTATGCCTTGAGTATTGCTTACGAATTAGGGCAAGGATGATTTTGGGGAAGAAGTGGCACCAAACCCTAGCTCCAAGATGTAGATCAGCGATGGAGAGCTTTGGGGATGTTGGTGACCTAGAATCAAGCACTTGGCTTGGAAGGCTTCACACTCAATGAATCTCTCTTTGGAAGTAAGAGTGAGGAGAGATTATTGAATGGAATGAATGAGCTTTGAATGAGCTTGGAATGATTTCTCTTGATCTCTAAACTTGCAATAATATCAGCCTTGGCAACAATGAATGCAGCCCAACAAGTATATATAGGATAGAGGAGAGAGAGAGAGAAAAACGTTTCAATTAAAGCTCCAACGGCTCTTTTCTGAACCCAACTAGTCGGTCAAAGAACAACCACCGACCGACTAGTTCATCAACTAGTCGGTCGGTCAATTAACATAAACCGACTAATGAGTAAACTGAGAAAAGATCAAAGTACAGACTAAAGAACTAGTCGGTCTAAGAAGAGTAGCTGACCGACTAGTTTCACAACTAGTCGGTCGGTTACTCAACGTGGACCGACTAACAGATAAAACTGAAGTCTGAGAAGAATTAGACTTAGTCGGTCCAAGAACAAATGTTGACCGACTAATTCACCAACTAGTCGGTCACCAAATGAACATAGACCGACTAACAATAAACAGTAAGTATGGTGAAAAATTTGGCATGTACAGTAAACTAAACTAGTCGGTCCAAGAAGGATAGTTGACCGACTAGTTCATCAACTAGTCGGTCGATCAATGAGCACAGACCGACTAATGATAAACAGTAGCTCAAGCTCAAATGTGCATGTTCAGGGAAAGCTCAACTAGTCGGTCACATAAGCATCACTGACCGACTAGTTCACAAACTAGTCGGTCGGTGAGTCAACTTAGACCGACTAACTGTAAACAGTAAAGAGCTAAGAATTAACTGACTGAAACTAGTCGGTCCAAGAAGCTTGGCTGACCGACTAGATCACCATCTAGTCGGTCAGTTCTTCTTCTTGAACCAACTAACATGCACAAGAAGTCCTGAATCGAAGCGCGAAGCTTCGGGAAGAATTGTATGGACTTCTACAAAGATCCTAGAGCTAAGATATGAGCGTTATGAAGAATTAAAACGTAAGACCTACTCAAGGCTTAACATTCTACGAAAGAAGCTTAAAGACTATAAATTAAACTTGACGATACCGTCTTCAATAGCTTCAATCGAATCTTCATGACTTCCAAAAAGGTCCATAAGCTTCAACGAAGCTTTAGGCATACGATCACGTGCTTTGAGAAGTCTTGAGACGTCGTAAATGATATTCATGTGAATTTGGCGACGATCTCCATAACTGCGCTCACAAAGTGTTAGTTCATATTATATTTATGTTTGTTCATCATCCAAAACCAAATCCGGGGAGTCCAATATCCAACAATATAAACATTTTAGTGAGTGTGTGTAAAATCTGGCAGAATCTGATATTCTGGATATAGGTCTAGTTGAGGCCTAATTGCAGATCGAATTTTGAAAAACTTGAAACATGAAAGTTGTAGATAACTATACAATCCTTTCAGCAGACAATTTTCAGAATATTCCCATGTCTTAATTAAAATATATAATCAAAACAGCAAGTAAGGAAAACTGAACTAAATTTCAGCCACTTCATAACAAGATAATAGTTCAATTAAGCTAAGACATAACGTAATATACCATTAGGGGAGGGTTTCCTACCTTACGATGCTTGATTTACTCATTCTCCCATCTTTCTCTAAGGCTCCAACTCCATCTCATCCTCCTCCACTTTCACCTTCATGAAGAACCCTAGCTTTCTTCTCCTCCTCATCATCATCTTCTTCTCCTTATCCTTCTCATTATCCTTTTCTTTCTTTCTCTTTTTTTAATGATTGATTTCGGCTAACATAGATGGGTATACGGGGGAGTACAAATTGGGTGTCGAGGGGGAGGGGAGGGGGAGAGGGAGGAGAGGAGATAAGGATGCGAAAAGAAAAAAGAAATAAAAAAGAAGAGATAAGCTTTCTCTTTTCTAGATTTTTCTTGGCTTATTCAAGAAACCATCTATTTATTACAGTACCATTATGCCCTCCTCAAACTGCCCCTCTACTTCTAAATATTTACAATTGTGGCATTACTTTTTGCACACACATCTTTACTTTACACACACCACCTTCATTTAGTCAAAATGACCATTTTGCCCCTCACCTTTCTAAAAATTTACGGTTATGCCATTAAACCCTAACCCCTTGCACACTATCATGGATCACTACCCAGGCATGCTCACACGTGCACCATACACCCATGTGTCTTATGCACACACACACCTTTCCTTTATACACACCCCCTTAAAGGGGCCCAATGACCAAAATGCCATCACATCTTTTGGAAAATTACATGACTTCCACTCGTTGTTAGGTATTAGTGTTTCATACTAATATTATTTTGATTATGATCACAACATTATGTTCTTTCTATTGTCTCTCATGTTTTAGTCTCATAGTTAACAAATGAAGAATATCATGTTTAGAGACTAAATGCTTGGTGCAAGGATTGACATCAAGAGGAGCAAGGCCAAAGCTTGGACTCAAGGGCTGCCAAAGCTTGGAGATGATTGGGAGCATCAAGGCACAAGAGATTGAAGCCATAGATTTTAGGTTTATTTGAAATGCCTTGATAGATGGTCTACTCATTCATGCATATGCATATAACCATCTTAGTGAGCCTTAGGATTGTCATAAAATCCAACCAATAGGTTCATCATGCCAAATGACTCAATTGGAGTCTCTATATCTCTAATAGGCGACTGATGAAGGAAAGATAGGCGACTGGGTGATTCCAGGCGTATGGGCAGCCTTCTACAGTCGGTTGTTATGCACTAGCTTAAGTTAAATTTTATTGACTCTATTTTGAGCTATTGGAAACAATCGACTGACATTCAATTTACAGTCGTCTGTCTTCCATCAGGTGCCTGGGATTTGTTTTCTAGTCGTATGTGTCCCAAAGTACGTAACTTGCATTTTTTGGATTTCATCCCACTTTGCAAGTCAGTCGACTGATAACGTATTTACAATCGCCTGTCAAATTATAGGCATCTGTGAAATGGGCATCTATCGACTGAAGGCGCTAGTGTGAAAGTTGCATTATCTTTGCTCCGTTTCCATCATAGTGACAATCGCCTGCTGAAGAATATATGGGAGCCTGCTCATTTACTAGAGCCGGTGCATTCTTCGACAGTCGCCTGTCCTGTCTCAGATTATAGTCGTTGGTATTTTTATAGTCGTTGACCAGTCGACGGTCAGGTGGTCATCATTTGACTGTTGCTGTCGTAAACTGCCAAAATCTTGTCGTTGCAGATTTTCCCTTTTGGCATTTTTACTTGGGTTTGAGGGTTCCTTTGGGCTACCTATATATAGGAGAGTGCTGAGTTCATTAGCGCTTCTTGATGCTATTGAAAATTATTAGAGTTTAATTAAGTCACTCTCAAACTCTATCATTTCCCTCTTAGAGTTCTTAATCTCCTACATGTATTGAGTCAATCTCAAGGGAAATCATCTAAGTTCTTTCAAGCTAATCTCATCACTTGGAGATACTCTTTCATGCCTTGCATTCATTAATGAGTAAGTTCATCATCAAGGCCTATGTACGAGTATTTATTTTACTTTGTTTTCATTAAAACCCACCCTTTCTCTGTGAGAGCTTGTTACTCTCTGTGTGAGAGTATAATCTTCTGTGTGAGGGTTTGTTGAGATCTCTCTGTGTGAGAGTTTGAGTCTCTCTGTGTGTGAGCAAAAGTCTTTCTATATGAGAGCAAAGATTTCTCTATGTGAGAATCCAAATCCTCTATGTGAGGTATCTCTGTGTGAGATTGTATTCACTTCTCTGTATGAGAATTATAGTGGTTATTGGTGTGACTGGACGTACCCACGTTTGGAGAACCATGATAACATCTTGCACTTACGGTTGGATTTTTGTGGTGTTTAAATTCCTCTTGCATATATAATTCCGCATTTGCAAGTTTAATTTTTAAATACGCAATTTGTGCCATTACACTATTCACCCCTCTGCCCTCTAGTGTATTGTTGTTAGTATTGTAAGGGTAAGATGGTCCTTACAATTGGTATCAGAGCTAGGTTATAACATAGACTAATGATGGCATTCAACGCTATATCTGCATCTCATGAAGAAGGTCTATCAACCGTACACTCATGTTTGTCAATGGAACCAACTACCCAAGTTGGAAGATCAAGATGATGATCTTCTTGGAGGGTCAAAACCTATGGGACATCACAGAGTCACCATTTGAGAAGCCTATTACACCCACGGCTTCAAGAACAAAAGCATATAAGGACTTAATCAAATTCAATGCGAAGGCTATGAATGCATTCCATTACATCCTCACTTCAAATGAGTTCAACTGCATCTCCATGTGCAAAATGACCAATGAAATTTGGCGTACATTGGAGATTTCTCATGAAGGGACTTCGAAGGTAAAGAAATCTAAACAATGCATATTTAGATCTAAATATGAGTTGTTTAATATGCAGGTATGTAAAAACATCTCGGGGACGTTCACAAGGTTCACAGAAATCGTGAACGCTTTGGAAGGATTTGGGAAGGTTATTTTCCAAGAGGATCCACTAGAGAAGATCCTTGACTCGCTTACATCTGAATGGGAGTCAAAGAACAACGGGATTTTGGAGCCAAATGACATATCCAAATACACCGTTGAGGAGTGCATTGGGAATCTCATGGCATATGAAGTGAATCTTCAACATAAGAAAGAGATATTCTACCAACGAATCCCGAGAAGCCGGAGAAGCAAAAGGGGGTTGCATTCCATGTCAAGAAGGAGCCAATCGAGTGGAGAAAGAAATTCCATTGGAAAGCTTCGAGTGAAGATGATGGAGAATATGATGTTAGCGATGATGATTTCATCGAGCTTGCCAAGAAATTCAAGGCATTCTTCAAAGGCAAGCAATGTAAATCTTTGTCAAAGTTTGCCTCCAAGTCTAACAATTCTATTTGTTTCAATTGTAGAGGAAAAGGTCATCTTTCTACCAAATGCCTTTCTAAACCCGATAAAGAAACTTACAAAGGGAAATAAAAAAACATTGGAAATACAAGTCCAAATTCAAGAACCAAAAGGATGAACTTGTCGGCACATTCGATGACTCGGATGAGGTTTCATCAAGTGACGAAAAGGAAGATGACAAGGAGAAAGCCCACATGTGCTTCATGGCAAAAGGGAAAGAGTCATCGTCAAGCCCTAGCAAGGAGGAAAGCGATGGTGAAGAAGAGGAGGAGCCAAAGCTACCCTATAAGGAGCTTGAGTATCGTTACAATGTGGCATCCAATGCAGAAAGTAAGTGCATCGACTCATATGCTAAATTGAAAGCAAAATTTAAGAATGATATGAGTAGGGTGCATGCTTTAGAATCGTCTAGTGTAAACAATAGTGATATGCATATTTGTGACACTAGTGAGAGAGACACGCTTCTCTCTCAAGTAAGGAATTGAGCTTAACCACTAATCAATTAGTGGATCAAAACCTTAGCTTAGAATCTCGCATTCAACAACTTACGTTGAAATGCGAAGAGGAATCCCAAAAGCTCAAAAGCTTTGTTTATTCTAGGGATTCACTCCATGGTTTGCTTGAGAAACATCCGACAAACCATAGAGGATGTGTGGGATACACTCCAAAGGTGGTTACCAAACCCACCTCTATTTCTTCTTTTGGTGCAAATTCAAGAAATTTTGTTAAAGCACCTAAGAAGAACCACCATGCTTTCTTGTATAACAATAACATCAACAAGAATCATGTAAATCACAAGGTAGTGAGGATAAATGAAAATACTTCATTTTTTGCTAAGAAGCAAAATCCTTACACTTTGCATGCCAAGAAATTCGTTTCTACACCTAAGTATGCCACATCCACCCCTTTTGCAAAGGCAAAACCCTTGCCTAGGAAATCGTTGATTTTATGGATTCCCACTAGGTGTAGTGTGCAAAGAGGGATAGCTACATCAACTCTCTAGTTAGGGATGTGATCAAATCATGTGATTACATTAGAAAATCAAACTCATGTTGGGTTTGATTCCGTAATTTTTAGGTCTCTCACACATATGCATAGTGCATGGGTATTATGCTCAAATGTTTATTTTTAGCATACCCATTGTTTGTGTGATGTTTTATGATTTTGAAAATTTTTCAAATTATTATTCATGAAAATGGGACCTTGGGATAATATTGGCATACATGCAATTTTTGATCCATATGTGTGACAAAGGTGCAGTTAATATGGTTAATATGTTTAAAATATTTTAAAACATATTTTAACTCTCATTTTGGGTTTTGATTAAGATCATTATTTACAATTGATTATTATGGTCTTGATCTTAACCCATTGATATTGCCAAGATGTTTCATGTTATATTTTCTTTTGGCAATGTCACGTGTATCAATGTGATTGATTTTTACATATCTATGCTTTGATACACTTTATGGACCATAGCTCCAAATATTAATTTACAATTGGTAAAAAGAATTATCTTACAATTGGTTTTATTTCAATTGTTAAATATTTGTATTTTTCTTTACAATTGGTATTAGATCCTATAAGTCAACAATTTGATCATTTCTATGATCTAGGGTGCATGGGATAGTGATAGATACCCACTAAATTTTTATATTTGGTATCATACATCTCTTTATCTCGTGCATATTGTCACATCTTTTATTAGAATGACAAGGGGGATATGTTTGATGTCCACCTTTTTGACAATGACACGGGGGAGAGAGACATGCATTATGTAAATCATGTATTTCATACATATGCAATTAGTGAGAGGGATAGGATTATGTAAATCATATCTTCTAATCCTAGCTTAGGGAGAGAGAGATATCCATGGGGAGAGAGATATTTGCTTTATGTTATCTATGCCTATTATATGTCACCGTTGTTATCTTAACATTACAATTGTGTATCTCATTTTACAATTGATGCGTATAAGTAAGGGGAGCTTAGCATTGTTTTTTATTTTCTTTATATTTAAATAATGTGTGTCATACTCAAAAGGGAGAGATTGTTAGGTATTGGTATTTCATACCAATATTATTTTGATGATGATCACAACATTATGTTGTTGCTAATGTCTCTAATGTTTTAGTCTCATACTTAACAAATGAAGAATATCATGTTTGGAGACTAAATACTTGGTGCAAGGATGTACATCAAGAGGAGCAATGCCAAAGCTTGGACTCAAGGGGTGACAAAGCTTGGAGATGATTGGGAGCATCAATGCATCAATAGATTGAAGCCATAGACTCTAAGGGAAGCAAGGTTATCCATGTAATTTTATTTAATTGATTTTCTCTTTTTGGGTCTAGGTTTATTTGTAATTCCTTGATATATGGTCTACTCATTCATGCCTATGCATATAATCAACTTAGTGAGCCTTAGGATTATCATCGAATCCAACCCAATTGAGTGATCATGCCAAATGACTCAATTGGAGTCTCTGGCTCTCCAATAGGCGACTGATGAAGGAAGGACATGTGACTGGGTGATTCTAAGCACATGGCCAGCCTTCTACAGTCAGATGTTGTGCACTAGCACAAGTCAAATTCTATTGACTCTATTTTGAGCTATTGGAAACAATCGACTGACATCTAATTTACATTCGTATGTCTTCCATTAGGCACCTGGGATGTGTTCTCCAGTCGTCTGTATGCCAAAATGTGTAACTTGCATTTTCCGGGTTTCATCCCACTTTGCAAGTTAGTTAACTAATGAAGTATTTACAGTCATCTATCAAATTACAGGCACCTGTGAAATGGTCATCTATCGGCTGAAGGCACTAGTGCAAAAGTTGCATTTTCTTTGCTCCATTTCCATCCCAAGTGACAGTCGCTTGCTGAAGAATATATAGGCGTCTGCTCATTTCCAGGCGCCTATGTAGTCTTCTACAGTCGCCTGTCCTAGCTCAGATTTTAGCCGTTGGGATTTTTATAGCCATTAACCAGTTGACTGTCAGTTGATCATCATTCGACTGCCGTAAACTGCCAAAATCTCGCCATTGCAGATTTTCTCTTGTGGCATTTTAACTTACGTTTGAGGGTTCCTTTGGGCTTCCTATATATAGGAGAGGGCTGAGTTCATTAGAGCTTCTTGATGCTATTGAAAATCATTAGAGTTTAATTATGTCACTCTCAAACTCTCTCATTTCCCTCTTAGAGCTCTTAATCTCTTTCATAAATAGAAGTCAATCTCAAGGAAATCATCCAGGTGCTTTCAAGCTAATCTCATCACTTGGAGATCCTCTTCCCTGCCTTGAATTCATTAATGAATGAGTTCATCATCAAGGCATATGTAAGAGTATTTGTTTTACTTTGTTTTCATTAGAACCCTATCGGTGTAAGAGCTAGTTACTCTCTATGTGAGAGTAGAACCTTCTGTGTGAGGGTTGGTTAAGATCTCTCTGTGTGAGAGTTTGAGTCTCTATGTGTGTGAGCAAAAGTCTTTCTGTGTGAGAACAAGGATTTCTCTGTGTGAGAATACAAATCCTCTGTGTGAGGTATCTATGTGTGAGATTGTATTCACCTCTCTGTGTGGGAATCATAGTAGACATTGGTATGGCTGGACGTAACCAAGTTTGGTGAATTATGGTAACATCTTGTGTTTGCGTTTGGATTTTTGTGGTGTTTAAATTCCTTTTGCATTTATAATTCTGCATTTGCAAGTTTAATTATTAAATATACAATTTGTGCCATTACACTATTCACTCCCCTCTAGTATGTTGTTGTTAGTATTGCAAGGGTAAGACGGTCCTTACAGCTATGCATACGCTCCTGACATCCCATATCGTCTCTGTATACCTATCTGCACGTGTATTGAAAAGATATGCATGTGCATAGAAGACACATATGTATAGTTCAGCGTATAATTCAAAACAGGTCATGACATCCTACCCACCTTAAATTAAAGTCCGTCCCCGAACTTTCAGGGCGAAGGGTTAATTTGAGGGTTGGATAGTTTTAGACAATAAGGGCCACTCTACCTCAAGCATAAATACACTATACCATAAGATAAGACAAAGTCCTAATGTATCACTAATTTACATCTCCTATCACGCACAACTACACAAAGAGGCTTACCAAAGTAGAAGGCCAACATACACAATTACACTCCCACATCCATATGACCATTACACACGTACATACAACTGTTAGATATTGGCTTTTTAGACCAATATAGTTTTGATGATGATTATAACATTATGTTGTTGCTAATGACTCTCAACGTTTTAGTCTCATGTTTAACAATTGAAAAATACCATTTTGAAGACTAAAAGCTTGGTGAAAGGATGGACATTAAGAGGAGCATTGCCATATCTTAGAGCTTGATGAAAGGAAGCTCATCAAGAGGTGCCAAGGCTTGGAAGATGATGGGGACAATCAAGGCTACTCAAGCTTGAAGAGTAGTACACTTAGAAGTAAATGAATGTAATCCATGTAATATTTACATTTATGTCTTTTACTTCTTTGTGTGAGGTAGTTTTCCTTGATTAGATGGTCATACTCATTCAAGCATTTGCATAAACCATCTTTGTGAACCTTAGGATCATCATAGAAACCAATCCAATAGGTTTCCAATACCAAAAACCTCTATTGGAGTTTTTGGAATTCCAACAGGCGCTTGTTGAAGGCAAAACAGGCGACTGGTGGTTCACCAGATTGCTAGTCATCCTTCTACATGCGACTGTTATGCACTAGCTCAAGTCAATTTTCTTGACTCCATACTTGAGCATTTGGTACAGGTGACTGAAGTACAATTGATAGGCGCATGTTAACTAACAGGCGCTTGTCAACCAACGAGCTCCTTGAATTGTTCAATAGTCGCCTGGTTCATGGAAGTGCATAAGTTGTCATTTTGAGCTCCAATCCATCCCTTGTGGCAATCGCTTGCTGAAGCCTTTACAGGCACCTACACAGTGGTACATGCACATGTGTAGTCTTCTACAGCAGCATGTCCTGGCATAGAATATAGCCGTTGGGATAACAGAGCTGTTACATCAGGCGCCTGATTATTTGCCTACAGGTGCATGTCCAAGCCTTTTCTGCCAAAAATAGCCATTATTAATTGTGGTTTTTGGGCATTTTCTTGGGTTTAATGGATTATTCTGGCTTCCTATAAATAGGAGTTGGCTTAAAGCTAGAACTCTTGAACACTATTGATAATCTTTGAGAATTAAAGCCACTCTCTATTTTCTCTCATTTCCCTCTTTTGAGCTCATTTCTCTTCATGCATTGAAACTCAGCTCTATGAAAATACTCCAAGTGCAATTAAAGTTCATCTCAACACTTGGAGATCCTCTTCCATGCCTTGCATTCATCTTTAAGTAAGTTAATCTCATCAAGGCATAGGTAAGAGTCCTTTCTTTTCATCTTGTTGAGTGAAACCCAAACTCTCTTTGTGAGAGTTAGCTTCTCCCTTTATGGGAGGTTGAGTCCTTGTGTAAGACTAACCCTTGTGTAATGTTTGTGTGAGTCCTTGTGTAGGGAAAATTCCTTGTGTAGGGTGTCCATTGTGTAGGGAGTTGTATTCACTACCTTGTGTAGGATTATAGTGGATATTGGGGTGTGGATGGATGTATCCAACTTTGGAGAACCAGGATACATTCTTTGTGTTCGTGTTTGATTATTTGTGTTGATTAATCTCCTCTTGCACTTATAATTCCGCATTTGCAAGTTTAATTTTAATTAAACAATTATTGCCATTCCATTATTCACCCCCATCTAGTGTGTGTTGTTTAGTATGGCAAGGTAGACAATCCTTACAATTGGTATTAGAGAGAGGTTGAAGTATTTTAATTACTACGACATTCAATGCTTCATCATCGTCTTAAGAATAAGGTCTATCAACTGTTCGACCCCTGCTTTTCAACGGAACAAACTACCCAAGTTGGAAATCAAGATGATGATCTGCTTGGAGGGTCAAGATCAACCTATGGGATGTCACAGAGTCTCCTTTTGTGAAGCCTACTACACCCACGGCTACAAGGACAAAGGCGGAGAAGGATTTGATTAAATCCAATGCAAGGGCAATGAACACATTCTATTATGCCATCAACCACAATGAGTTCAACCATATCTCCATGTGCAAATCGACCAACGAGATTTGGCATACCTTGGAGATTACGCATGAAGGGAATTCAAAGGTAAAGAAATATAAATGAAGTGTGTTTAGATATAGATATGAATTTTTTAAGATGCATGAAGGAGAGAGCATCTCGGACATGTTCACAAGGTTCACGGATATCGTGAATTCTTTGGAAGGACTTGGAAAAGTGATTTCTCAAGAGTATCGAGTGGAGAATCTTCTTGACTCTCTTACACCTCAATGGGAGTCAAAGGCCAACGGTATTGTGGAGTCAAACGACATGACCAAATACATCGTTGAGGAGTTCATTGGGAATCTCATGGCATATGAAGTGAAGCATCCACATAAGAAAGAGATTCAACCATCCAAGCCTGAAAAGCCAGCGAATCTAAAGGGGATTGTATTCCATGCCGCGAAGGAGCTAATCAAATAGAGAAAGAAATTCCATCAAGACGCCTCAAATGAAGAAGATGGAGAGGAAGAGGCTAGTGATGATGATATCATGGAGCTTGCCAAGCAACTCAAAGCGTTCTTAAAAGACAAGAAAGATAAATCCTTGTCAAAGTTTGTCTCTTAATCTAACACGACTCCTACTTGTTTCAATTGTAGTGGTAAAGGTCATCTTTCTATGGAATGCCCTTCCAACCCCTCCAAAGACTCTTACAAAGGGAACGGTAAGAAATTTTGGAAAGGGAGGTCCGAATACGAGAACAAGAAGAAGGGTCTTGTTGGCACGTTTGATGACTCAAGTCAGGAATCATCAAATGATGAAGAAGAAGATCACAAGGAATAGGCTCATGGGTGCTTTTCGGCATTCGATGACTTCTCTACAAGTGGAGATAAAGAGGAATAGATTCTCAAATCCAATGAAGAAGGTTGCTTCATGACTAATGAGGAAGATTCTTCATCAAGATCTAGCGAGGAGGAGTGCGAAAATGAGAATGATAAAGATGTGGAGGAGCCAAAGTTATTATATGAGGAGCTTGAATATCACAACGAGGAGCTCTCCAAAGGGGTATCAACGCTTACTCTAAATTAAAAGCTAAATTTGTTGATGCTAATAGTAGGTTGCATGAATTAGAATCTACTAGTGTAAATGATAATAATTTGCATATTTGTGACACTAGTGAGAGAGACATACTTCTCTTTCAAGTTAAGGATTTGAGCATTTCAAATGAAAAATTAGTAGATCAAAATCTTAGCTTAAAGTCTTGCATTCAACAACTACCGTTGAAATGCGAAGAGAAATACCAAAAGCTCATAAGCTTTGTACATTCTAGGGATTCACTCCATGATTTGTTGGAAAAACTACAGTCGGCAAATCATAGAGCAGGATTGGGTTATGTGTTACCCAAACCCACTTCTATTTCTTCTTTTGGTGCAAAATCAAGATTTATTACTAAAGCACCATAGAAGAATTACCATGCATTCTTGTACAACAATAACCCTAATAAGAAGTATGTATATCACAAGGTGATGATGGAGAATGAAAATTCTTCATTTTTTGCTAAGAAGCAAACCCCCTCACTTTTCGCTTGCCAAGAAAATTTTCTTTCACATATGCATGTTAGATCCACCCTTCTTGGAAAGACAAAACCATTGCCTAGGAAATCCTTAAGTCTTTGGATTCCTACTAGGGTTAGTGTGCAAGAGAGTGATAGTTATATCAACTCTTTAGTTAGGGACGTTATCACCTTATGTGATTAAGTTAGGAAATCAAACTCTTCTTAGGTTTGGTTTCCTAATGTATAGGTCTCACACACATGTGCATATTGCATGGGTGTTATGCTTATATTTCTATATCTTAGCATACCCATTGATTGTGTGTGATTTTTCATGATTTTGAAAATATTTTCAAACTATTTTTTTTCATGAAATTAGGACCTTAGGGATTTCATTGTCATACATGCATTTGTTGATCCATATGTATGGAAATAGGGGAATTAGTATATTATATATGTCTAAAATTATTTTAAAACATATTTTAACTCTCATTTTGGGTTATTTTTGATATCATTATCTACAATTGGTTATTGTGGTCTCAAACTCAGCCAATTAATGTTGCAAACGTTGTATATACTATATTTTCTCTTGGAAATGTCATTTGTATCAATGATGCTTGATCTTTCTATATCAATGCATTGATACAATTTTTCCCCATGGCTCTAATTAATTTTTATTCGTTCATAGAAATCAACATTTTGACCTTTTCTATGCTCTAGGGGGAGCATGTGATAGTGATTGATACCCACTTAAGATTTCATATTAGGTATCAAATATCTCTTAATCTCTTGGATTTTGTCATTTATTTAAAGGAAATCAATGACATGAGTTATTACTTGTATGTTGTGTCCACCTTTTTTAACAATGACAAGTGGGAGATGGATATAGATTACGTAAGTCAAATGGAGGAGATATATGATTTATGTAATCTTGCCTGTTATATGTCACAATTGATTTGAAGATTTATTGGTTTATTATTTACAATTGGTGCATATAAGTAGGGGGAGCTCATTACCATTGTACTTTATTTATTTATCTTTACATAATGTGTTTCATAATAAAAAAAGGGGAGAATGTTAAGTATTTTCTTTTTAGACCACTATAGTTTTGATGATGACAATAACATTATATTGTTGCTAATGACTCTCAATGTTTTAGTCTCATGTTTAACAATTAAAGAATAGCATTTTGGAGACTAAAAGCTTGGTGAAAGGATGGACATTGATGCCCCCGAAACCAACACTTAAACCCCACCTAGCAAAGGCCAGATCCGTATAAAGGAGTTTACTCCGGATATGGCTATGATATGAATAAGGTATACATACATCCAGAAGCCAGCCCATATGTAGTTGAACAACTATATAAAGCTGGTCTTATCTACTGTATCTATACAGAAGGAGATCTTAATAATCTCCAAGCATTACCAAAACTGCAAAAAGCAGTTTATGAATATACTAAAATACTTAAACATAGCAATGTATATATTGTACTTAATCAAGTTATTCCTGAAGAGGCAAGGGATGGAGGTATCTTCCCCATAATTTCCATAATCGAGTTAAAGATGGGTTCGAAGAGGTTTGTCCCAACATTCCAGAAGAATATGTTTCTTCTCATAACAGACACAATAGCAGAAACAAGGGCAAGGCAACTCAAAGCCTTGGTCCAAAGGACAATGGAACTTTGACACTTATTTAAACACTTCTGATGAAGAAATATATGACCAGTTTAGAAAGAGTTCCTTGTAAGAAAGGCTTGTATTTCTTTGAGTGTTCTTCTGTGCCTTGTAACATCCTTCCTTTGCTATAATAAAATTCAGTGTTTTCTCAACTTCTTCTTGTGCCAAATCCAAACATTCTAACTTCTTAAAAAAGCTTCCTTGAAAGTTGTTTGAGGGGTTTGCTGGTAGTAGTCACAGTTCCTTCCTGAAGCACCGATTGGTACTCAGAGGCCATAGGCGTTTGGCAAGGAGGCCGTGAAGCCGTGCAGGCCAGAGGAAAAGTAGGTGTTGGAAGACGTGCTGGGCCCAGACCAGGTAACCTCAAACGATTGCCCTTGGAGATTGCCCTTAAGAAGTTCTGAATATTTGCATTTAGTACTGTAGAAGTCATAGAAATCTCTGATTTTTTATGAAAAACAGAAGGATCATTAAAGATCGTATCCAAAAGACTTATTTTGAAGAAACAACTGATCAAATAGAATATAGACTTAAGCTATACCATCTATATAAATTTGAGAAATATTACAGAAAAGACGTATCTCAAGTGCGAATTCCTAGTACCTAACGCAAGCGTACGGTGTCAAGTAATAGTATAAAAGATATCAATCCCACAGGGAGGCAATTACGGTAGCCGTCAATTAGTAATATAGGACGTCGGTAGATCCCGTCAAGGCACGTGTGATCGCCCCGCTCTTGCGATAGGCGGCACATGCCCTAATTGAACTCACTAACTCCCTAATTAAATCCATAAGATACTACTTAAGCTAATCGCTTCCACTAACTGTGATCACGATCTCAGTACGAGATCTCCTACAAATTTGGCTAGATCGACCAAAACACGTCCCTTTTATACCAACACAACCTAAAAATCCTAAATTTACATCTAAATCCTAAGATCCTAGGGCTAATCTATTAGACCTAGATAGAACTACTCAAGCATCATAGCAAAAGAAATAAAAGATTCAATGGATGCAAAGGAATTCATTTCGGTAATAGAAAACATCAAAAACAATAGAAAGTTTAGAGAATCGTACCAACGCGTCGTAGAGCAATAGCAAACCAAAGAGAATTAAGAATATAAAGATTTCACGCAATAAAGATAAAAAAAATCCAAGCTTTAGTCTCTACAAATTAGCGATGTCACACAAATTATGTAGATCTAAAAACTCTAATTAAAACTAAGGAAAATACTAAAAGTCTAGTCTCCTATAAATAGGGTAAAAATTGTACTTATATACAAGGGGTATGGACCCCACAAAATCTCAGAAAATCTGGGCACTTGGGCCCACTAACTTGACTGGTCGCGTAGCCCAACTCGGTCGAGTAGCAGCACCTGCTTAGTCGAGCTGATATAAGGCAGCCGCTTGCTTCTGCTTCTGCTCTGGCTGATACGGACTACTCAGTCGAATAACCCATCCACTCGGTCGAGCTATAGTAGGTCTGAAGCTTCTCCAAAACGATGCTCTGTATGATGACGACTCGGGTCGAGTAGGTGAACTGCTCCGTCGAGCTACAATGCCTTGGAGAATGGCCCAAAATAGTCGTTCTGTTTGATGCAGCTCGGGTCGAACTGTCTGTCTGCTCGATTGAATGGGGCATGGATGTTTCCTTGGGAATTCTGTGTGTCAGCTTGGTCGAGTAGCTGTTGCTACTCGGTCGAGTCTCCTGGAAAACTGAAGATGAAGTGTCCATCTCTCGCTCTCTTCTCCTCCTCTCCTCCAATCTTCTTCCTTTCCTTGGCGAACTCTTATGGAGCCTTGCCAATGATGTACCGGACGTACCGGATGTGTCCATGTCCCAAAATAGCACCAATTCGCTCCAAAACTCCTGAAACCAACAAAGCTATACAAAACTCGAATATGGTGTTAGAAGAGCGATAATATATGAAAATGTGGATTTTGAAGGTGAATATGACATGCAATGATGTAATAAATATATGTAAAAATATGGACATATCAAAATCCCCCAAGCTTACCTCTTACTCGTCCTCAAGGAGACGAATACGAGGCTCACCGGGTGATGAAAATTAAAAAAAAGAAAAAATGGAAGATGGAGAGGGATGCTAGAGCATTCGATCAGATCTTAAGCCATAGCTACATATCGCGATACTTCGAAGATGGTTGATAAGAATTTCATATCTTAACTAAACATATTACTTGCAAGCATTTAAGAGCAAAAGAAGGGATTCTCTAAATTCATGCAATCAATTCATATCCATATCGTGTAATTCATAGAGTTTAATATACAAATATTGGCGATGAACTTTTCAATCAAAAGATATAAGTGAAGCATACAAGAGTCAAATCAAGCATGCAATAGAGAATAGAATAAGATCATGGCTTTCATATATTCATCTCAAATCATGAAAAATCTTCATAGCTAATATATTTTGCAAAGTCTAAGCATTATCAAATATTCCCAATTGTGCACAACTCCACTCTAATGGCATACTCACTCATATAATCAAATAATTCACACCCCCAAACTTAGCTTGAGGCATCACATTTAAGGAATAATAATGGAATTTTTGTGGCTTTTTCACAAGTATTTTTGTAGCTCCAAGTAGTAAAATAGAGAAATATTTCTCTTTTCTCTTTTTATTTTCGGTTTTTCTCCTCTCTTTTTTTGTATGAGCTATTGAATGTATTTTTGCTTTTGGCTCCTTTTTGGCTTTTTGGAAGCTAGCCTTTTCTTTTGGGATTTTTGGGAAGTGGATGCTGTATAAGTAGCTGCAAAGGGGTGAACCCAAGTGACACGTAGAGAATAATAAGATATGTGGAGAAAGAATTAATATAACACTAAGTTCACTCAAAAGATGTGCACAACTGTTCAATAAGATAATACTTTAACTAAACTCATAAGAAAGCATATGTACTTTCATTCATTTCAACAAATAATGAAGTCAAGCGGTAAGGCATACAATCATAGCAAGCATGCAATAGAAAGCAAAAAAGATAACAAGGCAGATGCTTCAGTTATTCTAATAATGTGTGAATCTTGGTGCATTTCCAACAAGAGCATATTAGATACTATTACATACATTCAATTTCAATTCATTTGGTGCATTCATTTAGAGAAATCATCAAAAGAAACATATATGCAAGCATATAGATAGCAAGACACTAAAATACTCTAAATATGGCAAAAGATATAACTATCGTGATAGCTACTAAAGCTAAGAGAGATATCATTATTCGGAATATATCTAGCAAGGATGGGGAGAGAAAAGTGGAGAAAATAAAATAAAAGCAAGCATGCAAGCACACCAAAACATGGAAACTATGATGCTAAATGAAAAAAAGAAAATTGTGGAAAAATGGGTGGAAAATGAAAATAAAAAGGTGTAAAATGAAAGGAAGTATAAAAAATGAAAATAAAAAGCGATAGCGCTCATCTCCCAAGCTAAACACAGCAGTGACCCCACTGCTGAGAACACGCGTGAAATATGGGAAATGAGGCTTGTAGAAATAAACGAAAATAAACTAAAATAAACGAAAAATGAAACTATACAAATAAAAGGAAAAATACAGATGCAGATGCATGACCTAATGCCTAAAATGCAAAAATATGGACAAGCTGGCATATGATGCAAATGATGACATGATGCTAGTGGAATATATACGAATGCAAAATGATGGATATATACTAGTGGTGCAAAATGGGTCCTCCTCCAAGCGATGAGAGAACGGGGCCCCAAAGAGACAGATGGGCACAAAATATGGGGGGTAGGAGAAAAATAATATAACGATCAAGCAGGGGCACCACCCTCTGGAGGTGGTGATGGGTCCCGCTGCTGAAGACCAGAAATAGGAACATCAGGCAAAACAGGTGGAGGCTCGACTAGTGTGTTAGCCGACAGGTCAACAGATCGTGCAAATGGCTCAGAAGAAAGTGGAACAGCTAGTGTGTCTACAAGTATGAGAATGGGTGTGGCAAAAACAGAAGCATCCACCAGTGGTTGTAATCAACTCAACATAAAAAATTTCAGGCCCTGCAGAAGCCTGAGAATGGGGCATAGTGAGCGGTGTGGCTGTGACAGGGGGAACGGGGTCTGCCTAGGAGGAGGGACAGGTGCAAGTATAACAGTGGGTGCACGCTTGTACCTAAGAATATCGAGAATGTCGGTGTGGTCCATCTCCACTGACTTCTGAAAGGCGGTGACCAAGCTCGCGAGGGTGTCAAAGGCATGCCTCAAGCTAACAAACTCGGTCTCCACTGCAGTAAGACCTACGTCCGTGGTACAGGAGCTAGGAGGTGGTCGTGAACTGCTAAAAACCACCCTCGTAGCATGGCCTTGTGAAAGTGATCCACGGGGTCTGAACTGAAAGTCAGGGGAGGGTGGTCTAGTAAGGATCTCGTCTGAAGAAGCTGGGAGTGGAATGGATCCAAGATTCAGTGCAGAGGTAGAAGCATCAACATCATCAGAAAAGGAAGACGTTGTGGCAACAGAAGTGGTAATAGATACCACGATGCTCTCAGAAAATACCACTGATGCTGGTGCAGAAGTGGGGCCAAGAAGAGTGACCATGGACCCTAAAGAGGTAATAAGGGAAGTGAGGAGGTCCACAGGTGCTGTAAGTGTGCTAGAGAAAGAGGCTCCGAAATGGGTGAAGCGGCATGCTCAGGAGCAACAGAAACAGAAGTGCCCTCTGGTCCGGGCATGTCAGAAACAGAAGTAGTGAACTTGGGGGAAAAGGTGTGGACAGCTCCGAAGGTCTCTTGGTGGTGGTGGTGAAAGCGACGCTCGCACTGATAGAAGTGCGAGGTGGCTCGGCGGCTAGGATGGCAGCTATATCAAGCTCCTCCCCGTCAGAGCTGAGCACCCAGTCGTCGTCGTCATTGACGACTGGTACTCATGGGGGCTCAAGCTCGCGGATGGGAGGGATCGAAAAATGCGGGGAATGAGCTAGTCAAGCATGACTGGCTCTATACGGGTGAGATCGGGACGGGGCAGGTATAGGTGCTGCTCTCGGTGGGCACCTGGTAGGTAGATCCAGTGACGCTCACCGTGCATCCTGATGATGGACATGCTAGTAAGCACATCCAACATCAGGCATATAGGCCTGGTGGGTATCGCCAGACCTGCACGATGTGCAAGGCCGAGCATGGAGGCGAAAATGGTGAAAAATCCATCGCAGCAGATATCGGTGGTGGCGTGGGCGGTCAGGATGAGGCGGTGACACAGCCAGTATGCTACATCAGAGAGAAGGAATGGGTGTGGAGAACCATCGGGTGGCGGCACAGAAGTCGAGTCATCCCCATAAGATGTGAATGTTCAGGCAGGGAGAGTGTCCCGACCTCTGGCTTGGAGAAAAGGGTGGTGGCAAGGTGGTGCTGGGTGTAGCGGAGATAGTGGTGGACTACACAAGAGGACTTTGCCCTACTAGGGTGATATCCTCCCAGATCAGTAATGCGATGCCAGAACTGCTCGGCATCGAACATGGTGAGCTCGTAGTCTGGGGAGTATGCGAGGGTAGGGTCGAAGATGGCGGGAAAATGGAAGTGTGCACGAATCATGGCGTGCGTGACCACTACGTCGTGGTCAAGCAGCCTGAAGCAGATGCCAGTACCCTCTAGGACGATGGATCTCAAAACCTCGAGAGTGAGACCCGTGTAGGTGCGCGTGTGGGTGTCAAGAAGGCGGTCAAAACCTATGACCTGGTAGAGCCTATGGACATCCTGAAGGATGCCAAGGCTCTGGAGGATGGGAACGTGGATGAATCAGGTGGGGATGATGGTGCGGTGGGAGATGGCGATGGAATGCTCACGGTGAGCATCATCCCTGAAGATGATATCATACGTCCTCAGGGTAGGTGGTGGAGGAACTGGACGGGGTGGAGGTGTGGTAGTAGGGATGGGTGGAGCGGTAGTGCGTGGGGTGAGTGGGGCCGCTATCGCTAGAAGCGTGTGGGATGTGGATTGGGATGAGTTGGATGAGGACGATGAATCACCCAAGTACTCCTCGGGCGTGGGCGAGCATGCCCAATGGGAGCATTATATCGGCCTAGAAGAGGAGGGACCGGTGGCGACCTTCCTCTTCTTCGATGGAGGCTTCCTAGCCCTAAGGCTAGGAGGCATCGTGCAAGTGTAGGGCTAACGAAGTGAGTACAATATATGGTGATGAAAATAATAAGTGGAATGAGTATACCAATATCGTAAGTCTCTACGAAAGCAAATTTAGTATGTGCATGTGCGTAGCCACGAATCCAAACGATCCCCCAAGTTAATCCAAACCAAACTCCTCCTGAAGAGCTCCAAATGTACATGCAATAAGTAGGAAGATAATTTAGTAGGCAAATAAGAAATTAAATAGGTTTGAGGTTCTTAATTAGAAAGAGTTTGAGAATGGGGTTCGAATTTGGGGGAAATGGGGAGAATGAGAGAGAGAGATATGGAGAGAATGTGGAAGAAGAAGAGTGGAGAGATGGTGGCCGGCGGTTGGACCGAGCAGCTGGGTGTGGTGGTGCTCGGGATGGGCGGAGGTGAATGAAAGATTGAGAGATAGATGGGGGAGAGGGGGAGAGAGAGAGAGAGAGAGAGAGAGAGAGAGAGAGAGAGAGAGAGAGAGAGAGAGAGAGAGAGAGATGTGGAGATATGGGCACAGGGGGCAGACCGAGCAGTGGCATCGTCGGCAGTCGGGTGGCGCAGGCGGCGACGGCGGCGTCGGCGGTGGGGGTCGGAACGAGTAGAGGTTAGGGCGAAGGTTAGTGGAGCTCGAGTGCTGGGTTTGGGGATTTCAAATTGGATTAGGGCTTAAGCCCGAGTCGGGCTGGGTATATATAAACCGAGCTCGGCTCGGATTTAAGTTGTGGGCCGCATCGATAATAGTCGCCACTCAGTCAAGCAGCGACAGCTACTCGGCTGAGTGAAAAAGATAGGAATATTTGAAAATTAAAACCCAAATATACGACCTAGTACTCGACCGAGCTGTTTACTCAGCTTGGTCAAGCTGAATTGACACAGAGTGATGAATCAGCTCTCTTTTTCTCCCATTGTAGCTCGACCGAGTAGGGAAGCTACTCTGTCGAGTCCATTAAGCTTTCCAGAGCGCCCTTATTAGCACTTTTGGACTCCTACTGTAGCTCGACCGAGTAGGCAGCTACTTGATATGCTCTTATTTTACATGATTATCGCATATTTTCATGGCGCATTTCCCCACCCAAATCCCCATTTTATACGTTTTATGCTATTATTTGGAACAATATGACTTTTGGAGCGTTTATGTCCATTTCCGGGATTTGGAACGATATTGGAGCAATTTGGAGTCAATAAGATGATCGACGACATGAGAGCACCAAGAAGACTCATGATGACATGCTTGAGGTGCCAAAGAAGGAGACTAGAGGAAGAGAAAGAGAAAGGAGCAACAGCTAAGGCCCAATCCACTTTCCGAGGCGCCCGAGCAGCATTCTGTTGCTCGGTCGAGTTGAAACGCAGATTCAGTCAGGAGATGTGCACGAGCCACCCGATCGAGCAGAGAGGTTACTCGACCAGAGTCAACCCAACATCATGCTTTCACCATCAGACATCCAACTCGACCGAGCAATACATCCTCGACCCAAGCAGGCATAGCGAGGTTTTGGACGAAGAATCCAGGTTTCCTGACGGCTCGACAAAGCAGGACCTACTCGACCCGAGCAGACCGAACGAAAATTTAAGGAGAAGCTCAGATTCACTGATGACTCGATCGAGCAGGCAAGCTACTCGACCGAGCATGAAGGCTACTCGGTCGAGTAAGGCAAGCGCCTAGATTTTCAGACAGTCTCTCACTCTTTTAAAATCTGTTATCTTTCCAGCAAGCAAAGTATTTTTCTCATATTTTTATGGATAGTAGACTTCATGATAGTTCCAATGCCACCAATAACGTGTCAATCGAAGGTCGGATGAAATCTGGGGAATTTCTGCAAGTTGACGCTGCAGTGCTGAAATCTGTACTCGACCGAGTCAGCGCGGGCCCAGAACTTAAGTTGCGGCCATAATTGGTTTTGGGTACGAATTTCAGAGGGTTTCTTGGGTTATTTGCTTGGGTTTTGAGAGGACTATATATATATATATATATATATATATATATATATATATATATATATATTGTAGCTGTCATTAGAGGGGGACCTTGGAGACTTTAGATAATTTTCTTTGGGAGCTCGGGGAGACTCATTTAGGAGTTAGGCGATGACATAGGCCCCTCCTCTTGTATCAAGCTGAGTGTCCTATCTCTTTAATTCTATTTTAATTCTTCTTATTGTTTTTCTATGATGCTAGCAATGATCTCAATTGTTTTCATAATGTTTGCTATGCTTGAGTAGTCTTTTCTAGGGCTAATGGATTAGCCCTAGGATTTTTGGATTTAGATGCAACGTTGGGATTTTTATGGTGCGTTGGTATAAAAGGAAAGTATTTAGGTTGATCTTGCAAAGTTTGTAGGATAACTCGTACTGAGATCATGCACACGGTCGGTGGAATCGATTGGCTTAAGGAGTATCATATATGCTTAATTAGGGAGTTATGGATTCAATTGGGACTCGTGACCATGTCCGGCTCGTGTCTTGATGGGATTCACCGATGAACTATATCACTAATTGAAGGCTACCGCCATTGCGTTAATGAGAGCCACCAAAATACCTCGAAGCTCTAACCCTCGAGAGTGGTACGAGTTGAGAGCATTTGATCCACGAGAGTGGTGAGATTATTGTAGATCATGTATCGTATGCGCCTATTGTGAGAGCGGGGTTAATACGGTATGTTAGATTCATGATGCACATACGCATGAATTCATTTCCTAGATGCTACAATCCCCAATAAAACTAATGCAACGTAAGAGTACTAGCCTAGCGTCGACATTTGACGATCCTAGTGGCGAGTCCTAAGGCCTTAGTCTTTTTATATTGTATTCTTTATATTGTGTGGAATCCCTTGTTTGCATTATCGAGTGACACGACCTTTGCATCCATCACCATTACAATATTCAATGTTTCGTATCCACCAATAAACCCACAAGTCTAACTCAACCTAGGAGTAGATAGGTACTATAGCACCGCTTCCCCGTGTTCGATACACACTTGCCACTATACCGTGCGCTTGCGATAAACGACATCGTTTCAAAGTTAATTCCGGGCCGATAAAGTTTAAGGCGCAGTTGTCAGGGATTTATCTCCGTATAATTCTTGCAATAACTAGGTCATAATAGGGTTACATTTTGGATCGATCAATTTTATGTCGCCGTTGCCGGGGAGGCCTTCTGCCATATTGTCTATTTACCACAATTAGGTTGATTAGACCGCGTTAAAAAACAGAGATAGAGTCCCCACCACCTGCTATTATTAGTATCTTTATCTATCTTTGTACCACTGACGTCTTTTCCAGGTTGTTTACTTTGCTTGATCAGGTACAGTTGATGCAGCGATAGTGCTTCCAAAGATACGATCGGGTTCTTCACGATCCTACATATATCTCGCTACATTCGTTCAAGCTGATGGAGAGTCCTTCAGGGAAGCCTTGTGCAGGTTCGAAAGAATGTTAGGAATGTTCCAGGCAGAGTCAGACTATATGTGGGATGGTTCCCAGCTAATCCATATCTTCGCTAGAGAGTTAAAAGGACCATCACGTGAGTTTATAAGGATGATGCAAGTGGGAAAGTTCAGTGATCTGCAGTTGGCAGCAGCCTTGGAGCAAATGATAGATGATGCTCGATCTACCGGTTCGCTAACCGTTATGGTAGGTAAACCATCCGACCAAGTATTCATCGATTTTGTTATGGCTAATGTCTCTGGTGCAGGTACTATCATAGATGGAGTGTATGCTTCACTTGAAGGTGATCAAATATACATTTACACCATCAACACTCCACAAATAGAGACATATGAGCTGCCAGAGGAGGACACATATATGGACCTATTGAGAAGCATCGTGTACGCAGTTCGATACACCTGTCCATTAACAATAACGGCAATGACCCTTTTGAGCTTGGATTTCAAAACTATATTACTCATCATATCTCTTCCGCAGGCACAATTGATGATGGAGTCTATGCTTTAGTTGAGCGGTACAAGACCCACTTTTATACCGTGGCCGAGATGCAGGAGCCCATAGAGCCACTTGCACCTACTATTGAGAAGGCCAACCCACACTATAGGGTGCCTCGTGTTCCAGGACGAAAAGGAAGAAGAAGGCATAAAATGAGAAGATTAAGTTTACGTTGCCTTCTATACCTGAGGAGCCCGACGAGGAGGCTGAGGCAGTGCGTTGTGAGAATATGGACGTTGTCACCTTCGACAAGACAGTGACATCTGGCACGATTGCTGTTACTTCTGATGAGATAACTGAGACGAGACACTTGGGGAGTATCACTGCAGAGCCGGAGGTTAATGTTCAGGAGGAGGCCACAGAGAAGATTGCACCATCCCTACCTTCTATGGGGGCTGAGCATCCCTCAGAGGATCACCCACCAGAGCTTACTGCTCCCACTCAGGGAGATCTCTTTACACGTTCGTTTCTTACATTTGATTCCCCTCCCATGTATGATGTTTTTTATGATTACGATTTTGATGACTCATTGCGCCTTTTGCAGGTTACACATACATATGATCAAGAGGTACGATGAGATGTATATGAGGAGGAGAGCAAGGAGTTAGCACCCATGGATGCTATTGAATATAATTAGGAGGTGCGCTGGGACGAGTCTGACAATGATGAGGAGTTACCTGATGAGACCCACACTTATATGCCAGAGTTACCTGAAGAACCAAAGGCAAACAACGAGGAGTTGGTCGACATGGTGCACGAGAGTAGAGATTTATTTCCAGGAAAGTGTTGTCAACCATCTTTAATTTTAAATACTTATGTTGATGACCCTCTTTGGAATACATTTATTTTGGGGAAGAATTATCCACATCAAATTGATGCGGCTTATCTCTTGTAGGGTACCGTGGAGTCCTGGGGGAAATGCTGGGAGCCGCATTGCTGGAATCTGATGGAGTCCATGGACACACACGCGTAGCGGAGCCACAGAAGGAGCAGTTGGAATAGTTGCTTGCACCGGTAAAGATACTGGATCACCTTTTGCTATAGGTGATATCAATCCAGTAGTGTAGTAGTTTTCTTTCAATAAATACGAATCCTCTAGATAGTGAGAGGACCGTATAGATTTGCTTGAATAGATATCACCTCATATGACGACAACGATAATCTTTTACACCCCAAACCCATTATATATATTAATTGCCCTCTTCATATTTTGATATATCCCATTTGATATATCCCACCATTATGCTCACCACCACTTAGCATTTCTTTCAAGTGAAACCTTACTTTATTATTCTTGTGTCTTGATCTCGCTTAGCAAAGCCGTGACATTTTTGATCAAGTCATTTGAATAGGATTGTTTGGTATAAGCTTGGGGGAAAGCGCTCTCATGCATCATTGCATGTGCATGTAGTTGCATTAGGATTTCATATCATTCATTTCATCGTGTTTCATTAACCCCCCTCATATTTGTCGTTATTCCTCACATTTTTCCTTTTATGATCACATTGAGGACAATGTGAAGTTTAAGCTTGGGAGCGCATTTCCATACCATTTAGTTGCATTGTTTCTTCAATTTAGGATTTTTATAATTTTTTCAAATTTTTACATCATCTTTTTGTTTTTTCCATCTTATTTTCCTTTTATGTGTGTTCATGCATCATATTGTGTGCTTGTTTTTCTTTTAGTGCTTGTTTTTCTTTTATTTCTTTCTTTTATTTTTATTTCTCTATTTTCTTTTCTTTCTTTTGCTAGATATGTTCCATGTGATGTTTTTTCTTATGCTTTCACATCTCTCACAACGCTTATTTTTAATGCCAGGCTACTTAGAGATTTTCATAATCCTAATCCTTATAAGCACTTGAAAATATTCTTTTGATGATCTCTCTAGTGCAAATGCATGAAGCTTATTGAAACTGGATATGTAGAGTAGTATTTAGTATGCTTTCATTGGAAATACACCAAAATTCAAGCACACTAGTATATCTGAATCCTTGCTTTTATCTCTTATTCACATTCTTATTGCATGCTTGATGTAATTGAAAATATTACTGCTTGACTTCACTACTCATTGATATGATTAAGGATACCCGTCATATTATACGAGTTTAGTTGATGTATTATTTTACAGAACCGTTTGTGAAAACTTTTGAGTGAACCAGGCGTTATATCAATTCTTTCTTCACATATATCTTATATTCTTTACATGTCACTCGATTTCACTCCCCAAAGCTATTTCTATCGCATCCACTCCCAAAAATTCCCTACAAAAGAAAAGCTTGTTCCAAAAAATCCAAAAAGCCAAAAAGGGGCCAAAAAAACCAAAAATACAAATACTACTGCTCCTACAAAATTCAAATGTCACCAAAAAGAAAAAAAGAAAAAAAGCTCAATTTTCATTACTTGGAGCAATACATATACTATTGGAAAAACAAAAACAAAATTCAAAATCCACAAATACTTCTTTGAATGTGACGCCTCAATTCAAGCTTGGGGGGAAAATCTTTTGACCACATGAGTGAACATGACATTAGAGTGGATTGTGCACGAACGAGAAAGTTTGAAAATGCTGAAACCTAACGAAACAATTTAGTCACGTGGATTTCTTATGATTTGATATGAGGATGTGTATGTCTTGATTTTTATTGTATTCTTTATTGCATGCCTTGTGTGAATTTCCACGCTTCAGTTATATCTTTTAATTGAAAAGTGTGTCGCCAATGCTATGCATATTTGATGCTATGAAACATAGGATGTTGATATAGACTAAATGTATGAATACTAGAGAGACCCATTTCATACATTCTTGACTCTCAAGTACTTCGTTTATATATGCTATGAAATCTCTGTGGTAGTGTGCGATTTACTTTCTGAGTCGTTGTGTTATGTGGTGATTGTCGTGAGATCTAAGAGAATAATCTAGCGACCCCTTCCACTTCGTATTCTTTTTCATATTCTTATTTTTACCTTCCGGTGAGCTTCGTATTCGTCTTCCTCGAGGACGAATAAGAGGTAAGCTTGGAGGATTTTGAAATACACTTATTTTACATGATTTATCGCATATTTTCATGGCGCATTTCACCCACCAAATCCCCATTTTCTACGTTTTAACGCTATTATTTGGAACAATATGACTTTCGGAGCATTTATGTCCATTTTAGAGATTTGGAACGATATTGGAGCAATTTGGAGTCAATAAGACGATCGACGACATGAGAGCACCAAGAAGACTCATGATGACATACTTGAGGTGCCAAAGAAGAAGACTAGAGGAAGAGAAAGAGAAAGGAGCAACAGCCAAGGCCCAGGCCACTTTTCCAGGCGACTCGACCCGAGCAGCATTCTGTTGCTCGGCCGAGCTAACACGCGGATCAGCCAGGAGATGTGCATGAGCCAATCGATCGAGCAGAGAGGTGACTCGACCCAAGTCAACCCAATGTCGTGCTTCCACCAACAGACATCCGACTCGACCGAGCAGTACCTACTCGACCTGAGCAGGCAGAGCAAGGTTTTGGACAAAGAATCAAGGCTTCCTGAGGCTCGACCGAGTAGGACCTACTCGACCCGAACAGACAGAACGACAATTTAAGGAGAAGGTCAAATCCAATGACGACTCAATTGAGCAGGCGGGCTACTCGACCGGGCATGAACGCTACTCGGTCGAGTAAGGCAAGCGCCCAGATTTTCAGACAGCCTCTTACTCTTTTGAAATCTTCTATTATTCTAGCCTGCAAAGTATTTTTCACATATTTGTTATAGATAGTAGACATTATGACAGTTCCAACGTCATCAAGAATGCATCAATCGGAGGTCGGCTGAAATCTGGAGAATTTCTGTAAGTTGACGCTGCAGTGCTAAAATCTGTACTCGACCGAGCAGCAAGGCTACTCGACCGAGTTAGCACGGGCCCAGAACTGAAGTTACGGCCATAATTGGTTTTGGGCACGAATTTCAGAGGGTTTCTTGGGTTATTTGCAAGGGTTTTGAGGAGACTATATATATAAATTGTAGCCGTCATTAGAGGGGTCCTTGGAGACTTTTAGATAGTTTTAGGTTGGATCTTAGTTTTCTTTGGGAGCTCGAGGAGACTCTTTTAGGAGTTAGGCCATGCCATAGGGCCACGTGTATCAAGCTAAGTATTCTATCGATTTAATTTTATTTTAGTTCTTTTTATTGTTTTTCTATGATGCTAGGAATGATCTCTATTGTTTTCATAATGTTTGCTATGCTTGAGTAGTCTTTTCTAGAGCTAATGGATTAACTCTAGGATTTTCGGATTTAGATGCAAAGTTGGAATTTTATGGTGCGTTGGTATAAAAGGGAAGTATTTTGGTTGATCTTACAAAGTTCGTAGGAGAACTCGTACTGAGATCGTGCCCACGGTTGGTGGAATCGATTGGCTTAAGGAGAATTATATAGGCTTAATTAGGGAGTTAGTGGATTCAATTGTGACTCATGACCGTGCTCGGCTCGTGTCTTGATGGGATACACCGACGAATTATATCACTAATTAACGGCTACCGCCATTGCGTCAATGAGAGCCACCAAAATACCTCGAAGCTCTAACCCATGAGAGTGGTACAAGTTGAGAGTATTTGATCCACGAGAGTGGTGAGATTATTCTAGATCCTTAATGCACGTATCGTATGTGCCTATCGCGAGAGCGGGGTTAATACGGTATGTTAGATTCATGATGCCCAGACGCATGAATTTGATGGAAATTGAATTCCACCCCAAGTGATTTTGATGATGAGCACACCAAATGAAACTTAGTGTACTAACTACACTACGACTAAGTGTGCAGGTTGTGCGACAAATGAAAAGCTTTATACATACTCCAGAGAAGCGCAATCTACGCTCAAAGACAAGGACGAATGTTGCTAGATCAATGATGAAGCTCAAAGCCCAAATGGAACAGAAGCTCAAGTGAAGCTCACATCTACTCCATCAGTTGATCAAGCTTCCGAAGACGTGTCCTAGTCTATAGAGAGTGTGTTGTGTCCTTCTTAGGGTTATGTTAAAGCCAATCGTATAGACAACACACACACATACAAATGATTTCAAAACATCTTAAAAATCTTTTAAATCATTTTCAAAATTTATTAAGAGCTTTTTCTAGTCGCTTTGTATTTTCGTAGTGAAACTCCACTACACCCTGGAACTAACTACATGATTGACTAGCAGTGTCTCAGAAGAAACTCCTTTGGGAGTCGACTACCAAGGAGTGGGAGTCGACTACCAGCTGAGAATCAATTTCTCATGAAACACACTAGGAGTCTACTACTAATCCCAGGGAGTCGACTACCAGCTGTCGAAATTTGACGTTTTAACTTGACTTTTGACATATCTCCAATTTATTTCTCCCATGATTTTCAGGACAAAAGTCAAAAGAATTTGAATTTCAAATTCTCAGTTTTCACCTATAAATAGAGAACCATTTTCTTTGAGAAAACACAACAACTCTTGAAATCAAATTCTCTTGTGCAAAACGCTCTCAAATTCTCAGCTCTCATTCTCTCTTAGCCAAATCTGTTTTTATTCTTGATCTTGAAATTTCTCTGAGATATTATTTTCTGAAGATCGAATTTTATTTGGCTATTTGTTTTCAAAATCCGTATAACTTATTCTCTGATTTTATTTAAAAGGATTTTGAAAAACATTTGATCTAGATTACAAAGACTTCATTCATATCTTTGTGTGATCTAGAATCTTATTCTATCAACCCACTATACACGTAATTGTCTATTACTATTGGCTATAGAATTTGGGTGCAAATCCAATCTCCACCAAACAATTGTGGTGAGTTGGATATCGTTTTTCGCTTTGTGATTACCCTTTGTTGTAAGGGTGTTGTTGTTGGAAACCCTAGACAAGTCTAGGTGTTGCGGTTGGAAATCCTGGTCAAGACTAGGTTGTTGGAAATCCTAACGAGTGAAGTTAGGTGATTGTATTTGCTAAGGCAGATAGTGGAAATCTCGTACCGGATTGGTCGGGGACTGGACGTACCCATGTTGTGGGGAACCAGGATAAAAATCCTTGTGTCTGCGTTTGCTTATCTGTGTTTGTTTATCTTTGCAAGCAACTCTTATTTAACTTGTAATTATTCTTTGTTAAATATTATTCTTGTAACTCTTTTATAATATATTGCAAAGATCGGTTTTTGTATTTATACTTCTGTACAAATTTTATATATCTTATTAAGCATTTAACTATCTGAGCGGTGCTTAATTTTCCTCTGGGAGTCGACTACTGTTCATAGGGAGTCGACTACCAGAAGATTTTTATCTCTGATTTGATTTGAATATTTATTGAGTTGATTAAGAACCAAGCGTAGATCACTCTACTTGGTTTCTTAGGCAACATTAGAAGGCTTTAATTTGTGTTAATCTATTAAGAACGAAAAAGTTTATTTTTTTACAACACTATTCAACCCCCTCTTCTAGTGTTGTTTGCCATCCACAGGATCCAACACTTGGTATCAGAGCGAGGCTATAAAAGTGATGGCGTCAACATCTTTCCATTCTGAAGGACTAAGTACCGTGCGACCACCACTGTTCAACAGAACGAACTACGCTAGCTGGAAGATCCGAATGAAGACTCACCTGGAGTCAATTGATATCGAAGCATGGACCGCTACTAAAGTCCCATACATCGTACCTACCAAAATTGAATTTAGGAAGTGGTCAGTCGACGACAAGAAGAGAGCAAATCTTAATACAAAGGCAATGAACCCACTATTTTGCGTTGTAATAGGAAATGAGTTCAATCGAGTCTCCCAATGCGAGACAGCACATCAGATATGACACATTCTTCAAGTAAGTCACGAAGGAACTGAAAAGGTAAAGGAATCCAGCATAAATGTTTTACATTCTAAATTCGAATCTTTTAAAATGGAAGAAGGAGAGAGTATCACCGATGTGAATACTCGTTTTACTAACATTACAAATGAGCTCGTAGGATTAGGAAAGAAACTTTCCGAATACAAGCAGGTAATGAAAATACTAAGATCTCTCTGACCCGAATGGAAGGGAAAGACAACAGCCATTCGAGAAGTTCATAACGTAAAGGACCTTACCATCGAAGAACTGATGGGAAATCTCATGGCATATGAGCTTGAACTTGAAGAAGATACGAAGATCGAAGAGAAACCAAAGAAGAAGAATCTCGCGTTTAAAGCTCAAGAAGAAGAATTCGACTACACGGACTAAGAAGACCATATTGCCTTCATCTCAAAGAACTTTAAAGAGTTCATCACAAGTAAGTATGTTAAACGCTCTTTTAGACCTACTAACGGTATCATTTGTTTTGCTTGCAATAAACCAAGGCACGTCAAAAGAGACTATCTGTTGGAAAGAAACAATCGTGATTCCAGAGATCATGGGAAGAACCGAGACAGCAATGAAAAGAGAAACAATGGAAGAAACAAATTCCGACGACCAAAGAAGGAAGCTTACGCAGCTGTCGACCAGAGCGACGATTCCTCGTCCGATGAATCCTCAGCAGACGACAATGATGAAAGAAGAGAAACAGCACACATGTGCTTCATGGCTTCCACATATTCTAAGGTAAGTTCGCATCATGATTCATCTAGTGATAATGGCTCTTCATCAAGCGATGATGAAGACATGGACTATAGGGGAGCATATAAGGAGCTATGCAAAATGCACGAAAAGCTCATAAGAGAACATAGAAGAACACATAGAAATATTAAAAAGGATGTTAAAGAAAAGGAAGAAGTCATTAAGGAAAATAGTCTCCTTAAAGAAAAGAATAATTCCCTGCAAAAAGACATTCTTTCCATAAATAAAAAAGTTGAAAATTTGAATAATCTTCTCGTATCTGTCACAGATAAATACGACGCTACGATGAAAATTATTGAAAATTTCAACAAAGGAAAAGGAAAGTTAGATAGTTTAATAAATAACCAAAAAGCCTCATCTATCAAAATCGGACTCGGTTATGATTCACATCATACCAAGAAACGGGTTAAGCATACTAGGATGCATCATTCTAACAAAAATTTTCTGAGCATCTGGATACTGAAGAACCTTTCCAATCAAAGAAAGAAAAGGTACACTACAAACTTTGTTCAGCAAGTTCATTTAAGCAAAAATTATATCTTTCATGAAGGAACTAAACCACACTGGGTTTGGCTTCCTAAAGACTAACCCTCTGGACTCAAAAGCTAAAGAGTACCATAAACGTCTACCTTTCAGGTACTCTAAGGAGAATAGGAGAAACAAGATCCAAACGCTTGATAATTGGATCAGTATCAAAAGTTTTTTTGCGACTTAATCATTTTCTGTAAAAATACATGCTTAAACATGTTTAAACAAGTTAATATTTTTAATCTCTTTATATATGATTATAAATGTTTACGTTATATTTATAATACATCGTTTGTTCAGAAATTCACTCAATCTTGGATCAAAACCCCTCGGGATGAGAAAACGACTCAGCCTAGTAGGGAGTCCACTACCTACATGAGAGAGTCGACTACCTACATGATAGAGTCGACTACTAGCGGCTGTGCGGATGTCTGGGTTTGATTTTTTTCCTAACTCCTATTGGGTTCCATTGAGTTAATGGGTTCATATCCAAAAGACAAATTATACCCAATAAGCTAAAATTGATCCCAACCACTCATCTCTTGATCTAATGGCCCCTATCCTGCATCTCCTTTCACCTCTTAGTTAAAAACCCCAAGAGTAAAACCCTAGGGTAGCCGACTACCCCATCCTCTCTTTCTCTTGAAAATTTTCCTTGGCACTTGGATTACTTGGATCTCTCTCAACACTTGATTTCATCGTTCTCTCAAGTTTACTCAAAGGTAAGAATTTTTCTCATCTACATCTACTTCATTTTTCCTTGCATATCTAGCATTGTAAATTATTTTTTACTCTATCTAGATGCCTTTCAAAGGAATATTGTCTAAGAAGAGGAAAGTCTCAAGTGAATCCATCTCTGAGAAAGAAACCATCTTGCCCTATCTATTTAGGAGTACTACCTATGAACACTTTGTTAAAATTTCCAAGAAACTTATTCTTCATGAGAGATTTGTGAAACTTGATCATGTAGAAAACTATGGCATCGATAGCATTCTAGAATTTCAAAACTTGGCGAACCTATTTTCTGCTGAAAACATTTATCTCTACTATCCCAGACTTGTGCATCTCTTTTATGAAAATATGGATTATGACCTTGCCAAGTGCCGATTTGTCACCAAAGTACTTGACACTAAACTTGCCATAACCGTAAAATCTCTAGGAGAAGCCCTAGGTATCCCATACACTGGCATGTTACTAGATAAAATAGAGATGACTGATGGAAGTACTTTGGAGAGAATGTATTTGCCGGGAAAGTATATCCAAACTAAACTCCCTTGTAGCGATCTTCGCTATCCGGGAAGAATTCTGGCAAATATATTGTCTTACAATATAACCCAAAAATCTGGTAGTCACTCTATACTATCTGATAAACAAGCCAAATGCATCTATGCAATGTTAGGGAATATTTGTGTCAATTGGACCAAAGTCATTATGGACTCCATTCTTGCTTCAGCTTCTTCAGGCAGACCCTCATCCACTCTGGCACATGGACATTATCTCACTATCCTGTTTATTAGTTATAATGTGCCTTTGGATAATGAAACCAAAATTCTGGATCCGGCACGCATATTTGATGTCCATGCTCTCGGGAGAATGAACCTTCATAAAGACCTTGATCAGAACATCCCCGAAGAGAAGCTTGCTGCTGAAGGAGGATCGTCATCCTCT
Organism: Scilla litardierei; assembly: GCA_030789695.1. NCBI lineage: Eukaryota > Viridiplantae > Streptophyta > Magnoliopsida > Asparagales > Asparagaceae > Scilla > Scilla litardierei. Next base: position 530,315,119 of record CM061142.1, read on the forward strand.
AGGAAGGGTAAGAAAGTTATATTTCAGATTCTGATGAAGAAGAAGAAGGAGAAGAAGAAGAAAAAGGAAGCGAAGAAGAAGGAGAAGACGAGGAGCCACCAGCCTACATCATTGAACTTCAAGAAATGCTCTTGAAGAAAATTGGAAAGCTGAAGATATCCAAAGAAAAAGGTTTTGAAGACCTCAACAAGAAAGTGGACGACCTCAAGGAATTCCTGGCAAAGAGCAACAAAATGACAGAGGAGACGCTTGGCATGATCCTTGATGAGATCAAGGAACTAAAGAAGAACGGCAGACATCCTTGATTTTACAAACAATGGTTTTAAAAGAATGGTTTCAAAACTTCTAGTCTGTAATAACTATATTATGGTGTGATGCTTGCTACTCTTTTATTACTATGCATATGGATGAACTTATCTATTCTGCTAAAAACATTAGTTGCTCATATGCTAACATTTTCTTTGCATGAATAGTAATTGAATTCCCCTCCAAAAGTTTTGGTATAACTTGAATGATTCATATGTTATGTCATTTGAGAAAGATATGAAATGCAAAAATGAATATATTATATGAATGTATTATTTTGATAACAGCTTCGATGCAGGGGGAGAACCGCATCAAAGCAGGGGGAGTAAGTTTATTTTCAAATCAATATGTCAACTTACTTCATTTTTTTCATTTGGGTGTCATCATCCAAAAGGGGGAGAGTGATGGAAATTGAATTCCATCCCAAGTGATTTTGATGATCAGCACACCAAATGAAACTTAGTGTACTAACTACACTATGACTAAGTGTGCAGGTTGTGCGATAAATGAAAAGCTCTACACATACTCCAGAGAAGCGCAATCTACACTCAAAGACAAGGACGAACGTTGCTAGATCAATGATGAAGCTTAAAGCCCAAATGGAACAGAAGCTCAAGTGAAGCTCACATCTACTCCATCAGTTGATCAAGCTTCCGAAGACGTGTCCTAGTCTATAGTGAGTGTGTTGTGTCCTTCTTAGGGTTATGTTAAAGCCAATCGTATAGACAACACACACAAAAATGATTTCAAAACATCTTAAATATCTTTTAAATGATTTTCAAAAGTTATTGAGAGCTTTTTCTAGTCGCTTTGTATTTTCGTAGTGAAACTCCACTACACCCTGGAGCTAACTACATGATTGACTAGCAGTGTCTCAGAAGAAACTCCTCTGGGAGCCGACTACCAAGGAGTGGAAGTCGACTACCAGCTGAGAATCAATTTCTCATAAAACACACTGGGAGTCGACTACCAATCCCAGGGAGTCGACTACCAGCTGTCGAAATTTGACGTTTTGACTTGACTTTTGACATATCTCCAATTTATTTCTCCCATGATTTTCGGGACAAAAGTCAAAAGAATTTGAATTTCAAATTCTCAGTTTTCACCTATAAATAGAGGACCATTTTCTTTGAGAAAACACAACAACTCTTGAAATCAAATTCTCTTGTGTAAAACACTCTCAAATTCTCAGCTCTCATTGTCTCTTAGCCAAATCTGTTTTTTATTCTTGATCTTGTAATTTCTCTGAGATATTATTTTCTGAAGATCGAATTTTATTTGGCTATTTGTTTTCAAAATCCGTATTACTTATTCTCTGATTTTATTTAAAAGGATTTTGAAAAACATTTGATCTAGATCACAAAGACTTCATTCATATCTTTGTATGATCTAGAATCTTATTCTATCAAGCCACTATACATGTAATTGTCTATTACTATTGGTTATAGAATTTGGGTGTAAATCCAATCTCCACCAACCAATTGTGGTGAGTTGGATATCGTTTTTCGCTTTGTGATTACCCTTTGTTGTAAGGGTGTTGTTGTTGGAAACCCTAGACAAGTCTAGGTGTTGCGGTTGGAAATCCTGGTCAAGACTAAGTTGTTGGAAATCCTAACAAGTGAAGTTAGGTGATTGTATTTGCTAAGGCAGATAGTCGAAATCTCGTACCGGATTGGTCGGGGACTGGACGTACCCAAGTTGTGGGGAACCAGGATAAAAATCCGTGTGTCTGTGTTTGCTTATCTGTGTTTGTTTATCTTTGCAAGCAACTCTTATTTAACTTGTAATTATTCTTTGTTAAATATTATTCTTGTAACTCTTTTATAATATATTGCAAAGATCAGTTTTTGTATTTATACTTCTGTGCAAATTTTATATATCTTCATTAAGTATTTACCTATCTGAGCTGTGCTTAATTTTCCTCAGGGAGTCGACTACCATAAGATTATTATCTCTGATTTGATTTGAAGATTTATTGAGTTTATTAAGACCCAAGCATAGATCACTCTACTTGGTTTCTTAGGCAACATTAGAAGGCTTTAATTTGTGTTAATTTATTAAGAACGAAAAAGTTTTTTTTATACAACATTATTCAACCCCCCTTCTAGTGTTGTTTGCCATCTACAGGATCCAACAGAATTCACTTCCTAAATGCTACAATCCCCAATAAAACCAAAGCAACGTAAGAGTCTTAGCCTAGCATTAACATCCGACGATCTTAGTGGTGAGTCCTAAGTCCTTAGTCTTTTTATATGTTATTCTTTATTATTGCGTGGAATCCCTTGTTTACGATATCGAGTGACACGACCTTCGCATCCATTACCATTACAACATTTCATATTCTGCATCCACCAATAAACCCGCAAGTCTAACTCAACCTAGGAGTAGATAGGTAGTATAACACCGCTTCCTCGTGTTCGATACCTGCTTGCCACTATACCGTGCGCTTGCAATAAACGACATCGTTTCAGAGTTAATTCCGAGCCGATCACGTTTATGACATCGTTGACGGGGATTTATCTCCGTGTAATTCGTGCCATAACTAGGTTGCTCTAGGGTTACATTTTGGATCGATCACTACTCGATCGAGTCACAATTGATTTCCAGAGCGACTTTTTGGCCTACTCCACCAAATCTCTGTAGCTCGATCAAGTATGGTAGGTACTCGGTCGAGTGACCTCTCCTGACCCTCCATATTATGTATTGTTCTTTGGTACTCTCCTCTCGGTTCCTTCTGCTTCTTTTCATCGTTTGGCACGCTCTCCTCTGTGTTCAACCTGTAGAAGGAAGATCTCATAAATTTTTTTTGTTTTTGTATTTTCTAGAATTAAAAACATATTTATTTTGTTTTTTAATAGAAGAAAGAAGAACAAAAAGGTAAAAAACTAAGTGGAAGAAAATCAGGTTGCCTCCCGATAAGCGCTTGTTTTAAGTCGTAAGCTCGACTTCCTCACGATATTCAATCAATGGTGGGGGATGTTGGGCACATACGAAATGCGCCCGTGGTGCTTCCCAATGATCCCGTGCAGTGGTATTTGGTGTGCCTCTCCTCGTTGGCCTTCCTCGGCCAAAAAGATTGTAGCCCCCGATTCTTGATGGTGCAAGGGTATGCCGCGCGGCTCCTCGTCTAGAACTTGTAAGTAGGCGGCCACCACCTTGTTGTGTACGACGTTGCCGTCGTCATCTAGGCTCGTTCTCATGGGATCTTTGAATATTTATTCCAAGGTGTATTCATTCGTGGCCTCGTCCTCCAAGAGCTCAGGGTAGCTCGCATCCTCTTGTGGGGCACGGTCCCTTATCGGCTTTTGTAAGCGGAATTCGACCTCAATGTTGCCCACATTCAAATATAGCATCCCCATCACGGACGTAAATTAATACTCCGACCGTCACCATGAATGGACGTCCCAATATGATTTGTGAACTACCCTTCTCCGGTATGTCCATGACCACAAAGTCTACCGGCACACATAACCCGGGTGGTATTTGCAATATGATGTTGTGTGCTATGCCCATCGGATATGTGATAGAATGGTCTGCCAATTGGATGTTCATATCGGTTGGCTCAAGTTCTGTCCACGTATTTAGTCTCTTAAAGATGGTGAGCGGCATCAAACTAATGCTCTCTCCTAAGTCAATCAAAGCTCTACTGATAGGGTTGCCGCCAATGGAGCAATGCATCGTGAAACTCTCAGAATCTGGCAACTTCTTTGGTAGATCTTTCTTGATACGAAGGTGGAATTTTCCAAGAGCTTCACCTCTTCTTGCTTATGCTTCCCCGTAATAAGATCCTTCAAGAACTTAGCATAGGTGAGAATTTCCATGATATCGTCCATAAAGGGGATGTTCAATTGGATTACCTTGAGAAGCTTGGTGAACTTGGCATATTTCTTCTCCAACTTTGCCATGGCCAACCTTTGAGGATATGGAGGTGGAGGTCGGTTTGCCTTGTCTCTAGCGGCATCCTTCGAAATGGACTTGTTAGAAGTAATAGTGTCTGTCGGTGTTGTAGTGGTAGTAGGAAATTTGTAAAGTAAGCCTCCCTCTCTCCAACAGAATTGGGCTCAATTGTAGCTTGCTCCATGTCATTTGCCACAATAGGGGCTGAAATTGTAGTGTCCCCATCTTGCACATAAGTGGTTGATTTTTGGCTCACCTTGGTAGAAACCGGCATCATGACATTGTCGTTAATCTGTCATCCCCTCATGGTGACTGCGACCACTGCATTGACTTGGGCTCTAGGATTAGGCTTAGGCTGAGAAGGTAATCTCCCTTGAGTCTTCATGAGTTGTGACATTTGGGCCTTTAGCTCGTTAGACGAGGAATTAAGATTCCTAAATTGTGCAGCATTCTCACTATTGATCTTCGTTTGCCCACTAATGAAGGCATCCAAGGTCGCCTCTAAATTGTGTCTCGGGGCCGCCGGTTGGTATTATTGCTGTGGCAGGCGGTTGGTGTATCCCAGCAGTCTATAAGGTCCAGATGGCCTAAACCTATACTGTTGTTGCTGAGGAGGTAGAGGTGGTGTCCTTTGTTGGTGTGGAGGTTGCAATGCTCCATTTGGATTCACATATGATAATCCGGGGTGATTTCTCGTCGCTGGATGTTGCCATTGATTTCTCTCATCTCCTTACACGTATTGGACTGCTCCGCCGGCACATCCGTTCCCTCGCATGAACCTTCTAATGGGTCGTACCTTTGCTCGGCGTAGTCCTCATATACGGCATAAACTGGAGCTCTAGCTGTAGGGGGATAACATCTAACCTTTGTTCAATCCTTGCTACCTGCTTGCATAAATTCTCAAGTGGCCCATCTTGGTTTGTAGCTACTTTCACCTTGGAACCCTTGACATTTGAGCGTTCATCAGTCCACTATTGGTTGTTGGAGGCCATTTGTTCCAGCAAAGATATGTCCTCCTCAGGTAGCTTATCCAAAAGAGTGCATTGGGCGGCGGTGTCTATAATCATCTTCGTACTCGGTTGGAGCCTACTGTAGAAACTTTGAGTAAGATCCTAATCCAGGACTCCATGGTGCATGCATTGATGCTGCAGGTCTTTAAATCCCTCCCAAGCATCATATATAGACTCATGTGGCAATTGTTTGAAATTAGTGATTGCCCCTCGATTTCTTACCGTTTTGGACGGGGATAGAACTTGTCCACGAAAGCTAAAGCCAACTGCTCTCAAGTCATGAAGGTGTTTGAGGGATGCGTCCGCAACCAGCAACAGGCCTTGTCCCTCAGAGAGAATGGAAATAGTCTCAGCTTAAAAGCATCTTCACTCACGTCTTTGGCCCGGAAGGTGTCGCACTTCGCCAGAAAAAGGTCTGTGTGATGATTTGGGTTCTCGTGTGGATGCCTGTGAAAGGGTTCTTGCTACATCAGGTTGATCAACCCAATATTTAGCTCAAAGCTTCCTGCTGCCAGCTGCAGCTTCAAGATGGAAGAAGTACTAAAAAAGTTTGGCTTCATGTGGTCCCGAATGGACCCTGTACGTGGAGGAGTAACATGACCCTCTGCCATTGAATCAATAAATGTCTCACTCCTCTTTAATTCTATGAGTCTTATTGCGGTCTTTTCAATCTCGGGGTCAAATAATAATTCTTCGTCATGACCCCCCGAGGCGAGTGTTTATGCACAACAAAAACTCAGAGAAATACTGTCAGCAGCAAAGTAATAAAAGAGAATAAAAATGTGGAAAGATAAGATATGATAAGATTTTCTAACAAATTCGTCGATAAAGGAATAACCCAAGTAACACTGTTACCTCCCCGGTAACGACGCCAAAAACTTGGAAACCAACACTTAAAACCCACCTAGCAAAGGCACGAATGCCGAGGGATAGATGTATGACAAGTGCGAATTCCTGGTACCTAACGCATGCATACGGTGTCAAGTAATAGTATAAAAGATATCGATTCCACAGGGAGGTAAGAGACGTTATTGTCTTGGGTGATTTCTAGATCTTAGAATAAAACTAGCAATCGGTTTCAGAAGATTGTTTGTTGGAAGATTGTAATCAATAATAAAAGACTAGGGCATTAAGACTTACCATTAGGATTGTCGGATGTCGATACTAGGCTAGGACCCTTATGTTGCATTGGCTTTATTAGGGATTAGCGCATCTAAGATGTAGAACTCATGACTCTAATCGCCATGAATCTACCGTATCGCATACTATACCCTGTTTTTGCGATAGGCACACACGATCCGTGCATTAAGAATCAACAATGTTCATGCCACTCTCGTGAACAGAATGATCTCAACTTACGCCACTCTCGTAGATTAGAGATTCGATGTGTTTTGGTGGCTCTTATTGACGCAATTACGGTAGCCATCAGTTAGTAATATAGGATGTCAGTGGATCCCGTCAAGCCACGTGTGATCGCCCGGCTCTCGCGATAGGCGGCACATGCCGTAATTGAACTCACTAACTTCTTGATTAAATCCATAGGATACTCCTTAAGCTAATCACTTCCACCGACCATGGTCACGATCTCAGTATGAAATCACCTACAAATTTGGCTAGATTGACTAACACACGTCCTTTTTATACCAACACAACCTAAAAATCCTAATTTTACATCAAAATCCTAAGATTCTAAGGCTAATCCGTTGACCTAGATAGAACTACTCAAGCATCATAGCAAAATAAATAAAAGATTCAATGGATGCAAAAGGAATTCATCTCGGCAATAGAAAACATTAAAAACAATAGAAAGTTTAGAGAATCGTACCAACGCGTCGTAGAGCAATAGCAAACCAAAGAGAATTAAGAATATAAATATTCCACGCAATAAAGATCAATAAAAATCCAAGCTTTAGTCTCTACAAATTAGTGACAGCACACAAATTCTCTAGATCTAAAAACTATAATTAAAATTAAGGAAAATACTAAAAGTCGAGTCTCTTGCAAATAGGATAAAAATTGTACTTATATACAAAGGGTATGGACCCCACAAAATTTCAAAAAATTGGGGCACTTGGGCCCACCAACTTGACTGGTCGCGTCGCCCTACTCGATCGAGTAACGGTGCCTGCTCGGTAGAGCTGATATAAGGCTGTCGCTTGCTGCTGCTTCTGCTCTGGCTGATACAGGCTACTCGGTCGAGTAGCCCATCCACTCAGTCGAGCTACAGTAGGTCTGAAGCTTCTCCAAAACGCTGCTCTATCTAATGACGACTTGGGTCGAGTAGGTGCACTGCTCGGTCGAGCTACAGTGCCTTGGAGAATGGCCCAGACGCTCTGTTTGATACAGCTCGGGTCGAGCTGGCTGTCTGCTCGGTTGAGTGTGGCATGGCCGTTTCCTTGCGAATTCTATGTGTCAGCTCGGCAGAGTAGCTGTTGCTACTCGGTCAAGTCTCCTAGGAAACTGAAGATGAAGTGTCCATCTCTTGCTCTCTTCTCCTCCTCTCCTCCAATCTTCTTCCTTGCCTTGGCGAACTCTCATGGAGCCTTGCCAATGATGTCCCAGACGTACTGGATGTGTCCATGTCCCATAATAGCTCCAATTCGCTCCAAAACTCCTGAAACCAATAAAGCTATACAAAACTCGAATATGGCATTAGAAGAGCGATAATGTATGAAAATGTGGATTTTGGAGGCGAATATGACATGCAATGATGCAATAAATATATGTAAAATATGGACATATTAGACATCAAGAGGAGCATTGACATATCTTGAAGCTTGATGAATGGAAGCTCATCAAGTGGTGCCAAAGCTTGGAAGATGATAGGGAGAATCAAGGCTACTCAAGCTTGAAGAGTAGTGCACGTAGAAGTAAATGAATGTAATCCATGTAATATTTACATTTATATCTTTTACTTCTTTGTGTGAGTCAGGTTGCCTTGATTAGATAGTCATACTCATTCATGCATATGCATAAACCATCTTTGTGAACCTTCGTATCATCATAGAAAGCAATCCAGTATGTTCCCAGTCAAAAACTCAATTGGAGTTTTTGGACTTCCAACAAGTGCCTGTTGAAGGCATGACAGGAAACTGATGGTTCACCAGGCACCTGGCCATCCTTTTACAGGCAGTTATTCTGCACTAGCTCAGTCAATTTTCTTGACTCCATACTTGAGTATTTAGTACATGCGATTGAAGTACAATTGACAGGCGCATGTCAACCAACAGGCACCTGAACTTTTTTTCAACAGTCGCCTGGTTCATAGAAGTGCGTAAGTTGTCATTTTGAGCTCCAATCCATCCTTTGTGGCAATCTCCTGCTGAAGCCTTTATAGGAGCCTGCACAGTGGTACATGCGCATGTGTAATCTTTTGCAGCCGCCTGTCCTAGCTTAGAATATAGCCATTAGGATAAAAAAGAAGTTACATCAGGTGTCTGACTCTTTGCCTGCAGGCGCATGTCCAAGCCTTTTCAGCCAAAAATCCCCATTTCTAATTAGGAGTTTGGGGGCATTTTGCTTGGGTTTAATGGGTTATTTTGGCTTCCTATAAATAGGGGTTTGCTTAGTTCAGCTAGAACTCTTGAACACTATTGATAATCTTTGAGAATTAAAGCCACTCTCTATTTTCTCTCGTATCCTGTTTTGAGCTCATTTCTCTTCATACATTGAAACCTAGCTCTAGAGAAATACTCCAAGTGCAATCAAAGTTCATCTCAACACTTGGAGATCCTCTTCCATGCCTTGCATTCATCTTTGAATAAGTTCATCTCATCAATGCATATGTAAGAGTCCTTTCGTTTCATCTTTTTAAGTGAAACCCTAACTCTCTTTGTGAGAGTTAGCTTCTCCCTTTGTGGGAGGTTTAGTCCTTGTGTAGGACTAACCCTTGTGTTGGATTTGTGTGAGTCCATTATGTAGGGAAAATCCCTTATGTAGGGTATCCCTTGTGTAGGGAGTTGTGTTCACTACCTTGTGTAGGATTATAATGGATATTAGGGTGTGGCTGGATGTATCCAACTTTGAGGAATTGGGACAAAACCTTTGTGTTTGCATTTGCTTATTTTTGTTGATTAATCTCCTCTTGCACTTATAATTTTCTACATTTGCAAGTTTAATTTTTAAATGCACAATTATTGCCATTACACTATTCACCCCCTTCTAGTGTGTGTTGTTTAATATTGCAAGGTAGAAGGTCGTTACAACAACTAATATATTTACGACTACTATATACACTTACAAGTAGAATATTTCTAAACAACTACAAAGACTACTAATATATATAACTACAAATACAAACACAAATATGATGCATACTTTCACTAGCATACTTGGATGCATTCACACTATAAACATATAGCCACCCATATCCAAATAGCCATAGATCAACACATATCCATATATCACAACTAGGGATACTAATATGTACCTAGGCACCACATAGAGAACTAGATACATACACGTATATATATATATACTAACACAACACATAATCTAATATACACACTATATGTACATAATTCAACACACACTTAATATACACAAGCATATACAAACCCTAACTATAATATACACGTGGTTACCTATAGGACATGGCACCCACAAATCAAAAGAGCTCCTTATTCACACGGTATACTGGAATTACACAGCTATATATACATAGATACTACACCCAACCATATAAGACACACATGTACACACGAGCTTACCTTTAACCCATACAACCCCATAGACATCTTAATATACATACTTATGCAATACCTACATATACACACTACCAATATGGCCACACATGTTAAGTACTAAACACACTTACATACATATACTTACTACCACAATATACACATACACATAAGTACATAAGTCTTCCACTAAATTATCGAACAATAGCTATATACACATACTACCATCTCATCCACATAAGTACACAAGAATTACTTGACACACATATATACATATCACCATATCTAACCATAGCTATGTACTAGCTACACATAATATACCATAGACAATACAATTACCACGCATATACATAGACAAACATACAAATCCACTATACAAGAGAATATACTCACACAAATAATGCATATACGAACATTTTCCACATATGCATACCAATACAAGGCACATATTACATAATAATATAATATATGATACAAACACACCTTCAAGTATACAACTATACCTGCACCTATAAGCTACGCCTCACATATGAATATACATGAACATTTATGGCCACATGCCACATTAAACATACATAACTATATTTCCAAGCATTGCCAAGATAATATCCATTCCATATGTACCCACACATATATTCACAGCCACACGCAGACACAATCATATATATAAATAATGCACACAATAGTATACCATATGAGCATTACCTAGGGGATAATACTTAGATCCAAACACCACTTATCTCCACACAGAACATATGATGCATATATGCTACCATGACAACTTTATATACGTACACACCAATATACTAACATCCACTAATGTACACATCTATGGACACACTTAACATCCCATACTCCACTAAACTTCTCAAGTATATCTATAGCCATACACAACACATATCTATAATCATATGGAGGTACAATCTATACCCAAGTAACCATATGGCTACACCTATGTACATATACAATTAATACATACATACAAATATACATACAAGTAACCACACAACTAACACATACTAATTCATCCAATAGATGCATGCATACCTCAATAGATACATTAGGATCAATATACCATGGCCTATCCAAAATGTATAGGTATCGTTACTATATAACATCCAAGGTTGGTACAGTATCATTAGGCCCATAATAACTAAATTTACAGTCTATACATATATATGTACCCAGCCATAGATACATACACACTACATGTGTACCACCCGAATATACATCCATACAGACATTCACATACCACAACACCATGTGCACCTTAACCCAATAGACATATGGATATAATCCCACATCTACCAATAGATATCTGTAACTACTCATAACTCCCATATGGCTATACATCCACGCTACTAGTCATCCACACATACAAATATGATTCACATACATATACACAAATATATCTCACATCTACATGCATACACATTATACACGCAACTATCTACAAAGCAGTATAGCTATCTATACACATGCCTAGATACACTACTACAACATGAAAGACACACTATATATCATGCATGTACCATACACTAAGGGACACCGAAACATAGGCGCACACACCATATATCACCATCGCGTATATACAATAAAAGACACTACCACCCTTCATTCATCACATATATGCCTATTATATCTACAGACACATACAACTAATCACATACATGTTCATGCAGGGGAGCATCCCACATACGAAAATACAACCCTTACTCAAATATGTATGCAACACCCAAAATATGCACAACCTAACCAACACACATATGAAAATAGGGCTTTCACCTAGTTCCATATACACATAGAAGTGACAGTCATGTACCAATACATCCTCACATATATGTATCCCCTATAGGTACATATATACACATATCCACACATCCAAGAAAGATGTGCATACAAATAGCCTCCCTAAGTACAGAATATCTAAGTATACACACAATGGTTTACCCAGTCCCGTACATAGATCTACACACTATTTTTTAAATCCATACCATAGTCTGGTTACACAAACACCTCATAGCTTAGCCACCTCTGAACACCACTACCATATGTTACACACATATATAAAAGGGTCATAGGTAAGTAGCTTATATACATCTGTAGCTCTAATGACACACCCAAATAGATCTGGTAGTTTTACATCGTCATTCATACAACCACCCATATCTATCCACAGGGGACTCAGTACTTCGGGCTTTCTGATGCTATGGGTCTATCCTAAGGCCGGTCTCCTACCTACCTTAGGACACATCTATCCCAATCACTGGAGAAACACATGTATTATCCTTACGCACATCGCAGTGCGGTGACCTGCATGAGCGACCATAAACTATCATGCCTTGCCCCCCCAGAATACCCAGGAATTAAAAAAAACTTTCCTAGGACCCTGAAGAGTGAGGGTTAAGAGAGCAGAAGAGGGAAAGGGAGGGTGGGAGAGGGAGGGAGGGAGGGTGGGAGGGAGGGAGAGGGAGAGAGAATAAGCAGGCCAATACGCACATGATGGGATAGTACAGATTTCTCCACAAAAATAATCAACATAGAAGGAACACAGTATTTAGAAAGACACATCACACATCTAACTACATTAGCGACTATGCATATCATCACATATACAAGAGTACAACCTCACACTCAATGACAACTACCACAACCTCCCAAGGGTACCTTGCCAATGGTACAACCTCAACTAGCTATTCCCACTAGGAACACTCTGCTTCCAACTTCCTCATCATGAATCACCAAGCTGCCAAGAAGCCCACTCTATTACCAGCTACATGAAAACCATAGGAGGAGCACATCAATGCGTGCCCCAGTAGGAAACCACTACACCAATGTCACATTATGTCACATTCTGCGCTACAGGTTATACAATTTAACTATTTATGATAAGTTCTAGAACGAAAAGTGATGCATATAACAGTGTGACATGGCATAAAACAAAGGGCAGACAAATGAAAGGGAACATACATGCCCTTAGGTGTCGAGCTGCTGCAAGAAAATATGGTTAGCACCACAAGAAATATAAAGGAAAGTAACTGCAACTACAACTACAACTGGAGGTAAATCAGCGAGAAGTAAGGGGTGAACTTGGTCATTATATTCGAGTTTTCAAAGTTTATTCGAAAACCCTGAGTAAGAGTAGGGCATAAAGACATGGACTTTACCCCAGGGTATAGGGTAGACAACAACACATGGCACAATGGATACGAGCACTGTACGCCGGGCCTCTCAACTTTGTCCTTCAGGGGAACTGGACCTCACCCCAAAATTGGGATGAGTATAGCACACTGTGTAGTGGACACATGCACTGAACATCGGGCCTCTCAACTCCCTTGTCCATGGCAGAAGTGAGGCTGACATCTCCACCTCATCCCCCCCTGACGGCAGATCGAGTGATGATCTCCACATATACATCTCCACATCCAATCCACATCGTAATCCACAGCCACCACTAAATAGCCATCGCTACCGAAAAAGGTGAGTGAGGATCACCACATATCACATCACAACCATGCCTCTACAAGTCTAGTCAGTATGACTGCACTTACTCAAGTTTTCCTCCAACCCCAACCTGGATGCTCACCCTCATAGAGAGGACTGGGCATTCCAAGAATCACTTTCTAATATTAGGTTTAATGCTGTTGGAGTCATGTTGGCATGGTTCACTGTCTCAGTGGCTTTATTTCAAATTATCGCATACTTCCAGAACAACATGGGTCATGCACCTAAGTGACGTGCCCCTCATTATAGCCACATCAACAAATCAACACATAACATATGTAACCATGCTTCTTATGCCTCAAACATCACTAATTTTTTACATGGCTCATGGCATAGAAGGGTGAATAAACATATCTCATCTTTTAATAATTTCCTTTCATTTGGGCATTTCCACAACACGTGGCGGTACCATACATATGGCCCATTTTTCATTAGCAAATCCATGATTAAATCATATCAATGGACTACCTTTAATGTAACAACAATAATCATGAAGAATAGAATTAAAATTAGCAAGAATACACAATTCATACACTACTTAAACAACTCAGCTTGCTGAAAAAGTTCTGACAACCACAAACACAGGCAGATATCATACATTTTGCTAATTATACAAGTTAGGGTTTTAAATATCAAATATCAAAAATTCAGGATGTATATGCTAATTATAGTGATATGTACCGTAAAACATTGTAGATCTGTTCAGATTCAGAAAATATGACATAATTTCTTCAATAAATTTCAACCTATTCCAGCCAGATTCTAATTTTTCATTGACAATAATAATTGTAGATCTTGACGTGCAGATGTTCAAAATGTCGAAGTTTGCAGAATTTGGATATCACAGTATGGGATATAGTCAGTTTAGTGAGAGCGTGTAAAATCTGGTAGAATCTTATATTCTGAATATAGCTCCAGTTGAGGCCTAATTACAATTCGAATTTTTTAAAAACTTCAAACTTGAAAGTTGTAGATAACTATCCAATCCTTTCAGCATAAAATTTTCAAAATTTTCTCGTTTCTAAATTAAAATATATAATCAAAACGGCAAGCATAGAAAACTAAACTAAATTTCAGACACTTCATAACAAGATAATGGTTCAATTAAGCTAATACGTTACATAATATACCATTAGTGAAGGGTTTCCTACCTTAAGATGCTTGATTTACTCATGCTCCCATCTTTCTCTGAGGCTCCAACTCCATCTCATCCTCCTCCACTTTCACCATCATGAAGAACCCTAGCTTTCTTTTCCTCCTCCTCATCGTCATCTTCTCATTCTTCTTCTTCTTCTTCTTCTTCTTCTTTTTCTTTCTCTTTTCTAATGACGGATTTTGGCCAACATAGAGGGGTAGGAGGGGGAGCACGAAATTGAGAGTGGAGGGGGAGAGGGAGGAAAGGAGGTAAGGATGCGAAAAGAAAAAAGAAATGAAAAAAGAAGAGAAAAGTTTTCCCTTTTCTAGATTTTTCTTGGCGTATTCAAGACGTCATCTATTTATTAAATTATCATTATGCCCTCTCCAAAATGCCCCTCTACTTCTAAATATTTAAAATTGTGCCATTACTTTATGCACACACATCTTTACTATACACACCGCCTTTATTTAGTCCAAATGACCATTTTGCCCCTCACCTTTCTAAAAATTTACGCCTATGCCATTAAACCCTAACCCCTTGCACACTATCATGTCTCACTACCCAGGTATGCTCACACATGCACATGTGCACCATACACCCATGTGCCTTATGCACACACACACACACACACACACACACACACACACACACACACACACACACACATTTCCTTTACACACCCCCCTTAAAGGGGCCCAATGACCAAAATGCCGTCACATATTTCGGAAAATTACATGACTGCCACTAGCTACGCATATGCTCCTACCATCCTATATCATCTCTGTATTCCTATCTACACGTGTATTGAAAAGATATGCATGTGCATACAGTACAAATATGCATAGTTCACCGTATAATTCAAAATAGAGGATGACAATGAAAAACACCATTTACCAATTACACAACCCAGACTCAACAACCTGAAACTAAACCATACTCAAAACTTGAGGGTAAACCTTTCTCTATGAATACCTTAGAGAAAACGTTTGCAGAAGAAAGAGTACAAATACTCATATACCCTTGAATTCACATGTATGTTGAAGGGATATGGAGTGATTTATTATTCTAAACAATTAAATCCTGGAAGAATAGAATTTGGATATAATTTTGGCATATTTTTGGCACAAATAGAGAGAAGAAATCAAAGATCCATGTTATTGTAGAGCTTTTGAGGGTTTATTCCCTATTTATAGAGAAAAATCCATCGCCCATTATTACAAGTGTATCAATTTGAACGGATCAAATAACGGCTATATTTTGTAAGTTAAAAGAAGTCAACGAGACTATTAGTTGACTAGCGTAGCCACTAATCGATTAATGATTCAAATCAAAGAAGAACTTACTTTCTTGGTTAGTTTACTAGTAAAGTCATTAGTTGACTAATGGTAAAAGTTTAGTCAAAGTTACTCGACTAGGAAATGAATTAGTCGACTAATCAATACAATGATGGAGTAAGACATTTCTATATAAGTTGATTAATGTCCAAGTTAGTCGAATAATAATACAAATAAGTGATTATGTGTTATTCTATATTAGTCAACTAGAGAGGGGTAGTCGACTAATGGAAGTTGGATTTTGATATATGTTGTACAATTTACTGCCAATGGAAACACCAATTTAGGGATAGTGTGCTTATAATATGTATATAATATTTTTTTTATTTTGATGTGTGTGTGTGTGTGTTTGTTTGTTTGTCTGCATGCATATTTAGAATTTAATTTACAACTTACCTGCCTCGTAAGCTTAAAAATAAAAAAATTTAAAATTTAAAAATAATGATATTATCCAAATAATATTCTAAAGTAATTTAATTAATTCTCAACCAGATATCAAAGTAAAAGCATGAAAAGTAAAATCTATAAATAGGCTCTGATACCCCTAAAAGTTTAATATGCTAGGAATCCTAGTCTAATTAGGAAAGCATAAGTAATGGAATTTAAAAAAATTCAGTCATAACTATAAGATCTATATATTTACACTAATCAATTCTAATAAAAATCATACTTTTACATAAGTATACTAAAGTGATATTCACAATCCTATTTTGATGATGAGAACTGAAGATCCCTCATCGACCAGCATGATAGCAGTTTAACCTTGATGATAACTATTCGACTCATTTTATACACATTTTCCCATCCTTTTCGTTCTTCAGCATTTATTCCAACCCACTCTCGCTATTTCCTCCGCTTTTGCACGTTTTTATCCATGTGATACTTTGTGTATGTATTTTGTGCATTTCAGGGAATTTACGCATAAACGATGCAAATCTGTGATTTGTGGAGCATGGGAGAGAAGATGGCAAAGTTTAGCAAAGATCGGAGCTCAAGGAGTGGAGAAACCGGGCAAGGTGGAAGCAGCACGGCTGTTCGTGATATGCACGACCGTGTCATATCATAAGGCCAAAAGAAAAGCTTTAATAGCATTGACACGGCCATGCTCAATTCCCTTGTGCAGGGTATTGAGCTCCCTGGCAGCACAGTCATTTTGCACGACCATGCAATGACCGTGCTGCCTGGAGATGAAGATGGATTTGAGAAGGATCGACACGGCCGTGCCGCCTTGGCGGCACGGCCGTGCTCTAGAAGCAGGCGCTGTCGTGCCCTAGTTCGTGTAGCAGTGACATAGCCGTGAGTCCTTAATTTTCTGCAAGTACTATTTAAACCTGAGTGCGAATTGAGAGAAGCAGGCGCTGTCATGCCCTTTTGACCCAATGCCCTAGACTCGTCTGGGTCGGGAGTCATTGACCGAAATCTCGCTACCTATATGAGAATAAATGTATAAACATGCTTACCACCCTAGTTTAGGAGGAACAATCCCAGCATTGCCAACTCAGGAGAGACTTAGACTCTACCATGTGCTCTTGTGACTCCTGCATTCACGAGCCTGTGATTAGAATTGATTTCTGCTAGCCTATGCCCATCAGAGAGACTTATTCAGGGTTAGCCCTACATGGATGTTTGTGTTAGACCTGACATCGTGACGTGGGTAGTGTTCTAATCCCCTATCACTCTAGGTAGATTTGGTGCATGTGTGGGAATTGATCCCTGACCTTTGTTGTATGCACGACCAGTGCGCATGTATGCTCAGAGAGGGTGATCATCGGGGTTCTCCTAACAATCTCTCCCCGTACTCTAACCTTGTCTTACTCGAGATGCGAACAAGATTAACTTGGGGGATTTTGTTGGACTAATTTTATACACATTTTTCCACCCTTTTTGTTCTATATTTTCTGCACTTATTCCATCCCACTCTCGCTAATTCCTCCACTTTTACATGTTTTTACCCATTTGATACTTTGGGTATGTATTTTGTTCATTTCAGGGAATTCACGCGTAAACGATGCAAATCTATGATTTGTGGAGCATGTGAGAGAAGACGTCAAGTTGCGAAGATCAGAGCTAAAGGAGGGGAGAAACCAGGCAAGGAGCAGGCAGCATGGCGTGTGTGCATATGCATGGCCGTGTCATATCAAAAGGCCAAGAGAAGAGCTACAACAGCAATGACACGACCGTGCTGATTTTCGGCACGGCCGTGCTCAATTTCCACTACACATGGCAGAGAGCTCCCTGGCAGCATGCTTGTTTCGCACAGCCGTGCAATGACAGTGCTGCCTGGAGTTGAAGATGTCTTTGAGAAAGATCGACATGACCATGCCGACTTGCTACACGGCTGTGCTCGAGCAGCATGCGCTACCATGCCCTAGGTCGTTTAGTGGTGGCACGACCATGCCGATTTGCGGCACGACCATGCGCCCTTAATTTTCTGCATGTACTATTTAAACCTGAGTGGGAATTGGGAGGAGCAGATCTTCTTTTCTGCGATTTTTAGGGTTTTTACCCCCTTTTGGGGACTGTTCTTCAATTTGTACTGTAAGTCTTTTAATTCTTGTTTGCCTGTAATGAATTCTTGTTACCTTTAGTTTTAATTTCATTAATTTTGCTCTTAATTTCTTTTTTATTGCTTCTGTGATGTTTTCCCTTATTTGATGTTTGCCTTATTCGATGTTTGGCTTTTGTTGTGATGCTAATAGAGTATATTTTTGTGTGTATTGCTTAGCTTAACCCTAGTGTAGATTGTTTATGAGGGTGGATCACCCCAAATATCTCTCCAATTATGGTTTTAGTTTTAGGAATAGGTTCAGATGAGCCTAATTCATCACACCTCATAACTGAAGATGGATGACAATTTAGTGCTAGGCGCCGGCTAACCATCAGTCACACTCGCTTAAATCACCATACCGTAGCGTCGATTAACCATCGGGTCTACGAAAAGGGTTCCAACCTATTTTTCGAGTACTCTCTTACGGTCTGAGATATAGACGACGTGGATTGAGACTCAACCATTATCTAGGACCATAACCCGTTGCATCGAGAAGTTAGATAAACCTGCATGACTAATTTGCATTAGCGACGATGCTTAGCCCTTAGTACCTTCTTTTATCTTTGTATGTTTTGTGCAATTACCCCTTTCTTGTTTTTACCATGTACCTAACTAGATATACAATAAATCGATGCTCATACCACTACCTCCATGTGCTCGACACCCGCTTCATACGAGCCGTATCGCTTGCAGTTACTATAAATATCTTTTGCATCGAGCAATAACATTCACTATTATTCATGAGCTTAACCACAGAACTTGAACTCGATCACAAGTGTTGATAGTACTTGAAAGAAAGAACAAAAGAAAACTTTTCTTATAGGAGAATTTAACTTTACCTTAGAGCCAAAACTTTCATATATTCAAATCTTAAAAACTAATGGATGATTCAAGGGGAAAAGCAAATGTATAAGTATAGTGCTAACACCTCTTGACTTCCTATCATAACTAATGTAGGAATAGAACATAATTTTCAAATAGCTAAGCCTGACTCATCATGAGCCATAGATGAGTCATGTTTGAGTTATAATTGAGTCATGAGCCAACACTCCAAACCATGTTTCCAAAAGGTTTTAAACCAAGCTACCTAACATCTATATCAAACTTATCTTGGCAACTCAACCCTCGTGATCGACATGCTGGTTACCGTCAGCTACCACCAATAGTTGGCCACTGCCTATCATTAATGGCTAGCCACCTAGCTGGGCTACTTGTAGTGCCATGTGATCGCCATGAAACACTTGTGTTACCAGTAAGTATCCTTGTATGTGTGTTTGCTTTTTGGTTAGGTCTGAAGGATAGCTTATTTGGCCTGAAATATAATGTTCACACTTTAATGTGCACACTTTATAAGTTATGCCTGAAATACCAACAACACTCAAAATATGTCTTGACACCATATGTAAAATCATTACATTGCCAAACATCCTGAAAATGATCTCATATTCTTTATATGATCTTTTGCTATAAAACTATAAATGCTTTAGTCAATCGGTCAACATCATGAATATAACTTCACGTACTCAAATGTAATCAATGATCATAATTTTAATTAAAACTATTTGGAACTTAATGTGGAATCTTCTAAATCGACTACTCCTTGTACTGTTGTTAGAAAATACTATCTAAAGGAATAGATACAAGATGACTAATTTATATCTTGAAACACAAAATCATAAACGATTTATAATTTATGTTTTCATCATTGAGAATGAAATAACTTTATAAAATTTAAATTAACTACAACATATAATGTTTATTTTATTAGTGATGAATTGACCGTTTTTTGGTTAAGTTCTATAGATTCATCACTATGTTTTAATTAACACCAGTTTAATTTACTATTAATTGAAGACATCTCTTTACCTGTGGACATAAAAGATTACTCCCACTAAAGTCTAGATTTGTCTTAACCCAGTTAATCTATATAAATAAGGACTTTCCTATGGGGTATGGTGAATATTAAATGTAGAATTAGTTGTAATAATAGAATCAAAAAAAGATATTACATGGGTAAATTACCAGCATTACTCAACTTATAGATGATGTGGCTATTCCATAAGTTTTTGTAATAATTAATACCCGATAACTTTAAAATATACATCTAGTTATCTAAAACATGCTTACTACAAATACTTGTATTTATTGTTAGCTCGATCCAAATAGTAAAAGTATAACTTTATGTCGTGCATGAAAAAGTTTCTTTCTACTGGAAGTATTAAATTTACTACCAAATTTTTTAGGTATCAAAGGATATATAAGATCAGTTATGCATAATGAAAATACATTTAAAACTGATACAACCATTTTGACTGGGCCCAGAGGAACCAAGTCAAACACGATTAGTCAACCAATCCACTACAGCCTTGGGCTCTGGCCAAGGACCTCACGGGCAGGTCGTGCTTCTCCACCTGAGACGAAGGCCCAAAAGACCGCCCACTTTTTGTAGTGGAGGAAATCGCTCCCCAAACTAAGTGAGCACTCGCCAATTATGGAAACCACTCAAAGACATCACTCCAGTAATCATGGCCTACCTTCATAGCATTCATCCCTTCATCAAACGGGCGCAATTATGGGGTCAACATTTCCCAATGAGTACGTCCCCATCAATGACAACAATAAGGTCTCATCATGGCCCATTACAACAGGGGAAATGACTCGCCTATATAAAGGCAAGCGATGCATCATCTCAGGGGACTCTCTCGGAGACCTACTATGGAGGTAGCACAATACAACTCTCATACCTTCTTCCACCTTACACATTTCTCCTCCATAGCTTGGCCTGAGAATTTGTGCTTAGTCTCTCCGTGAAGCAAGCATGATTCCACTGAGCA
This sequence comes from Scilla litardierei, assembly GCA_030789695.1. Lineage (NCBI taxonomy): Eukaryota > Viridiplantae > Streptophyta > Magnoliopsida > Asparagales > Asparagaceae > Scilla > Scilla litardierei. The sequence continues at coordinate 530,336,372 of CM061142.1, forward strand.
TCTCTTAGTCACCATCTAACTTAGCATCGGAGGGGACTTGATCGGAACCAAGGTCCGACCCCCCTGACGAGCTCCCTAATCTATGCAGATCAAAGGAGATGTCAACCCGCCGAAGTTTCCTTTCGGCGTCCCATCATCCAGATCCGGACGCACTCGTGCCCAAGCCCGCTCGACCGACCGGTCCGGAAACGCGTCAAACCTCCGGAGCTACCCTTCGGCACATCACGCTCGGATCTGCACCTTCCTACTCAAGTCAACGTGCGACCGACCGACTCCGAAGGCCGTCTCCATCTCACGTGACAGTAACAACCTTCGAACCTCATGACAACCAACCTGTGGTGAGAAAACACCCCAAAACATCTGGCGCCGTCTGTAGGAACGAGTCAAAATCTGCGTCATCAACCACACCGACCACGGCCTAAGATCTCTTCCTTAAACAAAGAAGGGAATCACGCACTCCAATAGTTGGACATGCGGCAAGTGGGAGGCTGTGACCGAACTGGTGGACTTTCACTAGATCCGTCGAGATCAGGCACAAAGAAACTCAGAGCTTACGTGATGGACATCGGGACCTTGGTTTGGGCTTTCGTCTTCCCCCTTTACTGGGTCCCTCCCATCTCAAACTCCCATGATCCCAATTCAATGAGAACCATACGTCGATGGCTTTTCGAAGACAACATCAACTGGTCCAAAGGGCATCCCGGTCATTCGACCTCCAATGCCTGTCACCTCCCCCGATCTTCGATCTCCTCAACCGCAACTCCGACGACATCTTCTCAACTGAGCTCTGCCATGCGAGGAGCGACAAGGGATTAGGTATTTGAACAACACAATGACGGAGATTATCACCCACGTCTTTGGAAACACCCGACATCTGGCACCAATCTGAATGAGGCTGATCTACCCAAAGATCAGATTCATGGCACTAGAAGAAGGGGAACTATTCGACATGATGATCTAGTGGTGATTCTCCCGATCGACGAGATTAAGTAGATGTCGAGTTCAGGCTCGATGATCCGGAGATGATGCTCCATGTTGACGAGGAGAAACAAAAACCGCACCCCCTGGCACATGAGCTAGCGCGTCACCGGCGGTGAGTTCAAGTGTTCTCTCTCTCTTCCTCTCGATCGAGATGACGCGGTGGTGCTCGCACTGTAGTAACAACCAAAACACGTTGCGCATGTGTAAGGCGGCATGGGCGATGGTGGCCGGTTCGGGCGCGGGCTCCGACAGGGCGAAGCTGTTCGGGGTCCGATTGACTGAGGGCATGGGATCGATGAAGAAGAGCGTGAGTATGGGGATCCTCTTGTCGTCATCCTCGCAATACTCACCCTCGTCGTCCTCTCCCAACAACAATCTCGGGTCCCCCGGCTTGGATCCGACTCGCGATCACACCCGATACTGTTATGCCACCAACGGCCCCAAACACACCTCATGTTCCTCATCCAACTGTCGCAGTGGGCACAAGAAAGGAACCCCGTGGACAGAAGAAGAGCACATGATGTTCTTACTTGGCCATCCACCCAAATGCTCATGTTTTTCAGCAAACCCTAGCGTGACAATCCTATCCTCGACATCATCCGAGTCAGACCCTCTTCAGATTCGAACCCGAGTTAACGACAGAGAACAACGGTTGATTTGGCATCTTTCCTTGCGGTGGCACCTACGTCGGAGATGATGGTAGTTCGGGTGGTGGCAAAGGTGACGATCGGGGAGGAGGAATGTCTGAGGGTCGAGCTCTAAACTAAGTCGATCAAGACCTGTTAGCTCCAAGCTCGGAATTCATTCGATCTAACTCTGAGCGTCCTAGATCGAGCTTCGACGATCGAGTTTTATCGGACCCGAGCTCGACCAATAGAATTCTGGATCATTGGCCTATGGCTTTTCGGCTCGTTCTGGGTTATTGGCTTACAGTAAAGATGAGGCCAACCCATCACCAGAGCCTTTCCTTGGGCTCGAGCATGCCAATGGTCGATCAGGAACTCCGAATCGTCAATCCAAGCTGCAATGGGTCGTACGAACTTGACGTGCCTCAATCGACCTCGTCGGTACCCGATCCAAGTTGCCTCCCATGGGTATGGGCTTTTTCTTGGATTTTTAATATTTGTATATGTGCAAATGATTTGAAATCGAGAGGATCTTTGACATCCATTATTCGATTTTCCTTGCTCGGTTTGCACATTCCACCCCTCAATCGACCTCGTCGATAACCGGCCCAAGCTCTGGAGAGACATTCGAGCTTCACCAGATTCTCCTCTTTCAAGCTTCACCAAAGCCTTTCCCTAGGCTCGATCCGAGCTTCACCATATTCTCCTCTTGCAAGCTTCACCAGAGCCTTTCCTTGGGCTCGAGCATGCCAATGGTCGATCAGGAACTCCCAGGCATCGATATGAGCTGCTATGGGTCGTACGAACTCGCCGTGCCTCAATCGACCTTGTCGGTACACGATCCAAGCTGTCTCCCATGTGTATGGACTTTTTCTTTGATTTTTAAATGTGCAAATGATTTGAAATCGGGAGAATCCTTGACATCCATTATTTGATTTTTCTTGCTCTGTTTGCACGTTCCACCCCTCAATCGACCTCGTCGATAACCGGCCTGAGCTCCGGAGAGACATTCGAGCTTCACCAAGCCCTGTCGAAACTCAATCAAATTCGGCGAGGATGGTTACTGTAAACAAGCTTGCACACTTTTTCGTTGAGGGACTGGGTTCAACGAACATAACCACACCAATATCCTCGCCAGGATCGACAATGAAATGAGCGGAGGGGTCGACATTTTCTCTCTTGGCAAACATGCAGCTATACATTGGGCTTGGTAACTCTTGATGCTTACCAGGAACAATTGGCCCTACCTCAGAGCGGGCGGTGTCATCAAGTCGTGCAAAGGGTTGGAGAAGCAGGGCACATGCTCATGCGCATCCCAGCTCGAGGGGCTCTGGCCAAATGTAATGTTGGTATTTGTCCAGAGCACATTCTCTTCTAAAATATTATACATAAACACTCAATCCTCTTGGCCCGCCTCATGCTGACTGGCTACTACAAGGGCCATTGCTTCATCGAACGACTATTCTATCCGTCGGCCTCTTCGAGCACTGCCTCACCTCATTGAAATTCACCATGGATCGATCAGAGCATCAATTCGATCACCTCTGCCCTGATTCAAATCCTACCTGGCGAAAAGATGAGGCCGACCCGGGAGGAGGCCGACCATACCAGGCTGACCCATCCAAGAGGAGACCGACCAGATGAGGTCGACCCAGGAGAAGGCCGACCATACCAGGCCGACCCACCCAGGAGGAGGCCGACCAGACGAGGTCAACCTATCTAAGAGAAGGCCGACCATACCAGGCCGACCCATCCAGGAGGAGGCCGACCAGACGAGGCCGACCCATCTAGGAGGAGGCCGACCAGACGAGGTCGACCAATCTAGGAGGAGGCCAACCATACCAGGCCGACCCATCTAGGAGGAGGCCGACCAGACGAGGTTGATCGACCCAGGAGGAAGCTGACCAGACGAGGCGTACCCATCCAGGAGGAGGCCAGCCATGACGAGATGTCGATGGCATTTCTCACCCCTGTCCCACCAGCCGAGCTTGTGTACCCACCTCGGTCTGAGCTTGTTGATTTACAACAACATGATGTAATTTCCAATGACTCGAGTTTCCCACCTTCCAAGGCAAATCCGAGCCATAGAGGGGGCCAGAATAACACACAACGGGGGACTCGAGCTACCTCCGCCTTCCAAGCCAAGGCAACGGTGCAGAAGCAGAGAAGATGACATAGAACCTCCACCAACTAGGCCAAATCGAAACCATCTAGACAACAGCCAGAGCCAAAGCTGCAGCTAGGATCCGGACAAAAGCGGGAGCCGGAGCTGCAGCTAGGATCCAGACGAAAGCGGGAGCCGGGGCTGGCTAAGATTCGGACGAAAGCTGGAGCCAGAGCTAGAGCTAGGATCTAGACGATAGCTGGAGCTGGAGCTGGAGCTGGGGCTAGAGCTGGAGTTGGAGCTGAGATCGGCCGTAAGGCTGGGGGCCACTCCCCCAGCAAGCCGACAAAACCCGAATCAGTTGTAAGGCAGGGGCAACTCCTCCAGTAGGCCAATCATTTGATCGACTATAAGGCTGGGGCAACTCCCCCAACAGGATCTAGACGAAAGCTGGAGCCGGGTCTGGAGCAATGTCACGCCCCGCTTCCCAAAACGACGTAAGGGAAACGTGACAAGGCCCGCTTAGGCCGGAGCTGTGAAGCTCGGGCCCAATAAGCGCCTGTAGGGGTACCATTTTAAAACTTTTCAGGTTCTTGCATTTAATAAAGTTCGAAACAATAGGAAGTACAGAAAGAAAGTGGCATTCATTAAAATAGATAGACAATATCCAGCGAGTACAAAATCTAAAAGGAGAAGCCTAAGCGTGGCAACAAACTAACGAAGAGCAAACAAAAGCAGTAACCTCTGAAAAGCGACGATCGAAAGGTCATCAAGGTCTGGTCCTCGTCAGGCACATATTCTGGGTCGACGCCCTCGGCTCCACGTACTCCATTAAGTCTGCCTCGTCCACGAACTCTGGCTGAACACCTGACGTACAGTACCCAAGAGAAAAGGAATTGTACGTCAGGTAAAGTCTACAAGAAGGGTTAGACTCTACTGTAAGTGCACCAACTATTAAACAATGGTTTACTGGTTGATTAGCATGCTGGGGTTATAACAGACGGTTTACTGGTTGTTTAGCATGCTGAGGTTATAACAGGATGACAACAGAAAGTAAACGCAGCAGGGAAGTAAAACGCGACAAGTAGTAGTCGTAGCGTGTGCTACCCACTACGGGACTAACCTACAGGTGTTAAGACAAGTCGGGATGTGACGGGACAAGACGAGACAAGAAAAGACAAGTGAGACACGAAAGGGTTCACGCCTTACGGTTCGAGGGGGATCAGACCCTCTTGCCGTGCGTACGCTCAACCCAACCCCAAACCCCAAGTATGACAAGACAAGACAAGCACGATAAGGGATCACTCGCTCTAGCTTGGCGAGTGCCCTATTGCCCTCTGGGCTGTGTATCACGACAAGGGATCACTCGCTCTAGCTTGGCGAGTGTCCTATTGCCCTCTGGGCTGTGTATCAGTACAAGGGATCACCCACTCACTGGTGAGTGCCCTATTGCCCTCAGGCTGTGCAAGACGGGACGGGACGTGACAAAACGGGAAGGGTTATTCTAGGGTGTCCACACACACACACATATGATAGCCCTACGATGTCAAAAGTTGTTGTTGTCAGGCTCAGACTTTGTCGTCAAGTCTGAGCTGTCCGAGGTCGTCCCGGACGCTATCATTTCACGTCCGGTTCTACTTGTTCACAGTTATCAGTTCTAACCAACTAAGGCCTAAGCACGGCCAAAAGTGCAAGTGGATACACTTGCCTGTGATGGCGAGTGTGTCGTCCGTTCGGGGCGTCTCGTCCAGTCGTCGCGTCCACGGTAGTCCGTCTGAAACAGTTCACGGTGACGGTGTCAGGTCACGTTTTCAGTAAATCCTATTTAGGGTTTGTTTCTAGGTTATCGGGGCTATCCAAATCATCAGAGTCACGTTTTAATGTTCTTGTCAGCCTAGATCGACCACTACCATATATGCACAGAAAATTGTCTGATGGTCAATTTTCTACAGTGAGCAGCGTTATACCGGTGCGAACACATAAATTTAATTATTGTTGTCCATTTTTAGTTAGGTTTTTAGTTTCGCTACGATGTGGGTTTTACTACATGTTAGGCGACTAACCTGGTGCGACGAATACATACGAGTCTGACGTCGGGTCTGGAAACAGCAGCGGTGATCGCATCCTCGACTGCGGGTAGCGCAGTGAGAGTCGTTTCGGGATCATCACGGCTGCGGGTAGCGCAGCGAACGGTAATGACGTCGGGTCTGAAGCAACAGATCGCGTCATCCTCACTCTGGTTCCTCGACTGCGAGTAGCGTAACTGGAAGAGGTCATCGGGGTGTTCCGGTGCTCGAACGAGGATGAGTCTACTGAGTTGCCTTCAATCTTATCAAAATCATCATCAAACCCATCATCACCATCATCCTCACTACCAAGATCCCCCAGAAGAAACACATCCAAATCATGCTCTACGATTGAAGAGGTGGAAGTCTTAGTTTTCAAGTTGCCTCTTTTGTTTCTGCTGCATTACTTGGTGCAGAACTTGAACTCTCTTTAGTCCCATCAATTTTCTTTTGGTCCACCATTTCAACTTTCAAATTCTCCATATACCACTTCTCATAAGGGGCAACATAATTATTTACAAGTATAAAATATATCCTCCAGAATTATCGCTCTTTCATATATCGAGGGCATAGCTCATATCTGAACTTCGATATTTCCTTCACTGTCGATAGAACAATAGTAGCATGCTTTGCTTGCCATTCATTAAGATCCTGTCGCACATTTGTCACGGTAGGGACCTCGGATATCTCTCGTTCATCTTCCATAGGGAAATTGCGAAATGTGCTGATGGTAATCCCATTGACAAACTCCCTCGGCTCATCAGTAACCCGAACATCTCCAATTCAGCAGCTGGCGCCTCTGCTAGCGGCGACACCTGTGACGTTAAAGGCGAGATCGGGGCGATCTGGATCGGGATCTCGATCTCGCTGGCGAGGGCGGTGATGCAGGCGGTGGCTGATACGAGGGGCCACGGGCTGTCACGGCGGCGCAGGGAGCGCATCAGGCGGCGATTGCTGCGGTGCGTGGCGAGGAGCTAGCGACGGCGAGAAATAGGGGAGAGGCGGCTGTCAGCTAAAGGAGGAGGGGAGATGCGACGTACGACGGTGCTGTGAGAGGGAGGCGGTGGATTCGGCGTTGGGAGGGGTTGTGAGGGGGCCGGCGTCGGGTCGAGGGCCGTGGAGCGAAGGGGAAGGCGGTGCGGCAATCGGGGATCTCCGGAGGAGACGAGGCGGTCGGAAGCTGCTGACGGCGATCGGAGGTCAACAGTGACACCGGCGGTTGCCGCTGCCGTCGTTGCTGCAGCGGTCGCCCGTCGCCGGAGTTGCGTGCGGCGTCGTTCGGTGCCGGCGGTCGCGTGCTGTCGGGGGTGCCGGCGTCGGAGGGTTGAGGGAACGGGAGATCGTGGTTTGGCGGCGCGGGGAGGAGAGATTTCGGGGAAAAGAAAAATTGGCCGACGGTGCAGATGAGATTAGCCCTAGGCTGCTGCGGGATGGGGAAAAAATAGAATTAGGGTTAGGGTTAAAGGTTCGGTTCTTAATAATAATAATAATTTCTATAGACCTATAGATTTATGGTTAAAAGGGGAGATCTAAGGGGTAGATGGTGTATAACTTTGGGGTAAGACTAGGGGAGAGTAGCGAAACAGTTTAGGAAATATTTAAAACAGCTTAAAATAAGAGATTTAGCCAGATATGGCTAACAATTTGAATTTCAAATCTGATTTGGGGACATCGACGGTCGAGGTTAATCCGGGTGAGATCTCGCAATCCGGGAGTCAGAAAAATAATCCGAAAATACCAGGGCGATCGTTGAGACGAGACGCACAGATCTACGGAGCCTAATCATGCCTAACGCCTACCAAAAATTTACGTAAAATTGGGAATGGCGTTTTGATTCAAATGACTAAAACGCCCCTATCATTTAAAGTCGTTTTGCGAGAAAACGAGCCATGAAAAGACGTTCCCAAAAATTACTATAAAATTCAACACCCCCGAAAACGATCGCAATGGCATATCGTATCGCATATGCCGGAGCTCAGAAATAGCCAAATAAAATACGTGTACGATAAGGCACGTGCACGCAGAAAAATTCATAAGGTCGGAAAGCGGCCGTTACATTATACCCACCTTAGAAATGATTCCGTCCTCGGAATCACTCATACTAAGACTAATTATAAAATCCATAAATACTTAAGCCTATGACTCCCATCTTCCCCACAATGATCTCTAATCCTATAACTTCAACATCGTTCCTCAAATAATCCATCATAATCCTTCTTTTCACTGGATAATGCCACGACTAATCTCACATCCTAAAACTTAACTATAGATCCTTCACTGCTGTTAAACTTCCAACCCAAGTTCTCATGAAGGAATAATAATCATCTTCTCATACCATACTACTCCATTAAACATCATCTTTCGATAGCATCCTTAATTTTCTCAATCTCTTCCCAATATTTATCAATCGCCAAAAAGAAATTTTCTAGTCGATCACCAATCTAAGACAAAAAACTTTGTCTGTCTTATAACACCTTTCACAAATCAACAATCGCTGTGTCCTTAATACATTCCTTGTCATATCTTCCCATAAATGTATCCGCCAATAAATTTTAACTATCAGAATCACATCTCATCCTACTCACTATAACTAATCCCAACCAATATTAAGTCCGCCTACCTAACCATCCATTCATCTCAACACGTCGTGTTATTCACAATGTCTTCTCACGTTAACCTACTAATCATGTCTTGATGCTTCAAATGTTTTCATCATTCCATGGTCACTCTAAATCTTACCATACCTTCCTAGCTACTCCTACCTATCACTTGGCCGAGTTTCCTGTCTAATAAGTTCTCGTCTTCATGTATATAATTTTTATCCAATCAGAGTTCTCCATTTGAGTCTGCCACACTTCGGTTTTATAAATAAGTCTTGGACAGCCCATTCTTTTCTTCCGAACGAAATCTATTCCAATATCCTATTGTTCCAAAATCGGTTAATCATTGCTATAACAAATCTCATCTCTCCATGAGCCTACCCGCAAACAAAATCCTACAACAATAATAGCTAGTCCCAAAACTATAACCACCATAACATAACATTTCTAAATGGAGAGAGAGAGAGAGAGAGAAGAGAAAGGGAAACTTAAAACCAGTGACACATTTTTAAAACATTTGGAAAAAAACGTGTGGAGTCGTGGTAAAGGATAAGGAAGGATAATTGATTTGTGATCTTGTGAACTAATTTCAAAACTTTAAAGGTTTGGTTTAAAAGAAAACAAAGTTTTGATACAATCACATGCAGTCAAAGATAAGTTATTCTATAATCGCGAAAAACTACGTCTAAGGAAATTGCCTGCTATGACCATATTCATATACGTATGAATACCGTCATTCAGACAAATTCAATCATATTATGGTTAACACCGAGTACACATTCAAGACACAAAAGGCAATTATCAGGATCCTAAAGATGACACACTCATACATGTCTACACACTCTACATATACTCATGCATCACGACAACATCACCTACCAAGGGCCTACTCCTATACTGGAGATAGCATGGACAAGTACAAGGACTAATGTCTACATAGAAGAAGGAGACCGAAACCAAAAGCGACACGAAACAAGATCGAAAGAACGAAGTCAGGTAAGGCGAGGATAAAAAGATAGTCGGATGGACGGGACAAAAATATTGCTAAAAATGATTTAACGATGTAAGAAGGATTTTGTGCAAAATATGGTATCACATACCTTTTAAAATTATATATACTTAATAGTGGGCAGATGTAGCAATTTAAAATTTTGGAAAAAGTAAGACGAAGGAAGGATGGGTAGGGTGAGAAACGATTTTTTTTGCAAATGAAGATAGGCTTACACAAAGATTTTGAATGTGATCACGAAGAACATAGAACTGATATAATAATAATAATAATAGTTGGAGTTCTCTCTAGTTTAGAAAATATTCTAAAAGTATGTACGGTAAGTGGTTAGAAATAGATTTTATAGTCTAGAAAAAGTATAAATTGAATTATCAAAATGTTAACAAGGATTTAAAACTGAAAATATGAAAGATACCGATTTGAAAATAAATACGAGATAGTAACAACGAAAATTTACGACCAAGAGGGTTTCAAAGAATTTAAGCTTAGCGGAGGACTTAATAAGAATATCGAAAATACTTTTAGAGGAAGCAGACTTGGCATAGGAAAAGACTCGATGGATCAACGATACTCGTCAGGAACGATTACATGAATCGGGAGAAAGGAAAAGATCGCATGATGGATACACTTAGGATTAGATTTACGAAGCTACGGTGGGATTCTTCGGTCGATCACACGAAAGGGTAATGATCAGGGAGGCACTAGAAGTCAGGGATTCTAATTATCGGATCGTTTAAAGATCAGGAGAGCTCAGCACTAAGATTTCCTAATGAGCTAGACTGTAATTAGGATCTAAGGGAAGGTTCCTAAGAGAATCAAGGTTACATTCTGCTGGGCCCGAAGTCGATGGACCCGAGCGAACGACTTAAAGAAGGGCTCTAGAAATCTTACATGGTCAGGGTCAAGTGCGGGCGACTAAGGTATCCTAGGACGAGGATGACTAAATCTTAACCAAGGTGTCTGATTATCAAATTGGGACGTCTACCTAAGTCTTCCTACTATGTAAGATTGGGAAAACCTAATTTAGACGTGTACCTATATATTAAATGAATGCGGTACCCTTATTGTTCAGAACTTTTGCAAGACCTGCATGAGCCACCACTAAAACCTGTCACGCCCCGCTTCCTAAAACGACGGAAGCGAAATGTGACAAGGCCCGCTTAGGCCGGAACTGTGAAGCTCGGGCCCAATAAGCGTCTGTAGGGGTACCATTTTAAAACTTTTCAGGTTCTTGCATTTAATAAAGTTCGAATCAATAGGAAGTACATAAAGAAAGTGGCATTCATTAAAATAGAGAGACAATATCCAGCGAGTACAAAATCTAAAAGGAGAAGCCTAAGCGTGGCAACAAACTAACGAAGAGCAAACAAAAGCAGTAACCTCTGAAAAGCGACGATCGAAAGGTCATCAAGGTCTGGTCCTCGTCAGGCACATATTCTGGGTCGACGTCCTCGTCTCCACGTACTCCAGTAAGTCTGCCTCGTCCACGAACTCTGGCTGAACACCTGACATACAGTACCCAAGAGAAAAGGAACTGTACGTCAGGTAAAGTCTACAAGAAGGGTTAGACTCTACTGCAAGTGCACCAACTATTAAACAATGGTTTACTGGTTGATTAGCATGCTGGGGTTATAACAGACGGTTTACTGGTTGTTTAGCATGCTGAGGTTATAACAGGATGACAACAGAAAGTAAACGCAGCCGAGAAGTAAAACGCGACAAGTAGTAGTCGTAGAGTGTGCTACCGACTACGGGCCTAATCTACAGGTGTCAAGACAAGTCGGGACGTGACGGGACAAGACGAGACAAGAAAAGACAAGTGAGACACGAAAGGGTTCACGCCTTACGGTTCGAGGGGGATCAGACCCTCTTGCCGTGCGCACGCTCAACCCAACCCCAAACCCCAAGTATGTCAAGACAAGACAAGCACGACAAGGGATCACTCGCTCTAGCTTGTCGAGTGCCCTATTGCCCTCTGGGCTGTGTATCACGACAAGGGATCACTCGCTCTAGCTTGGCGAGTGCCCTATTGCCCTCTGGGCTGTGTATCAGTACAAGGGATCACCTACTCACTGGTGAGTGCCCTATTGCCCTCAGGCTGTGCAAGACGGGACGGGACGTGACAAGATGGGAAGGGTTATTCTAGGGTGTCCACACACACGCACACACATGATAGCCCTACGATGTCAAAAGTTGTTATTGTCAGGCTCAGCCTTCATCGTCAAGTCTGAGCCGTCATGGGTCGTCCCGGACGCTATCATTTCACGTCCGGTTCTATTTGTTCACAGTTATCAGTTCTAACCAACTAAGGCCTAAGCACGGCCAAAAGTGCAAGTGGATACACTTGCCTGTGATGGCGAGTGTGTCGTCCGTCCGGGGCTTCTCGTCCAGTCGTCGCGTCCGCGGTAGTCCGTCTGAAACAGGTCACGGCGACGGTGTCAGGTCGCGTTTTCAGTAAATCCTATTTAGGGTTTGTTTCTAGGTTATCGGGGCTGTCCAAATAGTTAGAGTCATGTTTTGGTGTTCTTGCCAGCCTAGATCGACCACTACCCTATATGCACAGAAAATTGTCCGATGGTCGATTTTCTACAGTGAGCAGCGTTTTACCGGTGCGAAAACATAAATTTAATTATTGTTGTCTAGTTTTAGTTAGGTTTTCAGTTTTGCTACGATGTGGGTTTTACTACATGTTAGGCGACTAACCTGGTGCGATGAACACGCACGAGTCTGACGTCGGGTCTGGAAACAGCAGCGGTGATCGCATCCTCGACTGCGGGTAGTGCAATGAGAGTCGTTTCGGGATCGTCACGGCTGTGGGTAGCATAGTGAACGGTAATGACGTCGGGTCTGAAACAACGGATCGCGTTGTCCTCACTCTGGTTCCTCGACTGCGAGTAGCGTAACTGGAAGAGGTCGTCGGGGTGTTCCGGTGCTCGAACGAGGATGAGTCTACTGAGTTGCCTTCAATCTTATCAAAATCATCATCAAACCCATCATCACCATCATCCTCACTACCAAGATCCCCCAGAAGAAACACATCCAAATCATGCTCTACGATTGAAGAGGTGGAAGTCTTAGTTTTCAAGTTGCCTCTTTTGTTTCTGCTGCATTACTTGGTGCAGAACTTGAACTCTCTTTAGTCCCATCAATTTTCTTTTGGTCCACCATTTCAAATTTCAAGTTCTCCATATACCACTTATCATAAGGGGCAACATAATTGTTTACAAGTATAAAATATATCCTCCAGAATTATCGCTCTTTCATATATCGAGGGCATAGCTCATATCTGAACTTCGATATTTCCTTCACTATCGATAGAACAATAGTAGCATGCTTTGCTTGCCATTCATTAAGATCATGTCGCACATTTGTCACGGTAGGGACCTCGGATATCTCTCGTTCATCTTCCATAGGGAAATTGCGAAATGTGCTGATGGTAATCCCATTGACAAACTCCCTCGGCTCATCGGTAACCCGAACATCTCCAATTCAGCAGCCGGCACCTCTGCTAGCGGCGGCACCTGTGACGTTAAAGGCGAGATCGGGGGGATATGGATCGGGATCTCGATCTCGCTGGCGAGGGCGGTGATGCAGGCGGCGGCTGATACGAGGGGCCACGGGCTGTCACGGCGGCGCAGGGAGCGCATCAGGCGGCGATTGCTGCGGTGCGTGGCGAGGAGCTAGCGACGGCGAGAAATAGGGGAGAGGCGGCTGTCAGCTAAAGGAGGAGGGGAGATGCGACGTACGACGGTGCTGTGAGAGGGAGGCGGTGGATTCGGCGTTGGGAGGGGTTGTGAGGGGGCCGGCGTCGGGTCGAGGGCCGTGGAGCGAAGGGGAAGGCGGTGCGGCAATCGGGGATCTCCGGAGGAGACGAGGCGGTCGGAAGCTGCTGACGGCGATCGGAGGTCAACAGTGACAGCGGCGGTTGCCGCTGCCGTCGTTGCTGCAGCGGTCGCCCGTCGCCGGAGTTGCGTGCGGCGTCGTTCGGTGCCGGCGGTCGCGTGCTGTCGGGGGTGCCGGCGTCGGAGGGTTGAGGGAACGGGAGATCGTGGTTTGGCGGCGCGGGGAGGAGAGATTTCGGGGAAAAGAAAAATTGGCCGACGGTGCAGATGAGATTAGCCCTAGGCTGCTGCGGGATGGGGAAAAAATAGAATTAGGGTTAGGGTTAAAGGTTCGGTTCTTAATAATAATAATAATTATTTCTATAGACCTATAGATTTATGGTTAAAAGGGGAGATCTAAGGGGTAGATGGTGTATAACTTTGGGGTAAGACTAGGGGAGAGTAGCGAAACAGGTTAGGAAATATTTAAAACAGCTTAAAATAAGAGATTTAGCCAGATATGGCTAACAATTTGAATTTCAAATCTGATTTGGGGAGATCGACGGTCGAGGTTAATCCGGGTGAGATCTCGCAATCCGGGAGTCAGAAAAATAATCCGAAAATACCAGGGCGATCGTTGAGACGAGACGCACAGATCTACGGAGCCTAATCATGCCTAACGCCTACCAAAAATTTACGTAAAATTGGGAATGGCGTTTTGATTCAAATGACTAAAACGCCCCTATCATTTAAAGTCGTTTTGCGAGAAAACGAGCCATGAAAAGACGTTCCCAAAAATTACTATAAAATTCAACACCCCCGAAAACGATCGCAACGGCATATCGTATCGCATATGCCGGAGCTCAGAAATAGCCAAATAAAATACGTGTACGATAAGGCACGTGCACGCAGAAAAATTCATAAGGTCGGAAAGCGGCCGTTACATTATACCCACCTTAGAAATGATTCCGTCCTCGGAATCACTCATACTAAGACTAATTATAAAATCCATAAATACTTAAGCCTATGACTCCCATCTTCCCCACAATGATCTCTAATCCTATAACTTCAACATCGTTCCTCAAATAATCCATCATAATCCTTCTTTTCACTGGATAATGCCACGACTAATCTCACATCCTAAAACTTAACTATAGATCCTTCACTGCTGTTAAACTTCCAACCCAAGTTCTCATGAAGGAATAATAATCATCTTCTCATACCATACTACTCCATTAAACATCATCTTTCGATAGCATCCTTAATTTTCTCAATCTCTTCCCAATATTTATCAATCGCCAAAAAGAAATTTTCTAGTCGATCACCAATCTAAGACAAAAAACTTTGTCTGTCTTATAACACCTTTCACAAATCAACAATCGCTGTGTCCTTAATACATTCCTTGTCATATCTTCCCATAAATGTATCCGCCAATAAATTTTAACTATCAGAATCACATCTCATCCTACTCACTATAACTAATCCCAACCAATATTAAGTCCGCCTACCTAACCATCCATTCATCTCAACACGTCGTGTTATTCACAATGTCTTCTCACGTTAACCTACTAATCATGTCTTGATGCTTCAAATGTTTTCATCATTCCATGGTCACTCTAAATCTTACCATACCTTCCTAGCTACTCCTACCTATCACTTGGCCGAGTTTCCTGTCTAATAAGTTCTCGTCTTCATGTATATAATTTTTATCCAATCAGAGTTCTCCATTTGAGTCTGCCACACTTCGGTTTTATAAATAAGTCTTGGACAGCCCATTCTTTTCTTCCGAACGAAATCTATTCCAATATCCTATTGTTCCAAAATCGGTTAATCATTGCTATAACAAATCTCATCTCTCCATGAGCCTACCCGCAAACAAAATCCTACAACAATAATAGCTAGTCCCAAAACTATAACCACCATAACATAACATTTCTAAATGGAGAGAGAGAGAGAGAGAAGAGAAAGGGAAACTTAAAACCAGTGACACATTTTTAAAACATTTGGAAAAAAACGTGTGGAGTCGTGGTAAAGGATAAGGAAGGATAATTGATTTGTGATCTTGTGAACTAATTTCAAAACTTTAAAGGTTTGGTTTAAAAGAAAACAAAGTTTTGATACAATCACATGCAGTCAAAGATAAGTTATTCTATAATCGCGAAAAACTACGTCTAAGGAAATTGCCTGCTATGACCATATTCATATACGTATGAATACCGTCATTCAGACAAATTCAATCATATTATGGTTAACACCGAGTACACATTCAAGACACAAAAGGCAATTATCAGGATCCTAAAGATGACACACTCATACATGTCTACACACTCTACATATACTCATGCATCACGACAACATCACCTACCAAGGGCCTACTCCTATACTGGAGATAGCATGGACAAGTACAAGGACTAATGTCTACATAGAAGAAGGAGACCGAAACCAAAAGCGACACGAAACAAGATCGAAAGAACGAAGTCAGGTAAGGCGAGGATAAAAAGATAGTCGGATGGACGGGACAAAAATATTGCTAAAAATGATTTAACGATGTAAGAAGGATTTTGTGCAAAATATGGTATCACATACCTTTTAAAATTATATATACTTAATAGTGGGCAGATGTAGCAATTTAAAATTTTGGAAAAAGTAAGACGAAGGAAGGATGGGTAGGGTGAGAAACGATTTTTTTTGCAAATGAAGATAGGCTTACACAAAGATTTTGAATGTGATCACGAAGAACATAGAACTGATATAATAATAATAATAATAGTTGGAGTTCTCTCTAGTTTAGAAAATATTCTAAAAGTATGTACGGTAAGTGGTTAGAAATAGATTTTATAGTCTAGAAAAAGTATAAATTGAATTATCAAAATGTTAACAAGGATTTAAAACTGAAAATATGAAAGATACCGATTTGAAAATAAATACGAGATAGTAACAACGAAAATTTACGACCAAGAGGGTTTCAAAGAATTTAAGCTTAGCGGAGGACTTAATAAGAATATCGAAAATACTTTTAGAGGAAGCAGACTTGGCATAGGAAAAGACTCGATGGATCAACGATACTCGTCAGGAACGATTACATGAATCGGGAGAAAGGAAAAGATCGCATGATGGATACACTTAGGATTAGATTTACGAAGCTACGGTGGGATTCTTCGGTCGATCACACGAAAGGGTAATGATCAGGGAGGCACTAGAAGTCAGGGATTCTAATTATCGGATCGTTTAAAGATCAGGAGAGCTCAGCACTAAGATTTCCTAATGAGCTAGACTGTAATTAGGATCTAAGGGAAGGTTCCTAAGAGAATCAAGGTTACATTCTGCTGGGCCCGAAGTCGATGGACCCGAGCGAACGACTTAAAGAAGGGCTCTAGAAATCTTACATGGTCAGGGTCAAGTGCGGGCGACTAAGGTATCCTAGGACGAGGATGACTAAATCTTAACCAAGGTGTCTGATTATCAAATTGGGACGTCTACCTAAGTCTTCCTACTATGTAAGATTGGGAAAACCTAATTTAGACGTGTACCTATATATTAAATGAATGCGGTACCCTTATTGTTCAGAACTTTTGCAAGACCTGCATGAGCCACCACTAAAACCTGTCACGCCCCGCTTCCTAAAACGACGGAAGCGAAATGTGACAAGGCCCGCTTAGGCCGGAACTGTGAAGCTCGGGCCCAATAAGCGTCTGTAGGGGTACCATTTTAAAACTTTTCAGGTTCTTGCATTTAATAAAGTTCGAATCAATAGGAAGTACATAAAGAAAGTGGCATTCATTAAAATAGAGAGACAATATCCAGCGAGTACAAAATCTAAAAGGAGAAGCCTAAGCGTGGCAACAAACTAACGAAGAGCAAACAAAAGCAGTAACCTCTGAAAAGCGACGATCGAAAGGTCATCAAGGTCTGGTCCTCGTCAGGCACATATTCTGGGTCGACGTCCTCGTCTCCACGTACTCCAGTAAGTCTGCCTCGTCCACGAACTCTGGCTGAACACCTGACATACAGTACCCAAGAGAAAAGGAACTGTACGTCAGGTAAAGTCTACAAGAAGGGTTAGACTCTACTGCAAGTGCACCAACTATTAAACAATGGTTTACTGGTTGATTAGCATGCTGGGGTTATAACAGACGGTTTACTGGTTGTTTAGCATGCTGAGGTTATAACAGGATGACAACAGAAAGTAAACGCAGCCGGGAAGTAAAACGCGACAAGTAGTAGTCGTAGAGTGTGCTACCGACTACGGGCCTAATCTACAGGTGTCAAGACAAGTCGGGACGTGACGGGACAAGACGAGACAAGAAAAGACAAGTGAGACACGAAAGGGTTCACGCCTTACGGTTCGAGGGGGATCAGACCCTCTTGCCGTGCGCACGCTCAACCCAACCCCAAACCCCAAGTATGTCAAGACAAGACAAGCACGACAAGGGATCACTCGCTCTAGCTTGTCGAGTGCCCTATTGCCCTCTGGGCTGTGTATCACGACAAGGGATCACTCGCTCTAGCTTGGCGAGTGCCCTATTGCCCTCTGGGCTGTGTATCAGTACAAGGGATCACCTACTCACTGGTGAGTGCCCTATTGCCCTCAGGCTGTGCAAGACGGGACGGGACGTGACAAGATGGGAAGGGTTATTCTAGGGTGTCCACACACACGCACACACATGATAGCCCTACGATGTCAAAAGTTGTTATTGTCAGGATCAGCCTTCATCGTCAAGTCTGAGCCGTCATGGGTCGTCCCGGACGCTATCATTTCACGTCCGGTTCTATTTGTTCACAGTTATCAGTTCTAACCAACTAAGGCCTAAGCACGGCCAAAAGTGCAAGTGGATACACTTGCCTGTGATGGCGAGTGTGTCGTCCGTCCGGGGCTTCTCGTCCAGTCGTCGCGTCCGCGGTAGTCCGTCTGAAACAGGTCACGGCGACGGTGTCAGGTCGCGTTTTCAGTAAATCCTATTTAGGGTTTGTTTCTAGGTTATCGGGGCTGTCCAAATAGTTAGAGTCATGTTTTGGTGTTCTTGCCAGCCTAGATCGACCACTACCCTATATGCACAGAAAATTGTCCGATGGTCGATTTTCTACAGTGAGCAGCATTTTACCGGTGCGAAAACATAAATTTAATTATTGTTGTCTAGTTTTAGTTAGGTTTTCAGTTTTGCTACGATGTGGGTTTTACTACATGTTAGGCGACTAACCTGGTGCGATGAACACGCACGAGTCTGACGTCGGGTCTGGAAACAGCAGCGGTGATCGCATCCTCGACTGCGGGTAGTGCAATGAGAGTCGTTTCGGGATCGTCACGGCTGTGGGTAGCATAGTGAACGGTAATGACGTCGGGTCTGAAACAACGGATCGCGTTGTCCTCACTCTGGTTCCTCGACTGCGAGTAGCGTAACTGGAAGAGGTCGTCGGGGTGTTCCGGTGCTCGAACGAGGATGAGTCTACTGAGTTGCCTTCAATCTTATCAAAATCATCATCAAACCCATCATCACCATCATCCTCACTACCAAGATCCCCCAGAAGAAACACATCCAAATCATGCTCTACGATTGAAGAGGTGGAAGTCTTAGTTTTCAAGTTGCCTCTTTTGTTTCTGCTGCATTACTTGGTGCAGAACTTGAACTCTCTTTAGTCCCATCAATTTTCTTTTGGTCCACCATTTCAAATTTCAAGTTCTCCATATACCACTTATCATAAGGGGCAACATAATTGTTTACAAGTATAAAATATATCCTCCAGAATTATCGCTCTTTCATATATCGAGGGCATAGCTCATATCTGAACTTCGATATTTCCTTCACTATCGATAGAACAATAGTAGCATGCTTTGCTTGCCATTCATTAAGATCATGTCGCACATTTGTCACGGTAGGGACCTCGGATATCTCTCGTTCATCTTCCATAGGGAAATCGTGAAATGTGCTGATGGTAATCCCATTGACAAACTCCCTCGGCTCATCGGTAACCCGAACATCTCCAATTCAGCAGCCGGCACCTCCGCCAGCGGCGGCACCTGTGACGTTAAAGGCGAGATCGGGGGGATATGGATCGGGATCTCGATCTCGCTGGCGAGGGTGGTGATGCAGGCGGCGGCTGATACGAGGGGCCGCGGGCTGTCACGGCAGCGCAGGGAGCGCAGCAGGCGGCGATTGCTACGGTGCGTGACGAGGAGCTATCGGCGGCGAGAAATATGGGAGAGGCGGCCGTCAGCTAAAGGAGGAGGGGAGATGCGGCGTACGGCGGCGCTGTGAGAGCGAGGCAGCGGATTCGGCGTTGGGAGGGGTCGTGAGGGGGCCGGCGTCGGGTCGAGGGCCGTGGAGCGAAGGGGAAGGCGGTGCGGCGATCGGGGATCTCCGGAGGAGACGAGTCGGTCGAAAGCTGCTGACGGCGATCGGAGGTCAGCAGCGGCAGCGGCGGTTGCCGCTGCCGTCATTGCTGCAGCGGTCACCTGTCTCTGGAGTTGCGGGCGGCGTCGTTCGGTGCTGGCTGTCACGAGCTGTCGGGGGTGCCGGCGTCGGAGGGTTGAGGGAACGGGAGATCGTGGTTTGGCGGCGTGGGGAGGAGAGATTTCGGGGGAAAGAAAAATTGGCCGGCGGTGCAGATGAGATTAGCCCTAGGCTGCTGCAGGATGGGGAAAAAATAGAATTAGGGTTAGTGTTAAAGGTTGGGTTATTATTAATAATAATTATTATTTTTATAGACCTATAGATTTATGGTTAAAAGGGGAGATCTAAGGGGTAGAGGGTGTATAACTTTGGGGTAAGACTTGGGGAGAGTAGCGAAACAGTTTAGGAAATATTTAAAACAGCTTAAAATAAGAGATTTAGCCAGATTTGGCTAACAATTTGAATTTCGAATCTGATATGGGGAGATCGACGGTCGAGATTAATCCGGGTGAGATCTCGCAATCCGGGAGTCAGAAAAATAATCAGAAAATACCGGAGCAATCGTGGAGACGAGACGCACAGATCTACGGAGCCTGATCGTGCGTAACGCCTACCAAAAATTTACGTAAAATTGGGAATGGCATTTTGAGTCAAATGACTAAAACGCCCCTATCATTTAAAGTCGTTTTGCAAGAAAACGAGCCATGAAAAGACGTTCCTAAAAATTACTATAAAATTCAACACCCCCCAAAACGATCACAACGGCATATCGTATCGCATATGCCGGAGCTCAGAAATAGCCAAATAAAATACGTGTACGATAAGGCACGTGCACGCAGAAAAATTCATAAGGTCGGAAAGCGACCGTTACAAGCTAGGATCCAGACGATAGCTGGAGCCAGAGCTGGAGATAGGATCGACATGATAGCTAGAGCTGGAGCTAGAGCTAGAGCTGTAGCTAAGATCAGCCGTAATGCTGGGGGCCACTCCCCAGCAGGCCGACCAAACCCGGATCAGTTGTAAGGTTAGGGGCAAATCCCACAGCAGGCCGATCATTCGATCGACTATTAGTCTGGGACAACTCTCCCAGCAGGCCGATCATTCGGTCCACCATAAAACTGGGGGTGGCTCCCCCAGCTGGCTGACCGGTTCGGCAGCCATAAGCCTGGGGGCAACTCCCCCAGCAGGCTGGCCACATATCGATCGTAAGGCTGGGGGAAACCCCCCCAGCAGACCGATCATTCGATCAGCCATAAGACTGGGGGTAGCTCCCCCAGCTGGCCGATAATAGGCTCATATTTTACAATGTATTTCTGCATTTTTCCATCTCATAACGATTGCTCATATCGCGATTTTAATGATTATACGATGTTTTCACGATATATTTCACTATTCCTTTGTTTCGTCTGCTTTCAGTAAATATGGAGCAATCGGGAGCAACTTGGAGCCACAAACACCTACACGCATGCTGGAGTGTCATTAACGATGATATCGGAGAGCTAACGGTGTTGGAGGATGAGTAGAAGGCGAAGGAAGGAGAAAGAAATGACGAGGAAGCAAGGATAAAGAAAGAAGAGTACAAAAAACATTCGACCGGGTAAAGCAGCCCACTCGATCGAGTGAAGCTGATACGCCCAATCCAGACTCATGAAGAGCCAGAATGTACTCGACCGAGTGGAAATTTCCACTCGACCGAGTGAGAAGCCCACTCGACCAAGTGGAGATAAAAATTGTGAAGAAATCCTTCGATGCTTCTCTATTTTTAGAGAGGATCAGCAGTAGGTCATACTCGACCGAGTATGAATCTCACTCGACCGAGTGAGTTGACCACTCGACCGAGTGGTCTGAACTTCCAAAACTCTGAAAACCCCCAATTTCTGCAGATTTCTCACTCGACCGAGTGAGCAGTTCACTCGGCTGAGTGCGTCGTCGGCCAGATTCCCAAATCTAGTGTTTTCATCTGTTCATGGGCAAATCTGTCAGGATTTTTTGAATATTTTGGACGGCTATAAATACCCAATTTTGAGAGCAGCCCATAATTTTCTTAGTTTTAATTCTAGTTCTAGTTTTCTTTTGGCGAAAGGATTGGAGAGAAGTATCTAAACTTCTTATTCTTGAAGCTTGTATTCAAAAATTGGTTTGTCTAAACTCTTGCATGTTGATATTTTTATGCTATACTTCTCTCTAAATCTGAGTTTTGTGATGAATTCAATTTCATATCTTATTTCTAACGTGATTTCTATGATAAATTGTGAGTAGTCTCGTTGCTCTAGGGCAAAGGGATGAATCCTATGGATTTAAAGTATGATTTGTGAGATATATTGAATTGCTATGTCACTAAACTTGTTAAGGGTTAGATTATGATCAATTTACTACAGATAGATATGGATTTCTTTGGATCTTGCGAGCTCGAGAGATGATCTTGATCTAAGGGAAGCCCTAGATATTCGATTTAGATCTGTAATCAAGATTCCCTAGAGTTGGTGCACGAGAGCGACTGAAGCTAGCATCTTTATTATATTCTATAACTATATTCATTTATACGACGGTAAAATGGATAGGAACTATCACGATCTAGATTCGAACTCAAGTTGCACGAAAGCGAGCTAGAGTTGGAATTGAATATTATTATCGATCTTAATGCTAGTAATTTGAACTAGGCTTGCGCAGGAGCGAGGCTCTAGTTTAGATTACTATAGACTTGCGTAGAGTAGGAGCGTGCATTGGTTCCCAATTTAGTTGCCACAAGTTCACCTAAATCAAGAGTTGTAATGTAGAAATTCATGTTTCACATTGATTGCTTGAAATCTGTAGTGGAGATTCCCAAGCTAGGCATTCTTATAAATTGAATTTACGACCAACATATTGAACGATTCTGACACCAATATTTCTTTGCCACCAATTCACAATAGCTTAGTAATCTATATAGATACCAATACTTTCGCCCCGTGGTTCGATACCTGCTTACCACTTAACTGTGCGCTTGCTATTAAAACTACATTATTTTCGGAGTTACTATCCGAGATGACCAGCCGATCGGCCTGTCGACCGTAAGGTTGGGGGCAACTCCCGCAGCAGGTCGACCAGTCGATCGTAAGGCTGGGGGTAACTCCCCCAGCAGGGCGATCATTCAATCAACCGTAAGACTAGGGGTAGCTACCCTAGCAAGAAGATCGACCTGTCGACCATAAGGCTAGGGGCAACTCCTCCAGCAGGCCGACCATGTATCAATTGTGTGGCTGGGGCAACTCTCGAAGCAGGCCGATCACTCGATCGACCGTAAGACTGGGGATAGCTCCCCCAACAAGACGATGACCCGTCGACTGTAAGGCTGAGGGAAACTCCCCAGCAGGCCGGTTTATCGACCGTCAGGCTGAGGGAAACTCCCCCAGTAGACTGACCCACCCGATTTGTTGTAAGGCTGGGGGATACTCCCCCAACAGGTCGACACATTCGTCAGCCATAAATCATGGGGCCACTCTCTTGCCACTGAACGAAAAGATCGATCGTAAGGTTGTGAGCAACTCCCCAACTGGTCGACCCACTCCTTCGTCGGTCGTAAGTCGATGGGCCACTCCCCTTGCCACCGAACGAACGGATCGGTCATAAGGCTGGGGACAACTACCCCAGTTAGCCGACCCACTCCTTTGTCAGTCGTAAGTCGAGGGGTCACTCCCCTCGTCACCAAGCAAATCTCGGACCGACTAACTATCATCCTTAACCGACTTTGCAAGTCGAACCAATTTTACAAAAGGAGCCATTGTACTACATCTCCCGACCTCAACCACAACATCGATAGAGCTCAGAAGATGGGGGCAATTTTTTACAACCATTTTGACCGGGCCCAGAGGAACCAAGTCAACCATGACTAGTCAACCAACCCACTATAGCCTTAGGCTCTGTTCCAAGGACCTCATGGGCGGGTCGTGCTTCTCCACCTGAGACAAAGGCCCAAAAGACTGCCCACTTTCCGTAGTGGAGGAAATTGCTCCCAAAACCAAGGGAGCACTCGCCAATTATGGAAGCCACTCAAAGCCATCACTTCAGCAATCATGGCC
Source organism: Scilla litardierei (assembly GCA_030789695.1). NCBI lineage: Eukaryota > Viridiplantae > Streptophyta > Magnoliopsida > Asparagales > Asparagaceae > Scilla > Scilla litardierei. Next base: position 530,360,026 of record CM061142.1, read on the forward strand.
CACCATCATGGCATTCATACCTTCATCAAACGGGCACAATTATGGGGGTCAGCATTTCCTAATGAGCATGTCCCCATCAATGACGGCCCATTACAACAGGGGGATGACTTGCCTATATGAAGGCAAGAGAGGCATCATCTCAGGGGACTCTCTCGGAGCCCTACTATGGAGGTATCACAATACAACTCTCATACCTTCTTCCACCTTACACATTTATCCTCCATAGCTCGGCTCGAGAATTCGTGCTTGGTCTCCCAGTGAACCAAGCACGATTCCACCTATCATCTCTTAGTCACCATTTGAATTAAGCATCAGAGGGGACTTGGTCGGAACCAAGATCTGCCCTCCCTGATGAGCTCCCTAGTCTTTACAGATCAAAGGAGACATCAACCTACCGAAGCTTCCCTTCGGCGTCCCATCATCTGGATCCGGATGCACTGGTACCCAAGCCCGCTCTACCGACTGGTCCAAGAACGCATCAACCCGTCGAAGCTACCCTTCAACGCACCAACGCTCGGATCCGCACCTTCCTGCTCAAGTGAACGCGCGACTGACCGACTCCAAAGGCCGTCCCTGTCTCACGTGACAGCGACGACCTCTAGACCTCCTGACTATCAACCTGTGGTGAAAAAACACCCTGAAACAAAAACCAATCTCATATTAAAAAAACATAGCTTCAAAGGCTAATCTCTATAGAGTGGACCTCGTATATAATTGAGCACAATTCTAATGCTAATCTCTATAGAGTAGAGCAATAAAGCTAATCTCAAATAGAGTAGAGCATAATTCCAAGACTAGTCTCTATAGTGCATTTAAAACCAATCTCATATAGAGTAAAGCCAAATCTTCATTTTATACGTTTTCGATGAATATTTGGAACTATTTCACTTTCGGAGCGTTTATGTTGATTTCACTTAATTTGGAGCGAATTGGAGCGATACGGTGCAATCTAGAGATGAAGCCATGATTGATGACGCAAAAGAAGCAAGAATACCCTTGGATATAAGTTGAGAGCACCAAAAGAGAAGAAAAAAACATCTATGAATGTTGGAGCAACGAAAAAGAAGAAACAAAGCCAAAACGCACGAAAAGCCAAAGGTTTACGCACTACATCCACCTTGTTTTGATTTCTCTATCATTCCAGAGGCCATCTTGACCTTGGGATATTTTTTTAGTCATAGTACTTCATGATAGTTCCAACGCTACTAAGAACATGAAAAAGGGAGGTCGGATGAATTTTCTAGAATTTCTGCAAGATTGGGTAGCAGTGCTGGAATTTGTGTATCAGTGTCACTCGACCGAGTGACACATTCACTCGACCAAGTGAGATCCCACTCGGCCGAGTGACCAGAAAAAACAAAATGCTGATTTTTGCAGTTTCTGCAGGAGATCCCACTCGAACGAGCGAAATTTTCACTCGGCCGAGCGCGCTGGCGGCCAGAAATCTGAAAATCTTTTCCAAGTAGGGTTTTGGGTATTTTGGTCTACTTTTTCATAGGGATTTGGGGCACATAGAAATACAAATTTGTAGTCGTCATTAAGGGGAAGTTCCTATTATTTTTCTTGGAGACTTTTTTAGAGGTTAGGCCATGCTCTAGGCCCCCTCTTGGATCTAAAAGCTTGTATTTGGATTGGATTTCTTCATGAAAGCTAAGTATATTTGTTAGTTATGTGAATCATTGATTTGATATCTTTTTATATGCAAGAAATATTTTTTTATTGATTTCTTTATCATTATTGCTATGCTTGGTTGATTCTTGCTCTAGGGCAAAGGGATGAACCCTATGGACCTAGGGTTTGATATGTGAAATATAATGAATACCCATGTTGCTAAACTTATTTTAGGGTTAGATTATAGTTAATTTACTATGGATAGCTAGGGATTTCAATTGGATCTTGAGAGCTCGAAAGAGTATCTTATTCTTTGGGAAGCCCTAGAAATTCGATTTAGATCTATAATCGTGATTCCCTAGAGTTGGTGCGCAAAGAGCGACCAAAGCTAGCATCTTTATTATATTTCTATAATTATATTCGTTTGTACGACGGTAAAACGAATATGAACCACCGTGATCTATATTCAAATTCACATTGTGCGAGAGCAAACTTGAGTTGGAATTGAATTATATTTTCGAGCTTAATGCTAGTAGTTTGAACTAGGCTTGCACGAGAGCGAGGTTCTAGTTTAGATTATTATAGACTTCTATGGCGTGAGAGCGTGCATGGGTTCACTGTAATCCCTGTGAAGCTACTGCACATATACTAGAGGGGGGGTGAATAGTACTTTAAAATAATCAAGAAGATAATTCCTAATTATTGTGCAAACATACAAACAACAATGCGGAATTAGACTACAAACAACAATTGACAAGAATTAACAAACACAAACAAATGATATAACGGGTTCGGATCCACCCAAGTCTCCCCGACTTGTTCCCGGTGATCCTACGTCCCAACCACCCGGATCCCCTCCGGATACTTGAGTTAGAAACCACTAACCCAAGATTTAGCACTATGAAATACTTGTAGAAAAACCTCGACAAGACCAAATCATACACAATATAAATGTGACTCCCACAACCCGGGATCACACTCTCTCTCACAACCGAGAGACAATCTTAAATATTAAATACGATGAAATAAAGAAACACTTACCACAAAATCCTACGCCTTTAGTATACTTACCAAATTAGGGCAAAGATGGATTTTGAGGAGGAAGATGTCACCAAACCCTAGCTTCAAGAAGATGACCAGCAATGAAAGCCTAGGGTGGAGTTGATGACCTTGATTCAAGCTCCTTGGCTTGGAAGGCTCACAATGGAGAGAATCTCTCTTGAGGAATTTGGCTCAAAGAGTGAAGGGAGAAATTCTGGTGAGGAAGAGAAAGCTTTAGAATGGAGTTGATTTGCTTCTCTTTGATTTCTCTAAACCTCTAAAATGGCAGCCTTGAATACTAGGAAAGAACCCCTCCAAGTATATATAGGATAGAGGAAAGAGAGAGAGAAAAACGTTTCAATTAAAGCTCAAACGGCTCTATTCTGAACCAGACTAGTCGGTCAAAGAAGGATCACTGACCGACTAGTTCATCAACTACTCGGTCGGTGATACAACATAAACCGACTAACAGTTGAACAGCCAAAAGGTGAAGTACATGAGATAGACAACTAGTCGGTCTAAGAAGACTTGCCAACCGACTAGTTTCACAACTAGTCGGTCGGTGAGTGTTCATTGACCGACTAATAGTCGAAATAGAGTAGGCTGACTTCAAGTTGATTTAGTCGGTTTAAGAACAAATGCTGACAGACTAGTTTCTCAACTAGTCGGTCGACAAATGTTCTTTGACCGACTAACGATAAACAGTAACTATGGCTGTACAGGGAAAGCTCAACTAGTCGGTCTAAGAAGGATTCCTAACCGACTAGATCGTCATTTAGTCGGTCGGTGACTCTTCTTTGACCGACTAATTGATCAACAGTGTCAGGCTGAAATGACCAAGGCATTCTAGTCGGTTCAAGAGGAAGTGCTGACCGACTAGATCGTCATCTAGTCGGTTGGTTCTTCTACTTGAACAAACTAACATGCACAAGAAGCCGAGGGAAGAAGCGATAGGCTTCGGGAAAGTTTCTAATGGCTTCTATGATAATCCAAGCTCTAAGATATGAGCGAAATGAAGATTATAATGTAAGTCCTACTCAATGATTAACATTCTAAACTATGAAGCTAGAAGACAATAAATAATACATGACGAACCGTCTTCAAAGCTTCAATCTTCATTCTTGACTTCAATAAAACTCCTTGAGCTTCAACGAAGCTTTAGGCACACAATCACGCGTATTGAGAAGTCTTGAGACGTCTCTTTTGATGAACGTATTCTTTTGGCGACGATCTCCATAACTGCGCTCACAAATAGTTAGTATACGAGATATTTATGTTTGCTCATCATCCAAAACCAAATCCGAGGAATCAATACTCAACATTCTCCCCCTTTTTGGTGATGACAAACCAACATAAATAATAATCAATAATAATGATTCAAAATGAAATTTACTTACTCCCCCTGCATTGATGACACGTGTAACGACCACTTTTCGCTGTACTTTGTTCGTGCACGTGCTTTTGGCCGTGCACGTGTTTATTTTAGACTTTATTTGATTGTGAACACTTTAGTGTGATATGCCGTTGTGAATGTCTCAGAGAGTATTAAATAGTGGCACTAATTTGGAACGACGTTTCTCAGGCGTTTTCCCACAATTTAATCTTACTCGATGAGACGTGACGATTTTCACTCTTGACGGGAGACGTTTCTATTTTTAGTTTCGTCGTCCGACGTCAAAATTGAGATCCGTCTTTTAGTTAGCTCACTTTAGTCATCACGATCACCCCGATATTTATTTTATAATTTTTGGAGTTTATTTGACCACTTTTATATTTTTAACAAGTTTTATAATATTTTTAATAATTAATTTTTAAATTATTTTCGGCCAAATAAATTTTATTTGAGTTTTAAACGTATTAAAGAATTTTTGAGCCAATTTTCAGCTCATTTGGACCAAGTCAAATCCTTGTGTGAGTTGGAGAAGTTGAGATTCAAATTTTAAATTATTTTAAACTTCTAATCCTATTAGATTTAGCCCTAGACCAAGTCAACCCATCTACACTATATAAACAAACTTTAGGAAGACCTACTTTCGCAAGAAAATAACCCTAGCTGCTTCCAAAACTCAAATTTGACGTTGCGACGATTCGTCGCAACGTTGCGACGAACAGCTGCCGCACGACCGAGAAAACCAAGGCCGTTCCCCCGCTCCGACCGCTAGCCGCCCCCACACCAAGCATTGCTCCGCACCCGCTACTGTCGCCTGATCCGTTCTTCCACTCCGACCGAGAGGAGCTCTCGGTCTGACCGAAAGCTTGGCCGCTCCGCACGCCCCGCTCCGCACCACACAGCCCCGCTTTGCAGACCCGCTCCGCACCCCCGCACCGCTCCGTGCCCGACCGACGCTCCTGCCCGCATCCGCCTTGTTGCAACGTTGCAACATTGTAATGATTGCACGCAGCGCCCGACCGACCGTTCCTTCCGCATCCGCCCGCTCCAACTGAAGCAAGTCCTCGCACCAAGCCCCCGCCCGCATTGCGACCGACCCAAGCGCTGCACAGCCCCGTTCCCTCGCGTCTGACCGAGCTGTTCCCCCGCACCGAGAGCCATTCGTCGCAACCCCGCACCCGTCGCACCACTTGCCACCGTAGGTCCCCCAAGTTCTCCAGAGGCATTGTGGGTCCCCCAAAGGTCCTAGGACTACTGTGGGCCCCACCTAGGTGCTTTCTCTTTGAGGATTCGTCGCGTACGACGTTGCGACACGTCGTAGGCCGCCGTCGCACGTGCTAGCTTTGGAATCTGGAATCGTTGCTCCGGTTGATTGCTCTGAAATTTCTGGCGAGGAATCTAATTGGAATCTGGACTTGGAGCGCGATATTATTATTCCAACCCCCGGCGTCGCTACCCGACGCCGGTATAGCTTTCGCGTCGTGTTGAGGTAATGCTTTGCACCCCTAGGACACCCAACCCAATTGCATGCTAACCAAGACTAAAAATCAGTATTTAAAGTATTTTAAATGTTTTAGCAATCACTAATCAAGATTAATAAAAACGGATGTAGGCCGGTGGACTTGTGCACGTAGGAATTGTGACTTTGGACTCGTTGTACGGTGTTTCTCTGACGTGATACTTGCAGGCAAGTGAAACTTGCCAACTCTTGTGTAGGGCCATGTTTTTAGGCCACTTTCTTGTTTTTAGCGTAAAAGAGACTAGTCAGTGAAATGATAGCTGGCTAGACGCCTACTTGATCTAGTTTGACAACGAAACTAGATCCGTCACCTAATTGATCTAGCTTGACAACGAAGCTAGATCCAACCCTTAAAACTTCTTGTTCATGCATACTAAACTGTCACATTTACTTTCCTTACCTGTACGCCTTACTACTTGTCATGTCAGGTCATCCATGCATTGAATGTCGCATTCGTAGCACTCGCTACAATACTTGTACTTGTACTCCCTTGTCTGGCTAAGTGCACCCCTAGACCAATAAGATAAAACACTTCCTGGCTCGTGTTCCAGAAGCGAGCATTCCTGTTCGGGGGTAAGGCCCTGGCTCGATACACGTGGAGGGGTAGGGATAAACGATCACTTGAGCTTAGGAGTTGGCCCGCGCAGCCACTCTAGCCAAAAGACGGAATCTCTGTGCACGATGCTTACTTTCCTTGTCTTGTACTTGTCTTGTGAATGATTCATGTAATACTTGTCATCCATGCCATGTTTAAATGCCATGCTCGTACCTTACTTTACTTTACTTTACTTGTTGCACTCATACTTTAACTGCCATGTCATTGCATTCATGCTAGAACTGCTAGGTTGCTTTACTTGTACCTACTTTCAGTTTCCTTGCACAAGTCTCTTGTAGACTTGCTGACATGTGCCCCTTGCTCTTTTAGGTGTCACATGTTAGACCCTGAGCCAGAGACCGTTGATGTGTACGTGATGTTTTGCTGACGCTGAGTCTGAGTCCATGTTTGCTCAGGAGGAGTTTTGTGGACACCGAAGACCTTTCTTGGTGACTTTGCTGAGCTTCTTTTGTTTTAGGTTTTGTTGTTAGTTGTCGGTGCATGGCACCTTTGTTTTGTACGATGTACTTTGGTCGGCCATGTTTGGGCCTTTAGACTCTTTTTCTTTTAGCATGGTTGCTTTTTCTGTGATGTTGAAACTTATTTTATGGATATTCTGAGATATCTCTTTTGTCTCATTTCATTATTATTATCTTGTTTCGTTCGCGTTGCAAGGACCTGCAGTTTTAAATTTGATTGACGCTTATCGGACTTACAGCTTTGTAGCTTCAAGTCTGAGCGGACCTTCTCACGCTTCGCCTCCACGTTTTGGGGAAGCTGGGCATGACAGGTTTTGTTGGTGGCCCATGCAGGTCCAGTCTTGCAATTGCGAATTAACGGAACAACGATAATAACGGAATGTCCATTAAATAAATTGCAACATTCGAGTCATAAGCGCTGAGTCTAGTCGTTTTCCTATGTCTCTAGGTGATAGGAAGACTTAGTTAGACGTCTGTGCTTGCTAGTTAGAGGCCTCTGTTTGTTAGTTAGACTCCCTGTTAGCAATTGACTTGATCGTCGCAGGAGTTACCTTAGTGGTTCTTGTCTAGCTCTGACCATATTAGACTTCTAGATTTTTCCTTCAGTCATTCGCTTGGGTCCATCGATTTTGGGCCAAGTTGAGTGCATTTCATTACCGTCTAGCTCCTTAGAAAGCCTTAGCGCTTCGTTCCTTAATCTTTAGTTGGTCGACCGTAGGAGTTCCCCGTAGATTCTCCCGAATCATATCCTAGGCGTATGTATGTTCTGATCATCCGACTAATTTCCTTGCCTCGATTCACGAGATCGCCTCATGACGATCATCGTCAATCTTCGAACCTCTCCATTACGAACCTTGAATCTCCTGAAAGTATTTTTCGACTTCCTCCTTTCCGAAGTTTAACCTTGTTCCAAATTTTAATGTATATATACTTATACTTCATCCTCCTTCGTGATTTAAAATTTTAAAACTTTTGTCGGAATTTTTGAACACTAGTTTATAATATTTTTCCAGCCTATGTTTTTCGTACTTATGTAAATGCGTTGCCCCTTCATATATTAATTTTATTCTGAACCGTACTTTTATTTTGCCCTATTCGATTTATAATTTTCCTTCTTATTTATGCCATTCGAATAATACATCGTGTTTACTTTTAATATACTTTTCAAGTCACATAGAATTTCAGCTTTCAGCAAGTCGATGTTATGCTCATCGTTTTCCCTATTTCAGATTTTGTAAAATTACTATTTCATAACCATTTCCTAAGCTGGACCTTCCATAGTTTGGTTTTAAAGCTTATCACAAATTTCGATAATTCTACTACTAAGTTAATATTATCTTTCCGTGCACCATACATACTTTCAATTATTTTTATATCCGTACCAGGCTTGTTGTGCTCGTATATTAAGAACCTTGTGTAAATCAGTTTTTCATTTTTGGCAAACCCTGGTTCTCTAAAAGTAGTTTCAAATTGATCATTTTAAATTTTCCATAGCCTAAAGTTTTGAAAGCATTTAACATGAGTTTAAATTCTTCCATTACTTGATTTCATTCTTTGACTTCCCAAATCTTTTGACAACATTATATTAAATTACTGATGTATATAATTTTCTGAAAAAAATTATGTCTTTAATGTCCGTGTGAATGATTTACTTCCTTTTCTTAATGATTCGCGATAAACCAATAGACCATTTTCTCTTATTATGGATATTCGACGCAAACTTATTTTGAACAACTCGTTTTATCGATCTCCAAATAATTCTTTCCCGACGAGGATTTCAACCTTTGAAGTACGACAGTTTTCAAATTTCGCGTATGTTAGCTTATGTTACTTATACTATTTCACATCTCCATCCTATATAAGTGTCACTACATCTCCTTTTCCCTCAACCTAAACATCACCATTGAGTCAATGTTTCGTCTAACCAAGCTGTCTCCTTTTAGTCGTCCTATCGGAATTCGTGCTTATCGATCCCTCCCTCGTCACGCTTTCGACCTCCCCCTACTGCTTAGGCTTTAGTGACCGTCAATGTCTGTGACAACTCTAAATTTTCAGTAGGCCCTTGGACCTTTGTGAGGTGTCGTTGTGCACGTACCTAAGTTACGTACGTGGGCTTGAATGAGTTTGCCCCCATAGTATATTGATGCTTGCCTATTGTGTGGTATATATCTATTATACATTTGACAGTGATTTTTGAATCCTAGGGCTGACTAGGACAAACGCTGACTAGGACAAAGAGGTTGATAGAAAGAGGGCCAGGATTAATTCTAGGAGAATGAACGATAGGGGATGAAGCTTTGAGATGAAGGATTTTTTTGAAAAATATTCCATTATGGGTCCCAGTTTCCCTGGTTGCGTGACCTGGGAGAACGCAAGAGGCGTTTTTTTGGGGATATCAACAGGCGTTGCGTTTTTTGGATCTCTGACAGACCTCGCGCTCTCTGTTCAAGTATTCCTCTCCCCAATCTACACGAGATCGAGGCCCGCGATGAGAATAGTCCCCCAGTTCCCACGGGGTCAGGGGCCGTCCTTCACCCATCCCCCCGCTCGTTGGAGGATCTACGGCCCGCCGCCGCTGCACGAGATCGAGGCCACCGCTGCACGACATCGAGGCCGCCGCTGCATGAGATCGAGGCCGTCCGCTTCTGCACGAGATCGAGGGCCGCCGCTTCTGCACGCGATCGAGGCCGCCGCTTCTGCACGAGATCGAGGCCGCCGTTCAAGTTCTGGGTTTTCGGTACGATCGCTCCATCTCTAATCTCTCCGTTTAATTTCTAGGTTAACGATCGTTAATGAATCCATCCGTTAAGAGGGACAAGAAGAACCGCAAATATTGTAATTTAGTAAACCATAGACACTATTTGTTGATGCCAGGTCCAGCTGACATAGTAGGAATGAGGTTTGGAAAGAAGAAGCTTTCGTACAACCTTAACAGATCTATGGAGGGTAGCATCGCTATGGCACTGGGGGGTTTCATAGCATCGATTGCGTAAGCTATAGCATCATTTACAATGCGTCGTCCCCTTGCAATTAAACAGATCGACTTCTGTGAATAGTTCTGTTAATCATCCGCCAACATCAAGATCTAGGGACTCTTGGATCTTCAATCTCATCGTGAGCCAGCACCACCAAAGGATCAATGAGAACAGGTCCCCACTCCTTATGTCCTTTAATTTTCTATTTAATTGATATTGGACCTACAATTAATTCTCATCGTGTGCCAATGTATTTTATGCGTGCTTGGACCTACTATTTAATCTCATCTTGGATCTTCAATCTATTTTAATCTCATCGTGTGCCATGTAGTTTATTTATGCATGCTTGAGTAGCTGCCATCCCTTTCACAAATCTGAGGCAATTCGTTGGACATTTCATATGTTTAATGGTGGTTGGAACTTGGGATGATGTATTTTTTTTGATGTTTGGATCTTCAATCACAGCAATTCGTAGGAAATATGTAGGAGTAGGAAAATTTTGTTCTTCAATCTCATCACAGGTAACTCCATCTTCGAGATCTGCCATCATTTCTGGGTTTGAGGTTTCATTTGTTAAGATCTTCTTTCATTTGATCTTCGTTATCTCCTTCTAAGTTGTCGCAGGTAACCCCACATGCATTGGAGCATTGGGAGCCTTTCTAGGTTATCATCTTCAAAGGTGTCGATTTGAAAAAAGGTACACGAATCTGTGAGCATCATCTGCATAGTTTGAAAAGTCTTAGTTTTAGACCAGTTATTTCCTATTTGAACATCTTAGATCATCATCTGATTAAAACCGTAGAAAATCTGTGAAAATAATGAGTGGGGACCTTATTGCAATTTTCAAACAACCAGTTATTTCCTTATGTCCCCACTCATTATTTTCATCTGATTTAGACCCGTTGTTTGAAAATAATGACATTCGCTTCATTCGAACTCATTGCAATTTTTACCCCAATCTGTGAGCAGTTCATTACAATTCAAGGTGTCGTTTATTGGTAGTTCATCACAACTTAAACCCCTGCTAAAGCCCCCAAATCCATGAGCATACTTATTGGTGTCGTTTGTTAGAAGTTGTACAGTTTAATAAGTTTACCTGTACGATTGCAATTCATGTTCATTGTACAGGTTAAATTGCAATGTTTAATAATTGTATGATCTATGACCCATGCAATGTTGTTAGCAGTTCATTGCAATGTTTAATAAATTCCAACATGTGATCCACAATGTTCATCTTCATCCACGTCTGCAGTCATAAAAAAAATTAATAGAAGTCATATGTTAATGAATTTCAAGGGCATGGATCCACCAGTCTTTTCTATTTGTAAAATAATGTCTGTTATGCAATCATTTCTTAGAAGTTTTTCCAGAAACAAAAAGTTATGCTCATTGTGTTAGCCCACAGTGTAAATTGTTAGGTAGAAACCAAACTTCAAGTTTGCACTCAAGATAACAATAAATCATGATTTGAAGGTTTACACTGTTAACTGATACGGATACATATTAGTAGTATCATATCAAATTTAAACCCTGCTGATCCCACCAAAACTAGCCAAAAACACTGATATTAGTTAACATCTAAATAGGAGTAGTGGTTTGGAAGTGCCAAAAGTTAATTTTGTACTGGACTTCCAGAAAAAATAACAAACCATCAAATTAGCAAAAGAAAGCATTCAGATCAACCATTGAAAGCTCTATTAGAAAATTTATCTGGAAAATTGTGGTATATCACATTTGCAATTGGAAATTCCTTTGAAGACCTTTTTCCTCCTTCACTGGGTCATAACCGTATACCCATCAAAGCGATTATAAGTGAAGAAAATGCCACACATGGAGCAATCGAAAACCCTGTAAACTTTTATTAGAATATGAGAATATAATTAGTATTATTAAGCTAATGAGTCACAAGTAGTTTTCTTAACATGGAATCATGCAGATTGCTGCAATCTGTTCCATTTGGATAACTAAAGCCTTCTTGCTAAAGATTAGTGTGTTTACTATCTTCTCTCTTCAATATATGAGAGCATCAGTTCAGTGGGATTATTTCTTGCAAATATTATTAAGCATCAGTTCACTGGGCACATATTATTAAGCCCTTCTTGCAAATTTGAGATTATTTCTTGATTGTTATTATATTTAGAGTTGAATTTCTACTGTTTCCAAAATGTTTTTCCTGAATTTTTGGGGATTTTTTTGTTATTTTGATCATTTGGAAACAATTTGTTGATGAGAAATTTTTGATGCAGGTTTAATGTCATTCTTGGAAGATCTGTCATTTGGAAACGCTTTTTTTTCTGTGAAATATGTTCTTAAGGCAAGATCTGCTATTTTTATTGAAATTTGTTTTTTAAGGCAAGATCAGCTATTTTTGTTTGGTATTGAATAGCACTGGGGGAGACTAGCTTGCGTGTGAACTTGAGATTGGTATTGAATTTTAGGTAGGATAGAGGTCTTTAGCTTCATTGTAACATCATTGTATCGGGAAGCATGCTTAATAGTTGTCTGCATTTGGTTGACCTTACAAGCAGCGAGAGAGTAGATAAATCAGAAGTTACAGCAGATAGATTGAAGGATGCACAATATATCAAACAAGCCCTTGCTTGCTTGGGAGATGTAATTGCAGCATTGGCACAGAAGAATTCTTACATGCCCTATAGAAATAGCAAACTTATGCAATTTCTCCAAAACTCTTTAGGTGGTATCCTTTGGACATCTTCCTTTTAGTATTAATTTGTGAACATTTTTTAACTTGAATATATCTTTTTTTGAATGTTTCTTTACAGGTGGCAAGCAAAAAATGTTAATCTTTGCACATGTAAGCCCAGATTCTTATAGGGGAAACAATTAGCACTCTAAAATTTGCCCAGATAGTGTCCACTACGGAGCTTGGTGTTGCTCATGTAAACAATTAAGGCAGCGAGGTTCAACACCTGAAAGAAGAGGTGAAGTTCTTCTTATCTGATTACCCTTATTTCATGGCATTATTTATCTGAAAAATGCATCATTGAAATATTTCATTGAGCTATTAATTCTTTTTCAGGGAAGTATTTTCATTGAGAAAACCAAATTACTGATTTTGTGCTCGCATTCAATATCTTATTGCATACCATTCAATATCTGATTCTATACTCTCTTTCAATATCTTATTACTCTCATTCGATTTTAACTGCCCTTGGTTTAATTGCATCTTCCGTTCCAAAACATGTGCAGATATATAATCTGAAGAAGGGCACTGTGCAGGGTAAGGGAAGGAGAAAAAAAAATTATCAATCGATTTTGACTTTGGTTTTTTCAAGGAGATTTGCTACTGACTTGGGTTTTCAAGGTGTCATTGTGATTAAGCTCATCAAATTTGACGCATTAGGAAAGCCACTACTTAACTATTTTGTAATAATGGCTATCGTTTGCAACTCCACCTTTAAACTTCTCAAAAATTGCTCGAAATGTTGTCCTCTTTGCTCCAACATTATCCATTGTATTTACAGTTGTAAATCAATTTTTAATCTTTCTTAAGGATTTGCTTAGAACTACCTTGGTTTTCGTGAATTGCCTTGGATTTTTTTCTCTTAACTTAAAATCGATTAATATGTGGTGCATGCACATTATTATACTGAAAATTGTGCTCTCATTCAATATCTTATTGCACACCATTCAATATGCCAAGATGGCAAACTAGATTGAGAGCATCCTAATATGATTTGATTTTTCACAGAGAAGATACATAACCTAGAATGGTTCTGTAAATGTAACAACCTGAAACTACGAGATTGAGGAATGATCATGCCAGTGGCAAACAAGTAACAAAATATATACTGTGGACAAAAATATATATTGTGGATGCAAGCTGTTTCATATGATTCGATTGTATTTTGAACAGGACGGCATGTTTTTTGCGAAAGTTTTGGGGAATCTTTAATTTGGGGTGGGGAACTGTTGGGTGAAAAACAAAATTTTGAAATTCCTCGAACCATGGCTACTATGGCTACGGACTCCCACGCTCAAGGCAAGAAATTACTAATAGTGGCTTCCAACAACAATAGTGTCAAGGGTATAGTTGGGATTAGTGATGTCATTTCATGTGGGAGGCCGGTGAGAAAACCAAGACGAATAGTGTCAAGGCCAGTGAAAAAGCATTCATCTTCAGTCTTTCACTCACTCTCCTCCTCATAAATGCAAACCCAAAGCCTCGAGGCAAAAAAATGGCCATCTCTTCTCATCGCCCAAAGGGCGAGGCAAAAAACAACTATACATGATGATTGAAAGCCAAAAAAATCCGGGACGGATTGAGACGGATTTTTTGTGGGTGGAGGGCAAAAAAACTGCACAAGGATATAGACAGATTTTTTGTGGGTCGATGGCAAAAAAATGAGACGAAAAAATGAGACGTATCCATTGAATGGGTTTTCAATCCACTGAAGTTTATATAATATCTGTGGATTAAAGTGGGTCCAACACGCCTACTTTAAGTCCACTGAAGACAAAGCCCAGAAACTAATAGACATATTTAATAAACACCAATAGACATATTAAGTCACTAATAGACATATTACTCCACTGAACTTAATCCACTGAAGTTTCATATTTAATAAACAAACCTAATTTAACTAATAGACATATTAAGTCATATTATTGAAGTTTAATAACCTGTGCAAAGTAGGTCAACTTGCATTAAAATCCATTGAAGTTTATAATAAACTTTGATTCAAAACATTTAAACCTTAGCCAGTCCAAAGCTGGAGTGGAAAAGACGATCTTAACCCACGAGAATCGTTCCCAAGGCAGCTGAGAGAGGGGCTTGCTGTAATTAACCGCACTGAAGGCGTCGCGTGTGGGCGCCGAAGGCGCCCGATAAATTTTTTTACAACGAATTTTTTGTTCTGCAACCGAATGCGCCCCGGGCAATATTTTTCCGCTAATTTGTTGTTTTGCGCCGAAGGTACCCTTTGTCGAATTTGTTGTTCTATGCAGAATTTGTTGTTCTAACGTCAAATTTGCCGAAGGTGCCCGCGTCGAATTTATTGTTCTACGCCAAATTTATTGTTCCGCGTCAAAGGCGTCTGTGTCGCTAAATATTTTTACGCTATTTTGTTATTCTTTTTAATTTTGGATGTGGAAATATTTTTTTTTGGGGGAACAAAGATTTCGCGGGGAGAATTTTAAATGATCCGTGCCCGCGGGGCACGGGTTATGACTAGTATATATATATATATATATATATATATATATATATATATACACACACACACACACACACTCGGAGTTATTCGTGAGAGTATGAAGTTGTTGTGTGTTAGTAGTTATAGATTTTGGTGTGGATAGCTATACTATACTAGGGATGCCTGTGTATATAAGAGTTAGCGTTGAAATGTCTAAGTTGTGTGTGTTAGGTGTGATAATAATAGGTGTACGTATGGTTAAGAGGGTAGGCCTATTATATGACCTATATACTAGTACGTGTGAGTATGTGCTCGTAGGTAGATATATATTGTGCTTGGACGTAGGTAGTTATGTTTCGTTGCATGAGTATATAAGTGATATACATATGGTAGTAGGGTTATAATTTTGATTGGTATTGCTTGCTTTTACGGGATGGTGTATGCGTGCATACCGTGAGGTATACGCGACTATTGCACATCTTAACTATGTATGTATAGGTGTTGGTATACTAATTATAGGTAGTAGGCTATGGTGTGAATATATACATTACTTATGTGTGACTATACGGTGAATGTTTGTACTAGGGAGGGTATTATAAATATGTGGGTGCTGATGTCTGTAATGTTATTATTATGGTATATGAATTGATTTAACTATGTGGGTGTTATCTGACTAAATATTAAGTGTGATTAATTTACGGAATGTATATGGTTGTATGGTAGACGTATAAATATTGGAGTGGTATTGGTATAGGTATGAATGTCGTGTTACGTATATAGAATATTCTGATATGTGTACTGAGTCTCACTCAAGCTTGAGTGGGTATACTCTAAGTATATTGAATGTATGATTGTAGTTTGAATATAGCGATGTTTGATGTATGTATGGTGATAGGAGCGTCGTGACTGGTTGTGTTACGCACATGATTGTGGGTCGCTACACTAGTATATAGTTATAGGTGTTGGTCTTGTGGTAAATTTATTTACTAAGGACTTGTTGTGTGAACATATGTGTACTAGCTAAACTAGATGAGTAGTTATGCTAAGTATATAGTGGTGTGATTGGTATGAATGAAATGTTAGCGTGTATATGTGTGCACCATGCACGGGTAAGTATGTGCTTAGTTATAGTTATTGGTGACTATGGTATATGTGGCGTGTCGTAAATACAGTTATAGGACCGTATGTGATGTGAATATATGGTGAACTATTTGCATGCATTTGAATGACTATATGTTGTGAAACTATAGTGGTGGTGAATATATATATATTAGATACAGTGAAACTGGATTTAATTATGGTATGGTGTGACTGCCTATGTTGATGTGTTTAGTATTGAATGTATACTAGGAAGTATTAGAGGGTAGTATACCCATGTTGTTTGTGCATAGGTAGCTATCTATACGTTGAGCAATGATTGTATTTGCTAAGTGTGAGACTATCCTTATATGAGTATCTAAAATATTGTTTTGTGTTTAGGTAAGTAGTAGTTATATAAGGGATGTATGCTTATATATATGATTGAAATACATGTATGAAGTTGACTGACTATAATAGGTATAAGTATATGACGTACGTGAAAGTATATATATACGTGTTGGTAGTGTTAATGTTTGACTACCTAGTGCTTATATGAGCACTTGTAATTACTATACCTGGTTTGAATTATAATATGACTTGATTGGGGTAGTTACTAGAGTGACTAGCTATATTAGAAAGTCCGAGGACGGACTTTATTCTAAGGTGGGGAGGATGTAACGACCACTTTTCGCTGTACTTTGTTCGTGCACGTGCTTTTGGCCGTGCACGTGTTTATTTTAGACTTTATTTGATTGTGAACACTTTAGTGTGATATGCCGTTGTGAACGTCTCTGAGAGTATTAAATAGTGGCACTAATTTGGAACGATGTTTCTCGAGTCGTTTTCCCACACTTTAATCTTACTCGATGAGACGTGACGATTTTCACCCTTGACGGGAGACGTTTCTATTTTTAGTTTCGTCGTCCGATGTCGAAATTGAGATCAGTCTTCTTAGTTAGCTCACTTTAGTCATCACGATCGCACTGATATTTATTTTATAATTTTTGGAGTTTATTTGACCACTTTTATATTTTTAAAAAGTTTTATAATATTTTTAATAATTAAGTTTTAAATTATTTTCGGCCAAATAAAATTTATTTGAGTTTTAAACGTATTAAAGAATTTTTGAGCCAATTTCCAGCTCATTTGGACCAAGTCAAATCCTTGTGTGAGTTGGAGAAGTTGAGATTCAAATTTTAAACTTCTAATCCTATTAGATTTAGCCGTAGACTAAGTCAACCCATCTACACTATATAAACAACCTTTAGGAAGACCTATTTTCGCAAGAAAATAACCCTAGCCGCTTCCAAAACTCAAATTTGACGTTGCAACGATTCGTCGCAACGTTGCGACGAACAGCTGCCTCACGACCGAGAAAACCAAGGCCGTTCCCCCGCTCCGACCGCTAGCCGCCCCCGTACCAAGCATTGCTCCGCACCCGCTATTGTCGCCCGCTCCGTTCTTCCGCTCCGACCGAGGGGAGCTCTCGGTCTGACCGAGAGCTTGGCCGCTCCGCACGCCCCGCTCCGCACCACACAGCCCCGCTTTGCAGACCCGCTCCGCACCCCCGCACCGCTCCGTGCCCGACCGACGCTCCCGCCCGCATCCGCCATGTTGCAACGTTGCAACGTTGCAACGATTGCCCGCAGTGCCAGACCGACCGTTCCTTCCGCATCCGCCCGCTCCGACCGAAGCAAGTCCCCGCACCAAGCCCCCGCCCGCACTGCGACCGACCCAAGCGCTGCACAGCCCCGTTCCCTCGCGTCTGACCGAGCTGTTCCCCCGCACCGAGGCTGTACGACCGAGAGCCATTCGTCGCAACCCCGCACCCGTCGCACCACTTGCCACCGTGGGTCCCCCAAGTTCTCCAGAGGTATTGTGGGTCCCCCAAAGGTCCCTAGGACTACTGTGGGCCCCACCTAGGTGCTTTCTCTTTGAGGATTCGTCGCGTACGACGTTGCGACACGTCGTTGACAGTCGTCACACGTGCTAGCTTTGGAATCTGGAATCGTTGCTCCGGTTGATTGCTCTGAAATTTCCGGCGAGGAATCTAATTGGAATCTGGACTTGGAGCGCGATATTATTATTCCAACCCCCGGCGTCGCTACCCGACGCCGGTGTAGCTTTCGCGTCGTGTTGAGGTAACGCTTGGCACCCCTAGGACCCCCAACCCAATTGCATGCTAACCAAGACTAAAAATCAGTATTTTAAAGTATTTTAAATGTTTTAGCAATCACTAATCAAGATTAATAAAAACGGATGTAGGCCGGTGGACTTGTTCACGTAGGAATTGTGACTTTGGACTCGTTGGACGGTGTTTCTCTGACGTGATACTTGCAGGCAAGTGAAACTTGCCAACTCTTGTGTAGGGCCATGTTTTTAGGCCACTTCCTTGTTTTTAACA
Organism: Scilla litardierei; assembly: GCA_030789695.1. Classification (NCBI taxonomy): domain Eukaryota; kingdom Viridiplantae; phylum Streptophyta; class Magnoliopsida; order Asparagales; family Asparagaceae; genus Scilla; species Scilla litardierei. Next base: position 530,378,276 of record CM061142.1, read on the forward strand.
TAAAAGAGACTAGTCAGTGAAATGATAGCTGGCTAGACGCCTACTTGATCTAGTTTGACAATGAAACTAGATCCGTCACCTAATTGATCTAGCTTGACAACGAAGCTAGATCCAACCCTTAAAACTTGTTGTTCATGTATACTAAACTGTCACGTTTACTTTCCTTACCTGTACGCCTTACTACTTGTCATGTCATGTCATCCATGCATTGAATGTCGCATTCGTAGCACACGCTACAATACTTGTACTTGTACTCCCTTGTCTGGCTAGGTGCACCCCTAGACCAACAAGATAAAACACTTCCTAGCTCGTGTTCCAGAAGCGAGCATTCCCGTTCGGGGGTAAGGCCCTGGCTCGATACACGTGGAGGGGTAGGGATAAACGATCACTTGAGCTTAGGAGTTGGCCCGCGCAGCCACTCTAGCCAAAAGGCGGAATCTCTGTGCATGAGGTGCTTACTTTCCTTGTCTTGTACTTGTCTTGTGAATGATTCATGTAATACTTGTCATCCATGCCATGTTTAAATGCCATGCCCGTACCTTACTTTACTTTACTTTACTTGTTGCACTCATACTTTAACTGCCATGTCATTGCATTCATGCTAGAACTGCTAGGTTGCTTTACTTGTACCCACTTTCAGTTTCCTTGCACAAGTCTCTTGTAGACTTGCTGACATGTGCCCCTTGCTCTTTTGGGTGTCACATGTTAGACCCTGAGCCAGAGACCGTTGCTGTGTACGTGATGTTTTGCTGACGCTGAGTCTGAGTCCATGTTTGCTAAGGAGGAGTTTTGTGGACACCTGAGACCTTTCTTGGTGACTTTGCTGAGCTTCTTTTGTTTTAGGTTTTGTTGTTAGTTGTCGGTGCGTGGCACCTTTGTTTTGTACGCTGTACTTTGGTTGGCCATGTTTGGGCCTTTAGACTCTTTTTCTTTTAGCCTGGTGGCTTTTTCTGTGATGTTGAAACTTATTTTATGGATATTCTGAGATATCTCTTTTGTCTCATTTCATTATTATTATCTTGTTTCGTTCGCGTTGCAAGGACCTGCAGTTTTAAATTTGATTGACGCTTATCGGACTTGCAGCTTTGTAGCTTCAAGTCTGAGCGGACCTTCTCACGCTTCGCCTCCACGTTTTTGGGAAGCGGGGCATGACAACACGTTAGTTCCGTATTAATAATAATCATACGCATCAAGCAGAAGAGGGAAGTATAAAATGTGAATCCTATTATTGCAATTTAGGATTCTAAATCCATTTTATATCTTAACTCCCCCTGAATCTAACATATCAAATTAGATTCAAGGTAAATTGCTTTGAATAATCAATTAGAACATTGTCATTATTAATTCTCTCCCCCTTTGGCATTAGCAAAAAGAGCGGGAGGAGAACAACGACAAGAATACAATGGTTAAAAGTAAAAGCATGAGAGTCTAAGAATACGACCATGGTCCAAATGACACCAAAGTAAAATACCAAATGTAAAATACCGAGGAAACTCAAAGCTTGCCAACGTGACCATAGTCGAAAATCGAAAACCGAAATCATCAAACCATAGACGAAAATCAAAAAACGAAATCATCAAACCATAGGTGAAAATCAAAAAATGAAATCATCAAGCCATAGGCGAAAATCGAAAAACGAAATCTCCAAAACTCAAATTAATTCCACTTATTGAGTTATGGAACATACTCTCCAATATCAACATTCTTAGTTACATAGTGCATGGAAAACAATTCTATGTTTTCATAAAAGCAAATCTATTTAATTCATAAAATCGTCGAACGACGAAGTCAATATCAGAGACATAAATCCATTTTGAATACCAAATGTGGCAAAATGATACCAAAAGTAACATGCAAAAGTGTTATGCCAAACATAGATAGAACATCATAAATCTATGGCATACACAATTCTAGCATACTAATTGAAACAAAATGATACCAATGTAGATATTCTAACAATGCATGCAATCAACGCACATGGATACCAAATGTATATCAAATGTAAGAATATACTTACAACATTAAGCTCCCCCTACTTTGGTGCATCACTTAAGCACCATCAACTCAATTTGAATGAAAATCCTTTGCAAATCAATGAGTTGGTAGGGTTGGTATCCCAAAGTCGATTGAACCTAGAAAATATCATTTTGGTATCCAAAAATCTTTTTGGATCCTATGGGTTAGGCAATAAATTTAGCGAACTAAATTCAAATTAAATGTAACCCATATCCTAACTAAATTCAAATTCAATATGAATTTAAGTTTCAATCAAATATGCACATCAAAACCCAATATGCAAAATAAAAAAATCAATTCTTACCATAATTGCTTTGGTACCCATAAAAATGAAATTAAACTTATGGTACCAAGCAATGAAGGGTCAAAGGAAACTAACCCTTCGGAAACCAAGTCCACGAGGATCGTGATTTCCCAACATAATCATCATTCAAAATAATATCATTAATATACGATTGCATATACATATTCTTAGCATGCATGCTAGTGTTCTTCGGACCCCAAATAGTGTAAGTCTTGGGAGTCCTAATCCTATTGGGAACATGCATACGTTGTTGATTTCTATGTGATGCATGTTGTGGGTAAGCATATGGCATATGATGCAATGGTGCATGATGATACTTATTCATATGAGAATGTGAATGAACATATGCATGTGGTGGAACACGTGCATGAGTGTGTCTCACATGGTGTGCACGTGCTTGTGGATGCGGAGCATAAAAATCATTATTCGTGCTAACATGTGGAGTAGGATGTGTGTTCCTACGTGGCATGGTATACATGAAAGCATGACCCCTCTTTGGAGGTCCACCCAAAGTGGGTTTCTTTGCAAATGGGGGTGTGTACCTAGCGAAAGCACCATTGGTAGAAGAACTACCCATGAAGTGTTTGCTTCCACTAGTAGAAGCATCGGACATTGGCCTAACAAAGGTGGCGGATGATTTGGATGAATCTCCCATCTTATACCCCAAGCCAATGTGATGATTGGCCGGAAGTAAGTCATTTAGGATATTATCCAAATGGCCCTTACCTTTATTGAATTCATTGATTCGGCCCAATGTGCACTCATATTTCTCGGTGAGAGAATGCATCGAAGCATCCACGGTGGACACTTGCGATGTGAGTGCGCAAACACGTGATTTGAGATTTTTATTCTCAATGCTCAAAGTTGAGTTTTGAGACGTCAAATCTGCTATCACGTGTTCATCCGAATCCTCGATATGAACATGCTCAAGTTGAGATTTGAGATTTACAATCTCATTTCTCAACCCTTCAACAACAGTGTCGTTGTTGACGATGATAGGTTTAGGCGAGGTTTTAAGACTATCTAACTCATTTTTAGTCTTAATAAATCTAGTAGCCAAATTAGAAAACTTATTCCAAAGTTGTTCATTAGCTATTCTAAGTTCGTCCATTGTTACCTCACCGCCTTCATCCTCGCTTTCATCCTCGCTTTCATCGGAGGAGGTCTCTTGATCACGTTCCTCTTTTCCCATGAAGCACGTGTGTGCTTTCTCCACTCTTTCATCGTCCGACTCTCCACTTGAGGAGTCCTCGTCGGAGTCGGTGAAAGTGCCTACAAGTCCTTTCTTGTGCTTTCTCGACTTGTCGTACTTGGATGCCTTCCACTTCTCCTTGTGTTTGTTGAGAGGACAATCCGGCTTGATATGTCCTGGCTTATTGCATTTATAACACACGGGAGAGGAGACATTAGTCGAAATAAATTTAGATTTACTCTTCAACTTACCTTGTCGGAAGAATCGGTCGAACTTCTTTGCCAAATCGGCCAAAGCTTCCATGTCCAACTCTTCTTCCGATTCTTCTTCCGATTCTTCATCATCGGTAGATGGAGCGGCCTTGTATGCAATTGCCTTTTTCTTTGGCTCGTCTTGCTTCAAGTACGCATTCATCTTCTCCTTCATCTTTATCTTATTCTCCTTGCGTACCTCGTAAGACAACAAGGTACCCATTAGTTGTACAACCGTGTACTTATTCATGTCGTTACCTTCCTCGATGGCGAAGGTACGCTTTTCCCAACAAGAAGGAAGTCCGTCGATTATCTTCGCGACTTTCTCCTTTTGGGTGTAGATCTTTCCAAGAGCTTCCAATTCGTTGGATATGTCCACGAAGCGAGCATAGTAGTCCTTCATAGTTTCACCCTGATCCATGTGAAACAACTCAAATTCTTTGTTAGCGACAACGAGTTTAGAATCTTTTACCGTGCTCGTTCCTTCGTGCAAGATGAGGAGTTGGTTCCATACTTGATATGCACTCTTACATGTGCATATCTTGTTGAAGTCTTCGGGCTCCAACACACATTACAAGGCATTCATCGCATTGGCATTGCATACCTCCGCGGCAACCTCCGCGGTAGTCCACTTCGCGAAATCTTCTTCGACGGGCTTGACATACTCCGTCATCGTGGCTCTCCAAAGTGAAGCGCTCCAAAGGAAGCTTTCCATCCGGCATTTCCAGTACCCATAGTTGGTACCGTTGAAGTGAGGAGGCCTGACAAAGGATTGTCCTTCCAAAACTGAAGATGATCCATGACGATCCTTGAAGACGTTGTAGTCGTTGTTTGTCATATCTTTGAACTCTGGCTCTGATACCAATTGTAATGCCCTGTAAAGCTACTGCACATGTACTAGAGGGGGGGTGAATAGTACTTTAAAATAATCAAGAAGATAATTCCTAATTATTGTGCAAACATACAAACAACAATTGACAAGAATTAACAAACGCAAACAAATGATATAACGGGTTCGGATCCACCCAAGTCTCCCCGATTTGTTCCCGGTGATCCTACGTCCCAACCACCCGGATCCCCTCCGGATACTTGAGTTAGAAACCACTAACCCAAGATTTAGCACTATGAAATTCTTGTAGAAAAACCTCTACAAGACCAAATCATACACAATATAAATGTAACTCCCACAACCCGGGGTCATACACTCTCTCACAACCGAGAGACAATCTTAAATATCAAATACGATGAAATAAAGAAACACTTACCACAAAATCTTATGTCTTGAGTATACTTACCAAATTAGGGCAAAGATGGATTTTGAGGAGGAAGATGTCACCAAACCCTAGCTTCAAGAAGAAGACCAGCAATGGAAGCCTAGGGTGGAGTTGATGACCTTGATTCAAGCTCCTTGGCTTGGAAGGCTCACAATGGAGAGAATCTCTCTTGAGGAATTTGGCTCAAAGAGTGAAGGGAGAGATTCTTGTGAGGAAGAGAAAGCTTTAGAATGGAGTTGATTTGCTTCTCTTTGATTTCTCTAAACCTCTAAAATGGCAGCCTTGAATACTAGGAAAGAACCCCTCCAAGTATATATAGGATAGAGGAAAGAGAGAGAGAAAAACGTTTCAATTAAAGCTCCAACGGCTCTATTCTGAACCAGACTAGTCGGTCAAAGAAGGATCACTGACCGACTAGTTCATCAACTAATCGGTCGGTGATACAACATAGACCGACTAACAGTTGAACAGCCAAAAGGTGAAGTACAGGAGATAGACAACTAGTCGGTCTAAGAAGACTTGCCAACCGACTAGTTTCACAACTAGTCGGTCGGTGAGTGTTCATTGACCGACTAATAGTCGAAATAGAGTAGGCTGACTTCAAGTTGATTTAGTCGGTTTAAGAACAAATGTTGACCGACTAGTTTCTCAACTAGTCGGTCGACAAACGTTCTTTGACCGACTAACGATAAACAGTAACTATGGCTGTACAGGGAAAGCTCAACTAGTCGGTCTAAGAAGGATTCCTAACCGACTAGATCGTCATCTAGTCGGTCGGTGACTCTTCTTTGACCGACTAATTGATCAACAGTGTCAGGCTGAAATGAGCATGGCATTCTAGTCGGTTCAAGAGGAAGTGCCGACCGACTAGATCGTCATCTAGTCGGTTGGTTCGTCTACTTGAACCAACTAACATGCACAAGAAGCCGAGGGAAGAAGCGATAGGCTTTGAGAAAGTTTCTAATGGCTTCTATGATAATCCTAGCTCTAAGATATAAGCGAAATGAAGATTATAATGTAATTCATACTCAATGCTTAACATTCTAAACTACGAACTGTCTTCAAAGCTTCAATCTTCATTCTTGACTTCAATAAAACTCCTTGAGCTTCAACGAAGCTTTAGGCACACGATCACGCGTATTGAGAAGTCTTGAGACGTCGCTTTTGATGAACATATTCTTTTGGCGACGATGTCCATAACTGCGCTCACAAATAGTTAGTATACGAGATATTTATGTTTACTCATCATCCAAAACCAAATCCGGGGAATCAATACTCAACATTCACAACTTATTTGCGACAGTTTCACCCTAAATCAAGAGTAGTAATATGAGAGTTCATATTCACATTGATGCTTGAATATCTATAGTGTGGATTCCCTAGTCCGAGACATTTTTATTGATTGAATTTACAACCGACATCTTTATCATCGACACCGACATCTATCCCCATTGCCATTACATCATACCATAACCATCTCCACCACTAAACCTTCGTAGTCGAGCCAATCTAAGATAGATTGGAGCCAATATCACCTCCCTGTGGATACGATACCCGTTTGCCATTAGACTGTGCGCTTGCGGTAAAACTACATTGTTTTGGGAGTTGGGAGTACATCCCGACGCGTCACTGTGGTGGGGGTGGTGGAGAGGATGTGGGAATGGGAATGGTGGCACTAGCCTGTGGTCCCTCTAGTGAGTGGTGTAGGGGATGGGGAGTGTGAAGGTGGTGGAGATGGTTGACGGCGTGTCCGGTGAGAAGAGAAAGCGTTGGAGTGATCGGATTTCCTCTTCTTCGTCAGGGGCTTCCTACTACCACTTGTTCTGGACGACATAATGTGTGTTGCGTGCGAACGGATGCAAACACGAGATATGAATATGTAAAATATAGCTAGGAATGAGTGTATCCAATCTCGTGGCGCGTGGAAATCACAACGGCAATGAGAACACGTAGCCTCCAAGTGAGTCTTCCCCCAAGATTGTCCCAATCGGCGAAAGCGATCCAAACCCAAGCGTTGCCTCCTAACGCTCCGAATGTACTGCAGTAAATTGGAAGAAAAGTATTAATAGAAGATTTAGGAAATTAATGGGGTTTAGGGTTCAAAATTAGAAATAAACCGAATTTAGGGTTGAATTAAGGAATGAGAGAGAGAGAGAGAGAGAGAGAGAGAGGGGAGAGGAAGGGGTCAGACCGAGTGTCTTGTGGCCGTTCTTGGGAGGAGTGTACGGCTACGGTCGAGAGAGAGAGAGAGAGAGAGAGAGAGAGAGAGAGAGAGAGAGAGAGAGAGATGTGGATAAAGAGTGGGGAGAGGAAGGGGTCAGACCGAGTGTCTTGTGGCCGTTCTTGGGAGGAGTGTACGGCTACGGTCGAGCTAGAGAGACGGTCGAGTTGGGGTTTGGGAGAGAGGGGGTGATCGAGTTCGTGTTGTTTGGTTTTGAGTGGGGGTGGAGGTTTGTGTTGGGGTTGGGATAATTTTATATGGGGCCAACCGAGCTAAGGCTACTCGGTCGGTCCTGTTCTGATTTTAAAAAGAGTGGGCCCCCATTTACAAGTCGCTGCTCAGTCGAGCAGCTTAGGCTGCTCGGTCGAGTTGAAAATAAAACAGACTGAAAATCACCCCCACTTTCTGGCCCGGCCACTCGACCAAGCTGCTTACTCAGCTCGGTCGAGCTGAATACTCTCAGAGGTCTTGTTTTGCTCTCGTCTACTGCTGCATTGAGATCGATCGAGTAGGGTAGCTACTCAATCGAGTCAAATTGATTCCAGAGCAATGTTTTCAGCTCTATTCTGTGACTGCTCCTGAGCTCGACTGAGTAGGGTAGCTACTCGGTCAAGTCGAATTGATTCCAGCATGCTGTTTTGGCTCTCGTCTGCTATTGCCTTGAGCTCGACCAGGTTAATTCATCATCGTTTTTAGCTCTCCCTTCATTGGTTACCTGCACATAGAAGTATGTGTCAGAAATTTTTATAATTTTTATATTTTAATGGTTTTCAAATGAATTAAAAATATTTTTATTTAGTTTTTTAGGTAGAATGGAGAACTAAATTAGAAATAAAACAAAAAATAAAGAAAAATTCGGGTTGCCTCCCGATAAGCGCTTGTTTAAAGTCATAAGCTCAACTCCTTGAATGTTTGGCACATCTGAGATGTGCTCATCATGTTTTCCTATGAGGCCATGTGGTGGGAGTTGGTTCGTCTCGCTTCGTCTGTCTTCAGAAATTGTAACGATCGCGGCCTCTGGTTTTTGATGATAAAGTGGTATACCGTGTGGCTCCTCGTCTAAGACCTTCAAGTATGCGGCCAATGCCTTATCATGTATGACGTTGTCGTCGTCTATGTCCTTCCTCATAGGATCTCTTGCAATCTCTTCCATGGCATATTCTTCGGTAGCTTCATCCTCTAATAGCTCAAGATAGCTAGCATCTTCGTACGTGAAGCGCTCTTTCATCGGCTTTTGTAGATGGAATTCGATCTCTATATTTCCTATATTCATAGATAACATCCCTTGACAGACGTCAATCAAAACTCCAGCTGTGTCAATGAAATGACGTCCTAAGATTATTTGAGAACTTTCCTTCTCAGGCATTTCCATAATAATGAAGTCCACCAGTACACTAATTTCTCCCGATATTTGTAGGATGACGTCTTGTGTGATGCAAACCGAGTAAGTGACGGATTGGTCTACCAACTGTGTGCTTATGCCAGTGCGCTCTAGCTCCGTTCTCATATTAAACCTTTTGATGATAGAGTGCGGCATCAAGCTAATGCTCGTCCCTAAGTCAATTAGCGCTCTATCAATGGGGATGCCGCCTATGGAGCACGGCACCGTGAAGCTTCCTTGATCGGGCAATTTCTTCAATAGGTTGTTCTTGAGGACCGAAGTGCAACTATCCGCCAATTATACTGCTTCTTGTTTTCTCTTCCCCGCTATCAAATCTTTCAAAAACTTAGCATATGTGGGGATCTCAGTAAGCATGTCCATGAAAGGGATGTTCAAATGAACACCCTTGAGAAGATCTATAAATTTAGTGTATTTCTTATTGAGCTTTCCCATGGCTAATCTTTGCGGATAAAGATGTAGAGGACAGCTTCCCTTGTCTTTGTCGGCATCCTTTGGCGTAGATTTCTCGGAAAATGGAATGTCTGCCGGTGCCATAGTGATATGAATATGTAGTTCGGTAGGTGAGGCATCCTTCTCTTTAGTAGCATATGGCTCATCAATATCTTTCTCCTCGTTCTCTGCAATGATGGGCTCAGAAATAGTGGTATCTTCCTTTTGTATTGGCGTCGATGATTGTTAATCCACCTTCTTAGAGACCAGTGATATCATAGCATCGGTACTCTTTCCTCCTCTAGTCATAACTGTCACGACTGCATTAACTTGCCCCTTGGATTTGGCTCGGGTTAACATGGCAATCTCCCTTGAGTGTTCATAAACTGAGTCATTTGCACCGACAAGTTACCGACAATGGCTGAAAGTTGCCTTTGCATGGCTGATAATTCTGAATTGAACTTCGTTTGGGTGCTCATAAAGGCATCTAATGTCACCTCCACATTAGGTTTTGTGCCGCCGGTTGTTGGTATTGTTATTGTTGTTGCTGATATGGTTGACGATTAAAATATCCTGGCGGTTAATAGGGTCCAGATGGCCTGAATCCGTACTGCTGATGTTGTGGATGTGGTGCTTGTTGTTGAGGGGGCTGAGGTGGCCTCGGTTGGGATGGTGGTTGTGGGGCTCCATTAAGGTTTCTATAGGAGAATCTAGGATGTGACTTCCATGACGGATTTGACTACTAAGGTTTAAGATTGCTCCCCTTACCCGCTGTATAATTGACTTGCTCTGTAGGTACGCCCGTTCCTTCGTAAGACACTTCTATTGGAGTGTACCCTTGCTCGGCATAGTCTTCATAAGTAGAATATACCATAGCCTTAGAAGTAGTTGTAATAGCATCCAACCTTTGCTCAATTCTTGCAACTTGCTTCCTAAGGGTCTCAAGTTGCCCGTCAAGATGCGTAGCTACCTTTATCTCAGAATGTCCCAAACTAGTGCCTCTAGCTGTTGAGTGTTAATCTCTCCATTGTTGATTATTGGAGGCCATCTACTCCAAAAGTGACATGGCCTCCTTAGGTAGCTTAGCCAATAACACGCCATTTGCAGAGGTAGCTATGATCATTTTTGTATCGGACTTAAGGCCATTATAAAAACTCTGAATGGGATCCCAATCCGAAATGCCATGATGTGAGCATTGATGCTGCAAATCCTTGAAGCGTTCCCAGCTTCATAAAGTGACTCCTGCGGGAGTTGCTTGAGGTTTGTGATCGCCCTCCTAATCCTAACCGTTTTGGACGGTGGATAGTACTTTGTCGATGAAGGCCAATGTCAACTGCTCCCAAGTTTTGAAAGTGTTCGTGGGGTGCGCCCTCAACCAGTAAGCCGCTTTGTCCCTCAGAGTAAATGGAAATAGACGTAGCTTTATGGCATCTCCGCTCACATCTTTAACTTGGAAAGTGTCACACTTTGCCAAGAAAAGATCTATACAATGATTGGGGTTCTCATGAGGATGCCCATGGAAGGGGTCCTACTGCATTAAGAAAATTAAGCCCGTTTTCAGTTCAAAGTTGCCCCCCTCCAGTTGCGGTCTCAAGATAGAAGATATGCTAGATAGATTGGGCTTCATGTAATCTTGAATATTACAGGTACGTGTAGGAGAAATAGGAGTCTCTGCCATTTGATCCTGTAAAGTTTGATTCCTCTTGTCTGCTCGGAGCTGTCCGATGTCCTTTCAATCTCGGGTCAAATAGTAGATCAGTGGATCCCCCAAGGCGAGTGTTCATGCACAAGAAACAAACTCAGAGAAGATGTCAATAGCAAAGGGAAAAAGAACGAAAATATGGATTGGTAAGAGATGGTAACTAACAAGTTCTTCAACAAATAAAGTAACCCAAGTAAAAACTATTTACCTCCCCGGCAATAGCACTAAAAGCTTGATGCGCTCGGAATTTAACTCCGGAAACTTACTGCAAGTGCATGGTGTTAATGCTTTGTAATATAGAAAAATGTCGAACCCACAAGGAGGCAGATGCTTATATAGTCTTGGATCTATTCAAAGTCTCAGAACAATTATATTTTGGCGTACTCAAAAAGATTGTCACGAATGGTTAGTATCTCAATTAACAATATAATAAAAACTAGGGCAATAGGAGTCACCACTAGGATCATCGGATGTCAATGCTAGATTAAAATTTCTACGTTGAATTGGCTTTATTAGAGCGAGATTGTTGCATCTATAATGTAGAACTCATGTCCAACTACCATTGTGTCACTCGTCTAACGTATCCTATGCTTAGCCCCACCATCGTTGGATGGCCTTACACGTGATCTGTGTATTACAAACGACAATTATTCTCAATCTCTACTCACACCACTACTGTGGGTTAGGTTTTGATCTGTGATTTGATGGCTCTCATTGATGCTACTACTGTAGATAATCAAATTGTAATATAGGACACCAGTGGAAACCATCAAAGTATGTGCCACTTCTTGGATCTGGATCTAAGCCTAGAGAGGGGGTGAGTGAATAGGCTATTAAAAATTCTCAAGCAACCCATGAGCAATCACACACAGTTATAGTATATTCAGAATAAATAAAAAGCAATCACAGATGCATAGCATATTTACCCTGGTTCGGTCGTCACCACGACCTACGTCCAGCTCCTCTATAGCAAATATTATATTAATATTATACAGGCACAACCTTAATAGCTAAAGAACCAACGTCTCTACACCCATCAGGCTCAGCACCCCACTCATTGTGTTCAACACTATTAATCCTAATATGTGCTCTCACTTGACGACACTCGTCAAGTCCCGCTTGTCTAGTACACCACTAGACAAGATCCCAAAAAGTCACACAAAAAGCGGTAAAGTTTTCCATATGGAGATCAAACAATACTACACAAAAATAACAATAAGATTTTATAAATCTCAGTTTTGTGTAGTCGTCGGTGTCTCCGTCAATCAGCACGGACCATCACTCATCTGGCAAGATGTAGATGTCACGTCTCTTGTGCAACTCAAGTTGCGGCGCTTAGTAGTTGTGGCCTACTTGGTTGCTTGCTAGGATGAAGTGGCAGTAAGTTTCTTCAAGGATGTTGCGACAAACAGTGATCTTGGCTTGATGGCACACAGACGCAAGGGTCAAAGAATTCGGCCAGTTGAATGCGGAATCTTGCGGTAATTGATGGGATGAAGATCCCTTGTAACTTGTGTTCTCCTTGGAACTTGTGAAGGAATTATCAATCCCCTGCAAGCAATTATCACACACCTGCAAGCAATTATCAAACACCTTGGTTAAAGAATTCTTGTAGCACGTGAAGGCCGTTTTTGTGAAGGCACCAGCAAACAACAAATGGCATTTGTGCTACTATGCAAAACCCAAAACAATGAGATGTTTTACTCATCTTTATATAAGCCTTAGTCTCTCTTCTAATATATCTCCTTCTCTTTTGAGACTGTTGCCGAAGAAAACTTAGGGGATTGGTTGTGTCAGGTCCCCTACAAACAAAATAGGTGAGCAACAAGAAATTGAAGAAAAATTCAATTATGAAAGTCAAGGAAGTCTGCTGCAAGTTGTGGATTGATAGTCAAAAATTTCGGATAAGTTTTGTATTGTGTTTTGCATGTGATCGGCCCCGGATATACACCCGGAGAACGATTGTAGTTTTACCGCAAGCGCACGGTCAAGTTGCGAGCAGGTAGCGAACACGATGAGGTGGTGTTGGCTCCAATCTATCCTAGGTTGGCTCGACTACGAATGTTTTATTGGTGAAGATGGTTATGGTGTGATGTAATGGAAATGGTGGTGGTTGTCGGTGTCGGTGACAGAGATGTTGGTCAAATATCGATTCAAATACAATATAATAAAAGAGTCTAGAGCTAGGAAATCCCCACTACGGATCGTCATTCATCCTTGTAAATAGTGAATCTCAATATTACTAGACTTGTGTTGAGGTGAACAAGTCGTAATTGAATATAGAACCAAGCTCACACTCTCGTGCTATTGCCGGTCTATAGCAACCTAGATTACGGCCCACTCTCATGCAAACCCTAACCGAAGCCACTAGCATGAAGATCGACATCATCGTCCAATTGCACATCGAGCCCACTCTCGTGCAAACTCGAGTTACAATCTAGATTGTGATAGCTCGTATTCGTCCAATCTCTTGCAAACGAATATGGGTATAGATTTATAATAAAAATCCTAGCTTTGGTCCAATCTCTTGCAAACCAAGTCTAGATAATTTCGATTATAAAACTAAATCGAATATCTAGGACTTCCCATCGATCGGAATCCAATCTCTTGCAAACTCCAAATCGATGGAAATTCCTAGCTATCCGTAATAAATCAATCACAATCTATCCTTCAAGCAATTCTAGCAATATAAAAATTCATTCTTCACAATTCAGAAATTAGATCCATATGGTTCATCCCTATGCCCTAGAACAACAATCAACCAAGCATAGCAATAACGATATAGAGATCAATAAAAGACATTGCTTGCATGTAAAAAGATATCAAATCAAAGATTCAAACAACAAGAACAAGGATACTTAGCATTGATGAAGAACTTCAATCCAATTACAAGCTTTTAGATCCAAGAGGGGGCATAGGGCATGGCCTAACCTCTAAAATAATCCCTAAGAAAACATAATGGAACACCCTCTAAAGACGGCTACAAACCTCTTATATAGCCTCTCAAAACCGTAGCAAATAACCATTCAAATCCCTCTCAAATTCGTGCCTTAAATCAGCTTGGCCGCAACTTAAAATCTGGGCCCGCAGTCACTCGGGCCGAGTGGGAAAATGACTCAGCCGAGTGGAAATTACATCACTGCAGCATCAACTTGTAGAAATTCTCCAGATTTCATCCGACCTCCGATTGGCGTGTTCTTGGTAGCGTTGGAACTGTCATGAAGTCTACTATCCATAAAAAATATGAGAAAAATACCTTTATTGCTGGAATGATAGCAGATTTCAAAATAGTGGGAGGTTGTCTGAAAATCTAGGCACTCGTGTCATTGGCATCACTCGGCCGAGTGGGATTCTTCACTCGGTCGAGTGGGCTTCTCTACTCGGCCGAGTAGGGTCTTCTGCGGTTCTCCAAAAATTCCAGAGAGTCTACTTAGATCATAGGAGAAAACCCCTGTAATACTCGGGCGAGTGGGCTTCTTCACTCGGTCGAGTGGGCTTTGCCACTCGGCCAAGTGAGGCTTCTCCAAAATCTAGTAAGTTGGCCTCTTCTCTGGACGAAATCTCTGTAGCACTCGGGTGAGTGGGCTTTCTCACTCGGTTGAGTGGTCTTCCTTGCTCGGCCGAGAGAACATGGCAAATCTTCGGTGCGTATCCGTTTCACTTGGGCGAGTGCGGTCCTTCACTCGACCGAGGGAGCAGTCTGCTCGGCCGAGTGGGATACTCTTGAGCTCTTTTCTTCTCCTTTTCTTCTCCTCGTCGATTCTATCAAATTCTGTCCTTCTCCACTCATCCTCTAGTGCTGATAACTCCTCAATAAGGCCATGAACGATGCTCTGTTACGCGTGCAAGTCCTTTAAGCTCATTTTTGCTCCCAATTGCTCCAGACTTCCTGAAATCCGACAAAAATAAGAAATAGTGAAAAGTAACGCAATATCATCGAATAATCGTGAAAATCGCAATATGAGCAATCGAAATGGCGTGCAAACATGCAGAAAAAGGTGTAAAATATGGACCGATCAAAATCTCCCAAGCTTACCTCTTACTCGTCCTCGAGGAACATAAGTAGAGAGACGAGCTCGAGAAATGACAGCAAAGAAAATGAAATGAAAAAGAAAGAACACGAGGTGGAAGGGGTCGCTAGATTATTCTCTCTGATCTCAAGCCATAAGCTGCACATCACGATAACTTGGAAAATACGAATCACATGCTATAAAGATTTCATATCTTACTTAAACATGGTACTTGCAAGCTTTTAAGAACAACAAAAGGGGCTCTCTAAATTCATACAATCAATTCATATCCACACCAAGCATTTCATAGAATTTAATATACAAATGTTGGCGATGCACTTTTCAATCAAGAGTTATAACAGAAGCATATAAGAATCACACCAAACATGCAGTAGAGAATAGAATAAGAGACATGTCATTCACATTTTCATATCAATTCATAAGAAATCTCCATAGCTCAAGTAATTCGCCAAGTCTTAGTATTATCAAACTTCCACATTCGTGCACCTCTCCACTCTAATGTCGTACTCACTCATATGGTCAAATGAATTCACACCCCCCAAGCTTAGCTTGAGGCATCGCATCTAAAGGAATATGATAGTGAAAAATAGGCTTTTTGCCTTGGGTTTTCCAAGTATTTTGTGGCTCCAATAATGAGATATAGAAATATCTTTCTTTTTCTTTTTGAACTTTTTGTTTCTCATTTTTCCTTTTGGATTTTGTAGGAGCTATATGATTTGTATTTTTGGTATTTGGCTCCTTTTTGGCTTTTTGGACTTTTTGGAGCTAACTTTTTCTTATGTGGGAATTTTTGGTAAATAGATGCGATATAAGTAGCTTTAGGAGGTGAACTCAAGTGACATGTAGAGAATAAAAAGATATATGTGGAGAAAGAAATAATGTAACACTCGGTTCACTCTAAGATGTGCACGAACGGTTCAATAAAATAATATTTCAACTAAAACTCATATGTAAGCATGGATATTCTCAATCATCTCAATAAAAAGTGAAGTCAAGCAGTAAAATTTACAACCATATCAGGCATGCAACAGAAGGTGAATAAGACAATAAAACTGATGCTTCAGATATACTAATGATGCGTGAATCTTGGTGCATTTCTAACAAAAGCATACTAAACACTAATCCATACATTCAATTTCAATTAATATCATGCATTCATGTAGAGGAATCATCAAAAGAAATAGATTTGCAATAATATGTGAATAGCAAGACTATGGAATACTCTAAATAGCATGGCAAGGAATAATAAGTATCGTGATGGCTACTAAAGCAATAAGAGATATCATCATAAGGAACAAATCTAGCAAGAGGAGGAAAAGAAAATAAAGTTATAAAATAAAAGAGAGGAAAGAAAAGAAAAAGGAGGAACATAATATGATGCATGAACACACATAAAAGGAAAATAAGATGGAAAAATCAAAAAGATGATGCAAAATTTTTGAAGAATTTTAAAAACCCTAAAATAAAGTAAAAATTCAACTAATGCATCTAAATGGCATGGAAATGCACTCCCCCCAGCTTAAACTTCACATTGTCCTCAATGTGATCATAGTGGAAGAATATGAGGAACAACGATAATAATAAGGGGTGAATGAAAACTGATGAAATGAATGACATGAAATCCTAATGCAACTACATGCAAATACAATGATGCATGAGAGCGCTTTCTCCCAAGCTTATGCCAAACAATCCTATTCAAATGACTCGATCAAAAATGTCATGGCTTTGCTAAGCGAGATTGAGTCAAACGAATAAGAATATGGGTATTCACTTGAAAGAAATGCTCGATGGGTGGTGAGCAAAAAGGATGTGACACATCAAAATATAAATAGGGCAATCAATATATATAATGGGTTTGGGGTGTAAAAATTTTTGTTGCAGTCATATGAGGTGATATTTATTCAAGCAAATCTATATGGTCCTCTCGCTGTCGATAAGATTCGTGTTTATTTAAAGCATAAAATTTTACACTACTGGATTGATATCACCTATAACAAAAGGCGGATCCAGTATCTTTGCCAGTGCATGCAACTGCTCCAACTGATCCTTCCGTGGCTCCGTCAGATGCATGTGTCCATAGACTCCAACGAACTCCAGCAATGCATCCTCCAGCATTCCTACAAGGACTCCACCTGTACCCTGCAAAGGATAGGATGCATCATTTCGCTGTAAAAAATTCACACTCATAATAAAAGTATTCCAAAGAGGATCGTCTATAGAAATATATGAAATAAATAGTGGTGGACGATACTTCCCTGGAAATAATTCAATATCCTCTTGCGATGTGATAACTGTCTTCGTGGTATCCTCTCTCAGCTGCTCAGGTAACTCTGTTCCCAAATCAATTGAACTACCGCTCTCCTCTCGTTCGCACCTACCATCAAAGGATAAGTCAGTGTATAAACCGGTGTCACAAAAAGATTCATCAAGTATACTTCCCAGAACGTGGGTATCCCAAGGTAGCTCTTCTCGAGCATTGATCTCTTCGGTGCATGTTTCGATGACTTCATTCATTAACGGATGAGGAACTCCGTCAACTTCCAGATACAGCTTGTCATTTCTAATATCGACCCTAATGCTGCCTTTGATTGTTCCTTCCGGGGAGAGTTGATCAATGATGTAGGTGGCGAATAGTCGTTCAAGGTGGTCCTCTATATTGATGGCAATAGGTCCCGTGGTCTGAACTTCATCCACGAGTTCCTCCAGTATGGATGCAAAAGTTTCATCGTACTGCAGGTCAGAGTCTGTACTCATCATTGCGCTTTCCAGATAACCTAATCAACAAAGAAAAATACCTGAAGAAAAATATCAGTTGCACAAGAGAATATAGAAATAATAATAATGATGGCGAGGGTGAAAATTTCTTTTTGTTAATTTTTTTTCGTAGTCTAATCAACCTAATTGTGACAAATTGGCACCCAACGGGAAACACCTCCCCGGCAACAGCGCCAAAAACTTGATCGGCCCCGGATATACACACAGAGAATGATTGTAGTTTTACCACAAGCGCACGGTCAAGTGGCGAGCAGGTATCGAACACGAGGAGGTGGTGTTGGCTCAAATCTATCCTAGGTTGGCTTGACTACGAATGTTTTATTGGTGGAGATGGTTATGGTGTGATGTAATGGAAATGGTGGTGGTTGTCGGTGTCGGTGATAGAGATGTTGGTCAAATATCGATTCAAATACAATATAATAAAAGAGTCTAGAGCTAGGGAATCCCCACTACGGATTGTCATTCATCCTTGTAAATAGTGAATCTCAATATTACTAGACTTGTGTTGAGGTGAACTAGCCGTAACTGAATATAGAACCAAACTCACGCTTTCGTGCTATTACCGGTCTATAGCAACCTAGATTAGGGACCACTCTCGTGCAAACCCTAACCGAAGCAACTAGCATGAAGATCGACATCATCGTCCAATCACACCTCGAGCCCACTCTCGTGCAAACTCGAGTTACGACCTAGATTGTGATAGCTTGTTTTCGTCCAATCTCTTGCAAACGAATATGGGTATAGATTTATAATAAAAATCCTAGCTTTGGTCCAATCTCATGCAAACCAAGTCTAGATAATCTCGATTATAAACCTAAATCGAATATCTAGGCCTTCACATCGATCGGAATCTAATCTCTTGCAAACTCCAAATCGATGGAAATTCCTAGCTATCCGTAATAAATCAATCACAATCTAACCTTCTAGCAATTCTAGCAATATAAAAATTCATTCTTCACAATTCAGAAATTAGATCCATAGGGTTTATCCCTATGCCTTAGAACAACAATCAACCAAGCATAGCAATAACGATATAGAGATCAATAAAAGACATTGCTTGCATGTAAAAAGATATCAAATCAAAGATTCAAACAACAAGAACAAGGATACTTAGCTTTGATGAAGAACTTCAATCCAATTACAAGCTTTTAGATCCAAGAGGGGGCCTAGGGCATGGCCTAACCTCTAAAATAATCCCTAAGAAAACATAATGGAACCCCCTCTAAAGACGGCTACAAACCTCTTATATAGCCTCCCAAAACCCTAGCAAATAACCCCTCAAATCCCTCTCAAATTCATGCCCTAAGTCAGCTTGGCCGCAACTTAAAATCTGGGCTGGCAGTCACTCGGGCCGAGTGGGAAAATGACTCGGCCGAGTGGAAATTCCATCACTGCAGCATCAACTTGCAGAAATTCTCCAGATTTCATCCGACCTCCGATTGGTGCGTTCTTGGAGACGTTGGAACCATCATGAAGTCTACTATCCATAAAAAATATGAGAAAAATACTTTGATTGTGGAATGATATCATATTTGAAAATAATGGGCGGCCGTCTGAAAATCTGGGCGCTCGTGTCGTCGGCATCACTCGGCCGAGTGGGATTCTTCACTTGGTCGAGTGGGCTTCTCTACTCGGCCGAGTAGGGTATTCTATGGTTCTCCAAACATTTTAGAGAGTCTGCTTAGATCTCAGAGAAAAACCATGTAATACTCGGGCGAGTGGGCTTCTTCACTCTGCCGAGTGGGCTTTGCCACTCGGTCGAGTGAGGCTTCTCCAAATTCCAGTAAGTTGTCCTCTTCTCTGGACGAAATCTCTGTAGCACTCGGGCGAGTGTGCTTTCTCACTCGGCCGAGTGGTCTTCCTTGCTCGGCCGAGTGAATATGGCAAATCTTCTGTGCGTATCCGTTTCACTCGGGCGAGTGCGGTCCTTCACTCGACCGAGTGAGCAGTCTGCTCGGCCGAGTGGGATACTCTTGAGCTCTTTTCTTCTCCTTTTCGTCTCCTCATCGATTCTATCAAATTCTGTCCTTCTCCACTCATCCTCTAGTGCTGATAACTCCTCAATAAGGCCATGAACGATGCTCTGTTACGCGTGCAAGTCCTTTAAGCTCATTTTTGCTCCCAATTGCTCCATATTTCCTGAAATCCGAAAAAACAAGAAATAATGAAAAGTAACGCAATATCATCGAATAATCGTGAAAATCACAATATGAGCAATCGAAATGGCATGCAAACATGCAGAAAAAAGGTGTAAAATATGGACTGATCAAAATCCCCCAAGCTTACCTCTTACTCGTCCTCGAGGAAGATGAGTAGAGAGACGAACTCGGGAAATGAAAACAAAGAAAATGAAATGAAAAAGAAAGAACACGAGGTGGAAGGGGTCGCTAGATTATTCTCTCCGATCTCAAGGAGATACTATCAATGGTAAATGGGGGGCAGAACCCGTCAAGTTAAGCACAAGATGGGGGAGAAGACCAAACCAAGAGCAGTCCAAGGTAATAGATCTGTTGTTGAGCGCAAGGTAAATGCTAGAATTCCTGTTAGACCTAACATTCCTATAAAGATTAATACTTCTATCTCTAAAGTGTCTTGGTCTGATGTATGCGCAAACAGAAGAACATACGAAGAATCATTAACGATGTCTTTCATACCTCCTCTCCCGAAGGAAGATGGCTCCTTTATTGGTAGAGTGCAGAGCTCATTGATAGAAACAGGTGCAGAGAGGTGGAAAAACACTTTGGTCGGATATGTTTTGGGTGATGTGCCATACTATGGGCAGATTAGGGCATGGGTAGATCGGCCATGGAAGCTAAAGAAGAAAGTTCAGATATACAGTCGGGAAAACGGCCATTTCTATTTCAGGTTTGAAAGTGCAGAGGAATGTGAGAGAATACTATATGGAGGCCCATGGCTATTTGATGGTCGGCTGATGGTGTTACAAAGGTGGAGCCCAAACTTGTGGCATGATCGAGACATATTGTCTACGATCCCTGTATGGGTTCAATTGCACGGCTAGCCCCTAGGCATGTGGACCTTAGACATTCTGAATATCACAGCATCGGTAGTGGGAATTCTAATTTGTCTAGATTGAGCTACGGCCAAGCTTGAAAGGTTATCTTATGCCAGATGTTTTATTGAAGTGGATGCTAAGATGCCCCTTCCAAAATCGATTGGGCTTAAGTTGGATGACGGAGTTATAGTCACCATCGGTACTGAATACGAAGGTGAGCCGCCTAGATGCAGTCATTGCATCTGTTTTGGGCATTCGGACGCTCAGTGTCCTGATATGCTAAAGCTCTCTTCAATCCAAATAGATGAGGGCGGGGGACAAAATTTAACTAGAGACAAGATGGATGCATCTTCAGCTGAAGATGAAGGAATGGCTTTGTCAAATAAGGGGATGAACACTAGAGCAGCTCCCAAGATTCTACCTACAGAGAGTACTGGACAAGATAATTCGGCATTGATTACGTTGGGAAAGGAAACTGAGGTAGACACTAACATTGCCCTTGAGAGTATAGAGGATACTGGGAAAAATAACATTGAAGCATCAACAGGTTTAGTGTCTGCATCAGGATTGGGAAATGAGGGTGAGGTTTGACCATTGCCCAATGAGGCTATAAGGCAAGGGGCAAGAGAAAGGATGGCGCAGGATCCTAGTGACAACAAGGGGCAAGAGGAAGTGCTGCTACAGAGAGAGCCATCACATCAATTGAGAACCAATGTTCTGCAGACAGGAACAGAGGGGGATTATGAGATTCCCAGTGATGAGATTAACATGAGGACGGGAGATAAGGAAGCATCAAACACAAGGGAAGGAAATATTACCACAGGACCTATACAAAACTCACTGTACAGACCTTTACCATCTTTAATCGAAGAATATCTTGAATCCGAGATTGACAGGCTGCCAGACTCAATGGTTATGGACAATCCTGATTGGGAGCAAGAAGAAGAACTGCTGATGAGCAAAATGGAAGATAAAAAGGCAAAAAAGATCGCAGGCCACAATGTTAGCACAAGGAAGAGCTCAAGACTCAAGGAGGGGAGTCTTACACGTAATACCCCAACACCCCAATAAATGACTATTCTCATTTGGAACACTAGGGGTTTGAACAACTCCATTAGACGTAGAGACCTGCGAGCCGCCCTGCAGAGAGTAAAGCCTTCGATGGTCTTCTTACTGGAGACTAAATTGAAGGGTGAGGTGAGCAATAAGAAGTGTTGTTTTCCAAGCAACTGGAAATTAATTCACAATTCCTCCGAGCACAAGGGAGGGAGAATAATCATAGGGGTGGACCCCTCGGTTTGGTAGTGCACTCCTGTATCTTGCTCTGTGCAACACATCACAATCAGGTGTGTTAATGCGGGGGGATTCAATGTGGTGCTAACATCAATTTATGCCTTCAATATTGGTAATGATAGAAAGGAGCTATGGAAGCATTTAAGCTTGATTCTGTTAGGTAATGATAGAAAGGAGCTATGGAAGCATTTAAGCTTGATTCTGTTAGTATAATTAATAATGAGGCTTGGTTGATAGGTGGAGATTTTAATTGTGTCCTATTCGTGAAGGACAAAATTGGCGGCAGGCAATTGAATGAGAATATGGTGGAAGAAATCAGCAGATGTATCAACGATTGTCGCCTTCAGGAGCTTAAAAGTACTGGTATTTGCATGAGTTGGTGCAATAAAAGATTAGGTAGTAGCAGGATTGCAGCCAGGCTTGACCAAACTTTTTGTAATGCTGAATGAAAATCGATATTATCGGAGTCATGCGTAGAATATATCGATCCAAGTACTAGTGACCATGCCCCTATGGTGATTCATTTGCAATCTCAGGTTCCTTCTGACCCTAAACATTTCAAATTCTTTAACCACTAGACCCGATTGACAGGATTTGAAGATATTATTGAGGAGAACTGGGGCCAACAAAAATTTGGCAATCCTCTTTCCTGTTTAGTGCACAAGTTGAAGCGACTTAAGTTCGTTCTGAGGTCATGGGCAGTTGGGCATGCCGAGAAGACCTCTATTTCAAGTTGATATGACCTGTTAGCAAGAATTCGTACACATCCTAATATCCATGTGGATAAAACCTGCAAGCACAGGAGCATATAATATCCACTGATTTATCCAAACTTCTAGGAATTGAAGAAGAAATGATGCGCCAGAAAAGCCGTCAGAACTGGTTGTGTTTGGGGGAGAGGAATACGAAGTTCTTTTATAATTGTATGAAGGCAAGACAGGTGCACAATAATTTGGGGCATTTGATTGATGCATATGGTAGAAAGAATAATACTTATGAGGAGCTCAAAATTGAGGCACCCCATTTCTATATGAAATTATATAATCAGTCGCATTATTGGAGAGTTTTTCCCAGGCTTGTACCAAAGCGAAAATTAACCCCTGAAGCTGCCACTTGGTTTGATCGTCGGGTCTCTGTAAAGGAAATTAAAGATGCTGTCTTCCAAATAGGGGCTGACAAATCTCCTGGCCCTGATGGGTTCAATGGATTCTTCTTCCAATACAACTGGAATCTGATAGGTGATGATGTTACTACTGGTGTTCTTTCCTTCTTCAAATCTAGTGTTTTGCTCCCGCAGGTAAACCACACATTCCTCACACTTGTACCAAAAAATGCCAACGCAACTTGCCTGGGGGATTACAGGCCGATTTCTTGCTGCAATATGATTTACAAAATTATTAGCAAAGTATTATGCAACAAATTTACAGAGGTAATTCACGATCTCATTTCCCCCAATCAAGCTGCTTTTTTGAAAGGTAGGCTTCTTTCTGATTGCACTTTACTAGCCCATGAAGAAATAATGGATTTCAGCAACCCTATGGGGGCTCGAGCATGCTTAAAATTGGATCACCGGAAAGCTTTTGACAGCGTGAACAGAGAATTTATATATTATTTTCTCCATCAGCTGGGATTCAGATCGAAGTTTATCAATTGGATCAAGGAGTGCATCTTCATGCCCTCATTCTCTGTTATGATCAACGGATCTCCTGCGGGTTATTTTGGTAGCAACAGAGGGCTTCGACAAGGGGATCCCCTCTCTCCATATCTGTTTGTGATTATCATGGAAACTTTGTCTCTGTTGATTAACAAGGCTATCTTCACCCGCACCATTCAACCTATGAGAAGAACAGGTAATATCTCTCACTTATTGTTTGCAGATGACTTGTTATTCTTTTGTCGTGGCAATGCCCATTCTCTTAATGGGCCAAAATCTTTACTAGACGAATTCTATAATTTCACAGGCCTTGAAGTGAATTGGGAGAAAAGTGCTGGCATTTTTAGTCAGGGTACTAAAAACCCTTCTTTACTGGCAGATCAGTTGGGCATTAAACTTGCATCTACTATAACTACTTATTTGGGTCTCACCCTCTCATCCAAATATCCCAAGACTCCTATGTATAGTAGACTCATAGACAAATGCAAAAAGAGACTTATGGGCTGGTCAACCTCTTCCATGTCTATCTCTGGCAGGATTGAGCTTATTAAAACAGTAATATATGGAATGATCTCTTTCTGGTTGCAAGCTTTCCGTATCCCGAACTCTGTCATGCGTACTATAACATCGATTTGCAGGAGATTTATATGGGGCTCTACTAGGTCTTGGGCATGGAAGGATCTTTGTGCTCCAAAGAAAGAGGGGGGTAGGTCTCAGGCTCCTTTTGGACGTCAACTTGGCTTCAGGGGTCCGTCTCACATGGAGATATCTATCATCAGGGAGCCTATGGGCCAATTATATGAAGAGGAAATATGGAAATTCAGAAAACTTCTATGCATCTAACGGTCATGTTTTGCAATCGGGTACGTGGAAGTTTATGCTCCACTGTAGAAGCATATCACAGAAGCTTATTAAGAAGAAAGTAAGGAATGGCAGATCCACTCTCTTCTGGCTTGACAACTGGTTGCCCTGCGGCCCTCTTAAATACTTGCAATCTATTCCAATGGGGGCAAGCTCAAAATATGTGGCGGATTATTGGAACGGAACTGATTGGGATCTCGAACCAAACATGCAATGCGTAAGGCCTTTCCTCCAAGGCTATACCGTTACACATGGAGCGGATACATGGAGCTGGATGCCTGGTCCTACATTTCGTTTAAAAGAAGCTTGGGAAGGAACAAGAATTCGAGGTGAGATTTTCCCTTATTACAAATTAATCTGGAATAGTCAGCAAGTTCCTAAAATGTCCTTGGCATTGCTGCAAGCGTTTAATGGTAAGATGCTGACTAAAGACAACCTAATCCACTGGGGTGTTAATGCTAATGGGAAGTACGATCTTTGTGATGGAGCAGCAGACGAAAATGTCATGCACCTATTTTTCGATTGTAATTTTAGCTGCTACATTTTGTGCCGGCTGCTCCTGAAGCTTGGTATCACAGCACATGTGACCCCCCTTCATAATGTTGGAGATCTGTTCCTTAGTAAATTCGGGCGAAATAATATTATGGGCCAGCTTGCTAGGACTGCACTAAGTGCCTCTGTGTGGCACAACTGGAGGGAGAGAAACAAGAGATTATTTGAGAGAACCAAGAAGACCTCTGTACAAGTATTTGCAGACATTGAGGCGGATGTCAGGATATCTCTACAGGACCTAGATATGGAGGATATAGAGGCGACAGAGGCTTTATCAAATTGGGGCTTCAGAGACAATGGCTGAAGTGTATGTTTGGTAGTTTGGAAGGATGTTTCATGTATTTATCAATTATAGAATATTAATGGATTACTTAGGGGGATGAATTCTTTAGTGCAGAGCGACTGCGCTTGTGCCCTATCCTCTCTCTATAGAATTTCTGATCCCTTGAGTTTTCCATAGTGTATTTCTTGTACAGAGTTAATAAAGATTTCATTTACCTTTCAAAAATATATATATACACACACACTAGTCATTACCCGTGCCCACATCACACGGTTTATTTAATGGCTGAGTTTTTCTCCCCACAAATTTCAAGTTCCCCCAAATTTCAAGTTTTCCCACAAAATTTTAAGTTTCCCCCCAAATTTAAGTTTTCCCCCAAAATTTAAGTCCCCCCAAAATTGTCATTGCCACCTAGGACAAACATGCCACGTAAGACAAAGCTTTGTCATAATAGGATAAGATTCAAAATTTTCAAAGGACTGGAAAAAATGGTCGGAAGTGGGAAGAATAAAAAGTGTGGGTGGGTGTGTGGGGAGGGTCCAGTGGCAAAAATGCAAAAACTGGGGTTGTATGTGCAAAATTCCCCACCTCCTCTCTTATCTCTCAAAAATCACATCTCTTATATTTTCTCTTATCCAATTTCCCTCTTTTATATAATAGATATCCAAATTCTCTTATCCAATTTCTCATGTCCAAATTCTCTTATCCATTTTCTCTTGATAACATCCATCTTTTATATAATATGTGTGTGTGTGTGTCTATATTATAAAACAGGGATGTTATCATGGGTTATTGGATAAGAGATATTGGATAAGGGTTTGAATTGTATTTGGGGTATAAAAATGAGGTATGTTATCATGAGTTTTTGGATAAGAGAAATTGGATAAGGGTTGGAATTGTATTTGGTGGTATAAACATGAGAGATGTTATCATGAGTTTTTGAATAAGAGATATTGGATAAGAGAAATTGGATAAGTTTTTGGGGGGAAACTTGGCGGGAACATTTGATTTAGCTTGAAACCTAATAAGTTTGAAATTTGTATTTGAAAACTGAACTTAAGGGGAGAAATACGCTACTGACTTTGGGGGACCCCTCTCTCTCTCGGCCCCCTCCTCCCCAAAACCCGCTGATCTCTCTCTCTCTCTCTCTCTCTCTCTCTCTCTCTCTCTCTCTCTCTCTCTCGGCCCCCTCCACCCTAAAACACGCTGATCGATCTGAAGATGTGCCATCGATCTGAATGGAACGAGGAAAAAAGGCACGGATCTGAATGGAACGAGGAAAATAGGCGCTGATCTGGAGGGAAAGAGGTGCCATCGATCTGAAGGCTTCGGAAATGGACATTCGTCCTTGAATCGGACCTGAAGAAGTTGTAGTCCACCGTCGATCTGAAGAACACCGAAAAGGTTTGATTTTTAATTGAGATCTCAATGAGGAAAGTGATTTACTTGATCTCCTTTCCAATTGAATCTCCAGGTTTTGATCTTGCCGTCGGTTGTTTTGGATTGGTGATCAATTGTGATATGGGTATAATTTTTGGATTGGGATTTTGCAGATTGCGGATGAGTGCGGATTTTGCAGAGTGCGGATGGGTCCACTGCAGTTCTTATAAACTTCTATGCAGTGCAAAGCTGGGAAGGTTTGCTATATAATCGAAGCTTCAGTTCTTCTTCAGTTGTTAGTGCCATTCTAATCAATTTGTGAAGTAACTCTGCTGGAAGCTCATTTCCTAATAACAAAAAAATAGGATAATACAGTTGTACTAAAATAGTGATGAATGTTAATATTGGGAAGTAATGTAGAGATATTTCCATAGGTTTTTCTTGAAAATTAGTTAGACAAATAATACCAGGATAGATAAATGGGAAAATCATATTTAATCTATTACCACATGTGCAAAGGAAACACAAAGCTGTAACAGCACGCATGCACACAAACATAAAAAAGAAAAAAATAATAAAAAGAATAAGAGAACAATATATGTTTGGAAGTTGCACATGTGGAACCTATGAGAACTACAAAATGAATACTCTTGCATAAACATATAAACATAGTAATATGAGAAATACCCTCCACAAGTGCTTCACAAACATCCTCTGACTTCACATTCATTTCCTTCAAATAAATAGCCAAGTTCTGTGACTTTTGCCTCAAGAATCCTGACAAATTGAGCAGTAGCATCCTTGCCTGATAATACCTTCTTTCCTGCTGGGTTTTATCAGTGTAACCAAATAGGTTTTCTATCATATCCTCATCAAACCCGCAGATTCAAAAGCATCTATTTAGTTCACAGAATCCATCAGTTTAACTCACTTACTGATATGATGGTTTCAGTTGGATTTCATATAATCTGTTATGATAATTTTCATGGCTCCATGTCTTCTGTAATTGATTCTGGGTCTGTCTCAGGGTCTGTCTAACCCATTCAATGTACTGAACATATAAGTTGCTATGGCTTGATCTGAAAGGCTACATATTCTGCCTCCCTCTGACGGGGCAATGCAATCCAAAATAATTCATACAACAATGGATTTGTACAAATGGTAATAAGATATGATATCATTAATAAATCAAATTTGCTTTATTATTTCTGTAAACTAGAATGCATGTATGAAGATTGGGTTTGTGTTCATCTTCTTTGTAGGGCATATGTCTCAAACTGTGAGGATAGGTATACTAGGGCTGACCCCTTATCGGTTTTTCACCATGGATGAGCTTGATGCGCAACGAATGGATTTGACCTCTCAAATTTGATCTCCGATGGTCCTATGGGCAGGTAAAATTGTTTCAATTTTGTCTACGTAATTGAAACATAGTTTAGGATTTGTTATCAATTGTAAGAAATATTTTGATCTTAAGAGTTTAGTTGGGTATCAGAGCAATCCGATATTTTTTAAATTAAAATATCTTATCTTACTTGAGGTTACAACTTGATATTTTTTAAATTAAAAAAATCTAGGATAAACTTGAGGTTCCAAGCTTAATAACTCATCATACTCAGATTTTTGGGTTTCCAGTCGTCCAACTGTGATATTTCTCCCTGGCACAACACTTTATAATAAGCATTAAGATGCATCTAGCAAGATATCTTGCTCAAACATATTGTTTGTATTATTATTATTTTTAAGAATTATGAGACACATCTAAACATAACCATATAATCTCATAAAAAATGAAATTGGTATTGAAATTGGATGAGCTTGATGACGCAACGAATGTATTCGACCCCTCAAATTTGATCTCCGATGGTCTTAGGGGCAGGTAAAGTTGTTTCATTTTTTTCTACGTAATTGAAACTTAGTTTAGGATTTGTTATCAATTGTAAGAAATATTTTGATCTTAAGAGTTTAGTTGGGTATCAGAGCAATCCGATATTTTTTAAATTAAAATATCTCAGCATACTTGAGGTTCCAACTTGATATTTTTAAACTGTTGTATGCTTGTGTCATAAATATGTATAAGAACGGACATGTATTCTATCTAAATTGCCATGTTTAACAGTTTTCTGATAAATTTGTTTATTGCAGAGTCTAAAATCTAGGGGAATACGTTTTCCTGGACGAGATGATGAGAGTCTGGCTCCAATATTTACCCCAGCACGATCAGTTTCAGAGACAGAATCATATGCTAGGCAGACTCAATTCGATGTTCCAGTCCAATATTATACTACTGAGCAAACAAAGGAAGCATTTGATGTTGCACGGAACAGCATTGAACTTCTTTCAACTGTTCTATCCTCTTCTCCACAACAAGATGTCTTACAGGTAATGAGATGTAATTTCATTAAATTATTTAGCATGGCGAATTTGATTCTGACATGTAACCAGCTGTTTAATTTAGGCACTACTTTGCTTTTATATAATGGCAATGCTGTTTATCATTGTGCTTTTGGTTCACTTTATTTGAATTGCTTGCTTTAATAGGAAGAGGGGAATATTCATGGAATTTTTTCACACATCTACGTCCTTATAGGATATTATGGCTATATATTTTGTATCACACATACTAATAATGTGTTTCAATGATCATTTTAACTAATGCTTCATGGCTGTCTGAGAGCTTTCTTTACAGAAGTAAAACATGAATTTTAATTTTCCATTTTCAATAAAATCTTTTTTACTTGGTGATTTAACTGCATGTACGGTAAAAATGAGTATCTGGATAAAATCTACTTATTCATCCTCTATTAAACATTGGTAGACTTGAGATGTTACAACTTTTAATGTCGTCTGTTTTCAAATTCTTTTCATTTATAATGTCGTTTGAATTAAGCATGCAATCAAATTGATGGAAATTAGCAAATCTGGCAATTAAATGGTGAAATCTCTATTTGCTCTTTGATTTAATTGGCAACTAAATGACAATTAAATTAGCAAATCTGGCAATTAATCTGGCTATCAAATTATTTCCATTTATAATGCCATTTGAATTAAGCATGTAATCAAATTGATGGAAATTAGCAAATCTGGCACTTAAATTGTTAAATCTCTATATACTGTTTGATTTAATTGGAAATTAAATGGTAATTAAATTAGCAAATCTGGCAATTAATCTGGCAATCAAATTCTTTCCATTTATACTGCCGTTTGAATTAAACATGTAATCAAATTCTTTCCATCTATCCGAAACTGACATATAAAAATTCTTTCCAGACAATACATTTAAGTTTATATTCCTTCTTGAGACAATGCATGCAATCAAATTCATTCAAATTGCAATCAAATTCTTTCCCTCAATGCTTTTTCGTGAATTTGCCAAGAATTTGATTACATGAATATATACAAATAATGGGAAAGAATTAAATTACATGAATATATACAAAGAGCCATGCATTTTCCTTTCACTACCAAATAATTTCAAAAGGAAAGAAAATGAAGACTTAAATAAATGGAAAGAATTTGATTGCATGGCTCTTTGTATATAACCATGTAATTCAGTTTCCCACAAATGAAAATTTGATTGCCGTGCATTCTTGAGTTGTTAGAAATGCCCATTTATTTTGTTTTTGTAGAAAACCAGGAAAGAATCATCAAGCAATTTTATCTAAGTCCATTCATACTCTTACTCAGAATTTAGTATACATCTCAGCTTTGTGTACAGATCAAGAATTCCAGCCGTGTGATCAGAAAAGAGAGAGAGAGAGAGAGAGATAGAGAGAGAATGCAAAATCTATTACATTCCATCTTGAGTGATTCAAATTTTTAGAGCTGTGAACTAAAACCCATTCAAATTTCCTGTGTTTTCTATATTCCCCCCCGAGAGTTCAATGTTTCAATGTGTACTTGAATGGGTTTTAGTTCACAGCTTTATAAATTTTGAATGTGTTGTCATTTTCTAGATCAGTGAATTAAATTTGTTTGAATGGGGTTTTGAATGGTTTTTAGTTCACAGCTCTAAATATTTTGAATGTGTTGTCATTTTCTAGATCAATGAATTAAATTTTCTTCATGGGTTTTTGTTGTTATACTGCTAATACTTAGTTGAGGATTCCCTTCACTAACATTTTAATTGATATCAAATAATTTTTTATTTCTATTATGTAGAAGATTAATTCTCATAGATTAATTCCATAATCTATCACTGATAGAACCAGTCCATTATTTTGCATGGGAAGTGAATGGTAGGAAGCTTAATACGAGCCACAGTTTTGGGATAAAGATATTACATTAAGTTGTAATGTTGAGCAGGAGGCTAATAAATCCATGTGCAGAATAACATGATTCATGTAAAAGTGCCCCAAAAGTTCTGTATTAAGGCTTTGTTGTTATTGATTATCATGTAACATTGGACAATAGATGCATGCCGCCTTATGAGCTTCCTCTACCTGTGCTCATATTTTTATACCGTTCTATTATTATGCTTTTTGTTCCTTCGTATATTATGTATGATTCTTAAAATTACATCTAATTGCGATAGCTAAGCTTTTATTTGTATCTTAAATAAATCTCTATCTAAAAAATTTTCAACTCCTTTTTCTCATTTTGGTTATAGTTCTGTTTCTTTTTTCTTCTTTCTTTGCTTTTGTGCTATGATTTAGGGTTTGGAGGCCTCGACGACAACAAGGAAAACTGGCTGGAATTTAATCTCCGTGTATTCTAATGAGCTCGCTTTTGAATGTAAGCAAATTTTTTGTGGCAAATTTTTTGTTACAAATTTTAGATTATTTAGTAAAAACTTTTGATTCTTGCGACATGCTTGATAATAATGCTGATGGATTTTTGCTGTTATTAGTTGAGCTGGACAAGCCTTCTTATTGTAGTATGAATGCTGTTAACAACATCGAAAATCATGTTGCATTCAAGGTTTGCAAAAAACATAATCTCATTCTAAAATTTTTCCAACCAGTTTTCTCATTTTGTTTACAGTTCTATTTCTTTTTTCCTTTTCTTCGTCACTTTTGAGCTGTTGAAAGCTGGCAGTAATGTAATCTGTGTATCTTGAAGAGTGCACTTTTGAATGTAAGAAAATTTTTCATTACAAATTTTAGATTATTTAGTGAAAATTTTGATTCGTACGATATGCTTGATAATAATGTTGATGGATTTTTGCTTTTTTTAGTTGAGCTGGACAAGCCTTCTTATTGTACTCGCAAGGTCGTTAACAACACCGAACATCATGTTGCCTTTAAGGTACACAAAAAACATAATCTCATTCTCACATCATCTCTTCTGTTTTAAATTGATGTCAACCAAACGCAAATAACATCATGATGCCTACTAAATATGTAAACTTGGTATTTATCACCATATTCCCTTATTAGAACACTTGAAACTTTTCCATGGTTATTTGTTACGACTAATGTCAGCGAGCCCAAAGCACAACGGCCCATGGCCCAATCTCAAAGGAGAAGCCCGCTAGAGAAGACGGGCCCTCCCAAAGGAGGCCCACGGACGGAGCAGAAGGCCCAGTCACCTAACCCTCGGGTACACCCGACCGGTCCCCATTCGGCCGGATTAACCGCCCCCCTGAATCCGCGATCACATGATGGCCATTAACGACCTGTAAATGGGCCACCTCACCACGTCGCGCGAATGGGAGGAGGCGGAGGCGGATCGTGGGGACGTGAGGGGAGGCAGGACGTGGGGCAATCAGGAAGGAACCTATAAAGGAAGGGCCAGGACGACGAAGAGACGGATTGAAACACAGGTAACCTACACAGAGGTACTCCATCAATGACCTAGGCTTTCGCCACTCCATCTCCTCCCTCCCCCAATACTCGCGCCGCCTGGGTTGACGTTCCGGCTTCTTCACAAGTCAGATCTCCCCCGCCGAGTATCCTTTCAGATCCTGATCTGACTTAGGCATCGGAGGGGCTTTGGCCGGAACCTAGGTCCGGCCTCCCTAACGAGTTTCTTCATCTGTCCAGGAAGAAGACATCCGAGACACCGAGGCTACCCCTCAGCGCTGGTCGGCCATCACCGACTCAGTTGCCAGGAAAATGACTGATCAAGCACCGACCCAATCGCAAGGCGCCGAGGCTACCCCTCGACGTGGATACGACCGAGGCCGAGCCCGACCCGACCGAGGCCGAGCGCGAATCACTGAGCCGAGGCTTCCCCTCAGCTCTCTCACGCGGAGTACAAGCGGGCTCGGCGGACCCAAGGGACCCCCAAACCGGCCCCTTGACCACGTTGACCACACATCTGGCGGTCAACGAGCTGTGGTGAGAAAACACCCGTAAACATCTGGCGCCGTCTGTGGGAACGAACTAACACCCACGTCAAACCACCAAAATGGAACCCGTCGGCAACGGCCTGGGGCGCATGCCACCCATCCCAGAGGAGAGCGCATACCATTCCCCCGTCGAAGACCTGAACGATCACGTTGCCGGGGAAACCAACGACGCCCTACTGGCCACGCAGGGACAACTCCGAGCCTATGCGCAGGAGACCAACACTAACATCCAAACTTTAGCCGTGACGATTCAACAGCTCGTCAGCAACGCTCCCACCCCCGAAGGTGGGGAGAGACGGGCTCATCGCCAGGAAGGGGAACGCCGACTCCTTTGCTCCGTCGTGGTCGCCGACCACGGAAAAAGAGTTCGGAATATGGAACGGAGGTTCACCAGGCCCGGCTCTTCCCCGGTACGATCTCCCACCCCCACCTCAGTCAGAGAGGGAAATCGGGAGGAATCGGAGCAGACGGGCGACCTTTTCAGGACGGCCTCATCCGCGCGTCCGAGGTCAAGTAAGCGCAGGTAGGATGATCAACGATCAACGAGCGTCCGGTCTGAATGGAGTGGAGGCAGCCGGTGTACCCACCACCAGGAGAGCCGGAAAGAGTGTTCGCACCGAACAAGCCCAGCACCCAAGCTGGTAAAAACTCAAGAGGAGGTCAAGCTCCCACCAGCCCCCCCGTTGCAGTCGAACGGCAAGGAGGTTTGCGAAGGGGAGCGACCCGGGTGCATCAGCGGAGAATGATGCCCCCTGACCCGGAGGATAACAGAGGCACGAATACCCTCGAACTTCAAGGTGCCGACGCTGGAGAAGTACAACGGCGTCAGCGACCCCGTGGATCATGTGATGGACTACGAGGCGGTCATAGCGTTCCAGGGAGCCGATGACACCCTGCTCTGCAGGGGCTTCTACTCCACCATACGGGGGCCGCCCGGACCTGGTACCTCAGCTTGCCCGGTCGATCGATAGATAACTTCGACGAGTTCACCCAGCTGTTCTGCAAGAAATTTATGGCCGGGCGATAGGTAAAGCCTGATTCGGAACATTTATTCAATGTGGTGCAGGGACCGGCCGAATCTCTGAGGCACTTCATGCGTCGCTTCAATGTGGAGCGATTGGGCGTGGATAGTTGTCCTGAACTGGTTGTGAAGGCGGCCTTGAAGAAAGGCCTTCGACACCGGGGTTTGAAGAAATCGCTACATAGCGACCCACCGAAGGACCTCACCGGAATTATGGCCCGAGCTGAACGCTTCATGCTGACAGAAGAGGCCTTGGCCGAGGATGAGGGAAAGATCAGACGTGAGGCCAAGCGTGGTGAGAAGGAGCACCGTGGCACGGAGGAGCATCGATCGGAGAAGAAGGCTAGAGGAAGATCACGGAGGGAAGAGCTCCGGCACTCCTCGATGACCAACGCCCCGGACGTGATCCTAGCACAAGCCCAGAAGGAGGGACACGCGGGTCGACCTCCCCGAAGAATGAGGAAAGGCGGGAGGGATGAAGAGAAATACTGTAAGTACCACAAGGACAACGGCCACGATACCGACGACTGTTGGCACCTAAAGAAGGACATTGAGAAGCTTGTGAGCCGTGGGCACCTGAAGAACTCCGCCAACGACCCCGCCTCGGGAGAGAGAACGTCCAAACAGCAGGACAGGGGAAAAGGGGTGAACGCGGTCCAGACAGTTGCACGGATCATCGAGTGAGGAGACGGAAAGAAACAGCCATCGATCCGCTGGAGGAGGGCTACCCTGCCAGAACCTCCCCCGTGTCTTGCCACCTTTTCTTTTTTCATTACTCCAAATGTATTGTCTCACAGAAATGAAGGCATACAATGCAAACTTTGTCACCAAGCTTGAGCAGATGATTCAAGATGCGTAGCAGGACTCAACCAAGGCAACCGTGGTCCAACTGATATGGACCAGCCCGAATCGCATCGGCCAAAAACCGAGGGGTAACCCCCCCTCGTCACCAAGCGAATCTCTTCCGAAGGCCAAGGGGTAACTCCCCACGCCACCGAACGAGTCTCCTTCGTAGGCTGTAAGCCGAGGGGCAACTCCCCTCGCCACCGAACGAGTCTCCTTCGTCGGCCGTAAGCCGAGGGGCAACTCCCCTCGCCACCGAACGAGTCTCCTTTGTCAGCCGTAAGCCGAGGGGCAACTCCCCTCGCCACCGAACGAGTCTCCTTCGTCGGCCGTAAGCCGAGGGGCAACTCCCCTCACCACCGAACGAGTCTCCTTCGTCGGCCCTAAGCCGAGGGGTAGCTCCCCTCTCCACCGAACGAGTCTCTTACGTCAGCCGTAAGCCGAGGGGTAGCTCCCCTCGCCACCGAACGAGTCTCCTTCGTCGGCCGTAAGCTGAGGGGCAACTCCCCTTGCCACCGAACGAACCTCTATCATAGGACGTATGAAGAAGAGTCGGGAGGCGACTCCCCTTGCGATAGAACGAATCTCCTTCGTCGGCCATAAGCCGAGGGGCAACTCCCCGCGCCACAGAACGAATCTCCTTCGTCGGCCATAAGCCGAGGGGCAACTCTCCTCGCCACCAAACGAACCTCTCTTGTAGGCCGAAGAGTCGGGAGACGACTCCCCTCGCCGCCAAATCTTCTTCGTCAACCATAGACTGAGGGATACCCACCTCCGCAGGCGAAGCGAAGCTTTCGCTTGAAAGGTGGGGGGCTACTCTCCCATCCGACGAGCGCAACGCCCAGCCGTAGGCCGGGGAGGGGGGGTCACCTATGCGGACTGAACGAAGCGCCCGCTCATGAGACTTGGGGCAACTCCCCCAGCCGAGGAGCACGACTGCCTGTCATAAGCCGAGGGGAACCCCCCCCACGGACTGGGTGCCCCCGCGGACTGGACACACCGCCCGCTCCTAAGGCAGGAGGTGACTCCCCCTCCTGAGGAACGCGATTGCCAATCCTGAGCCGAGGGATACCTACCCCCGTAGACTGAGCAGATCGCCCACGCCTAAGGCTGGGGGCAACTCCTCGGATGAAGAACATGACCGCTGGCCACAAGCCGCAGGATGACCTCCCTTGCGGGTCAGGTGACCACCTCGCTTGCCTGGAGGAGGACAATATCCCTGACAAACAGACCCGGCGGGAGGAACGACACACCGAGCCGGGTGAGCTCAGGACAACACCCCACGACGAGGGCGACGACGCCCGTCCGGCCTAGGAACAATAAAGGCCATTCCAAAAAAGAGACCCACGGCACGAGAAGAACTAACTAGAAGAAATCATTTTCATTAATGGTATGGGTTACATGTCACTCAACAACATCCTCATGAGCACAGCAGTTGACAACAAAATTTGTCACCCAAGAAAGGAGACGGGATACAAAGGCTTTACAGGGGTCTGGAGCGCAAGCGGCAGTGTCGCCAGGAGTCCGCAGCACCGTTGGCGACAACAAAATTTGTCACCCAAGAAAGGGGACCGGACATGAAGGCGCTTCAGGGGTCCGGAGCATGAGAGATAGCGTCGTCTGGTGCCTCGCCTTGCTCCGAGCCATGGGGATCGGCATGTCCCGGAGGAGGGGGGATCGGCTCCCGAGCGAGCTCCGCGAACTGCCAGAACGACTCCCTGATGACCTCCACTATGCAAGGAGCGAGAAGGTCTTCGTAAGTCCCGAAGACTTCCTTCAGGACCGACGCAATCTTCGGCCTTATGGCCGTGTCGACACCCTTCTCGGCTTCCTCGGCAAAACGGAGCCTCCGACGCAGCTCGGCAAGCTGACCCCAGAGATCCTTCCTCTCTTGCCAGAACTTCTCCTCCGCTTCTCAGCTCAAGTCATGAACGTCTTCAAGCTTCCGCTTGAGATCATGCACTTGAGACTCGAGTTCGTCAGCACGACGGCGTTGCTGTCGAACCTCCATGCGGGCACCCTGAAGCGCTACGTCAGCCTCCCCGGCCCGGGCGCGCTCCCGACTCAGAGAGTCTTCGAGGCTCCTCAACTGGGTTGCCCGATGCTCCGCCTCGAGAGCCATCGCGGTGGCCTGTAGATAAAAAGGAGGTGGATTATACCGAGGAAGACCGAAAGGCAAAACGATCATCTGAAAGGGGACATGAATCCGAACCTATTGGAGGTGACCGACTAGGGAATCCGACAGTACGTCCACAGGGGGACAACTCCAAAAGGGAGCGGTCCCCCAAAGGGACGGCGTCCGCCGTCGGCCGGTCCACCAAGGCCAAATCAAGACCTAGAACCGAACCCCTGAGAGGATCAGCGAGGACCGCTGAGGTGCTCGGCGGGACGCAGACGGCCCCCGAGACCGAAGGGGCAGCCGAGAGAATATCAGCAGCGTGGCCGGGGGCGGCGGTCGACGCGACCACCCTGCCGGGATCCGACGGCGCGACGGCAGGCGTCGGGGAAGAGGTGCACCCACCGTTCTTTCGTGATTTCTTCCCGATGGGGGCAGCGATCGCCGGAGGGGAGAGCTTGCGACTCCCGCTCGCCGACGGTCGAGGAGCCGATCCGGGATCCTCAACAGGGAGGGGGTCGACTCCAGAGACTTCCCTTCCGGGGGCACCAGATGCGACCTGTGAGGGTGACTTGGCCTCAATCCACCCCAAAGGAGGCTCGGACCGGAGCAACTCTTCATCCACAGAGCGACGAGGCGCCTGTCCAGAAGAGCTTCCACGGCCCCGGCGGGATCCCAGGCGAATAAGCTCGTCGACGTCATGGGTGAACTCACGGCCAGCCATGTCTGCGAGAGAAAGAGAAATCAGGGTGAGCTAGAGGTTAAACAGAGGGAGGGGAAACAACTAACCACTGGACCACAGAGTGCACTTCAGAAGAAGGTCGTCCAGCAGATGCCAGACCGACCTGTCCTCGAGAGAAAGTGACGATATGAGACGGGTTACGGCTCGCTCGGTCTCGGATAAAGTTGCCGACCTGTCGGTTTGTTGCGAACTCCCCCAACCAGTCAAGATAATCGAGACCCGGGGAAAGACGACAAAAACAAAGCTAGAGTCCCAGTTACCCGACCAAGGGGGTATACCGAGCAGGCACACTCGCCCCGCACGGGCTCGGAGATGCACCCAAGAACCGAGTCCTACCGTCTGGATCCGGTAAAAATAAGAGAGAAGCGGGAGAGACGGCTCCAGGCCGTGAATAATACAAAGCATAATGAACCCAGTCAGCACCGCGACAGAGGATGGTGTTAGTTGACACAGGGCAACTTTCAAGGAGTCAGTAAATCGAATGATAAAAGGGTGGATGGGGAAACGGAGCCCCAGATGGAACATCTCGACGTATACGCTGACCTCGTTACTCCGCGAAAAGCAGATCCGCTCGTCTCTAAAGGGAATCCGAACGTCATAGGGATAACATAGGTACCTCTCTCGTATCTCCCTAGTGACTAAGAAAGGGCCATGGATGACGATAGGAGGATAGATGGAGGGATGCCTAATCTCGTAGAGGACGAGGCCACATCGTCCTCGACGGGATCCAGAATAAGCTTTCCTTTCCCTTTACCCGGGACCCTCGGGTCCTGGGACGGCGACGGAACTTTGGGCCCAGAGGAAGGGGCATGATCGGGACCGGAAGCCGTTCCGACGGGACGGATCTCACTTATCCTAAGCCTGGCCATAGCCCGAGTTAAAGAATGGCGGACTTACCTTGATAATAGCGGGAGAGAAGACAGATGACAGGAAGAAGAAGCTGGCGGAACGAAGAACAAAAGGGGAACGAGCGCGAAAGAGTTGAAGCTAGAGGGATTGGAACGTATATATAGAGGGCAACGGTGGGATCTGAACCGTCAGGAGAAGGCACGCGGCGAACATAAAAAACGGCGGCGATGCTTCGAAAGCCGCACCAACAGAAGTTCAAACGGAGCGGCAATAATGACGCTCATTTAATAGCAGGGCCTCGACTGACGCATCCATCAGGTCACGAAAGAGTCACATCACCCGAACCGAACCGACGGAAGCCGAACGGTCCTGGCGATGGGGGCAATTGTTACGACTAATGTCAGCGAGCCCAAAGCACAACGGCCCACGGCCCAATCTCAAAGGAGAAGCCCGCTAGAGAAGATGGGCCCTCCCAAAGGAGGCCCACGGACGGAGCGGAAGGCCCAGTCACCTCGCCCTCGGGTACACCCGACCGGCCCCCATTCGGCCGGATTAACCGTCCCCTAAATCCGCGATCCCATGATGGCCATTAATGACCCGTAAATGGGCCACCTCACCACGTCGCGTGAATGGGAGGAGGCGGAGGTGGATCGTGGGGACGTGAGGGGAGGCAGGACGTGGGGCAATCAGGAAGGACCCTATAAAGGAAGGGCCTGGACGACGAAGAGACGGATCGAAACACAGGTAACCTATAAAGAGGTACTCCATCAACGACCTAGGCTTTCGCCACTCCATCTCCTCCCTCCCCCAATACTCGTGCCGCCTGGGTTGACGTTCCGGCTTCTTCACAAGTCGGATCTCCCCCGCCGAGTATCCTTTCAGATCCTGATCTGACTTAGGCATCGGAGGGGCTTTGGCCGAAACCTAGGTCCGGCCTCCCTGACGAGTTTCTTCATTTGTCCAGGAAGAAGACATCCGAGACGCCGAGGCTACCCCTCAGCGCCGGTCGGCCATCACCGACTCAGTCGCCAGGAAAACGACTGATCAAGCACCGACCCAATCGCAAGGCGCCGAGGCTACCCCTCGACGCGGATACGACCGAGGCCGAGCCCAACCCGACCGAGGCTGAGCACGACTCACCGAGCCGAGGCTTCCCATCAGCTCTCTCACGCCGAGTACAAGCGGGCTCGGTGGACCCAAGTGACCCCCAAACCGGCCCCTTGACCACGTTGACCACACATCTGGCGGTCAACGAGCTGTGGTGAGAAAACACCCGTAAACATTATTCATGATATAAATGCATCCAGGCACAAAGTTAGTTAAAGTGTAACTATGTTTATTATCATGGGGTCCAATGATATGTGTTGCATGATGTTACCTAGCTTGAGATTTGGTGACTGGTTATTTGTGTCTTTAAGGAGGATGTCAAATAGCTTCAGTTGCTTTGGTGATGACATGTCTTGATGTCATCTTGATAATTTGAATTTTAAACAAAACACCAAAATTTGTTTTTTTTTGCTCTGTCTGCAAAATGTTTGGGGGGGGAGTCACATTTTAAGGGAAATTTTAAGTCGCACTTTGCCTCAAAAACATTCGGGGAACTCAAATTTTTGGTGGGAAATTCAATTTTCTGCCATCCATCCACATGGTTCAAGTTTCAGTTTGCTACCAAATAACACAAAAATTTTCATTTTGCTGCCAAAAATTAAGTCTAAATTCTTTTTTACTCAGTACTTTACTGTACAATTGTGTAGTTATTAATTGTGTAGTGATTTATGTAATCAATTGTGTAGTGATTTATGTAATCAATTGTGTAGTGATTTATGTACTCACAATTTATGTAATCAGAAAAGTCCCCTCTTGAACATGAGAACATAGCATAGCATCCGCTCTCTTTGAAGAGTTCTTTGAAACTGAGAATGTAATTTACTTCTTTCAAGAGTTCTGAAGGTTTCTTTGGCAACATAACGCATACCATCCACTCTCTTGAATGCACGTGGAATATCAAGCACATGTTTAAGAATTACGGTTTTTTAAACTGGTTTACTGAGTCTAGACATGTGCAGCGTGAGAAAAAATTTATCATGTTGCAACAGGGACTAAGGTGAAGAATTTTTGGACTGAGGTGATAAATGTATGGTAAATTTATCACAGAATGGATGGTAATTTATTTTGGACTGATATTACAAAATTTACCATACATTCTAAGTTGATATTTGCCCTATATTCCGCATTGAAGAATGTATCATCTGAAGCATACCATACATTCTGAAGCATACCTCTAAAATCTAATCTAATGATACGCTATCTGGATAATAACCTGAAGGATAATAATCAAATCTAATGATACATTCTGAGGGTAATAACCTGAAGCATACCATACATTCAGAATGTAATTTTTGCGCTTTAATTATCGGTATTTGTTTAAAATTAGTATATCCAAGATTTTAAGTGGAGAATATTTTAAATGAATCATGACATATCCTTTGGGCACATGTTAAATCAGGAGGAAACTAAATTTTGGTGGAACAAAATTTTTTTGAAAGCACTAAATTCTTTGGGTGAAGTTAATTTTGGGGGTACTAAAATTTCTAATTGTTGATGAAAAATTTGACACCTATATGATGTGATGTTTGTGATTAACAAAACTATTGATGGAATCACTAACCAATATGGTTATGGATCAATTAATACTCACACCCATGAATTGAATCATTATAATTATGAACAGTAAAGCTATCATGGCTAATTTAATTCACTTC
The DNA here is from genome assembly GCA_030789695.1 of Scilla litardierei. NCBI lineage: Eukaryota > Viridiplantae > Streptophyta > Magnoliopsida > Asparagales > Asparagaceae > Scilla > Scilla litardierei. The sequence goes on from CM061142.1 coordinate 530,419,534, forward strand.
TTAAGCTATTGAATGGTTAAATGATAAGGAAGTCCAAAAGCAAATTCAAGGAAATCATAATACTAATGGATACATGGAACATGAATAATCTGCTACTTAACAGAAAGGGATGCATAAGACACTAATACAAGTTTTTGAATCACAAAACCATTCATATTCTGGGGATATTCTTTCTAAACTGAAGTTTATTATTCATTGCAGTAGTTTTTAAACCACATTTTTCATTTCAAGAGAAGTTTTTAAACCTCATTTATGTGATGTTTATTATTCATTGATGCAGCTTCTTTAGACCAAACTATACACAAAAGAGAAGAGACCCACCTCTCTTTAATCATCTCTCGATTGTTGGTCGATGTTAATATTATATGTGAAGGAATGGATCAAATGTATCGTGAAGTTTTGTCATCATCAACATCACTTGAGCTGAGGATGAGGATGAGCTTGGAGAGTCATCACATCTCTTTGGGGGTACAGTTAATGAAGCTACTAATGAAGCAGTAACCGAGTCTCATCACAACAACAAATTTCCGACTGGTTCTATTCATTAGATTCACATGGCTCTCTCCATGTATTGTCTTTCATTGTATCACAACTCCCCATCAAGTAAGCATACAGTCATGTGTCTTTGTTTTTCTATAATTTGTGTTATTTTTTTATTTGTACTTAAATATTTTTTTAAATAGTGGGATTTATATTTTGATAGGAAAGGGCTCTCAAAATTCTATAAGGGTAAGTTGTGGTCCCTATTATCATTTTTAGATGTTACAACTTTTAAGGAACATGCCAAGAGAGAGACGGCCCCAATTAAGAGGAAGATGAAGCTCAACATGAGCTATGCAGGTGGATTAGATAAGGTGAATGATGAAGCCCACTACCAAAAGGCACCAGCATGGGTTTTGAGTAGGGGAATCACAAAGAAAGGCTTCTTCATGCGCTTTCGCAATTGCAAGAACCACAAGTGGCAGTAGTTATTTTACCAGCAGCAAGCCCTCAGTCATCCCCATGAACAAGAACATGTAAATTTTTTATATGATAAAAGTAGGAATAAGAACAAAAATCCCTCACTGGGTTCCGTAGAGAAATTGTGTTAGAGGGGTGTATCGGATGTTGAGGCTTTTCGTTAGTGGTTGCTTTAATGAAGGCAGGTTTTTAGACGTTGAGGCACTCCTTCTGTTATACTAAGTTTGGTGGATATCGATTGTATATGATCTTTTTATCTGATTAGATAAGAGAAGTTGTGTTCTCTTAGTTTTATATCCTTGCGGTTTATTTTCTGTCAAAGTTTATAGATGGGTACATGTGTATTCTAGGTCAAAGTTGATAAAACAAGAGATATTGCTGATTTTCATAGTATACAATGGGATTTGGCAATTTCCTTCGGGTTTACATCCCTTTCTTATTTAAATCATCATGTGATGTGATTTTTTGCGAGGGCAAAATTCGCTAACATTAACTGCTAACATTAACTGTAATATAATTGGGGCATCAATAAATATGCTAAACCATAATGTTAGTAAAAAATTATTCTTAAAAGGTGCACCTATTAACACCAGGTGTTCAATGCATTACAGCTTAATAGTTTCTGTTAATATTATAATTTAAGGATATTAACGACGTAATGATCATATGATTAAAAGAGAGTGTTGACAAAATTTACCATTTTAAATGTTGTCTCTGTTAATTTGGCGACTATGACTGTGTAAACTAAATGAGGTTTCCTTTGGACATCTATTTTACAAATAAGGGATGTTTTTGAATGTGTTTGTTGACTAGGACAAAAGGGTAAGTAGATAGACAGATGTAATTGAATCTCAAAAATCAATTGATAGGATGAGAGTTTGTGAAAATTATAGAGAGAGGACGATTAAATTTTTAGAGAACTAAATTTTGGGAGAATGCAATTTTTGGGTTGAACTAAATTTTCTTGAGGGAACTAAATTTTTGGAGAGAACTAAAATTTTTTGGTGAACTAAATTTTGTGGAGAGCTAAAATTTTTGGGGAAACAAAATTCTCTGGGGAACTAAATTTTGAGGGACTAATATTTTTAACTAAATAAAAATTATTTGTGCTTTAATTATTGTTATTCATTTAAATTTTGGGGATTTAAGATTTTAAACGGGGAATATTTTCAATGAACCGTTCCCTTGGGCACGAGCATTCGCTAGTATATATATATATATATATGTATGTGTATATATATGTATGTATGTATGTATGTATGTATACACGGGCGCACGGCCGTGCCGAAAAGCGGCACAGCTGTGTCTTCCCTAAAAACCTAAGTTGACATGAGCCGCCGTCATTGCGCAAGGCCGTGCCTGACAATCAGTGTGACCTTGTCAGTCGATCCCCATGGCTCCAGAAGCTCCAGCAGCTCCAAGCACACGGATGTGCACATTGTCATGTCTATAGACATCATTTTGTTTTAATTTACGCACGACCGTGCCGCTGAACTGCATCTCCTTTTCCTTTAGCTGATACATTGACACGGCCGTGCATGCACCAACACAGCCGTGTTGAACTCTCTTCTACTCATCTAGCCTCCATGCTCCATCAAATATCCTCCCTCTCCGCTGTCTTTCCTCCTTTGGCCTCTACTTCGCCAAATTGCATCGTTTTGCATTCAAATTACCTGAAACAAAAGAGAGAGACACCCAGAGCATAAAACGGGACCAAAACCGATAAAAACAACTAAAAAGTGAGGATGGCACACAATAATTATGGGAAATGCGGGGTAACGGTGTGGAAAACATATATATAATACACTTAATAGCGCCTAGCCGAGGCAGCTGGGCGCCCAGATGAGCTGTTTTGCAAAAAAATTCTTTTGGTCTTTCTTCAGCTCCACTAGGTTTGGACCAAAACAAATGGGCCTGAGACATTTCTGGACCCTTGAATTGAGCTTGTTTCATGCTTTTATCACATTGGGTGTAATGTAAAATATGCTCGCAAACATTTTATGACATATTTAAAATCCTTTACATCATATGCTTTAATCCAATGTCATTAATATTCTAAAGCATATATCGCAAACCTTTTGCAACATAATTAATTCACATGCATCATATGCACTATCTCCATTAACTACATATTACTTGATGAAGGCTCACTCTGTGTAAGACCCTACATCATGCCCCTATTACAGTTGGGGTTCGAAACCCCAGACGGCAGTGACCACGAGTAGCAGGTGTCGTCCATATTTTGGTATCATAATTATGTGGTATGTCGCTTAACATGAGTATTGTCGGGACCACCTTGACTGTATTTGTTATGAATGCCGTAGTTTTAGTCCATTCTTCATAACTATGTCGCTTAGTAAAGCCTAGGGTATAGTCAACCGTCAACCCTAATAGCTTGCAATCAGTTAGTCTCCATCGGTCTTTAGTTTATTAATGTCCGACTTCTTCCAACATACTTTGGCCAAAGTTTTCATAAGGACCGAACTAACACATGCGACACTAACTCCCCATAAACGAGAGTGACGAACACACTCATGGTCATTACTCTCTCCGCACGCTTCAAGTGTCACCCAACCAAAGACCTTTTGACAGGCCTTGTCTCGAAGCTAGGTTAGAGATCTACGTAACACTGTTCATATGCAGGATTGTACAATGACCTCAAGTCAGGACCAACTTACCTATCATTACTGAGAGATATCATTGACAAATGAGTTTATGTTAACCATGTGATAAATCATGTTGGGTCGTTCAGTGAACTCATTCTCTAATGAGCATTTGTGTCTTGTCCCCGCCTTCGCCAAGTCGAACGACTATGAGATCATCGTCAGTGCTACTACGTGAAGAGAACGACACAATTGTCTATCCGATGTGACGATATTATAATCTCGACACATCTATGACTACGAATGATTTTAGACTTAAGCTACTATCGATCAGACACTTCTCTTAATCAAGATCTACATCTAGATACATGCATGACATTGCTCTAAGTCTAAGGATATCTCTTAAGTATTTATAATGAAGACATAATAATAGAAATACTTAGACAATTTATACCAGAAAGCATACTTTTATATCAAAAAGATGTTTGTACATATACATAGAAATAAATTTCCTTAAGGACACACACATCTCTCAACAGTTGGATCATATCCAACACACCTCAGCCAAGGATATCTGCTAAGAACGGTCCTAATTCTATGACATTAACTCCACAAAATGGGAAGACAAATTCTCTCTTGGCCATACTCCCCTCGTACACTTCAAGTACTAACCAACCAAAACCTTTCAATATGCCTTGCCACAAAGCTAGGTTAGAGTTCAAAGTGACATTTTTCGCACACATGTTCGTACAATGGCATCAAGTCGAAGTACCAGCTTGCTAATCATCACTAGAGAGCTACCATCGATAGTTTGGTTTGTGCTATCCATGTGGCAATTCTCGTTTGGCCGTTCAGTGAACTCATTATTTAATGAGCACATGTGTTTCATCTCTGATTTCACTAAATCGAATAATCATGATATCATCGCCACTAACTCTTAGTGAAGACAGACGACAAAATAGTCTATCTCATGCATTGATGTCCTTTCTTAATGCATCTCTGACTACAAACAATCTTAGACTTATGCTCCTAATGGTTAATACATTTTACATGATTGTGATCCTCATATTGATATATGTTTGACCTCATATTAAGTCTCAGGACTTCATCTAAGTATTTAATGTAGACAAAACATATTTATAATTACTCAGATAAATTGTACCAAATAACATATTATTATTTTGAAATAGATGTTCCAATTACAAAATAATTGGCCTTGAGGGCAAACATATTTACCAACAGTTCACATACAGGCTCGTACAATAACCTCAAGTCAAATGACTAGCTTGCTTATCATTACTTGAGAGCACATTCCATGTAGCAACTCTCGTTAGGACATTTAATAAATGCATTCTCTAATGAGCCCATGTGTCTCATCTCTGATTTCTCCAAATCAAACGGTCATAAGAGCATCACCACCAACACTTGGTGAAGGTAGATCACATAATAGTCTAACTGATGCATCGATGTTCTTTCCCAATGCATCTACGACTACGAACAATTTTAGACTTATAATATAAACAGTCGAAACACTTCTCTTAATCGTGATCCATATCTTAATACATGTTTGACCTCGCATTAAGTCTCAGGACTTTATCTAAGTATATAATGCAGACAAACATTTATAATAATACCTAAATAAAAAGTACCAAATAGCATACTATTATTTTGAATAAGAAGTCCCAATTACAAATAATTGGCGTCGAGGGTATACATTTCCCAACATCTCTCACTTGAACTCATGCCCATATCTTGGTATCACATACCACTTTTACACATGATTCTCTCTAGACGATCACGTGATATGGCTTTCGTGAATATATATGCTAAATTTGTTTTCTGTAGAGACAACATGAGTTCTATATCATTCTTCAATTTTGTATCCCATATGATGTGATATCTAAGAGGAAAATCTTTGCACCCTTGGTTCCTTAAGAAAATCTCTAGTCATTTGCAAGTACTTGAGAATTGTCTTGACCAATTTCTAGTGTCCTTTTCCAGGGTCAGGCTGATATCGTATTATTGCACCGAGCGCAAAAGCGACATCTCATCTTGTACATTTCATAATATACATGATGAATCCAACTAGCAAAGTATATGTGATTATTTTCATGTGATCTATCTCCAAGTCAGTCTTTGGACACATCTTCTTCAAAGAGTTATATTATGATTGGCACATATGAAACCCCCTTACCATGCTAAACCATTTTAGCATGGTATCAATGTACCTGTACTGGGGGAGACCAAGCATTCTTTTAGATCTATCTCTATAGATCTTAACAAAGATGCTTCTACCGAGTCCGTCAAAGGGAATTGGTTCAACAACCATCCTGTGACAGATTTCAACATCTCTATGTTGTTTTCTATCAAAAGAATGTCATCCACATAAATTACGCAGATGACTCAAGAATTTCCACTGGTCATATGTAGTCTAATGCTTTTTTTCGCTCCAATTGACCTTGAAACCTTTTGGCTGAGTCATGTAACATTTACATCATTCTGCTAGATTTCGTAGTCATAAGTAACAGCGAATATAATCTGAATAGACTTGTGTATGGCTACTAATGAGAACATTTCACAAGAAGCCTAGCCTTGCATGTTTCTATTTTTCCATCGATCGATCGTTCTCTTTGAAGATACATTTGCAACCAATAGGAATAGTTCCTTTGGGTGCATTTTCTAAGGATCATACCTTATTAACGCGTATGGAACCCATCTCGGATTTTCTTGAATCAATCCATTTCTCAGAGTCTCTACTCTGACTGGCTTCCAAGAAGCTAACACGGTCATCATCAATTATGATGCTATCCTCGACCTAGCCGTCTACAAGAAACCATAGTACCTCTTAGGGAGTCGAGTAATCCTGTTAGATTTCCTAATGACTGGTTAGGAAATATCATGTTCTATCTCTCCTACTGGTTCCAACACATATTGGGAATTTAGGCGGCAGTCTAGGGCATGGCCCTAGATGGAGGTTGGTAACTCAGCATCACTCATCATAAATTGCACCATGTCTAACAAAGTGTGATTCCTTGTGTAGGGAGGAATGACCTGAGAGCGAATCTCATTCTCTTTTAAATGCGCAAGAAACTCATAACTTAATTATTCTCCTCCTTGATTAGAGTGAAGGATTTTAAGACTTTGCCAATTTGTTATGATACTATTTAAATCACTCAAAAATGGGGTGCCGAGGTCCCGGGCGAGGAGGAGGCGAACCGAAGACAAAGGATGTCCGAGTCGGGTGCCTCTTCCGATCGAGCCAGCGAGGGTCTCCCCGAGGGTTAACCCATTCAGGGAGTGGTCCTCCCGGTTCCTACGCGGATACTAGAGGTGGGCAAGCCTCACAAGGCACCCCCGGTCTAGAAGTGGCCTTACAGAATTCCATTGCAGGAGATAGGAAGGGCGACGAACCCGAGTTGCGAGAATGCTCTTATTCATTTCAAGAGGACAAAGGCTAAGGTTAAGGCGCTTCCAAGCGATAGTCTTCCCCGGCCGACCTATTGGATAGGCCGTGATGAGTCGATATTCGAGGATGCCGGGGTGGCGTCGCGTTTAGTGGAGTATTGCATGCTGCCGCAAGATCGTGAGTCCCTAGTCCGCGTGGGGGCAGAGCGGCTATGCAGCTCCATTGTATGGCACGTCATGCAGGTAGGTCGAATTCCTCGTCTCGCCTCCCAAGTTTTCTTTGCTCGTGTTCGACTGAATTGGGTCTTTTTGTAGATGGTCTCGGCTATGGTGGCCCTACAGCGCCAAACTCCGGTGGTTGCCACAAAGGCAGCTCTTGACAAGGCAAGGATCGATCTCAGTGAAGTCAAAAAGAATCTGCGGGAGAAGGAGGCGGAGTTGGAGGAGGTCGCGATGGCCTATGAGGTTGAGAAGGCATGGGCCTTGTACTTCGATGCGTCGAAGGCTACGCTCGAGTGCCAACTCCTGGAGGAGGAGCGGAAGCGGACCGATATCCTGGCGAGGCACACCGAGAAGATGGCTAGCAAGAAACAGGTAACCGAGGTGCAGGCGGGGCAAATAACCGAGCTGAAGAAGGCCATCGAGGCGGAGAGGAAAGAAAAGGCCGTCCTCAAGAAGCAGCTGGAGGAGAAATGGGAGGTTGACCGAGGTGTGGTCGAAGCCGCCATCCGTCGTTATCATGACGAGCATCTCATTCTGTCGTTGCGAGAGATGAGGGAGGCGGGAATCCGTCGAGTGATGGAGGAGATGGGGGATCGACCGGTGGGGAGGCGACGAGGCTGAGGAGGGCCCAGTGTGGGGGAACTTTGTTTCTTTTTGTACTGCCGGTCGAAGGTCGAGCCTAATGTAGTGTTGTCTTACAACTTAAATAAATGAAGTGAATTTTTTTTTCTTGGTTTCTTTTCCTCCTTGTTGGGTGTGTTTCCTTGCGATTGTATAATTTCCCCCAATATCCCTCTGTCGACGAGCGCTGATGCGTGGGGAGAGGGATGTTGAGACATGGTATGTTTGTCATGGGTATGAGGGTGAGCTCAGGGTGACCCGGGGGTCCATCTGATCGCAGCGAGGTGAGGCATTTTGCCCAGACCACTCGCGGATGGTCGGTGCCGCAGTCCGACCTTGACTATTTGCTGCCCAACCTCCCGGGCCAAATTAATGGTGGTGGGGCCCTTCTTGGGCCTGAGTAAAGAAAGAGGAGGGATGGAAATTATTTCGATTTGGCGTAATCATTTCGACGCGAAAGAGGGCGGGAATCGAAGCGTCTCGGTGCCCACTACGCAAACTGACGCAATCTTTTCGAATCGGCGACGGATGGAAATCAAAGCGGTTAGACCACTTTGAAGGTGACGCATGGCAGATGCGACAGCTGCTATCAGTCGAAGTGTCAAACCATGTGGATCGAAGCGAGAGGGGGCGCGGATCATCGACGCGTGGCGGGATGTCTACGGTCGCGATCATTCGGGGCGTCTTATAAAGAGCATTGGGTGGGAACGAGTGAGGGTTTCTCACTTTCAAAATCCTATAAGCACCTGCGGTTGCCTGAGATTGTGTAATTCTTACCGAAGTTGCCATCGGAGATCAAGGCACCGTCGCAGGATCGTCGTCGAAGCCGTCGACATCATACATGTATTAAATCTCTTCTTTCTCGATGTCTTCATCAACGTCTTCCATCCACTTGTCGTGGTCGAGGGAGGGGGAGGAAGTGAGCTCCGCCGCGGATACAGCGTAGAGTACGGGGGAGAGGTCATCGGAGAGTCGGAGTTGGGCCGCAGGCGGCGAGCAATTAGTGGGCTCGCCCTCGGAGGTCTTGAAGAACCCGATGAAGGGGAAAGGGCCCGCAGCTCGAACACCAAAGCCCGCTACCCCAGCTACTGTTACAATAGCAGAGGTTGGAGAGGTGCCCAACGAGATCTCTGGTGTGATGTTGGTGGTGAAGATGTCCATTTATGACGTCAGCGCATCGTATATTAGACCGCCCTACTTAGTTCGTCTGCCGACCACATCAGAGAGGGTGTGTTTTATGGGAGATTACAAGGTGGGGGTGTACGTGTCCTGCTTCCAGCAGGGGTTGTGCTCCCCCCTCCATCCCGCGGTGTTAGAAATTTTGAATTTCTTGGAGTTGTCGATGTTCCGATTGATGTCGAACTCCATCAGCGTGATCGTTGGCTTCCTGGTTCTGTGCATGAAGAACAGCGTCTGCCCGTCTCTGTCCCTCTTCTGTCATTTCTTCACGGTGAAGAGGCTGAGATCCTATTATTATCTGTCCGCAAAGAAACGTTATCCCCTCATCATAGGCTTGCCGGACAAGATCAAGGGATGGAGTAAGAAGTATGTGTTCGTCTAGATGCCCACGGATGTGGTGCTGAGATCGAACGTGGGGGAGCTGAATCCCGAGGCGAGGTAGGGTGTCCAGTTGAGTGACAAAGAGGAGGATGTAGCCCGGTTTCTAATGGCGATCCCCGAGGAGGGCCGGGAATATGGAATGCTCACCGACACCGACAAGATAGTTCGGCACATTTGGCCCGAAGGTAATGCAAACTTTGCGGTTGCTGCATCTAACGTGCTCATTCTAAGCTTTCCCCTTTCTGCAGGTCGCACGATGAGTATTCCACTGGAAGAGTTGAAGAAGAGGGCCGCGAAGCAGGCGGCTCAGCAGGCGGCTCAGCAGGCGAGAAAGGCAGACCCAAAGAGGCCACACGAAGAGGCCGAAGGGGAAGGCTCGAGGAGGGGGAAGGCATCCTCGAAGAGGACAAAGTTGCCCACGGCCTCTAGTGAGGCGAGGTCGGCCGCCCATGAACCTCGGAAGGAGATGGGCTCTGGTCGGTCCAGGGAGAGGGCTGCCCAGGGCGCCCCCCTTCGGTTATCGACCTTGAGGGTGAGGGTGGGGGCGGACTGGATCCGGGGAGGGGGACCCCAAAGTCCGACTGTCGAGCCCGAGGGTAATAGTTGATGCCCAACAGGCCCCGACGTTGGGTCACCCCGAGAGCTCTGGTGGGTCGGGCTCCGGGCCCAGGTCGTCGGGTTGGGAGGGTTGGCTGTACGACTGCCCGTGGTTTGTTTTGGAGAAGCAGGCCCACCCCAGCTGCGATGCCTTGCTCATCCACTTCAAGGCCAACAAGTCCGAGGTCGAGGGTTATCCGGAGGAGGCCCTTCACCAGATGCCCTATCGAATAGGGGCCGATGAGTCTGTTTTTGACGACGGTGGGGTGGCAACGAGGTTGGCAGAGAACTGCCTGCTGTTTTGTGATAGGGAGAGCTTATCCGCTGTCGGTCATGAGGGGTTGTGAGGCACCGTAGTATGGCACGGCATGCAGGTATGCGGTCCAAACTGGGTCAAGTTCTTCAGGTGGCTTTGCTTAGTATTCTGACAGGCTTCTATTTTGTCGTGCAGGCCATCCTCATGATGCTCGTTGCTAGGGGCCATACGCCAGCCATAAAAAAGGCCGAGGGCACTAACGTGCGTTTATATTTCATATATTTGCGCATGTTTTCTTCCGTGTTTTTCCGTTATTTACCGTCGTCTTGTATTCGTTTTCTCGTGTTTTCTTGTTTTCTTTCACTTTTCCGTGTTTTTGGTATTTTGCAGGAATTTCTAGCATTTGGGACATAAAACGACGATATTATGAGTCCCCGGAGCAACGGGAGGAGTCACGCGTGATCCAGGGGGTCAAACGACCAAGATTGCCACTTTTCAGCCCCCACCCGATCGGTTGGACACAGCCAACCGATCGGGTGATGCACACGTGCACGACCCGAACTGAAGTTGGAGCGAGGAGCAAAGTCAACCGACCGGTTCGCCGACCGGTTCATCCCAACAGAGTTCTCGGGAAAATGGAGCTGAATTCCAACCGATCGGGTGACCTTCACCCGATCGGTTCATCTGTAGCCGATTCCTCCGAAGGACGACCCGGTCACGCCACCCGCTCTCCTCTGCGCCTGGTTGAAGCTCCCGAAGCCCGATGGCCGAAGCAACAAGCCGCTCACCCGATCGGTTGACATTTCAACCGATCGGGTGGCCTTTTCGTCCCCTTTCGCGCACCGCTGCTCATTCATTGAAGATCTTCTATCATTCCAGAAGGATTTTGGATGATCTCTTATTTTTCTAGCGTCGGCATCGTCGTTAGCTTTCCAACGATAGGTCGCATGCCCAAATCCGATTTTTCTAGATTTTTCTGGAATTTTCTGAGCGCAGCTATGTGCTGAAACTGGCTGCAGTCTGGAATTTCATTTCACCCGATCGGTTGACTTGTCAACCGACCGGGTGAGATCTGTTTCTGCGAATCTGAGCTCTCTGTTTATTCCACCCGATCGGGTGAGTTTCCACCCGATCGGGTGGGCCTTTTTTGACAGTTCTGGACCCGAACTGTTAAGGTTTTTTAGGGGGTTTATAAATAGAAGTGGGGGATGACTTGGAGAGGGTTCTCTTTCAGTTTTTAGGGATTTTTGCCCCTTCTCTTGTGAAGCTTAGGGTAGTTTAGATTAGGTCTTTGCTCAATAAATCTTGTACCGGATTGTTGGATTCGAATCAAGATAAGTATTTTTCTTCTCTCATTTTCTATTGTATTGTGTTGTTTTCATTTTGCTCAATGGTGAATGTTTGTATGTTATTTGTTTTGCTTGTCTTTATATTTCTCACCATGGAGTAGTGTCGATGAACCCTAATACGGGTTAGGGTAGGATTGATGCTTGGGTTGTTTCATTTCACTTGGTTGCATGGCATGTGTTCGATGAAATGCGTCAATGGGGATTTCTAGCAATCTGGGTCCAATTCGTATGGCAACACACTAGATGTGTTGGGGATTGGGGTCCGGTGCTTGTCCTGTCAAGATCTGCTTCGATGTATTGCTAGAAATCACATTTGACCTATTTGGCCATTAGGGTTACGCGGGGGCGTTTCATTGTCATTGGCGGGAGAAAGACCGCCTCTGACCGTCGGGCCAAGGGGGAATAAACTTGGCGGTTGACTCCCTAGCCATAGCTCACACCCCTAGTGTAGACATGGAGTCCTCGCGCGTGGGAACGGCTTGGACGAAGTGTTGGGAGATATCATTATGGCCTTAATGCTCCCGGTTGCGGAAGGTGTTAATGGACATGGGAATGCCCACCGTCCGGAACCGGGTAGGCCTAGCGTGCTTGGCACCGACCGGAATATCGGGCCATGGACGCTAGGTACCACCTTTTGGGCAATGTATCACCCTGGGTCAAGTCAAATGACAAGTGTCATGAGTGCTCTAGCCCGTGTTGGCGGGGATTCATTTCGTGTCTTTTTCATTTCTTTCTTTTATTTCTACACTTCCACCCATACTATCCGCGTAGCTAGCACACGACCTAGGCGAGGCTAGTAGCCACTCAAGCCATCCACCTCCATGTGTTCGATAAACCCGCACCCTACACTAACCGTGCACTTGCGGTAAAACGACATCGCGCCCATACCGTAAACGGGGCGCCGGTCAGGCACCGTCTCAAGAATGTCGACCGAGCTTGATGCGCTCTGCAAGAGTGCCGACGAGCAGCTGATGAAGGAGAAGGGTAGGTGCGGCCAGTTGGAGTCGGAGGTCCAGCACCTGAAGGGGATCCTGGCGGATCGTGAGGCGAAGGTCGCCTCCGCGATCGATCGGATGAAGGAGCTGGAGGGCACGCTCGAACGGGAGGAGGCACGTGCGATTGAACTGGCGGTCCGGGCGAAGACCGCAAAAGAAGAGCTGGTCCTGAAGAACGAAGAGTTTCGGTCGTATCAAAGAATCGACTGTCCTCTGCACCCTTACGGACGCGATGCGTGGCGGCATAATGAAGCTCCACGCAGAAGGGCTAGAGGACGGCCGAGCCAAAGGCCTGGAGGTGGGCCGGGCTATGGACTGGGAGGCCTGCCTTGGCCAATTGAAGGAAAGGGTGGCCAGTTCCTGCCCTCCGATCGACGTCGACTTCGACAAGCTGGCAGCCTCAGAAGACGAGGGAGGAGCAGAGAGCGACGAAGAGGCGGGGGGAGAAAGGATGCGGCTGTCGACATCAATGCCGAATCCCCAGAGGTCGACACAGTGGACAGTGCGCCAAGTGGCGGCGGCCAAGGATAGTTGGCTCGTTTAATCTCCCCCCCCCCCGTTTTTTCTTCGGTCTGGGAGTGGGGTCGACCAAAGGGATGCCCTGTTCTGTAAGGTCGGCCCCAGTTGTGAAATGTTAACTTTTGACTTAAAATAGATGGAGATTTTTACTATCTCGTCCCTGAGTTTTCTTTGTATAATTTAAATAAAAGTACCGTTACAGTAAGTCATGCCATGTCGTCCATGGGGGTAAAGGGCGAGCGTGAGGCTCGGTCCGGTCCACTCTCACGTTTGGGTGGCGGAGCTTTGTGATCTTGCCCTGGAGTCCGAGCGACATCGTTCATAAGTTACTCCGCGCTTAGGTGGAATTTAGCAATTCGCTCAAGATAGTATTTTCATTAAATTTTACAAGAAGTTGACAAAGACGACAGTGATTAAATGAGTGCAATCTACTTTTCGGCCGAGCTGAGGTATCGTTTTGCTTTTCTGTAAACTGCATCAGGGTGAGCGAACTCATGTTTCTGGCATGTCCTTCCTTCTCTACCATTGCTTGCGGCCTCCTCTCTCACCTCCTCGACCATGAGGGGTTGCAAGGTCTCTGCGGGGAATCCCCGTCTCGAAGGGAAACCCTGGGAGAGGAGGAGAACGAGGCGGCGAAGGTGGAGCCCCGACGGGGAGCCCCGGTAGCGTGGCCTCCATGGGAAGATAGATGAGGGGAAGGTGGGCCGTTGGGAGATGGGCTGGTGGAGGCTGGTGTGCCCAGCGGGGCTTTTGCCTTTCCTGCCGGCAGGGGTTGGGTGGAGCGGATGTTGGTAGGGAGGATTGGCCTGCCGCAAATCTTCAAGGATCTCTGTCGCAAGTTGTCTAGGGGAAGCTGAAGATCGGAAGGAGGACCGTCCCATGTGCAAGAGTAATAGCCCATCGGCGACCCACATGCAAGTGGAATAGCCTATCGGGAGGCGGGGTCCATCGGCAACTGGGGGCCTCCCCCTCGATCGGGCCAACGATGTTCAAAGGCAAACCCAGCCCGGATGTCCTGGGCAGGGGTATCTTGCAGCTTTCTAACCTTCATGGGGGGCGGACTAAGGCTCACACGCTCTCACCTCCTCTTCTTTCCTCCTTCAAGGGAACGAGGGGAGTATATATAGAGGGTGAGAGCCGATAGCTTCTGTAGGGCTAACGCGATGAGCTGGAACCATTAATGGGTTTGTCAGGGTCAAGTTATTTGAACCTGCTCTGGGCAGGTGATGTCAGACGTGAAGCGTCATGCCTATAACTCTCGAGGGGCACGTTACCGTTTATGGCAGGCGTCCCGAGTGTCATTTTGTTATGTCAGGTCATGTCAGGGGCACGCTTTATCGGGACCGTGTATTGACCGAAGGTTCTAGCCCTGCACGAGGCCTGCCCCGCCATGTATGCCCATGTCCTTTTCCCCTGGTTCGGATTTCGAGGCTTCTAGGTCTGTTAGGGGGGAGGGAGTCTTAAGCTCGGCATGTGTCCTTCTCCGGTTTGGGTGGCGAAGCATGTTAGGCTTGCCCCTGAGTCTTTACTTGAGGGGGGAGCAGGCGCGTAGCCCGGCCAGTGCCCTTCTTCAGTTTGGGTGGCGAGGATGGATCCTGCCCCGGATTCATCGTAGGGGGAAGCAATCGCATTGCTCGGCCCATACCCTTTTCTCCAGTTTAGGCGGCGAAGCGCGTTAGGCTTGCCCCGGAGTCTTTGCTTGAGGGGGGAGCGAGCGCGTAGCCCGGCCCGTGCCCATCTTCGGTTTGGGTGGCAAGGATGGATCCTGTCCCGGAGTCTTTGGAGGGGGGAGCGAGCGCGTAGCTCGGCCCGTGTCCTTATCCGGTTTGGGTGGCGAGGTGGATCCTGCCCCGGAGTCTTTGGAGGGGGAGCGAGCGCGTAGCTTGGCCCGTGCCCATTTTCTCCAGTTTGGGTGGCGAAGCGTGTTAGGCTAGCCCCGGAGTCTATGCTTGAGGGGGGAGCTAGCGCGTAGCCCGGCCCGTGCCCTTCTCCGGTTTGGGTGGCGAGGACGGATCCTGCCCCGGATCATCGAAGTGGGGAGCGAGCTCGTAGCTCGGCCCGTGCCCTTCTCCAGTTTGGGTGGCGAGGACGGATCCTGCCCCAGAGTCTTCATAGGGGGAGCGAGCTCATAGCTCAGCACGTGCCCTTTTTCTCCAGTTTGGGTGGTAAAGCGTGTTAGGCTTGCCCCGGAGTCTTCGGAGGGGGGAGCGAGTGCGTAGCTCAGCCCGTACCCTTTTTCTCCAGTTTGTATGGCGAAGCGTGTTAGGCGTGCCCCGGAGTCTTTTCTTGAGGGGGGAGCGAGCACATAGCTCGGACCGTGCCCTTCTTCGGTTTGGGTGGCGAGGATGGATCCTGCCCCGGAGTCTTCAGAGGGGGGAGCAAGCTCGTAACTCGGCCTGAGCCATTTTTCTCCAGTTTGGGTGGCGAAGCGTGTTAGGCTTGCCCCAGAGTCTTTGTTTGAGGGGGGAGCGAGCGCGTAGCCCGGCCCATGCCCTTCTCCGGTTTGGGTGGTGAGGACGGATACTGCTCCGGAGTCTTTAGAGGGGTGAGCGAGCTCGTAGCTCGACCCGTGCCACTTTTCTCCAGTTTGGGTGGCGAAGCGTGTTAGGCTTGCCCCGTAGTCTTTGCTTGAGGGGCGGAGTGAGCACGTAACCCGACCCGCGCCCTTCTCCAGTTTGGGTGGCGAGGACGGATCCTGCCCCGGAGTCTTTGGAGGGGGGAGCGAGCGCGTTGCTCGGCCCGTGCCCTTCTCCGGTTTGGGTGGCGAGGACGGATCCTGCCCTGGAGTCTTCAGAGGGGGGAGCGAGCTCGTAGCTCGGCCCATGCCCTTTTTCTCCAGTTTGGATGGTGAAGAGTGTTAGGCTTTCCCCGGAGTCTTCGGAGGGGGGAGCGAGTGCACAGCTTGGCCCGTGCCCTTTTTCTCCAGTTTGGGTGGCGAAGCGTGTTAGGCTTGCCCCAGAGTCTTTGCTTGAGGGGGGGAGCGAGCGCGTAGCCCGGCCCGTGCCCTTCTCCGGTTTGGGTGGCGAGGACAGATCCTGCCTACCGGAGTCTTCGGAGGGGGGAGCAAGCTCGTAGCTCGGCCTGTGCCCTTTTTCTCCTGTTTAGATGGCAAAGCGTGTTAGGCTTGCCCCAGAGTCTTTGGAGGGGGGAGCGAGCGTGCAGCTCGGCCCGTGTCCTTTTTCTCCAGCTTGGGTGGCGAAGCGTGTTAGGCTTGCCCCGGAGTCTTTTCTTGAGCGGGAGCGAGCGCGTAGCCCGGCCCATGCTCTTCTCCGGTATGGGTGGCGAGGACGGATCCTGCCCCGGAGTCTTTGGAGGGGGTAGCGAGCTCGTAGCTCAGACCGAGCCCTTTTTCTCCAGTTTGGGTGGCGAAGCATGTTAGGCTTGCCCCGGAGTCTTTGCTTGAGAGAGGAACGAGCGCGTAGCCCAGCCCGTGTCCTTCTCCGGTTTGGGTAGCGAGGACAGATCCTGACCCAGAGTCTTCGGAGGGGGGAGCGAGCTCGTAGCTTGGCACGTGCCCTTTTTCTCCAGTTTGGGTGGCGAAGCGGGTTTGGCTTGCCCCGGAGTCTTTGCTTGAGGGGGAGCGAGCGCGTAGCCTGGCCCGTGCCCTTCTCCAATTTGGGTGGGGAGGACGGATCCTGCCCCGGAGTCTTTGGAGGGGGAGCAAGCTCGTAGCTCGGCCCGTGCCCTTTTTCTCCAGTTTGGGTGGCGAAGCGTGTTAGGCTTGCCCCAGAGTCTTTACTTGAGGGGGGAGCGAGCACGTAACCCGGCCCATGCCCGTCTTCGGTTTAGGTGGCGAGGACGGATCCTGCCCCGGAGTCTTCGGGGAGGGAGCGAGTGCGTAGCTCGGCCTGTGCCCATCTCTGGTTTGGGTGGAGAGGAGGGATCCTGCCCTGGAGTCTTCGGAGGGGGGAGCGAGTGCGTAGCTTGGCCCGTGCTCTTCTTTGGTTTGGATGGAAAGGAGGGATCCTGCCCCGGAGTCTTTGTAGGGGGGAGCGAGCGCATAGCTCGGCCCGTGCCCTTCTCTGGTTTGGGTGGCGAAGCGTGTTTGGCTTGTCCCGGAGTCTTTATTTGAGGGGGGGAGTGAGCGCGTAGCCCGGCCTGTGCCCTTCTCCGGTTTGGATGGCGAGGACGGATCTTGCCCCAGAGTCTCGTGTCTTAAACTAAAGTTTTCAAATGGAGACGACAAGATTTGAAAATGTGCAGAAAATAAAGTATTTCATTAAAGACTCACAATTACTGATAATATTTTAGGAGATGTTCCGCGTTCCACGGGTGAACCAGTTCGCCTCCGTCTAGGGTCGCCAATATGTACGTGGTCGGTCCGACTATGTCGACGATTTCGTAGGGGCCCTCCCATTTTGCTGCCAGCTTCCACCTGCGGGCGGTCTCCGGCTTGAAGGTGGCGTCTCTGAGTACCAATTCGCCGATCCTGAAGCTCCGTTTCTTTACTCGGGAGTTGTAGTACCGGGCCATCCACTGGCTGTGCCGGATGAGGTTCATTAGAGCTCAATCTCTTACTTCGTTGACGAGCTCGAGACTAAGGCCGAGGCCCTCCATGTTGTCCTCGTCGAAGTATCGAAGTCGAAGGATTTCCTCTCCAACCTCCATGGGAACGACCGCTTTCGACCCAAACGCCAGCATGAACGGGCTTTCTCCCGTCGCAGCCTTGTGGGTTGTGTGATACGACCAGAGAATGCCTAGCAGTTCGTCCACCCAAGTCCCAAGGGCGTCATCGAACTTCTTCTTTAGGGGGCCCAATATGCACTTGTTCGCGGCTTCCGCCATCCTGTTGCAATGAGGGTGAGCGACTGATGCGAAGTGAAGCTTACTCCCCCAGCCGGAGCAGAAGTCTCAGAAGCCCTCACAGTCGAACTACCTTCCATTATCCGTCACTATGGCATGGGGTATCCCAAAGCGGTAGATCACAGAATTCCAAAAGAAGCCCTTCATGTCAGTCCATGCGATGCACGCCAGGGGTTCGTTCTCTACCCATTTGGTGAAGTAGTCAACGGCGACGACCAGGTATTTACTCCCCCTGGAGGCCTTTGGAAAGGGTTCAAGGAAGTCGAGCCCCCACTTGACGAATGGGATCGGACTTAAGATAGGGACCAGGTTGGCTAGAAGTGCTGCCGTGTGTCTGCCAAACCTCTGGCACGTCCCGCACTTCTTTACGTACTGGGCCGTATCGTAGATCATAGTTGGCCAGTAGTACCCCTGGCACACTATCTTGTGGGCAATAGTGCATCTGCCATAGTGGTTTCTGCAGAAGCCCTCGTGCACTTTGCAGATGACCTTCTCAGCTTGCTCGGCCCCCAGACAATTCAGGTACGGTAAGACGTCGAAGCTTGCACAGTGCCAACGGTACAAGACTCCGTCAAAGAGCATGAACGACAAGTCCCGCCTCTCGACCTTCTTTCTCTGTAGCTGCTCCTCGGGCAAGGCCCCCGTCTCCAAATACTTCACTATTGGGGTCATCCACGTCGTCGTCTGGCCGATGCACATTAATTCTTCCTCTTCGATGGTGGGTGTCAGCAGATTCTCGACGTAGATGGCCTTCCCGATCTCGATGTAGGAGGAGGAGGCCAGCTTTGATAGGGCATCGGCCCGGAGGTTTTTGGTGCAAGGTAGGTGCTGGACCTCCACTCTCTTGAATTTCTGGAGCTTGGCCTAGATGCGCTTGAGGTAGCGCTTCATCATATACTCCTGGGCCTCAAAGCTCCTTTGGACCTGTTGGAAGACGAGCTGCGAATCACTCAGTAACAACAAATTCGTCGCCCCCATGGCTCGGCAGAGCTTCAGCCCATTGACTGTGACCTCGTACTCTACGACATTATTGGTTGCCAGAAAGCCGAAGCGCAGGGCATACTCCAGCAGGCATCCATCCGGTGTTTGGATAACGACGCCTGCCCCTGTCCTAGACCCGGTGGTCGACCCGTCGACGTGAACGGTCCACAACCTGCCCACCTCTCCTTGGTCGGGCCTCGAGGGTCCGGCTACTCCCATCGCTCTCTTGGATGCAGCCGTCGACGGTGATCCTGGTAGCTTGTCTGGTAGGTCCTCTACCGTGCACTCCACCACGAAGTCCGCCATTGCCTGGCCCTTGATCGCCGTCCGGGCTTTGTATATTATGTCGAACTCACTGAGCTCAATGCTCCAATTGAGCATTCTGCCCGACCGATCCAACCTCTTCAGGTTCTTCTCGAGGGGCAAGTTGGTGTGGACAGCGATGGGATGGGCCTGGAAGTAAGGTCGAAGCTTCCTCGCCATTATGACTATGTAGTAGGCGACCTTTTCATTGAGGCTGTACCGAGTCTCTGCCTCCCGAAGGACCCGGCTCGTATAATAGACCGGCCACTGCATGCCCTTTTTCTCTTTGATTAAGACCGAGCTGACGGCCTCTTCACTGGTGGCGAGGTACAACCCCAGTTGTTCTCCCTCCTCGGGCTTGGCGAGCAGCGGAGGGCTCTGTAGGTAAGCCCTCAGTTCTGCGAACACTCGGGCACAAGCGTCATACCACTGGATCACTTTTCTATCGATCTTGTGTGCACCGAGGGCCATTCGCAGGACTCTGAAGAATGGGAGCGATCTCTCCGCCGACTTCGACAAGAACCTTCCCAACGCCATGATCCTGTCGTTCAGCCGCTGCAAGTCTCGGATGGTCCGAGGCTCCACTATATTGACAAGGGCCGACACCTTGTCAGGGTTCACCTCGATTCCCTGCTTCATTATCATGAAGCCCAGGAATTTCCCCGACTGCACCCCGAAGACGCACTTCACCGGGTTCAGCCTTAGGTTAAACTGGCGCACCTTCTGGAATGTCTCCCGTAGGTCGACTAGGTGATCCAGGTCTTTCTTGCTTTTAACCAGCATGTCGTCGATGTAGACCTCCAGATTCCGCCCGACCTGTGAGCCGAAAATCATGTCCACCATCCGCTGGTACATAGCCCCGTTGTTCTTCAGCCCGAAAGGCATCTTCGTGTAACAGAAGGTCCCCCTGTTGGTGATGAAGGATGTTTTCTCCTCATCCTCCTTTGCCATCGGGATCTGGTTGTAACCCGAGAACGCGTCCATAAAACTCAGCAACTCGTAACCGGACGCTTGGTCGGCTAGGTGGTCGATCCTCGACAGCGGTAAGCTATCCTTTGGGCACACCTTGTTGAGATCCGCGAAGTCGACGCACATGCGCCACTTTCCATTGGCCTTCTTGACCAAGACGACATTGGCAAGCCAATCCGGATAGCTCACTGGCCTGATGAACTTGGCCTAGAGGAGCCGTTCCACTTCCTCGCTAGCTGCCCTCATCTTCTCCCCTCCGGCACTCCTCTTCTTCTGTCGGACCGGCCGAGCCTCCAGGTCCGCATTGAGCTTGTGGGAGATCACTACGGGGTCGACTCCGGGCATGTCTGAGGGCGACCATGCGAATATGTCTACATTCTCTCTGAGGAGGCTAATGAGGTCCGCCTTCAGAGAGACCGGGAGCTTCGTGCCAATGGAGAGGTCTTGCCTTCCCCAGCGACCACGGGTACTTCTTCAACTTCTTCTGCAGGGGTCGGTCGCTGGTCGCGATAGTCCTCCCTTTCGTCGAGGAGGTCGACCGATAGGGCCTGCTTCGGGCCCTTGTGTTTGGTCGACCCCACGTAGCAGCTCCTGGATAGCTTCTGGCTCCCCCGTACCAGCCCCACCCCTCGCGGAGTCTAGAATTTGACCATCTGATAGAGCAGGCTGGGGAGCGCTTCAATGGCCATCATATAGGGTCGCCCTATGGTCCCATAGTATGCCGACGAAATGTCGACGACAACAAATTTTGTCATGAGTGTGACGACCTGTGGTTCTTCCCCAAGCGAAACCGGCAAGGTGATTACCCCGGCAATGGGGACTGAGTGGCCAGTGAAACCGACGATGGCTCCCATGCAAGGCATTAAGTATGCCTGCTTCATCCCCATCTTCTCCACCGTCGACATGAACAAAATGTCACAGGAGCTTCCCGTGTCGATCAGGAGGCAGTTGATGATGGTCGTCCCGATCTGAGCCTCGATGACGATAGCATCATCATGCAGTAACTCGACTCCCTCCAGATCTTCATCCGTGAATGTAATGGGGGGTCGAGCCACCCTTCTTC
Source organism: Scilla litardierei (assembly GCA_030789695.1). Classification (NCBI taxonomy): domain Eukaryota; kingdom Viridiplantae; phylum Streptophyta; class Magnoliopsida; order Asparagales; family Asparagaceae; genus Scilla; species Scilla litardierei. The sequence continues at coordinate 530,440,740 of CM061142.1, forward strand.
ACTTTGCCTCACCGCCTAGGCCCGCCACCATCACCTGACGTGCATACGCCTTGTTACTTGATGACGACGCTCCTCATGAGGATGGCCTGCCACATATTACGTCTATGCGCATGACCGATCTTGGCGGGCGAGGCTCTTCACGTTCATTGCCCGGGGCCGGGTCCGACCTTCGCGCTCCTCGTGGAACTCTCTCTTCCTAGGCCCTGCCTTCGACGAAGCTCCCCAGATGACCTGCTTAGATCATCTGCTCAATTTCCCTATTAAGGGTGAAGCAGTCGTTGGTGTCATGGCCGTGATCCTGGTGATCCCGACAATACTTCTGGAGATCTCGCCTTGCCAGGTCCGACTTCATCTCCCTGGGCAGATCCGGCATCAACCCGGCTCTTATTGCCACAGCCAACACCTCTATCATGGGGGTGTTGAGCTACGTGTATTGATCTCAGAGGGGTCCTTCCAACCTCGGGATCGCCCTCGTCGGTTCCCTGGCGGGGGCAAACTCTCGCACTGGGCCTGGGCGATCTTGTGGACGACGCCCTACCGAGTCGCGGCTTGGCTGGCCATCTGGTCGCGGCCCCGGGGCCTATCTTCCTGCCTCGGCCTGGGGTAGGACCGAGGCTCGCCTTGGGATGCCCCTGCCTTGGCGTCCTGGTTCTTTGCACCGAGGGCCTCCTTGCTCAGTGTGTACCTCTCCGCCTGAGCGACCAGCGCGTCGTAGTCGGCGGGCGGGTCTCGGAGCAAAGATTTGTGGAGGCTTCGGTTCCTCAACCCGGCTTTGAAGGCCAGCATAAGGACTTCATCGCCGCAGGCCATCACGCTCCGCCTCTCGTCCTGGAAGCGACGCATGTACTTCCCAATCGTCTCCCCTTCCTTTTGGATTATTGTGAAGAGGTAGTCCATGGGCTTCTTTCTTGTACGCCCGGCTCGGAACTCCTGGCAGAATTTGTGAGACAGCTCGCCAAAACTCTCGATGGATCTCATCAGCAAGCCATAGTACCAGTCCAGTGCCATGTCCCGTAGACTCTGTGAGAAAAGCCGGCAAAGGAAGGCGTCATCCATGTCATGTGCCTCCATCGCCCCTCGGTATTGTTGCACGTGTGAGAGGGGGTCGCCTTTTCCGTTGTAGGTGGCCAGTTTGGGGGCCTTGAACCTTGCAAGTCTCGGGAACGACGTTATCCATCGCGCCAGTGGTGTGGCATCCTCGGGGTAAGCGGGGCACTCAGGCACGCACCCCCTTCGCCATTCTGGGGTTCGGCTCCGGTCTCGCCTTAGCTGCCAATGGTCATCATGCCCCAGGAGGGGCGATGTGGTCGCCGCGGTAGACTCCTTCTGCATGGTAGGGATCCGGTGGAGGGCAGACTACAGGCGTTCCAAATCGCCGGCCCGAAGTCGATATCTCTGGGATCGCCCTTCGTTCCTGATTTGCCCTTCGGAGTCTTTCGTGCTCTACGGTGAGGAGTCGGAGTTGTTGACGGACAACTTCCTCATCGCAGCGATCTGGGGTGCGGCTAGGGCCTCGGCCTTGGTGGCGACAGTCTTCCCACTCCAGTGGGAAGAGATGCCGACAGCGGGGGGCTCCGCCCCCGTGGAGGGGACCTGGTGAATGGCGGGCTATGCTCGTTCATGCACCGTTTGCCCGAGGTCGACATCTCCGGGATCTCCCGGTTCTCCTCATTCTCCCGCCGGAGCCTCTTGTGCTCCGCGATGATGAAGCGGAGCTAACGACGAGGGGCTTCTTCGTCGAGGCGGACTTGCTGGGCGGCCTCGGCTGCTTCATCTAGACGTCTTTGAGCGGTAGTTGCTTCTTCCTGGCACTTACGCAGCCGCGCGACCTCCATCTCTTCATCCAAGAGCCTTTGCTGGGCCGCGATCTCCACGGCAAGCCATTTCTGCCCTGCTTCCCCCTCGAACTGAGGATGAAGGTTTTGCCTCACGTTCGGGCAGTCAAAGGGACCGGGGGGGTGCTACGTCCCTGTTCGTCGCGAAGCCTTCCATCATCTTAGTGAAGGCCTCGAGGCTTTGTTGCACCGCTCGGGCCGAGGCCTGAACAGTCTCGACCTCCACCTCGGGGGGGGGGGGGGGGTGGTGGTGGATTAGTCGCAGGGGTCATTGGATGAGAATGTGATTCTTGGTCCATAGGATCTTTGCCGTGGTCAGGGTTTCGGTTGATGGGTATGGAGCTAGACATGGGTGTGACCCTTCGTTCCCACAGACGACGCCAATTGTTGCGGGGTAAAACCCGCGTACAATGAATTTGTATTAAGGGGAACCAAGGGCACGATGGTTATGTTTATGGTGGGATAAGGGTAGGCTATTTGATAGGTGATTAGTGTGATGAAGAGGCTAAGCACACTACGAAGACCGACCACGAAATCAAATCCCAAAGGACTCTGCCCTGCGACCGCACTGCCGGAGGTAAGGTCGGAGCGCAATTGGTGATGAAGGGATGACCTGCACAAGGGCAGCTCGTCAGAAAGGCCGGGTTGGGGTTCAACCCTTAGCTCTCCTATGCCTAAGTTAGTAATAGGACTGAAAGCGGGGGCCAGGCACGCAGGTCGGACTACGAGTAAGTCGACCGTATGTGACGAGCTATCGGGAGTGAATGAACAAAGATATGGAAGACCTTTGCTCTTGTGTGTGAATAATGAGATTGAGAGATAATTTGCCAGCCCCCCTCCCCGTTGGAGGTGGGGGGTTACTTATAGCTGATGGAGGCGGTTAGGTGAGGCTGACCTGGCGTGCTGACTCGGCGTGCTGAGCTGGCTCAACTGTCAGTGGAAGCTTCGGACGAGGATGTCATGATTAGGGGTGTCAGCCATGCTTTTGTCAGGCGGTGCAATGGCCAAGAGCACTTTTGTTAGGATGTCAGGGCCGAAAGAATTAAATGTCAGGGGGCGCAGCAGCCAGGGGGTGCTTTGTCAGATGGTCGGACGACGGAAGTGTCGGTAGCGTCCCTGTACTAGGTTATTTGTCGTGTCTGATGTGCCAAAGAATCTTCAGAGCGCCTCCCAGGGGCGGGGCTAGCAATGGTTCACCGGGCCGCCCCAGATTGATGACGAGCAGTTCGGACGTACACCTTGGGTGCCATTCCCGATGAACTAGGGGAGAACGGGCGTGCGACCCGCTAGGACCGTGGTGGAGTGCACCCTTATCAACGGCCGAGGCGGAGTGCGCCCTTCCCCCAGTCGTGTTGGACTCAAGGGTCGACAGGCGCCCTGCTGGGCCGGGAAAACAGGCAAGCGGCCTCCGTAGTCCAGGCGAGGAGCACCCTGTCGCTGGGCCAGCTGTCCCTCAGGATGGAGGGGTGAGCCGGCAGGGTACTTGGTGGACTGGGATGGAAGGTCGGACTATCACGATCTTTAGGTCGTAACAGTAGAGAACTCTGATCGGAGGTGAGCTCTCCGATGTTCAAGCTCAAAAAACTTGGTAAGAGGATGATTTCGGCGGTTTATCTTTGATGGGTCGGCGCATGATCAAGACTTGTGAATCGTAGCTTTTGGGTTCTACAGGAAGCTGATGCAGCTCAATCGTGCTTCGGACGAGCCCAGCATCCATTGGTCGAAGATGCAGCCCATTGCTCTGAGTGGCAACCCATTGGGAAGTTGAATGAGCTCGGAGGAGGTTGTGTGAATAGAGTCCTCTTGGAGAAGGCTATGCAAGTTTAGTCAGTGCTCGGTGAATCTGCACATCTCGGTTGGAGGCGAGTCGTTGAGCCCCGCCATCGATGGGAGTTCTTCGAGCTTGGCGAGTTCGGATGATCAAACCAAGGTCTAACTGGAGTCGATCAACGTCTCCTGTTAATCAATAAAACCATTGGGAGATGGAATGAAGTCTTCAAAAGAAATTTAAAGAGTTGACTTATCTGTTTGATTTGTTCAAATCAAGGTACGTTCTGGCAAGCTCTGGGTTGATCGATGTCTCTGGCATTCATCGAGACTCAATCGGCGACCCCATGGCCAGTTCTCGTTCGTTACAGAGCTTGGTGCACCACCAATCTTCAGTTTGAGCTTGATAAGAATGCTCATTGGTCATAAGAAATGTGGGCCTCAGAAGCTCGGTTCTAACCAAATTAAGTCGGATGAGGCAATCATGTTGGCAAGGCGGGCGGAAGTTGCTTCGATTTGCTCCGATTGAGCTAGGAGGGTCGAGTTCTAGTCTTTGGGTACGTTGCGGGGTAAAACTCGCGTAAAATGAATTTGTACTGAGTGGAACCAAGAGCACGATGGTTATAATTGGGATGAGGATTAGGGTAGGCTGTTTGATAGGTGATTAGTGTAATGATGAGGCTGAGCGCGTCACGTAGAACGACCACGGGATAGATTCTGCTAGGATTTTGCCCCAACGACCGCACTATCGAAGATGGGGCTGAACACGACCGGTGTTGACACGCTCGCCTGCACAAGGAGAAACTCGTCAGAAAGGCCGGGTTGGGGTCCAACCCTTAGCCTCTCCGATGCCTAAGTCAGTAATAGGACTTAAAGCGGGGGCAAGGCACGCAGGTCGGACTAAGAGTGAGTCGACCTTACGTAAAGAGCTATCAGTTGTGGAAGAATAAAGATATGGAAGACCTTTGCTCTTATGTATGAGTAATGATATTTGGGATTAATTTGCCAACCCCTTTCCCCGATGGAGGGAAAATGGTATTTATACCTGATGGAGGCAGTTAGGTGAGGCTGACCTGGCGTGCTGACTCGACGCGTTGAGCTGGCCTATCTGTCAACGAAAGCTTCAGACGAGGATGTCAGGGTCAGGGGTTTCAGCCATGCTTTTGTCAGATAGCGCAACAGCCAGGGGTGCTTTTGTCAGGATGTCAAGGCTGAAAGCACCGATTGTCAGGGGGCGCAGCGGCCAGGGGGCACTTTATCAGGTTGTCCAGCGGCGGAAGTGCCAGAAGTGTCCTTGTACTAGGTTGTTTGTCGTGTCCGATGTGACGAAGGGTCGTCATAATGCGTTTGAGGATCGCGGCCATAGATGAGTCGCTAGGTCGCTCCTGGCTGATGACGAGCGATCGGTCGCATGCCTATCTCGCTATGCCCGGCGAGCTCGGAGGGGAACTGGCGCACAACCGGCAGGGACCTTGGTGGAGTGCGCCCCTCGCACCAGTCACGACGGGGTGTGCCCCTCCCCCGGTCTAGGCAGAGTGCGCCCTTCCCCTAATCGTATTGGGCCTTAGGGTCGTTGGACGCCTAGCGGACCGGGGGAAATGAGTGAGCGGCCTACAAAGACGGAGCAGGGAGCGTCCTGCCACTGGTCTAAGTAGGCTTTGTGAAGGAGGGGCGAGCTGGCCAGGTTTCCGGTGGGCTTCGATGGAAGGTCAGACTATCACAATCTTTAGGTCGTAACAATTGCCCTCGGCATTCGAGTTCAAGGTGGGAACCCGGCTCGGCTCGGATGACATACCACTTTCCCTACCTGAAAACGACGGTTTGGATTTCGTTCTGTGCTCGGAGCGACGGTGTTGGCCTTGGAGTTCCCACCCGGCTGGCCATTATTGCGATTTGAAAGGTTAGGGGAAATCGAAGCGCCTCTTCTGCTGAACTTGCGACGCATGGCTGGACTGACTGTCACGCCAATCGAGGCGTCAAGGATGCTCCGATGGGTGTCGTGCGGCGGTGCATCGATGGTCGGGATGGCTCGCTGCTTGCTATAAGTATGGGAAGGAAAGGTTCGATGAAAAGTTTCTCCTGATTTCCTCCTCCCTTCGTGCTCTCCAGTTTCCGTTTGTCGCTCGCCGACGTTGTCACCGTCACCGTCGTCGGAGATTCGGTTCCAAGCGTCGTCATAGCTCGACTGCTCTGCTAGGTAATTTCTTGATCCTTTTGACCAATGGCTTCTCATTTTGAGTTCAGAGGCTGTAGTGGGGTAGTGGAGGAAGAGTCAGTGGAAGAAGAGAGGTTGCAGTGGATGCAGAGGCCTAGGAGGCGGAGCATGTGGCGAATAGACATGCCGAGGATGATCGCGGCCGTCTGGTGCAGGCCGGATAGGGTAGATGTTAAGGAGATTCAGACGTGATTTGCTCGTCCGCCTTGTGAAGTGCGGCTCCCCAGGCTCCAGGAGAGGGTATGCTGACCTGGCGATAACAAAGTTGGGATCTATACTCGGTCCTTCAAGTTGGGACTCCGCTTTCTGATCCATTCTTACCTTCTCCATCTGTTGAATTTCCTGGAGCTGCCGATCTTCGCATTGGCACCCTGCTCCTTGGGTTTTCTGGTGGGTTTCGTCGTCTTATGCCTCGCCAGCTCCTTGAGCATGTCCCTAGCGTTGTTCCAACATTTCTTTGTAGTGAGGAAGAGGGGGATGTACTATCGTGTCTATACGAGGAGGGGACGAGAACTAATTGTCGGGGTGCCGACCGATGTGGGGGAGTGGATGGAGAGTTTCGTCTTCGTCACTATACCGGTCGATGCGGTGCTGATGTCGAACTAGGGAAGTTTGAACCCTTTGGTAAACGAGAAGGTGAAACTGACGGGTGAAGATCTGGCGAAGGCCTGAATTTTGGCGGAGATACCTTAGGCGGACCGCCGACTGGCGATCTTGACACAGGATGGTCGGCTCGTCCAGGATTTTTGGCCTCAAGGTACTTAGAATCTGGTGTGCTCCCAAGTCGGCATACCCTGATCTTTCTTTCCTTCGCAGGTGAAGACGCGATGCTCTTGCGGAAGGAAGTGCTGAGGGCGGCCGGTGTGCCCGTTGTAAAGGAGACTGACCCTCTGGATAAAGGCAATGGAGTGAGGGGTGAAGGAGGGACTGCAAAGGAGGTGGCCCGAAAGGAGGTGGCCCGAAAGGAGGTGGCCCGAAAGCGAAGCCCCGAGATTTCGGTCGTGGAAGAGGCGAACAGGAGACGGCGGATGTCCGAATCAGATGCTCCCCCTCAACGAGCCGGCAGTGGTGCGCCGGGGGGTCGTCCTACCCAGAAGTGGTCGCCTCGACCCCTATGCGGATCTCGACCACGGATAAGCCCCGCAGGGGACCCCCCGTCTAGAAGTGACCCTACGAGATTCCTATATGGGAGATGGGAAGAGAGGCGCACCCAAGTTGCTAGAGGGCGCTTGCCCATTTCAAATTGACGAAGGCCGAGGCTGAGGCTCTGCCAAGCGAGGATCTTCACCGGTCGACCTATCGGGTAAGCCGGAATGAGTCGGTATTCGAGAATGCCGGGGTGGCGGCCCGTCTGATGGAGTACTGCTTGCTGCCGCGGGATCATAAGTCCTTGACAAATGTGGGCTCAGAACGGTTGTGCGACTCCGCAATCTGGCACACTATGCAGGTAGGTCGAATCTTCTCACTTCGCCCTCAAAATTTTCTCGCTTATGTTTCATTGTGTCGGACCTGTTTGTAAGCGATGGCGGCTTCGATGGCCCTGCAGCGCCATACCCCGGTGGCCGTAACAAAGGCTGCTCTCGAGCAGACGAGGACCGATCTCAATGAGGCAAGGAAGAAGCTGCGAGAGAGGGATGCGGAGTTAGGGCGGGTCACGACGGCCCATGACGTCCAGAAGTCCCGGGCTGACTACTTTGATGTGAGGCTGGCCACGCTCGAGGCAGAGCAGGCTGAACTTACGTGCCAGCTTCAGTTGGAGAGGGGTGAGAAGGATGACCTCTTAAAGAGGTTTGCCGAGCAGGCAGCCAGTAAGAAACGGGTGATGGATGTTCAGCAGAACAAAATAACCGAGCTGAAGCAGGCGATCCAGGCGAAAAAGAAGGAGAAGGATGTCCTGAAGAATCAGCTGGAGGAGAGAGGGAAGGTCGACCAGGGCACGATGGACGTCGCTATCCGCCGATATCAGGACGAGCACCTCATCACGTTGCTGCAAGAGGCGAGGGAGGCGGGCGTTCTCCAAAGGATGGAGGAATTGACGGCCCGGCTGGCGGACACATCGGCTGCGGGGGCGGCTACCGAGGGTGAGGCAACACGGTTGAAGAAGTCTTAGTTGTAGGGGAATTCTGTAATTTTGTACGGCCGGCGATCGGCCGAGCTTGATGTTGCGTTGTATTCTCGATGGGCTCTATGGTAGCAAAAGGTTGAATAAATATATAATTTTGTTTTATTTACCTCTTGTTCTCCTTGTTTCGCGTAGGACTGGGTGATGAATGCCCCTAACATTCCCCATAGGACAAGCATTAGGACAAGGAGTAGGGAAAAGTTGCGATGATGTTAGTCTGACTGGGCTCTGAGCGCGACCTTAGGCGAGCTTAGGGGGGCGAGCTGTACCTTCCAGGCCGGACTTGCTGTGTAGAAGCTCGTCCCGGGTCATTTCGTCGACCCTTCTAGTGCCGAGCCGTGCGACTTAGCCCATCTCGTTAGCTTGGGTGTTGTAGGAGCGGCTGTATAGTCCAAGCGTTGGGAAAATAGAGGAATTTATTTCGAAAAACCCGCACCCAAATCACCGCCAAATCGTAGCCGTCACTTCGAATTAAAGGCGGGGCGGTTATCGAAGCATCCCGACCGTTCGTTGGGCGACGCATGGGAGACATGACCGTGGATGTCAGGCGAAGCGTCAGGTGGTTTGGATTGTCGACGCGTGACCAGGCTCGTGTGGCAGAGATTGGTAGGAGATTCCTATAATTAGGAGTGGGGTCACTGCGGATGAATTTCTTGCTTCTGAATTTTTCAGATCTCTCGTCTTTATCTGAGTCCATCGCCTTCGTCGCCACCGATGTTGTCGCCGGAGTTCAGGCCATCGAAGCTGTCACCGTCGCCACCGTATCTGGGAGTCGATAGGTATACTTATTTTCTTTTCTTTGAGATGGTTTCGTCATCATCAACCCCACCGTCGGGGTCGACGGGCAGCTCTATGGCTGATTCAGTGGCAGTGGTATGGGGGTGTCGCCGGGGGTCAGGGCCGTGTTGGGACGGGGTCCGCGGAAGGAAGCGGGGACCCAAGGAAGGGGAAGGTGCCCCTAGGGTCGAAAGAGATACCACCTGCGATGGCCCGCATGACTGTGGTCGAAGCCGGTGGTGTGCCTACTGAGATAACGAGTCAGAGGTCAGAGGTACGGACAGACGTCGTCCCCAAGGTGCGCTCGAAGTACATCAGGCCGCCTTATGAGGTCCGCCTGCCGACCGCATCAGAATGTGTCTGCTTTGCGAAGGATGGTGAGCTCGGGATCTATGTGGCGGGCTTCGATCAGGGTTTGCGGTTCCCCCTCCATCCGTTATACCTCGAGATTTTGGACTTCCTCGGGCTACCGTTCTTCCAGCTGATGCCAAACTCTGTCAGCATGATAGTCGGGTTTATCGTTCTTTGCACGAGGAACAATGTTAGTCCGACCTTCCCCTTGTTTCGCCATTTCTTCACAGTCAAGAGGTTGAGGTCGTATTATTATTTGTCGCGAGGAAGAGTCACCCCCTCATCCAGGGCCTGTCGGGGAAGATCAAGGGATGGCAAAAATCGTACGTGTTTGTCTCCATGCCCGCCGACCTGGCGGTAAGATTGGACTAGGACGTGCTCAACTCCAAGGTGAGGAAGGTAATCCTCCTGAGCGAGGTTGAGGCGGTGCGGGCGACGCGGTTAGAGGCGGTACCCCCGGAGGGCAGGCAGTATGCTCGCCTCGCCAGGACGGAGATGATAGCTCGATTCATTTGGTCCGAAGGTAACCTTAGTAAAGTGGCTTCCATTTCTAATTTGCTCACCCTGAACTTCTCCTTTTTTGCAGGTCTGACGATGAGTCTATCCTTCGAGGACCTGGATAGGATGGCCAATGAGATGATGGCCGCAGAGCAAGGAACCGATGAACAAGTAGCTCCGACACCCACCGGGAGCGATAAGAAGAGGTCGAGGGAGGCGAAAGCATCCAAGAGGGCCGAGAAGCCCGCTAGGCCGAGGAATACCAAGGTGGTGGAAAGCTCGTCCGTCGCTGGGACTGGTATTGGCGGAGCTACTGAGGGCGTCGAGCAAGTCTCCATTCCCTTGACCATCGACCTTGACGCTGAGGGAGATAAGCATGTGGATCCAGTTGGCCAGGTGCCCCAGAGTGGTGGGGAGCACCAGGGGTAGGTCGCATCCGCGTCAGCTCCGAATCCGACCCATGTGCTCCAGGAAGGTCCCGGAGGGTCGAACTCTGGGGTTGGGTCGACCGCTGAGGGATTGTGGCCTTATGGCTATCCCCGGTTCGCCTTCGAGAGGCCCGCTCACCCGAGCTGCGAGGAGAAGCTGGCGACGTTTCGGTCGAAGAATGCCGATGTCGAGAAGTTCTCGACGGACGTCCTGTTGGGGGTGACCTATCCGGTCAGCAAGGGCGATTATGTCTTCGACGAGACTGGCATGGCAGTGAGGATTGTCGAAAACTGCAACTGCCCAGGGACAGAGAATCCCTATTACACGTTGGTGCAGAGAGGTTGGGAGCCATCGTGACGTGGCATATTATGCAAGTTTGTTGACGGACTACTACGTGGGTTTCTTGTGTTTACTGCTGTCGAGTCTGATTTTTCCTTGTTTGGGGCGTGCAGGCTGCGACTTCGATGGTTGCTGTACAGTGCCACACCACGACTATCAACAAGGCTTAGGCTGCGGTGGCGAGGATGAAGATGGAACTTGACCAGGAGAGGTCTAAGCGTGCCAAGCTGAAGAAGTCGTATGCCGATCAGCGGACATCAATCGAAGAGTACCAGCTGCATGTGGCAGAGCTGGAGAAGCAGCTTACGGCCAGACTCATCTGCCAGACCGAGCTGGAGAGCGAGGCCAAGCAGGGTAGGGTTAGGATGAGCGAGCTGGAGGGGCAAGTGAAGGCTGCGAAGGAGGAGCTATTGATGTGGCTGGAGGAATTCCGACAGTTCCAGGTGAAGACCTTCGCTCCCCAGTTAGCCCAGGCCAAGAAGAAAGCGCGGGAGATAGGCCAGGGGGAAGGACAAGAGAAGGGCCGAGGAGAAGGGTGGTTGTCATGCCTCTAGAGATCAAGGAAATGGCCCAAGCTCTCCAGCCTCCGCTTGAGGTTGATTTCGAGGCACTGGCGGCCTCAGATGAGGAGGACGACAAGGAGGAAGAGGGAGCCCCCGAGGTCGGCATGGAAGGGTCGAGGGCTGAAGATCCAGTGTCAGGCGACGCTTCGTAGGGGGGACCGAAGGGCGGCCCTGGGAGGGTGCCTCGTAGATGGCGAATGGACGGCCGTGTAGGCGCCCTGTTAAGAATTTCGGGGTTTGTCTCCTCCCCCTTTTTGTAAGGGACTGGGGGGTGAACTAGGGGGTCGATTTTGTAAGTTCCCCCTTGATATTTGCATGATTGTGTAAGTGATTTCTGTAAGTTCGCCTGCTCGGGCTTTTGAATGAAATATGAAAACGTGTTATTTTGCCATCTTAGCCTGGTTTAGAGTGTGTGGCCTAAGTATCAGTAAGAGATATCCAGTCGCACTAATGGGGGGGCGAGCACATAGCCCGGCCAGTGTCCCTCTCCGGTTTAGGTGGCGGAGCTTCGTAGGCTCGCCCCGGAGTCCGACAGGCTTCGTAAACAAGTTAGTTTTCAAACAAATGAAATTTGGCAACTTTCTTGGAAGGAAATTTCCTTAACTTTTACAAGACACTTGACAGTGTTTTAGACGAGCGTGAGGCCCTTCATAGACGGGCTAACGTGCAGTTCTACTTTGCTGTAAACTGCATCAGGATGAGTGAACTCCTGTTTTCGGCGTGGCCTTCCTTCTCTATCATTGCTCGATGCACCCTCTTTCACCTTCTCGATGATGATGGGTTGCTTGATCTCTTCTGGGAATCCCCGACTCGAAGGAAATCCCTGGGAGAGGAGGAGCACGAGGCGGCAATGGAAGTGTAGCCTTCCTGGGAGGACGAGGAGTGGCAGACAGGCTGTTGGGGGGCGGGCCGACGGAGGCTGGTATGCCCAGTGGGGTGATTGGGTGAGGTGGCCCCAGCTCCCCTAGCCGGTGATTTCAACCGTCGCAACGCGGGCGCCTTTTGCCTTTTCCGCCGACGGGGGTCGTTGCGGAGTGGGTGCTGGTAGGGAGGAGCGGTCTGCCGCAGGTCCTCTAGTTCATCTGTCGCAAGTTGTCCAAGGGAAGTCGATGAGTGGAAGGCAGTACGTCACTCGTGTAAGATGAATAGCCCATAGGCGATCCATATGTAAGAGGAATAGCTCATTGGGGAGGCGCGGTCCATTGTTGATCGGGGGTTTTTCCCCGATCAGGCCAATGGGGAACCGCTTTTGAGAAGGGAGGGGTGTCCAAAGGCCAACCGGCCCTGACGCCCCGGGTTTGTGAGGAGAGATTGATTGTGGGGTTTTCTCACCCCCTTTTTGTAGGAGCCCATCGCGCGTGGATGGAGGATCGAAAGAGAACTTACGTTAGCGTATGATGCATTGTAGTCTCTGAACTTTGACCTTGGATTCGTCACAACGGTCAGTACTTCGTCACAGAGGATCGAAGCAGCGTTTCCACCGTCTAAATCTCTATTTGGAAGAAGAAATAAATGGAAGGGAGAAGAGGAAAAGGTTTGCCTTATGCAAACTTATGGCATGAAGGATTAGCCTTAAATGCCTTACCATTGGGTCCTATTTATAGGCTTTAGGGGTAGTTATTGTAGGAAATAACCATATATAAGCTTATTAGCTTATATTAACACCCTTGCTTATCCTCTTCTTCATGTACTTATCAAGTGCCTTTATACACTTATAAAGTGACTTTTTCCACTTATCGAGTGGTCCTTTTCACACATGAAAAGGTTCCCTTCGCACATGCTTTATGCACGCGACATCCGAGGTCCGTATACCCTCATACATCCCCTCATGGGTGTATACATGTCGTCCACATCCAACATCTCCCACTCACACTTGAGGGGATTGTAAGGAAACATCTTTTCCTTTAGTTCTTCAATTTATCATACCGAGAAATAGACCGTGTGACCGTCATGCGCATAGAGTCCGCTGTTGTGCACTTGTTAGAGATACACAACACCCTTTGGGGTGCAAAGTTGAGTAGATCAACGCATGTTTTACCCTAGATAATTTCTTCACATTTCTTATCCTTTATATTCAACAATTGAATCCCATCTGGATTACAATTGGCTGGCCAGCTTTGAATCTCTAAAGTCAAAATGTGAATATGAAATTAATCTTCCTCTTCTTGCGATCCTTTCGATCTTGACTTGACTCGCTTTTCTAACATGCCCCGCCGGACCGAATTAACCATAGTCCATAAGCAACATGCTAAGATAGCAATCACCCAGTCAAATCTAAAGGAACCAATTAGAGTCCATAAGGATAAGTAGTTAAGACCCATGTGGTCTTTGGGTCTCACATAATAGTAAACACAATTACTATTCTAACCCAATGGTCAAATGCATACGTAGTATGAATACGTATTACAACATCACTCCTTTTCCAGGGGAGTGTATGTCTTAATGATGTTGTAAGGATGGTGATCAGACACCACAATGTCTGACTTTGAGTCCCTTTTACTACTCATTACTTTCCTGGACCCACATCCTGCATAAGATAGATAAGATTTCAAAAAATCTTCTTAGATCTTTTGTAAGCATCCATATGATGCAGATCTTTCATACGACCATTTTGTTTAAGTCATGACTCCAAATCATCCGTCTGACGATTTTGACTTTAAACAGGTCTCATCTTTATCTTATCCTTCTGATAGAATAAAGGCGGTTGATAATGTGAGAGAGCCAACCTCAATTTGTCCGACATACTAGAAAAACATAGCTGAGATTTAAAAGAAATGTACACAAACATTTTCAAGAAACTCATATTCAATGTCGAAAAGAACTTATTCTTTTATCACATTTGATCTTTCATATACATGGGAATATATTGATACAACTCAGCTCTTACGCAATCCTTGAGATGATAAGTGTTTGTAAAACACATCTCTGGGGATCGCCTTCGTAAGCGGATCCACTATCATCTCATGCGTAGGTATGTATCTTATGTCTATCTTCTTGTTCTTATCATAGTCTTTTGCAAAATTATCCTCTTAACCGCTTTCCAGTGTGCTTGCCCTGGATTGGATTGGCAACGACTTACCATTCTAACGGCAAAACAGATGTCCGGTCTTGTACATATCATAGCGTACATAAGACTACCAACTGCACTGGAATATGGATCTTTTTCCATAATTTCATTTTCCTTTTGGTTCTTAGGACACATCTTCAGACATAAATTATCGCATTTGCTTATTGGAGTATTAATGGACTTACAGTCCTGCATATTAAAACGTTCTAGAAACTTCTTTATATAAGCCTCTTGTGAAAGAGAAAGAAGTTTCTTCGAACGATTCCTTGAAATCTTAACTCCAAGGATATATGCGGATTCTTCCATGTCTTTCATCTCAAATATTGATGAAAGCCAAGCCTTGATATCCATCACAAAGCCCTTGTCATTTTCGGCTATTAAAATGTCTTCTACATATAGAGACATAATAACATACTTGCTTTTGATCCTCTTGATATATACACAGTTATCTTCATCAAGCATGGTAAAACCATTTGATAAGACAACTTCTTGAAATCGTATATACCATTGTCTTGAGGATTGTTTAAGACCATATATGGACTTATGAAGTTTACAAACCATATGTTCGTTTCCTTCTTTTACAAACCCTGTTGGTTGTTCCATATAGATCTCCTCGTCCAATTCTCCATTGAGAAAGTCAGTCTTTACATCCATTTGATGTAATTCGAGGTCTAAGCAAGCTACCAAAGCCAGAATCAAGCAAATCGAGGTAAAACGAACCACAGGTGAGAAGGTCTCTTCGTAGTCTATCCCTTCCTGTTGCGTAAAACTTTTCGCGACAAGGCGAGCTTTATATCTGTCTATAGAGCCATCGGCCTTATGCTTGATCTTGAGAACCCATTTGTTCCTAATAGCTCTGCGTCCTCTGGGTAAGTTAACCAAGTCCCAGACTTAGTTAACTTTCATGGATTCTAATTCCTCCTTCATCGCTTCCATCCATTTGTCTTTTGTAGGGCAAGATACGGCCTGTTTGAAAGTAGTAGGCTCGTCATCTTCTTGTAGTAAAGTCATAAAGGTTTGTGGGAACTCAAATCTAAGAGGAGTTAACCTTGTACGACTACTACGTCGTATTTGAGATTCTTCAAGTCCTTATTGACTCGAATTTGGATCAATTCTAATATCACTCCCACTTGGAATGTGGTTAGAATTGCTCCTACTTAGATCATTATTCCCATATGGAATAGGATTCGCATCATTCGTATCATCTATTGGTGAAGGTTGAAACGTATTTTTGTCTTCACCAAGAATTCTCCCACTCGAATGAGGTAATCCTTCTTGATCATAAATCTCAAATAGAGATAAGTCCTGACTTATCTCACCCTGTCTTGGAAACTCACTTTCCAAGAAAGTAACATCCCTCGACTCAAATTCAATCAGTCCTCCATTGTCTTCCTGACCAATAAAAAACATAAACTTTGTAGTTTTCTGCGTATCGTATAAAGATACATTTCCTCCCCCTTGGCCCAAGTTTGCCATACTTATGGGAGGAAATATATGCGTAGGATGCACACCCCCAAGGGTTTAAAATGCTTAAGTCAGGAGACCTTTGGTTCCATAACTCATAAGGAGTGGAGCTAACTGATTTCGAGGGTACGCGGTTCAAGATGAAAGTAGCCGTCAATAATGTATCACCCCAAAAAGTGATTGGCAAGTTAGCTTGTGCCATCATTGAACGGACCATTTCCATTAAATTCATATTTCTCCTTTCAGCAACACCATTTTGTTGAGGAGTATAAGGCATAGTTACCTGATGAACTATGCCCTTTTCATCACAAAGTTCCTTAAAACTTGCTGATTGATATTCACCGCCTTTATCGGTTCGCAAGACCTTAATCTTGATATCTAATTGGTTTTCCACTAAACGCATATAGTTTTTAAAGCATGTTAATGCTTCACTTTTATGGGATATCAAATAGATATGTCCGAATCGGGTGAAGTCATCAATAAAAGTGATGAAGTAGGACTTCCCGCGTCTTGTCTTGACATTCATCGGACCACATATGTCCGAATGGATGAGCTGTAATGGAACCTCGGCACTTGTGCCGGTTCCAAAAGGCTTGCGACAATACTTTCCTACAAGGCAATGTTCGCAAGTCGACATTTCGACCTTTGAAACATTGGATAGAAGGCCACGTTTGGCAAGTCTATCCATACGTGTTGGTCCAATGTGACCAAGCCTTGCGTGCCAACAAATTACATCAGATTCATAAATCGAAGAATTTGTAACAAGGAAATTTTCATTAAAATTCGAGGAATCATACATCGTATTTAATACAATGAATCCTTTGAAAACATACCCAGAACCACTTAAAGAATTATTACAAGATAGGTCCACATTACAAGTATGAAAGGACCAACTATAACCAAGACCTATTAATACAAGCATAGATATAATATTCCTTCGAATATCTGGAGCGAAGAGGACATCATGAAGTAAGATAGTGCGGCCGTTGTCCAAGACGAGCTTGCACGTCCCAACGCCTTTCACTTCAACACGTGTGTTGTTTCCTACATATATCCACTTCGTTCCTTGGGGTATCTGATGATACTCCACGAAGGACCGTCTGTCCCTTGCTATGTGGTCGGTGGCACCTGAATCAATTATCCAAAATGTATTAGATTCCACAAGAAATATTGAACTAGAAACACATATGCAACTAGCATTATTACAAGTTACCTTGTCACATCCATCCGTACAAGAACGGGCATAGTGACCTAACTTGTTGCACTTGAAGCACTTGATCCTTTTCAAGTCTTTCTTCTTGTGCCATTTCTTGTTCCCACCTTTCTGTTTGGGTTTCTTGGTAGACACTGGTTGCTTTTGCTGGTCATTAGCAAACTTCGAGTGATTTTTACGGTTCTTTCCCCCTTTTGAGGAAATAGCAACCATGTGCACTTCTACACTTGACTGGCGGCCGCAAGCCGCTCTTCCTCTAACTCGAGGTACTTAGAAACATCACTGAAATTCTTGATGCTCTCATTATGAGTGAGATGCATCTTCATTTGTTCCCATTCGATTGGTATGGAACGTATGACCGCTTGGATTTGTTGCTCATCAGTGAGCACATGACCTGCATCCTTTAACTCTGAAATAAGATTCGCCATGTGTCGAAGATGCATTCCCATGGAATGATCTCGACGCTTTTTGTACAAATCGAATCTTATAGTTAAAGAGCGAAGTTTGGTCACCGAGGTGCCACCAAACTTCTCCTCTAGCTTGGACCATATGTCCATAGCTAGGTCATATTCTCGGAAGATCCGCATTATGTCGTCTGCCATACTTGACAGCAACGTAATGCGAGCAATCTTGTTCTTCCGAGACCAAGCATCAAAAGCTTCCTTGTCTCTTCTGTGTTGGGCCGTATTGCCTAACTCAAGTTCAGTCATTATGTTCTTCAGAGTTTCGAGCACCTCTTGCTCCTCTAGAACATATTGTATCTTCATGGACCATAGCTTGTAATTATCGCCGTTGAGTTTTTGACCTTTGTTTAACTCAGCGACGATGTTCTTGGCAGCGGAAGACATTTCAGTTTTAAAATGCTGCAAAAGACATAAAACAAGTTCGATCAAAACATTGCATAAAGTTTTCATTTGATAAGTTACTTTCGAAAAATATTGAAGATGTTGCTCTAGAATCGGAAGGTCTCTACGATTCCAATCACCATCTAGAACAACTTTCAATATTTTCACATCACTTTATCAAACAATAGTACTCTTATAGTACTTGCAGCGGAAAAAGAGTTTTTGAAAAACGTATTTTGAAAACGTATTTTTCAAACGTATTTTGCAAACGTATTTTGCAGCGGGAGGTGTTGGCCTGCACCGGCCATTGCCGGGGTCGAGCAGTGGCCGCGCCAAGGCCGGATTCCCCCTTTCGTGGGGTTTTGTCGTATGCAACTGCCGCCGGTCCCGTATGGGCCGGCCATGCAGACCTTCCCCATCCCTTTGGGGTTGTGGTCGAGCCCAGGGCACCTTTGCCCTGGCGGGCCGGCCGGCCGGCCTCTGCCCCCTGGCAGGGGCCCCTGGCCGGTGTCACGTCCCGCTTCCCAAAAATATGGAGGCAAAGCGTGAGAAGGTCCGCACAGACTTGAAGCTGCAAAGCTTTAAGTCCGATAAGCGTCAATCAACTTTTAAAACTGCAGGTCCTTGCAACGCGAACGAAACAAAGATAATGAAATGAGACAAAAGAGATATCTCAGAATATCCATAAAATGAATTTCAACATCACAGAAAAAGCCACCAGGCTAAAAGAAAAGAGTCTAAAGGCCCAAACATGGCCAACAAAAGTACAACGTACAAAACAAAGGTGCCACGCATCGACAACTAACAACAAAGCCTAAAACAAAAGGAACTCAGCAAAGTCACCAAGAAAGGTCTTCGGTGTCCACAAAACTCCTCCTGGGCAATCATGGACTCAGACTCAGCGTCAGCAAAACATCACGTACTCTGCAACGGTCTCTGGCTCAGGGTCTAACATGTGACACCCAAAAGAGCAAGGGGCACATGTCAGCAAGTCTACAAGAGACTTGTGCAAGGAAACTGAAAGTAGGTGAAGCAACCTAGCAGTTCTAGCAAGAATGCAATGGCATGGCAGTTTAAAGTATGAGTGCAACAAGTAAGGTAAAGTAAAGTAAAGTACGAGCATGGCATTTAAACATGGCATGGATGACAAGTATTACATGAATCATTCACAAGACAAGTACAAGACAAGGAAAGTAAGCACCTCGTGTATAGAGATTTCGCCTTCTGGCTAGAGTGGCTGATCGGGCCACTCCTAAGCTCAGGTGATCGTTTATCCCTACCCCTCCACGTGTATCGAGCCAGGGCCTTACCCCCGAACGGGAATGCTCGCTTCTGGATCACGAGCCAGGAAGTGTTTTTAACAAGTATGGCATAGGGGTGCACCTAGCCGGACCAGGAAACCGGGCATTGGCTTTTGACCAACACATGAGGCCCGTTCCCCGGAAGTAGTATTCAAGGAGTACATGTATTGTAGCGTGTGCTACGAATGCAACAATCAACTGGGATGACATGTAAGATGCAATGCATGGCAGTTAAAAGTGCGTACATATAAGGAAAGTAAACGTGACAGTTTAGTATGCATGATCAACAAGTTTAAAGAGTTGGATCTAGCTTCGTTGTCAAGCTAGATCAATTAGGTGACGGATCTAGTTTCGTTGTCAAACTAGATCAAGTAGGCGCCTAGCCAGCTATCATTTCACTGACTAGTCTCTTTTACGCTAGGAACAAGGAAGTGGCCTAAAAACATGGCCCTACACAAGAGTTGTCAAGTTTCACTTGCCTGCAAGTATCACGTCTGAGCACACTGTCCAACGAGTCCAAAATCACAATTATCCTACGTGCACAAGTCCACCGGCCTAAAGTCCATATTATTAATCTTGATTAGTGAATTTAAAACATTTTAAACATTTTAAAAACATCAATTTTAGTCTTGATTAGCATGCAATTGGGTTAGGGGTCCTAAGGGTGCAAAGCGTTACCTCAACACGACGCGAAAGCTACACCGGCGTCGGGTAGCGACGCCAGGGGTTGGAATAAGAGAACGCGCTCCAAGTCCTGATTCCAAATTAGATTCCTCGCTGGAAAGTTCAGAGCATCAACCGGAGCAACGATTCCAGATTCCAAAGCTGGCACGTGCGACGACGGGCTACGACGTGTCGCAATGTCGTACGCGGCAAATCGTCGGAGAGAAAACACCTAGGTGGGGCCCACAGTAGTCCTAGGGACCTATGGGGGACCCACAATACCTCTGGAGAACTTGGGGGGGGCCCACGGCGGTAAGCGGTCCGAGAGTTGCGACGTTGCGACGAACGTCGCTCGGTCGGACACTAGCCTGACCGAGAGAATCTCTCAGTCAGACACAGCGCACGGCTCTGTGCAGCGCTACGGAGCGGGCTCAGCAGCGGGTGCGGGCGGCCTCTCGGTCGGTGCGGTCGGTCGTCTCGGTCGGGCGCTTGGGCGGGTGCGTTGCAACGTTGCAACGAAGCGGCGATGCGGGCGTGAGCGGGGGAGCGCTTCGGTCGGACACGGTGCGGAGCGGGCGAACGGAGCGGGCGAACGGAGCGGGCTTGGTGCGGTGCGGAGAAGCGGGCGTGAGCGGGGGCTGCTATCGGTCTGACCGAGAGAATCACTCGGTCGGACACGGCTTGGTGCGGGGTTGCGATGCAGCGGCTGGGTGCGGGGTCGGCGATCGGTCTGAGCGGGGATTTGGGGCTGATTCCGTCGGTCGGTGCGGGAGATCTTCGTCGCAACGTTGCGACGATTCGTCGCAACGTCAATTTTGGATTTTGGAAGCGGCTAGGGTTATTTTCTTGCGAAAATAGGTCTTCCTAGAGGTTGTTTATATAGTGTAGATGGGTTGACTAGGTCTAGGGCTAATCCTAATGAGATTAGGAGTTTAAAATAATTTAAAATTTGAACCTCAACTTCTCCAACTCACACAAGGATTTGATGCGGTCCAAATGAGCTGGAAATTGGCTCAAAAATTATTTAAAACGATTTAAACTCAAATAAATTTTATTTGGCCGAAATTAATTTAAAACGTAATTATTAAAAATATTATAAACTTTGTTAAAAATATAAAAGTGGTCAAATGAACTCCAAAAATTATAAAATAAATATCGGGGTGATCGTGATGACGAAAGTGAGCTAACTAAGAAGACGGATCTCAATTTCGACGTCGGACGACGAAACTAAAAATAGAAACGTCTCCCGTCAAAAGTGGGAATCACGACGTCTCATCGAATAAGATTAAATCGTGGGAAAACGACTCGAGAAACGTCGTTCCAATTTTGTGCCACTATTTAATACTCTCAGAAACGTTCACAACGGCATATCACACTAAAGTGTTCACAAACAAACAAAGTCTAAAATAAACACGTGCACGGCCAAAAGCACGTGCACGAACGACGTACAACGAAAAGTGGTCGTTACAGCCGGCTAGGGCGCCTCTGCCCTGGTCGACTGGCCGGCCCTGGCCGATGCCAGGGCTAGCCTTGGCCCTGGCAGAGGCTAGGGCCGGCCTCTGGCCTGGCCCTGGCCAACGGCCCTGGCCTCTGCCAGGGCCGGCCGGCCAGGCCCTGGCCGATGGCAAGGTCGGTGCCCTGGCCGATGCCAGGGCCGGTCAGGCCCTGGCCAATGCCATGCCCGGTGCCCTGGCCGATGCCAGGGCGCCCTGGCCCTGGCCGACGCCCTGGCCGATGCCAAGGCACCCTGGCCCTGGCCGGCCAGGGCCTGCTGCGGCCCTGGCCGATGCCAGGGTCGGCCATGGCCCTGGCAGAAAGGCCAAGGCCGGCCTGGCCGACCTCTGGCCCTGGCCGGCGAGGGCCGGCCATGGCCCTGGCCGTGGCCAAGGTGGCCTCGGCCAGGCCCTGGCCGATGCCAGGGCCGGCCATGGCCTTGGCCGGCCGGTCTTCCCTTGGCCGGTCGGCCTTCCCTTTTTGGGGTCCTTCCCCCTTTTGGGGGGTGTGCATGGTTGTCATTGGCCGAAGCCAACCCCCTCCCCAACGCGGAGGGGGGGTGCATTGCCACCATTACCCGCATGGCCATGGTGATCATGCATCAAAGATCTTCTTCTCCGATGAGAAATTTGCAACTTCCATCTTCCCCAATGAGACACCCGTTCATTGAGAAAGTAGTTATGTTTCAATGGCCGTGTGCCAAAAAAATAACATACCTTCACGACTGCAAACTTCATGCTCCATATGAAGAGACTTCACATTCCCTATTGAATGGAGACTCAGCATCCATGAAGAGTGCGAGTTTGGCGAGATGAACGGTCAGTTCTTCCCGTCACGGAGAGTTCTTGTCATATCCGTAATGACAAAAGACCGTAACATGAAAAGAACAACTTTTAGCGTTCTCTCCATCACGATGCGCTCCTACCATATCCATAATGGAAGGAAACTCATTCGCGAAAGAGACAACGCGTCATTCATCGGTGAGACCGGAGCGAACCCGTATGGCTCTGATACCAATGTAGGAGCCCATCGCGCGTGGATGAAGGATCGAAAGAGAACTTACGTTAGCGTACGCTGCGCTGTAGTCTCTGAACTTTGCCCTTGGATTTGCCACAACGGTCAGTACTTTGTCACAGAGGATCAAAGCAGTGTTTCCACTGTCTAAATCTCTATTTGGACGAAGAACTAAATGGAAGGGAGAAGAGGAAAAGGTTTGCCTTATGCAAACTTATGGCAAGAAGGATTAGCCTTAAATGCCTTACCCTTGGGTCCTATTTATAGGCTTTAGGGGTAGTTATTGTAGGAAAATAACCATATATAAGCTTATTAGCTTATATTAACACCCTTGCTTATCCTCTTCTTCATGCACTTATCAAGTGCCTTTATGCACTTATAAAGTGACTTTTTCCACTTATCGAGTGGTCCTTTTCACACATGAAAAGGTTCCCTTCGCACATGCTTTCATGCACATGCCATCCGAGGTCCGTATACCCTCATACATCTCCTCATGGGTGTATACATGTCGTCCACATCCAACACTTTTGACCTTCATGGGACGCAGACTGAGGCTTATTCGCTCTCCCATCTCCTCTTTTTTTCCCCTTCACGGGAATGAGGGGGGGTATTTATTGGTGGCGAGAGATGATAACTCTGGATTGACTGATGCGATGAGCTGGCACCATTAGCTGGCTTGTCCGGGTCGAGTCATTCAAACCCACTTTTGCCAAGCAGTGTCAGGCGTATGGCGTCAGGCCTGTGCTCCTCGGGGGGCGTGTCGTCATTAAAGGCGGGCTTTCCGAGTGTTCTTTGGTTATGATAAGTCGCATCAGGAGCATACTTTTTCGAGACCGTGTATTGACCGGAGGTTTTAGCCCTGCACGAGGCCAGCCATGGTCTGGGTACCCGTGCTCTTCTCCGGTGGGGCGGCGAGGATGGATTCTGCCCCGGAGTCTTCACTTGAGGGGAAGAGCGAGCGTGTAGCTCGGCCCGATCCCTTCTTCGATTTAAGTGGCAAGGACGGATCCTGCCCCGAAGTCTTTACTTGAGGGGGAGCGAGCGCATAGCTCGTGCCCTTCTCTGGTTTGGGTGGCGAGGACGGATCTTGTCCCGGAGTCTTCAGAGGGGGGAAGGGAGCCGGAGCTCGGCCCGTGCTCTTTTTCTCCAGTTTGGGTGGTGAAGCTTTTTAGGCTTGTCCCGGAGTCTTTACTTAAGGGGGGAGCGAGCGCGTAGCTCAGCCCGTGCCCTTCTTCTCCAGTTTGGGGGGCAAAGCTTTTATGCCTATCCCGGAGTCTTTACTTGGGGGGGAGCCGTAGCTCGGCCCGTGCCCTTCTCTGGTTTGGGTGGCGAGAACGGATCCTGCCCCGGAGTCTTTGTAGGGGGGAGGGAGCCGTAGCTCGGCCCGTGCCCTTTTTCTCCAGTTTGGGTGACGAAGCATTTTGGGCTTGCCCCGGAGTCTTTACTTGAGGGGGGAGAAAGCGCGTAACTCGGCCCGTGCCCTTCTCTGGTTTGGGTGACGAGGACGGATCCTGCCCCAGAGTCTTCGTAGGGGGGAGGGAGCCGTAGCTCGGCACGTGCCCTTTTTCTCCAGTTTAGGTGGCGAAGCTTTTTAGGCTTGCCCCGGAGTCTTTACTTGAGGGAGGGAACGAGCCGTAGCTCGGCCCGTGCCCTTCTCCGGTTTGGGTGACGAGGACGGATTCTGCCCCAGAGTCTTCATAAGGGGGGATGGAGCCGTAGCTCGGTATGTGCCCTTTTTCTCCAGTTTGGGTGGCGAAGCTTTTTAGGCTTGCCCCGGAGTCTTTACTTGAGGGGAGAGTGAGCCGTATCTCGGCACGTGCCCTTCTCCGGTTTGGGTGGCGAAGCTTTTTAGGCTTGCCCTGGAGTCTTTACTTGAGGGGAGAGCGAGCCGTAGCTCGGCCCGTGCCCTTCTCCGGTTTGGGTGGCAAGGACGGATCCTGCCCCGGAGTCTTCGTAGGGGAGAGGGAGCCGTAGCTCGGCCCATGCCCTTTTCTCCAGTTTGGGTGGCGAAGCTTTTTAGCCTTGCCCCGGAGTCTTTACTTGAGGACAGAGCGAGCCGGAGCTCGTCCGTGCCCTTCTCCGATTTGGG
The DNA here is from genome assembly GCA_030789695.1 of Scilla litardierei. Taxonomy (NCBI): domain Eukaryota; kingdom Viridiplantae; phylum Streptophyta; class Magnoliopsida; order Asparagales; family Asparagaceae; genus Scilla; species Scilla litardierei. The sequence continues at coordinate 530,464,786 of CM061142.1, forward strand.
TGGCTAGGACGGATCCTGCTCTGGAGTCTTCTAGGGGGAGGAAGTCGTAGCTCGGCATGTGCCCTTTTTCTCCAGTTTGGGTGGCGAAGCTTTTTAGGCTTGCCTTGGAGTCTTTACTTCAGGAGGGAGCGAGCGCGTAGCTCGGCCCGTGCCCTTCTCCGATTTGGGTGGCAAGGACGGATCATACCCCGGAGTCTTTGTGGGGGGGAGGGGGCCGTAGCTCGGCCTGTGCCCTTTTTCTCCAGTTTGGGTGGCGAAGCTTTTTAGGCTTGCCTCGGAGTCTTTACTTGAGGGGGGAGCGAGCGCGTAGCTTGGCCCGTGCCCTTCTCTGATTTGGATGGCAAGGACGGATCCTGCCCCGGAGTCTTCGTAGGGGGGAGGGAGCTGTAGCTCGACCCGTGCCCTTTTTCTCCAGTTTGGGTGGCGAAGCTTTTTAGGCTTGCCTCGGAGTCTTTACTTGAGGGGGTGCGAGCCGTAGCTCGGCCCGTGCCCTTATCCGATTTCGGTGGCAAGGACGGATCCTGCCCTGGAGTCTTCGTAGGGGGAGGGCGCCGTATCTCGGCCCGTGCCCTTTTTCTCCAGTTTGGGTGGAGAAGCTTTTTAGGCTTGCCCTGGAGTCTTTACTTGAGGGGGGAGCGAGCGTGTAGCTCGGCCCGTGCCCTTCTCCAGTTTAGGTGGCGAGGACGGATCCAGCCCCAGAATCTTCGTAGGGTGAGGGAGCCGTAGCTCGGCCCATGCCCTTTTTCTCCAGTTTGGGTGGGGAAGCTTTTTAATCTTGCCCCGGAGTCTTTACTTGAGGGGAGAGCGAGCTGTGGCTCAGCCCGTACCCTTCTCCGATTTGGGTGGCGAGGACGGATCTTGCCCTGGAGTCTTCGTAGGGGGAAAGAGCCGTAGCTCGGCCCGTGCCCTTTTTCTCCAGTTTGGATGGCGAAGCTTTTTAGGCTTGCCCGGAGTCTTTACTTGGGGGAAGCGAGCACGTAGCTCGGCCCGTGCCCTTCTCCGATTTGGGTGACGAGGACAAATCCTGCCCCGGAGTCTTCGTAAGGGGAAGGGAGCCGTAGCTCAGCCCAGGCCCTTTTTCTGCAGTTTGGGTGGCGAAGATTTTTAGGCTTGCCTCAGTGTCTTGACTTGAGGGGAGAGTGAGCGCGTAGCTCGGCCCGTGTCCTTCTCCAGTATGGGTGGCGAGTACGAATCCTGCCCCGGAGTCTTCGTAGGGGGAGGGAGCCGTAGCTCGGCCCATGCCCTTTTTCTCCAGTTTGGGTGGTGAAGCATTTTAGGCTTGCCCCGGAGTCTTTACTTGAGGGGGAGAGTGAGCCGTAGCTCGGCCCGTGCCCTTCTCCGGTTTGGGTGGCGAGGACGGATCCTGCCCCGGAGTCTTGTGCATTAAACTGAAAATTTTCAAGTGGAGATGGTAAAATTTGAAAGTATGCAGAAAAGAAAGTATCTTATTAAAATCTCACAATTACTGATAGTATTTCAGTATGTGCTCTGCATTTCACAGATGAGCTAGCTTGCCTCCGTCCAGGGTTGCCAAGATATATGTGGCCGGCCCGACGATGTCGATGATTTTGTAGGGCCCCTCCCACTTTGCTGCCAGCTTCCCTCGGTGAGCAGTCTCGGGCTTGAAGGCGGTGTCTCTGAGGACTAAGTTGCCGATCCTGAAGCTCTGTTTCTTCACTTGGGAGTTGTAGTGCCGGGCCATCCTTTGGCTGTGCCAGACAAAGTTCTTCAGAGCCCGATCTCTTACTTCGTCGACGAGCTCGAGGCTGAGGCCGATGCCCTCCACATTGATATCTTTGTCGAAGTACCAAAGCCGAAGAGTCTCCTCCCCGACCTCCACGGGAACGACCGCTTCCGACCCAAATGCCAGTATGAACGGGCTTTCTCCGCTCGAGACTTTGTGGGTTGTACGATACGACCAGAGAATGCCCGGTAGCTCGTCCACCCACGTTTCGAGAGCGGTGTCGACCTTCTTCTTCAGGGGGCCCAGTATGCATTTGTTCGCTGCCTCTGCCATCCCATTGCACTGAGGGTAGGTGACAGATGCAAAATGAAGCTGGATCCCCCAGCCCGAGCAGAAGTCTCGGAAGCCCTCGCAATTGAATTGCCTTTCGTTTTTCGTCACTATGCAACGGGGTATCCCAAAGCGGCAGATCACGGACTTCTAAATGAAGCCCTTCATATCCGTCCATGCGATGCGTGCCAAAGGTTCGGCCTCGACCCATTTGGTGAAGTAGTCCACGGCGACGACCAGGTACGTCCTTCCCCCGGAGGCCTTTGGAAAGGGTCCAAGGATGTCGAGCCCCCACTTGACGAAGGGGATCGGGCTCATGATAGGCACCAGGTTGGCTGGAGGCGCCGTCGTGTGTCTGCCATACTTCTGGTACGCCTTACACTTCTTGACAAACCGGGCCGTGTCGTTGATCATAGTTGGCTAGTAGTACCCCTGGCAAACTATCTTGTGGGCGATAGTGCGCCCACCGTAGTGGTTTTCGCAAAAGCCCTCGTGCACTTCGCGGATGACCTGTTCAGCCTGCTCTGGCCCCAGACACTTCAGGTAAGGTAGGACGTCGCTTGCGTGGCACCGGAGGTATAATATTCCGTCGAAGAGCACGAACGACAAGGCCCGCCTCTTGAGCTTCTTGGCCTGTAGCCGCTCCTCTGGCAGGGCCCCCGTCTCCAAGTATTTCACTATTGGGGTCATCCACGTCGTCGTCTGGCCGACACACATTAATTCTTCTTCTTCAATAGTGGGCGTCGGCAAATTCTCGACGTAGATGGCCTTCCTAATCTCGGCCGGGGGGGAGGAGGCCAGCTTTGACAAGGCATCGACTTGGAGGTTGTTGGAGCGAGGTAGGTGTTGGACCTCTGCTCTCTTGAATGTCTGGAGCTCGGCCTTGATGCGCTTGAGGTAGCGCTTCATTACCTCCTCTCAGGCATCAAAGCTCCCTTGGACCTGTTGAACGACGAGCCATGAATCACTGAGCAACAGCACATTCATCGCCCCCCATAGCTCGGCAGAGCTTCAACCCATTGACCACAGCCTCGTACTCAGCGACATTATTGGTTGTCGGGAAGTTAAAGCGCAAGGCGTACTCCAGCAGGCATCCGTCGGGTGTTTGGATGACGATGCCTGCCCCCTCCCCGAATTCTGTGGTCGACCCATCGACGTGAACTGTCCACAATCTGCCCACCTCTTCTTGGATGGGCCCCGAGGATCCGGCTACTCCCATCGCTCTCAGAGAAGCAGCCGTCGGCGGTGCTCCTGGTAGCTCGTCTGGAAGGTCTTCCACAGTGCACTCCACCACGAAGTCCGCTAGTGCATGGCCCTTGATCTCCGTTTGGGCTTTGTATACCATATCGACCTCGCTGAGCTCGACGCTCCAATTGAGCATTCTGCCCGACCGCTCTAACCTCTTTAGGTTCTTCTCAAGGGGCAGGTTGGTGTGGACAGCGATGGGCTGGGCCTGGAAGTATGATCGGAGCTTCTGCACCGTTGTGACTAGGCAGTAGGCGACCTTCTCGATGGGGCTGTAATGAGTCTCTGCCTCTCAAAGAATCTGGTTCACATAGTAGACCAGCCGATGCATGCCCTTCTCCTCCTTGATTAAGACTGAGCTGACGGCCTCTTCATTGGTGGCCAGGTACAACCCCAGCTGTTCTCCCTCCTCGGGCTTAGCGAGCAGTGGTAGGATCTACAGGAAAGCCATCAGCTTCGCGAACGCTCGTGCGCAAGCGTCATCCCACTGGATCACTTTTCTATCGATTATCGTCGTGCCGAGGGTTGTCTGCAAGTCTCTGAAGAATGGAGCGATCTCTCCACGGATTTCGACAGGAACCTTTCCAGCAAGCGATCCTGTTGTTCAGCCGCTGCAAGTCCCGGATGGTCCGAGGCTCCGCCATGTTGACAAGGGCCGACACATTGTTGGGGTTCGCTTCAATCCCTCGCTTCATTATCATGAAGCCAAGGAATTTCCCCGATTGCACGCCGAAGATGCACTTCGTTAGATTCAGCCTCAGGTTATATTGGCGCACCTTTGGAACGTCTCCCATAGGTCGACGAGGTGGTCCGAGGCCTTCTTGCTATTAACCAACATGTCGTCGATGTAGACCTCCAGATTCCACCCGACCTACGAGCTGAAAATCTTATCCACCATCCGCTGTAGGTCGCCCCGGCGTTTCATTCCGAAGGGCATCTTTGTATAACAGAAGGTTCCCTTATCGGTGATTAAGGACATTTTCTCCTCTTCCTCCTCCACCATCGGGATCTGGTTTAGCCCGAGAATGCGTCCATACAGCTTAGCAACTCGTACCCAGATGCCTGGTCGACTAGGTGGTCGATCCTCGGTAGCAGGAAGCTGTCCTTCGGGCACACCTTATTGAGATCCGTGAAGTCGACACACATGCGCCACTTTCCGTTGGCTTTCTTCACCAAGACAACATTGGCAAGCCAGTCCAGATAGCTCATCGGTATGATGAACTTGGCCTGAAGGAGCCACTCCACTTCTTCGCCGGCTGCCTTCATCTTCTCCCCTCCAGCGCTTCTCTTCTTTTGCCGGACAGGTCGGGATTCTGGGTCCGCATTCAGCTTGTGGGAGATCACCACAGGATCAACTCCTGGCATGTCTGAGGGCGACCATGCGAATATGTCCACGTTCTCTCGGAGGAGGTTGATGAGATCCGCCCTCAAAAAGGCCGGGAGCTTCGAGCCAATGGAGACAGTTTTGCCCTCCTCCGAGGCCACAGATATTTCTTCGACCTCCTCCTCATGAGTTGGTCACTGGTCGCTATAGTCCTCTCTCTCATTGAGGAGGTCGACCGATAAGGCATGCTCTGGGCCTTTATGCTTGGTCGACCCCACGTAGCAGCTCCGAGATAGCTTCTGGCTCCCCCGCACCAGCCCCACCCCTCGCATAGTCTGGAATTTGACCATCTGATGGAGCAGGCTAGGTAGCACTTCAATGGGCGTCATGTAAGGTCTCCATATGATCCCATTGTATGCCGATGCAATGTCGACGACAACGAACTGCGTCATGCAGGTGACGACCTTTGACTCTTTACCGAGAAAAACAGGCAGGGTGATTACTCTGACAATGGGAACCGAGTGGTCGGTGAAGCCGATGATGGGTCCCATGCAAGGCCTTAAGTCTGCCTGCTTCAGCTCCATCTTCTCAACCGTCGACATGAACAGAATGTCACAGGAGCTTCCGGTGTCGATCAGGAGGCAGCTAATGATGGCCGTCCCGATCTGAGCTTCGATGACGATGGCGTCGTCATACGGTAGCTTGAATCCCTCCAGGTCCTCATCAGTGAAGGTAATGGGAGGTCGATCCACCCTTCTCTGCTTCGCGTCACTACCGAGGTCTGCCTCCATCACCTGCTGTGCGTACACCTTCTTGCTTGATGACGAAGCTCCTCCTGAGGACGGTCCGTCGCATATCACATCTATGTGCATGACCGGCCTGGGTGGGTGAAGTTCCTCCCACTCACTACTCAGGGGTAGGTCCAGCTTATGCACTCGTCGCGGGGCTCTCTCATCTCAGATCAACCTCCTGCCCTCGATGAAGCCCCCAAGGTGGCCCGCTTGGATTAACCACTCAATCGCCCTCTTAAGGGTGAAGCAATCGTCGGTGTCATGTGTTGAGTATTGATTCCCCGGATTTCGTTTTGATGATGAACAAACATAAATATCGTGAACTAACTCTTTGTGAGCGCAGTTATGGAGATCGTCGCCAAAATTCTACATATATCAAAAGCGACGTCTCAAGACTTCTCAAAGCGCGTGATCGTGTGCCTGAAGCTTCGTTGAAGCTCTAGGAGCATTATTGAAGTCATGAGATTTGGATTGAAGCTTTGAAGACGGTTCGTTTAGCTTATGTTTATAGTCTTCTAGCTTCTTTTCGTAGAATGTTAAGCCTTGAGTAGGTCTTACATTATAATCTTCATAACGCTCATATTATTAGAGGTAGGATTATCTTAGAAGCCCATACAAACTTTCCCGAAGCTTCACGCTTCATTTCGCGGCTTCTAGTGCATCTTAGTTGATTCAAGAAGAAGGACCAACCGACTAGATTGTCATCTAGTCGGTCAGTAATCCTTCTTGAACCGACTAGATCTCCTTGCTCAATTCAGCCTCTTCACTGTTGACCAATTAGTCGGTCCAAGAAGGTTCATCGACCGACTAGTTGTCAAACTAGTCAGTTAGGAATCCTTATTAGACCGACTAGTTATGTCTTTCACTTTTCAGCCTGAGCTACTGTTTACAGTTAGTCGGTCCAAGAACATTCATCGACCGACTAGTTGTGAAACTAGTCGGTTGGAATTTATTCTTAGACCGACTAGCTCTCTTTGAATTCAGCCTATTGTATTTCAACTCTTAGTCGGTCAAAGAACACTCACCGACCGACTAGTTATCAAACTAGTCGGTTGGCAAGTCTTCTTAGACCGACTAGTTCTAACTCCTGAAATTCATCTTATTGGCTGTGAACCATTTAGTCGGTCCAAGAAGAATCACCGACCGACTAGTTGTAAAACTAATCGGTCAGTGATCCTTCTAAGACCGATTAGACTGCTTCAGAAATAGATCCGTTAGAGCATTAAATGCACGAATTTCCCTCTCTCTTCTCTCTATCCTATATATACTTATGATGCTTCTTCATTGCATTCAAGCCTGCCATTTATTGTGTTTTAGAGAATCAAAGAGAAGCATTCAACTCTATTTCTAAAGCTTCCTCTCTCACAAAGAATCTCTCCAAACTCCTTGAGCCCTAATTTCCTCAAGAGAGATTCTCTTCATTGTGAGCCATTCAAGCCAAGAGCTTGATTCAAGGTCACCAACTCCATCCTAGCCTTCGATCGCTGTTCATCTTCTTAGAGCTAGGGTTTGGTGACATTCTTCTTCCTCAAAATCCTCTTTGCCCTAAAATCGTAAGTTTTACGCAAGGCATAGGATTTTGTTGGTAAGTGTTTTATATTTCATTTACTTTGATATTAAGTTTTTCTCTCGGTTGTGAGAGAAGTTTGTGATCCCGGTTTGTGGGAGTCACATTTTCATTTGTGTATGATTTGATCTTGTAGAGGTTTTCTACAAGAATTTCATAGTGCAAAACTTGGGTTAGTGGTTTCTAACTCAAGTAGCCGGAGGGGATCCGGGTGTTTGGGACGTAGGATCACCGGGAACAAGTCGGGGAGACTTGGGTGGATCCGAACCCGTTATATCGCTTTGTTTGCAATTGTCTTTCTTTGTTGTCAATATTTTCATTCCGCATTGTTGGTTGAGTTTGCAAGATAATTAGGAATTATACTCTTGATTATTTTAAAGTACTATTCACCCCCCTCTAGTACTTGTGCAGTAGCTATCAGGGTATTACATTTGGTATCAGAGCCAAGTTCATAGCTATGTCTACCAACGACAACAAGAACGTTCGTCCACCTTCAGACTATAGCACCTTCAGGAACCGTGAAGGAGCTTCTTCAGTGATGGAAGGACACTCCTCAACTAGGCCTCCTTACTTCAACGGTGCCAATTATGGGTACTGGAAATGCCGGATGGAAACATTCCTCCGGAGCACTTCACTATGGAGAGCCACGATGACGGAGTATGTCGAGGCCGCCGAACAAGACTTTGCTAAGTGGACTACCGCGGAGGTCGCCGCAGAGGTAAACAATGTCAAGGCAATGAATGCCTTGCAATGCGCTTTGGAGCCCGAAGACTTCAACAAGATATGCACATGTAAGAGTGCATATCAAATCTGGAACTCACTCCTCATCTTGCATGAAGGAACGAGTAGGGTAAAAGACTCCAAACTCACTGTTGTAAATAAAGAATTCGAATTATTTCACATGCAACAGGGTGAGAAGATGAAGGAGTACTATGCTCACTTCGTTGACATCACCAATGAGTTGGAGGCTCTTGGAAAGAATTACACCCAAAATGAGAAAGTCTCAAAGATAATTGACGGACTTCCTTCGTGTTGGAAAAAGCGTACCTTAGCCATCGAGGAAGGTAACGATATGAATAAATATACCGTCGTTCAACTAATGGGTACCTTGATGTCTTATGAGGTACGCAAGGATAGTAAAATAAAGATGCAAGACAAGATGAAGTCGTACTTGAAGCAAGACGAGCCAAAGAAAAAGGCAATTACGTTCAAGACCGCTCCATCTACATCTACCGATGATGAAGAATCGGAAGACGAGTTGGACTTGGAATCCAGTGCCCTCATGGCAAAGAAGTTCAACCGATTCTTCCGGAAAGGTAATTTCAAGAACAAATCAAAATTTAGTTCTACTAACGCCTCCGCTCTTTTGTGTTTTAAATGCAACAAGCCAGGACACATCAAAGCGGATTGTCCTCAAAACAAACAAAAGGAGAAATGGAAGGCGCCAAAGTTCGACAAGTCTCGAAAGTACAAGAAAGGGTACAAGAAAGGACCTCTCGGGACATTCATCGACTTTGACGAGGACTCCTCAAATGGAGAGTCGGATGATGAACAAGTGGAGCAAGCACACATGTGCTTCATGTCTAGAGAGAACATGATCAAGAGTCCTCCTCCGATGAAAGCGAGGATGAAGGCGATGAGGTAACTATGGATGATCTTAAATTAGCTAATGAGCAAATTTGGTCTAAGTATTCTAAATTAGTAAATAGATATACTAAGACTAAAGATGAGTTAACTAGTCTCCAAACCTCACCTAAGCCTATCATCATCATCAACGACACCGTTGTTGAAGGTTTGAGAAATGAGATTGTAAATCTCAAATCTCAACTTGAGCATGTTCATATTGAGGAATCGGATGAACGCGAGATAGCAGATTTGATTTCTCGAAACTCAACTTTGAGTATTGAGAATGAGAATCTCAAGTCTCGTGTTTGTGTACTCACAACTCAAGTGTCCACTTTGGATACTTCAATACTTTCTCTCACCGAGAAGTATGAGTCCACATTAGGTCGAATTAATAAATTCAATAAAGGTAAGGACCATTTGGATAATATCCTAAATGACTTACTTCCGGCCAATCATCGTATTGGCTTGGGGTATAAGATGGGAAATTCATCCAAATCGTCTACAACCTTTGTAAGGCCAACTTTCGATGCCTCAACTAGTGGGAGTAAACACCACATGGGTAGTTCATCTACCAATGGTGCTTCCACTAGGTACACACCCCCATTTAGAAAGAAACCCACTTTGAGTGGACCTCCAAAGAAGGGTCATGCTTTTATGTACACCAATACTATGCCACGTAGGAACACACCTCCTACTCCACATGTTCACATGTATGATGATGTCTATGCTCCACATCCACGGGCACATGCACACCATGTGAGACACACTCACGCACGTGTTCCCCCACATCATATGTTCATCCATATTATTATATGACTGATTATTATCATGCACCATATCATATGTCGCCACCACCATTTCATCATGTGCCATATGCTTATCCACGTCATGTTTTTCTTAGGCCACCTCCTCATAGGCCACTGATCGCACCCCGGATACACGTCCCGAGGCGACGGTTGTAGTTTTACCGCAAGCGCACGGTATAGCAGCGAGCGGGTATCGAACACAGGGAGGACGAATGACCGTGCTTGCTCCTGATCCACCTGGCTATTTATGAACAGAGAGAGATAATTGCCTTGGGCGATCCTGTCACAATCGTCAGACAAATTTGCGAAATATCAAATCAAATAAAGAACGTCTAGGGAAAGGGGAATCCCCACTACTCACCGTATTTCATAAGTGTGGTTCGCCGGTATCGAAATCGCTAGTATGAGAATTTGGATGAACTAGTTGCAACTGAATGTGGAACCAAGCTCACGCTCTCGCGCTGTTGCCGGTCTATAGCTATCCTAGGCTTGGGTCCAATCTCTTGCAAACCCTAGCCTAGGGAAGCTAGCATTAGGATCAACATCATCGTTCAATTGCGCACCGAGCCCAATCTCTTGCAAACCCGGTCCACAATCTAAATTGGGATAGTTCCTACCCGTCCAATCTCTTGCAAACGGGTATCGGCACGGAATCGCTACCGGAGGTCCTAGTATCGGTCCAATCTCTTGCAAACCGATACTTCGAAAATCCGACTCCAACCCAATTCGGATTTCTAGGGCCTCCTATCAGATTGGGATCCAATCTCTTGCAAATCCCAATTGATATAAATACCTAGCTATCCGTAGTAATTCGATCCCAATCTAATCCCTAATAACAATCCTAGCTCAATTTCTACCAATTCAACACAAATAGGAAATAGGGTTTGTAGGGTTCATCCCCACGCCCCGAGACGTGGAGACTACTCACAAATCATAGCAATAGCACAAAAATAATCAATGAAATAGGCAATGGAATTCATCACAACAATGATATAAACAATAAAAATAGAGTTTTGGGGGAAGAACAATGCAAACCAATGTAGATCTTCAATTAATCCGACAAAAATCCAAGTTTTTCTCCTCTCCAATCACAATTAATAAACCTAAAAAGTAAACTCCAAAAAGCTGCAAAAAATCTGAGAGATGGCTCTCTAAACTAGGGTAAAAACAGAGCTTAAATAGCCCCAAAAATCGTCTAAAAATCCTGACCAAAATGCCCCTGCACAGCCTGTTTTCCGCAAATTTCGCTACAGGCAGCGCATCGCACTCGGCCGAGTGACAAAAGTCGCTCGGCCGAGTGAAAACCCTGTCATTTTTCCAGTAAGTCGGGGGCTTCAGGGGTCTTCAGTTCGGGGGCGGCTCGGCCGAGTGAGTTGTCGTCACTCGGCCGATGGCTTCAAGGCACTCGGGCGGACGTAATAATCCACTCGGCCGAGTGGGTCTTCTGAAGCTCAGATGGCCGAAAAACAGTAACTTCGATATTCTGGAGGGGCTTCGTCTGGGCGCCACTCGGGCGGACGTGGTATCGTCACTCGGCCGACGTGGTCTCCGTCGCTCGGCCGAGTACACATGGAAATCGTGTCTGAACGGGTCGGCCGAGCAGTGTCTCGCTGGTCGGCCGAGTGGCTCCTCCACTCGGCCGAGTGGGACACAAAAAATGCCCAAACTGATTGTTTTGGCCTCCTCGTCGCTCCTGCGACGTCCATTCTTCTTCCGCTCCTCTCCAACAGCAAAATACCCCTCGGGGAGGTCGTCGGTGGCCGTCTATCGTGAGCGCATCTCATGATCACTCCAAATCGCGCCAAATCACCTGAAATGCGACAAAAACAACAAAGCGTGAAAAGCATCGCAATATCGTCGATATATCGTGAAAAACATGATTTGGGCGATGTAAATGGCATGCAAACATGCGGAAAAAAGGTGTAAAATAAGGAGTGATCAAAATCCCCCAAGCTTGCCTCTTACTCGTCCTCGAGGAAGATAAGTAAAAGGCGAACCCGGTGGATTCGGAATACGAAAACGGCGAAAAAAAAACCAAAAAAAAATGAAAAACGAGGAAGAATGAAAACCAAACGAAAATAAAGAAAGAAAGAAAGAAAGATAGGATGCTAGATCATTTTCTCAGGACGCGGGTTTCACTTACTCTTATAGCATGCATCGAGCGAGAAATACATGTCAAAGAACCTCATTTTGACATCATAGTATAATAGTGCAAGTAGAAAATAGAAAACCCACGAACGATGGTATAATCATGAAAAAACGGAATAATTTTAAAATTAACATCGCCTGAATCATCTAAAGCGGTATACAAATCTCAGATCACACACTTTTCAATTAAACGCTTTCTATCTGGAGTGTAAGAGTATCACATCATAGAATAGAGAGAATAGAAAAGTATGGATTTCATGAAATGAATGCTAGGCTTAGATTTCTGGATTTCGTAAAGCTAGAAACAATCTCACCGAGTATAAAATATTACTTAGCCTAGGTTGTCGTGCAATGTCAAGTAGTCACTCTCTCACACATCAATGGATCCCCTCCCCCAAGCTTATCTAAAAGCGTGGTGGCACAAAAATATTTACATCCCCGTTTTTATATAGCTCCAAAGGCAAAGAAGAGAAAGAAGAAAGAAAGTAAGCGAGATGGGATCTTTTATTGAGGATTTTTCCTCTTTTCTCTCTCTTTTTTTTTATATAAGATATATACAATGATCCCAACTCAAAGAGAGATAATGATATACAAGAATGTTCTCCTCTCTTTTTATTATTGTTTTTTTTATATATAATGAGAGGTTTGGATCTAGGAATTAATAGCGGGGGAAATGCCATAAAATAGAGTCACTAAGGGGAGATTCACCAATGATCTTTAAAAGTAGAGAAATGATGTTCAAGATTTGTGGAGAAAGAAATAAATATAACTCTCGGCTCACTTTATAAGACATGCACGACAACTTCAGCGGGGTAATCTAATCTACTCAGTTTCGATCACAAAAAAGCTAACTAATCCAGATATATCTTAGCTAATCATCATTCAATCATCCGGAAGTGAAGTGTACAATTCATGCATATAGAAGTGATAAAGGAAAAGAAGTCAGTACTCCAGACATAGGCATTCAATGCGTGAATCTTGGTGTGTTTTCTGTGATAGCATACATATGAATATTCAGGCTCAGCTAATAATAAAATTTCATCCATTTTCATGAGGGAAAAAAAATGTGGGTTACTACTCCTAAATGCAAAGCAAGTCATAGCATATGATATCAGAAATGAAGTCTAAGACACGACAAATATAGCATGCATATAGAATAAGCTAACTCCACGTGGACATCATCACAGAAAATTCATCTCTAGCATGAGATGAAAAAGAAGGAAGTAAAGATAAAAGGAAAATAGAACTATGCAATGCGGCACACAGGAAAGTAAGGAAAACGTGATGCATGGCAAAATAAAAGAAAAATAATGAAAAATGAGTGCAAAAGTGAAAAGCGGTGTGAAAAACTGAAAATAAAGGTGGCAAATCGAAAAAAGAAAGTGAGAACTCACTCCCCCAAGCTAAGCGGCACAGTGTCCTCAATGTGCAAAGTGTGGCACACAGAGAGAGAAGTAATGTGAGGGGCAAGTGAGGATGCATGCATGATGGGAAGAAAAAAAGGTAATGAAATGAAAAAAAAGGAAATGAAAATATGATGCGGAAATGATGCATGCACAGATAGGAGTGATATGAAAATAAATGAGGCACCAAAAAAACTCTCCCTCTCTCCCAAAAAGATATATATAGATGTGATCAAAATGAGAATCCCAAGTAAATATGATACGATAAGCACAAATAGATAAGATCGAAAATATAATCCCAAAATAAGTGAGGGGAGGGGGGGGGTGTACAAAAGTGCATCAGGACCCAGCAGAGACGGGCAGCACAACGGCAGGAATGGATCAAGGCATCAAGAGTGCCTAAGAAAGCGGTGCCGCGCCGTCTCCGTCCTGAGGCGGAGGAGGTGGTGGTGGTGTAGGCTGGACAGGCTGCTGAGCTGGGGTGGGCGTGAAAGTGGAAGTGGAAGCAGGTCTAGTGTGTGTGGGAGGGTGTGTGGGAACCTGCTGGGTGGGCGGGGGTACGCGCGGAAGACGCTCTAAGATCTGTGTCAGGCAGTAGTGGATGTGAGGGATCAGGTCAAAGCGTCCAGCCATCGCGGAGACGGTGGCGGACAGGGTCCTAAGGTCTCCTCTAAGACCACTCACCGCCAACTCAAGAGCACGTATGCTCTGCAATACAGTGTCGGGCGGGGGTGATGCAGAGGGACGCACCTGTCGGGGCTGCGCAGGGCGAGGCTGGCGTACGCGAGTGGAGTATGTAACGGGCTCAGCAGGGAAGGGGACGAAAGGTGCCGCGCCTGGAAATGTGGGCCGGGCCTCAGTGTGAGGTCGGGACGGGCGGTGGGAAGTGGAGGCAGCGGCAGCGAAAGAAGAGTACAAAAGCGGCTGCGAGGCGGCAAGAGAGGTCAGTGGCCCAGAAGTGTGGACAGACGCCACGACGCTCTCGGAGAATACGGCAGCTGTGGAGGGAGAGGAATCTCCCGCTGGGGCGGAAGTGTGTGGACCAAAAGGCGCAATCCCAGCGGAGATCATGCTAGCCATGGTCTCCACGACCGCGGCGAACGAGGGCTCTCCACTCTCAACAAAGGTCTGCGGGCGCTGGGGGAGAGCGGAGCAAAGAGGCTCCACGGACAGAGGGCCGGAGGTGGTAGCGGGAGTGGTGGGGACAGCCTCGGAAGTGGTGACAGTGGTGGAAGTGGGCTCAGCAAAAGTACTCTCGACACAGGCAGAGGTGGGGACAGAAGTGTCAAGAGCAGTGGAAACGTCAGGAACAGGCTGAGAGGCCGCAGGGTCGACGGGGGTGGGCAGCAGGCTCGGCAGGGTGTGCAGCAGGGTCTGCGGGAGCAGCCTGGGCAGCGTGGGCAGCGTGGGCCTGCTCGGCCTCCTCGGCCTCGAGCACGTACGCAGCGGGGATGAGGACATCCGCCGCCGGAATCCAGTCAACGTGGGCTGGTGCAATCAGAGTCCGAGCAGGGCTCGGGAGAATCATGTAATCGGCCCCATAGGGGCCATGCAACCAGACCCAGTGACGCTCACCATGCGGACGAAGCATCTTCATCCGGGCCATAACGTCTATCGACAAAGAGGTGGGGCCCGATACTCGCTGCAGGTCGTCGGGGAAGTCCTCGCCGGTCATAAGAGCCAGCAGGGTAATCAGGCCGCCGCAGCATATCGGTGAGCGGGCGCCCACCGATACAATGATGCGGTCTAAGTACCATGCCGCGATATCGATCACGACGGCGGGGACAAGCTCATCTCCATCCTTAGATAGAGCTCTGGGACGGGTCATCGCGTAGAGCATGTAAAGCTCTGGCGTAGACATCGTGCCCGGCTCATATCTGGCCAAAAATGTCGTCGCCATAAGGCGCTGAGCAATGCGAAGGCAGGGATGTACGATGGCTGAGGCCTTGGCCCTACTAGGGTCAAAGGCGGCGTGGAGACCCGTGATACGTGCCCAGAAGGCACCGGCGTCGAAAGAGGGTGGAGGGATATGTGTGGGGCCGTAACCGCGATCGGCACCGGGGACGGCGGGCCAAGAGAAAAATGCTCTCATCATATCGAGAGTAACCTGGCACTCTCGATCCATGAACCGGAATGAGCATCCCTCATCGGTCCGGGCGATCGAACTCAAAACCTCAAGTGTCGGGCGGGTAAAAGTATCCGCCGACACCTGAAGGAAGTCGCGCCAACCCACGTTGTCGTACAACGTGAGTATCCCCTCAAGTACCCCCAGGCGTCCTAGGTCAGCGAGGTGTGCGAACCTGGAGGGTACGATCGAGCGCTGGGAGATACGCTCGAAGACGGCGCGGTGTGTGTCGTCTCGGAACGTAATCCCGAGCGGCCCGACCAGTGGGGCCGGTGGTGGTGGCTGTGGATCGGCAGGGAGAGGCTGTGCGTGCTGTGGGTGCGCTGCAGGCTGTGCGGGGTGTGCGGGGCCTGCAGGCTGTGCGGGGTGTGCGGGGGAAGGAGGAGGAGACTCTTCCGCCTCGTGGGCGGGGCCGGCGTCATCCGACCTCTTCCGCTTAGCGGAAGGTCTCCTCGTCCGAGGCCGTGTCCGGGGCGGCATATCGGCCCCGAGCGCGCCGAAAAGTGAAAAAGTGCAGCGTGTGCAAAAAGAGTGGAAAGAGTGTACCAAAACACGCCGTGAGTGCTAAGCGGTGGAAGCGTGCGAAGTCCGCGCCTCCACGAAATCCAAAACAGCCCGTAGAAGCTCCCCTGAGCTCCCCTAAGCTCCAAAAAGCAACCTGCGCATGGAAAAGCGATATCAGCGAGTAATAATCAAAATGTATGGAGCAATAGGGGTATAACAGATAGATATGGGAATTGATTCGGGTTAGGGGTTCGATTAATACACGGATCCTCGAAAACTACACAAAAAGATAAGAAAATGGGCAAATCGAGCTATACCGGAGGCGATCGAAGACGAGGTCGCCGGCGGCGACTCGGGCGGGGCGCGGCGTCGGTCGACCGGCGGTGGCTGGCCGAGCGGCGGCGCGCGCGGGCGTGGTCGGGCGAGTGAGGGTTGGGCGAAGGGGAATCGGGCGAGGGTAGGCGAAGGGGCGCGGGCGGATTTGGGAATTTAGATTTCGAAATCCGCTCCCCTTCGTCACTTATATAATAGAAAGTTACGACTCGGCCGAGTGACGTGGTCACTCGGCCGAGCGAGGCAATAGAAATTTTCTCCCCGATATCGCTTCGGCCGAGTGGCTTTGCCAGCCTCGGCCGAGTGGAGTAAGTCCATTCGGCCGAGTGACTCAAGCTACTCGGCAAGACTCGCCCTAGGAGGGTATCCGTTTTACTCGGCCGAGTGAATATATGTACTCGGCCGAGTAGCAGTTATATCGAAATCGAGAAAATAAACAGAGAGTTGGGTACAGCAGACTTCCCTCGTTCGTGAGCGGCTCGGCTGGACGAACTTCTGGACTCGGCCGAGTGACTAGTATACTCGGCCGAGTGAGCCTTGTATTCTGCTGTTTGTCTTCGTTTGGGCTCTAAACTCCGTCTTTCCCTCTCCAGTCGATTTCATGCTCCTCCTAAGCGTCGAACGCCTTCTTGGGGCGCTCCTCATCGTCTCGTTCATCCTCCTCATGATGATCTACCTATCTTCTCTCCTGTCAAGAAAAATAGGACCCGTTATCACAAAATTTTTGGTCGGGTGACTCAAAATACTAAAAATTTCTAAACGAAAATAAAGAAAAAGATAAAAAAATAAAGCAAAAACCGTCGGGTTGCCTCCCGACAAGCGCTCGTTTTAGGTCGTGAGCTCGACCCCCTATAGTTTTCAATCAATGCGGGATGTTTGGTGCATATGAGATGCACCCGTCAAACTTCCCGGGGATCGCGCTTGGATTTGGACGTGGCGGCGTAGCGGTCTCCCTCGGAGGTCTCTTGTCCCGAATGGTGTTGGGGGGAGGCTCCCCCAAGCTAGCATTTGCCCCGGTCAACGGCTTAACCGGCGATGCCGATTTCCGTGCCGGCGGGGCTTTCTTTGGAGACTTTAATTTCGAGAGCTTGCAGAGCTCTCGAATCCTCGCGACATCAGCGTCGCCTTCATCTTCATCAGCGGAGAAGTCGGGGGAATCGTCTTCAATCTTTTCATCTTGGCCTAAATCCGGGCCTTCATCAAGTTCTTCATCAAAGAGGGCACCAATTGAATGAGGAATCGCCTCCTCTATCACCTCATCAAGGAGGTCCGAGAGATCATCCGGCCGCTCTTTAAGCAAATATACTCTATTGATTTCGCCCGTCGGGATCCCCTCGGAATAGTGCTTGAGCCTTTGCCCATTTACTTTGAATGTGGTACCTTCCTTGCTTTCCAACTCGAAAGCTCCTCCCGGTTGTATGTGCTTGATGGTGAAAGGTCCCGACCAACGTGACCTCAACTTACCGGGAAATAGTCGGAGTCGGGAATTGTAGAGCAAGACCTTGTCTCCCACCTTGAAGTCCGTGACAGTTATGCGGGCATCGTGGAAAATCTTGGTCCTTTCCTTGTAAATTCTCGAGCTCTCATAAGCGTCTCTCCTTATTTCATCAAGTTCGTTGATGTCCAGGAGTCGCCTCACCGCCGCACTCTTATAATCGTAGTTAAAGGTCTTGATGGCCCAATATGCGCGGTGTTCCAACTCTACCGGCAAGTGGCAAGCCTTCCCATAAACTAGGCGGAACGGTGTGGTACCGATGGGGGTGCGAAAGGCCGTGCGATAGGCCCATAGAGCATCGTTTAACTTCATTGACCAATCCTTTCTAGACCGATCTACTGTTTTCTCGAGAATTTGCTTGATTTCTCTATTTGAGACTTCTACTTGGCCGCTTGTCTGGGGGTGATAAGCCATTCCAACTCTATGATTTACCCCGTACTTCTTTAGCATGGCTTCAAACTTGTTCTCTATGAAGTGGCTTCCCCCGTCACTTATCAAGGTACGCGGCACTTCAAAGCGCGGAAAGATATTTTGCTTGAAGAATTTGGAGACGACCCTCGCATCATTAGTAGGGGTGGCAATAGCTTCCACCCATTTGGAGACATAGTCAACGGCCAATAGGATGTACTTGTTGCCATTGCTCGACGGAAAAGGCCCCATGAAGTCTACTCCCCAACAATCAAAAAGCTCAATCTCCTGGATGGGTCTCATCGGCATCTCATTGCGCTTGGAGATATTCCCGGTCCGTTGACATCTATCGCAACCCTTCACAAAAGCGTGGGTGTCTTTAAACATTGTGGGCCAGAAGAATCCGCTCTGCAAGATCTTAGCGGTTGTTTTAGAGGCGGCATGATGTCCCCCGCATGGTAGACCGTGGCAATGCAAAATGATAGACGTTGCCTCCTCTTTAGAAACACACCTACGAATGACACTATCTTTGCATATCTTGAAAAGGTAAGGATCTTCCCAAAAATAGCTACGGACCTCATGCATAAATCTCCTCTTTTGTTGCGTGGACATCCCATGCGGTTTGATTCCGCACGCCAAGTAGTTGACGAAGTCCGCGTACCAAGGTACTTCCTCGGTCCTTACCGCATATAGCCTCTCATCAACAAATGTGTCGTCAATAGGTAAGCTCTCATCCTCCTTGTCGCGAATGAGCCTAGATAAATGATCCGCCACGACATTATCTGTACCCTTCTTATCTCTGATCTCTAGGTCGAATTCTTGCAACAAGAGTATCCACCTAATCAACCGGGGTTTAGCCTCCTTCTTGTTTAAAAGATACTTCAATGCCGCATGGTCGGTGTGGACAATCACCTTGGAACCGAGGAGGTAGGAGCGAAACTTCTCTATGGAATAGACGACCGCTAGAAGCTCCTTTTCGGTAGTTGTGTAGTTTTTCTGCGCGTCATCCAATGTCTTGCTTGCGTAGTATATCGCATGAAGCTTCCTATCTTTCCTTTGTCCCAATACCGCTCCAATGGCTTGGTCGCTAGTATCGCACATTAGCTCAAAAGGGAGGCTCCAATCCGGCGGTTGAATGATGGGCGCTGAGACTAGCGCTTCCTTCAAGGTGTTGAAAGCTTGCAAGCATTCTCCTGAAAAGTCAAAAGGAACATCTTTAGCGAGTAAGGAAGTAAGTGGTCGGGCAATCGAGGCGAAATCCTTAATGAAGCGGCGGTAAAACCCCGCGTGACCAAGGAAGCCTCTAATGCCCTTGACATTAATAGGAGGAGGAAGTTTTTCGATTACCTCAATTTTAGCTTTATCTACCTCGATTCCTCTTGAGGAAACAAGATGCCCGAGGACTATACCTTCCGTGACCATGAAGTGACACTTCTCCCAATTGAGAGTGAGATTGTTTTGTTGGCACCTTTTTAGGACTTTAGTGAGATTTTCCAAGCAAGAGTCAAACTCACTTCCGTAAACCGAGAAATCATCCATAAAAACTTCCATAATATTTTCAATATAATCGGAAAATATGGATGTCATACATCTTTGAAAAGTAGCGGGAGCATTACAAAGGCCGAACGGCATCCTACGGTATGCGTAGGTGCCATAGGGACAAGTGAAAGTTGTCTTTTCTTGGTCATCTTCGTGCAAAGGGATTTGGAAGAAACCCGAATACCCGTCTAGATAGCAAAAGTATTTATGGTTCGCGAGGCGTTCAAGCATTTGATCGATGAATGGCAATGGGTAATGGTCCTTTCGGGTGGCTTTATTGAGTCTCCTATAGTCAATGCACATTCGCCATCCCGTGACAGTGCGCGTGGATATTGGCTCACCTTTGTCATTTTTTATGACAGTCATCCCTCCTTTCTTGGGGACTACGTGGACGGGGCTAACCCATCTACTGTCAGAGATAGGATAAATTATACCGGCTTCAAGCAATTTTAGGATTTCCTTTTTAACCACCTCCTTCATGTTCGGGTTCAACCGCCTTTGAGGCTCTATGGAGGTGGCTTCGGCATCCTCCAAATGGATCCGATGCGTGCAAAGCCTAGGGCTTATCCCTTTTAGATCGGAGATAGTGTATCCCAAGACATCTTTGTGGCTCCTAAGGACGTCTAGGAGTTTTTCAAGTTGATCTTGTGTGAGGTGGGAATTGACTATCACCGGAAAAGTCAATTTATTACCCAAAAAGGCATACCTTAGATTCGGCGGTAATTGTTTAAGCTCTACCTGAGGTGGCGCTGCTTCTTCCACTTTTTCAGCTCGCATGAATTCGGCTTCTTCCTTGTCATCCTGGTTTAGCTCATCTTCAGGTGGCATGCTTTCTTGTGACGAGTCGGACTCGCTACTTAGTGAGGATGAGGCATCGAAGTAGGCGCCCTCTGATTCAGTGCTAGCATCGCCAAAACCTTCACTCTGCTCCAGTTCGTACCTGGAATCAAGAAACACATCAGACGATTCATAAAAACAAGAGTGAGCGTCATAAAGTGTAACACCCGGAATGTCGGTTTGCTCGAAGGGTTCTTCGGGAGCATAGTGCTCTTCGACATTTGCTCTATTGTCTTCGAAATACAATTTGTCGTCGACCACGTCAACTCTGACATTGCCTCCGATAGTCCCTTCCGGGGAGATTTGGTCCATCACAAAGCTAGCAAATAGTTGTTCGTCGGGGTCCTTGATATTGATAGCAAATGCTCCGGTAGTGTGGACCTCGTCGACAAGCTCCTTAAGAAGGTCTGTGAAGGAGTCATAGTCTTCTCGACTGAGTTCTATTGTTGGCGTTGCATCCTCCATTCTCCCCGTTAAGATCTTACGGAAAATACGGGGAGAACATGCAAATAGTGCGTCAAAATGCCCTCCCCGGCAACGGCGCCAAAAACTTGATCGCACCCCGGATACACGTCCCGAGGCGACGGTTGTAGTTTTACCGCAAGCGCACGGTATAGCGGCGAGCGGGTATCGAACACAGGGAGGACGAATGACCGTGCTTGCTCCTGATCCACCTGGCTATTTATGAACAGAGAGAGATAATTGCCTTGGGCGATCCTGTCACAATCGTCAGACAAATTTGCGAAATATCAAATCAAATAAAGAACGTCTAGGGAAAGGGGAATCCCCACTACTCACCGTATTTCATAAGTGTGGTTCGCCGGTATCGAAATCGCTAGTATGAGAATTTGGATGAACTAGTTGCAACTGAATGTGGAACCAAGCTCACGCTCTCGCGCTGTTGCCGGTCTATAGCTATCCTAGGCTTGGGTCCAATCTCTTGCAAACCCTAGCCTAGGGAAGCTAGCATTAGGATCAACATCATCGTTCAATTGCGCACCGAGCCCAATCTCTTGCAAACCCGGTCCACAATCTAAATTGGGATAGTTCCTACCCGTCCAATCTCTTGCAAACGGGTATCGGCACGGAATCGCAACCGGAGGTCCTAGTATCGGTCCAATCTCTTGCAAACCGATACTTCGGAAATCCGACTCCAACCCAATTCGGATTTCTAGGGCCTCCTATCAGATTGGGATCCAATCTCTTGCAAATCCCAATTGATATAAATACCTAGCTATCCGTAGTAATTCGATCCCAATCTAATCCCTAATAACAATCCTAGCTCAATTTCTACCAATTCAACACAAATAGGAAATAGGGTTTGTAGGGTTCATCCCCACGCCCCGAGACGTGGAGACTACTCACAAATCATAGCAATAGCACAAAAATAATCAATGAAATAGGCAATGGAATTCATCACAACAATGATATAAACAATAAAAATAGAGTTTTTGGGGAAGAACAATGCAAACCAATGTAGATCTTCAATTAATCCGACAAAAATCCAAGTTTTTCTCCTCTCCAATCACAATTAATAAACCTAAAAAGTAAACTCCAAAAAGCTGCAAAAAATCTGAGAGATGGCTCTCTAAACTAGGGTAAAAACAGAGCTTAAATAGCCCCAAAAATCGTCTAAAAATCCTGACCAAAATGCCCCTGCACAGCCTGTTTTCCGCAAATTTCGCTACAGGCAGCGCATCGCACTCGGCCGAGTGACAAAAGTCGCTCGGCCGAGTGAAAACCCTGTCATTTTTCCAGTAAGTCGGGGGCTTCAGGGGTCTTCAGTTCGGGGGCGGCTCGGCCGAGTGAGTTGTCGTCACTCGGCCGATGGCTTCAAGGCACTCGGGCGGACGTAATAATCCACTCGGCCGAGTGGGTCTTCTGAAGCTCAGATGACCGAAAAACGGTAACTTCGATATTCTGGAGGGGCTTCGTCTGGGCGCCACTCGGGCGGACGTGGTATCGTCACTCGGCCGACGTGGTCTCCGTCGCTCGGCCGAGTACACATGGAAATCGTGTCTGAACGGGTCGGCCGAGCAGTGTCTCGCTGGTCGGCCGAGTGGCTCCTCCACTCGGCCGAGTGGGACACAAAAAATGCCCAAACTGATTGTTTTGGCCTCCTCGTCGCTCCTGTGACGTCCATTCTTCTTCCGCTCCTCTCCAACAGCAAAATACCCCTCAGGGAGGTCGTCGGTGGCCGTCTATCGTGAGCGCATCTCATGATCACTCCAAATCGCGCCAAATCACCTGAAATGCGACAAAAACAACAAAGCGTGAAAAGCATCGCAATATCGTCGATATATCGTGAAAAACATGATTTGGGCGATCTAAATGGCATGCAAACATGCGGAAAAAAGGTGTAAAATAAGGAGTGATCAGCCACATGCATCACGTAGAAATCAACAACGTATGCGTGCTCCCAATAGGAATATGGCTCCCAAAATATTCACCATTTGGGGCCTGAAAAACACTAACATGCATGAAAAACATGCATACATGAATTCCTATTTTATGAATGTCGTGCACAATGATGATTACATTGGGAAGTCTAATTCCAATTGGACCCGGCTTCCAAAGGTCTAATCTTTTAGGACCCAATGACTGTGGGTACCATGGAATGATATTTCTATCTTTAGGTACTCAAGAAAAAGAAACAGAGCAACAAATCCAAATTTAGCTCCAAGGATGGGTGGATACTCGATAGCGGGTGTTCAAAACATATGACGGGTGAAGCTCAATTGCTCTCCGGAGTGGTGCCCATTGCAAATGGGAACCGAGTAGTCTTTGGAGGCAACGAGAGTGGAACCATCATTGGTGTTGGTAAAGTTGGTAACCCATCTAAACCTCTAATAAGTGATGTTTACCTTGTTAAAGGATTAAATCACAATCTTATTTCAATAAGCCAACTTTGTGACAAAGGTTACAAAGTTAGCTTTGCGAAAGGAATGTGTCATATTTTTAGTAAAGATAATAATACTTTGTTATTTTCTGGCACACGCCATAAGGATATATATATCCTAGATCTTCCAAAATCACATGAACAATGTCTCATTGCCAACACAAGTGAACAACACTTATGGCATCGACATTTTGGTCATGTGAACTTTGGAACACTTTTTAAGCTATCCAAGTTAAATTCTATTAAAGGATTTCCGAAGCTTACTTTCCAAAAGAAAAGCTTTTGTGACTCGTGTCAACGAGGCAAGCTTCCAAAATCGTCATTTAAACCTAAGAAGAGCATATCCTCTAAACGGCCTCTAAAGCTTTTACATCTAAATCTTTTTGGTCCAACTAGAGTTGCTTCATTAGGGAATGCTCGATATGGACTTGTCATCGTTGATTACTTTTCTAGATTTACTTGGGTATTTTCTTTAAGTAATAAAAATGATGCTTTTGAAAACTTCACAATATTTGTTAAGAAAGTACAAAATCTCATTGGAACCACCATTGTCACTATTCGTAGTGATCATGGAGGGGAATTTGAGAATGAGTCTTTCTCAAATTTTTGTGATGAAGTTGGTATTACTCACACCTTTTCCTTCCCTCGAGCACCTCCTCAAAATGGTGTTGTTGAGAGAAAGAATAGGACGCTAGTGGAATGTGCTCGCACAATGCTTGATGATAGCCAACTTGGCCATCAATTATGGGCGGAAGCGATGCATACCGCTTGCTATGTGTTTAATAGAATACTTTTGAGGCCCGACACCAAACAAACTTGTTATGAATTGTTGTTTGGTAGATTGCCTCAAGTTAAACATTTTCGAGTTTTTTGGTGCAAAATGTTTTATTAAAAACACGTATGGAAGTTTGGACAAATTTGATCCAAGATCCGATGAGGGGATATTTGTTGGATATTCCTCCCGTAGAAAAGCCTACCGGATATACAACAAAAGAACCTCAACGATCGAGGAATCACTTCATGTTTCATTCAATGAAAATTTTGTCCCTTCTAGAATTATCAATGATGATGACTTCATGGATGTCTTATGTGATTCTATTGGTAATTATAATTCTATTGATTCTATTGATACTAACCCTACTGATGATTCTTTTGAGAATGTTCCTAGTGATCAGGGCGTTCCCAATCGGCTTCATACAGTTCGTGCCCATCCCCATGAGCAAGTCATTGGCAACATACTTGATAGTGTCAAGACGAGATCTCAAGTCAACTACTTCGCTCATTGTGCCTTTGCCTCTTCAGTAGAGCCAAAGAATATTAACGAAGCGTGCGAAGATAGTGCTTGGATCCTAGCCATGGAGGAAGAACTCATTCAGTTTGAGAGGAATGAGGTTTGGGAGCTAGTTCCATTGCCTTCGGAGAACCACACCGTTATAGGAACAAAGTGGATCTTCAAGAACAAGACCGACGAGAGCCAAAACGTCGTCCGGAACAAAGCTCGGTTAGTAGCTCAAGGCTACCGGCAAGAGGAAGGTATAGATTTCGAAGAATCCTTTGCTCCGGTAGCTAGATTAGAATCTATTAGGTTGTTGTTATCTTTTGCATGCCATAAAGATTTTAAACTCTTTCAAATGGATGTAAAAAGTGCGTTTTTAAACGGATATGTTGTTGAGGAAGTTTATGTTTCTCAACCTCCGGGTTTTATAAATGAAAATTTTCCAAATCACATTTTCAAACTTAAGAAAGCACTTTATGGTTTGCGACAAGCTCCAAGAGCTTGGTATGATCGCCTAAAGAACTTTCTTTTGGATTTGGGTTTTAAAATGGGTGAAGTTGATTCTACACTATTTGTTAAGTATTCGAATCATGATATTATTTTAGTTCAAATTTATGTTGATGATATCATTTTCGGTGCTACTAACTTCACTCTTTACGAAGAGTTTTCTAATGCCATGAAGGACCAATTTGAGATGAGCCACATGGGTGAGCTCAAATATTTCTTAGGTCTCCAAATTCGCCAAATGAACGATGGAATCTTCATCCACCAAACCAAGTACACGGTGGAGTTGCTAAAGCGATTTGGAATGGAGAATGCCTCAGGAAAGAAGACTCCTATGAGCACCACTACACATCTTGATAAAGATACGGGCGGCAAAGATGTAGACATTCGTCTAGATCAAGGTATGATATGTAGTTTATTATATCTTACTGCCAGTCGGCCCGATATTATGTTTGTTGTATGTGTATGTGCTCGTTATCAGTCTCAACCTAAGGAATCTCACTTAGTAGCAGTAAAACGTAATTTCCGTTATTTAAGTTACACACTCGACTACGGATTACTTTATCCAAAGTCTAGCACATATTAGTTAATCTCATATAGTGACGCAGATTATGCTGGATGCAAATCCGACAGGAAAAGTACTAGTGGCACTTGCCATTTTATAGGAAATTCTCTTGTCTCTTGGTTTTCCAAGAAGCAGAATTCCGTATCACTTTCAACGACCGAGGCGGAATATATTGCCGTCGGTGCTGCGTGTGCTCAGGTTCTTTGGATGAGACACACTCTTAAAGACTTGGGTATAAACTGTGATACTTGCCCTATCATGGTGGACAACCAAAGTGCAATATGTCTCTCTAAGAATCCGGTACATCATTCCCGTTCTAAACACATAGATGTCCGTCACCATTTCCTAGATGATCATGTTGCTAGAAAGGACATCATTTTAGTGTACGTTGAAACCCAGAAGCAAATCGTTGATATTTTCACGAAACCACTCAAGGAAGACTCCTTTGTGCGGTTACGTCGAGAATTGGGGATTATGGGTGAATCCGAGATTTAGGATTCATATTTTCAATAATTCCGCATGATAATGTTATTCTTTATATGCTCAT
Source organism: Scilla litardierei (assembly GCA_030789695.1). Lineage (NCBI taxonomy): Eukaryota > Viridiplantae > Streptophyta > Magnoliopsida > Asparagales > Asparagaceae > Scilla > Scilla litardierei. Next base: position 530,490,742 of record CM061142.1, read on the forward strand.
GCTAGATTTGTTGGGATTTTCTGGATTTATGATTGGATTTTCGAAATTTATGCTAGAAATATTCATGCACGTCGTATTTAAGATTTTTGATGTTTTATGGGGTAGAATAATGATGTATGAGAGTATTTCAATTTATCGTCCAAGTGTGCTTAGGAGAGAAATCAAAATTTCTGATTTTCAAACTTTTGGACTCTCTTAGTCGGTCCCAGTTCAGTCATCGACCGACTAGATTTAGTTCTAGTCGGTCAGTGAATGAACTTAGACCGACTAGATCTTGCCCTTATTTTTGTCTTCAGCTGCTGTTTGCAGTTAGTCGGTCCAAGCTCATCTGCCGACCGACTAGATTGCATTCTAGTCGGTCAGCACTTGAACTTAGACCGACTAGTTGTGCAGGGGCAGCTGTGTCTTTTGGCATTCCGAGTCGATTTTATAACCCCTGCACCGATTAGAATTCATTCTAATCGGTGCATAACTTCTTCTCTAAACCATAACCACACGTCTCCTCTCCTCCCTCCGTCGTGCGCCACTGTCTCCGGCCGCCGTACGTCGTCGCCGATCATTCTCCTCCTCCAGTCGACCTAGGGTATATCCTCTCTCAGCTCTTTAGGGTTCTATCTAATCCTATTTTGTTCATACTTCGATTTCTCCTAGTTTCCGTTCATTTTAGGGTTTGCATTAGGGTTTTCAATCTCTTTCGTTTTCGTTCATTCGATTTCGTCTCACGATCATGGTTAAGACTCGCATCCCTATCTTTCCTACCACTCCGTCTCCCATGACCGTCGAATCTCCTCCTACCGACCCTCCTCAACCCAAACGTCGTGCTAAAACCACTCTTCCCTCTTCTTCCTCGCCTCCCATCAAGAAGAAGAGGACTTCCAAACCCAAACCCCGATCTCAATCTCAGCCCAAGCCCCGAACCAAGGCCAAAGAAAAGATTTTGACTCCAGGCCCCTTCCGTGCTCCCACTCCTCCCGATGACTCTGACGAAGAGTATATTCCTGAGTCTGAGCCTACCGAGAAGGCTCCTACTCCTCCTCCTCGTACTTCGTCTCGTCCGTCTAAGGGGAAGGCCACATGCCTTTGGGTGGGGTAGATATCTCGTTGTGTCGTGAGGACCCGATGTGTCTAGCGGCATGCAATCGTATTGAGCATTGTCCTTTGATTCTGGAGCACTTCGTCCAGTTTTTCGACTTTCCTCAGCTTGCTGACCTCCTCTCCTATAGCGACCTTCTAGACTACCTTCGCCATGACCCCAAGGCGAACCCTCATCCGTATCCCCGACTCGTCAAATTGTTCTATGCTAATCGAGTCTGGGGTGGGTATGATGACACCCACTCCATTGAGACCACTGTCTTGGGGACACCTATTGTCCTCACGGCTGAGATTTTAGGGGAGTTATGTAGGATCCTGCCAAAACAGAGTTAGGATCGATAATTAAAGTTGAGACTTACGCTTGCGTATGCGGAACGGTAGTCTCGGAACTTTGCCTTCGGATTCGCCACGACGGATCGAGTCTTCTCACAAACGGAGTAAGGCTACTAATCCACAATCTAAATCTCCATTTTAGATTAAGAACTTGGATAGAGGAAGAGAAAGGATTTCTGCAGAGCTTCGCTAGAATGAAGTTGCATGCATGAATGCCATGCAAAAGGTGTAAGAAATGGCTTACCCTTGGGTCTTATTTATAGCCCCCAAGGTAGTTATTTTAGGGTAAATTGTTCCTTTGGAACAATTCAATTAAGGTGTACCATGATACATGGCACATTATAAGCTTAAGTTGTACCATATGCATGGTACAACATAAGCTTAAGATATTCCCCCTTTATTAGCCATATGTCGCATGCACTTATGCATATATAAAGCGACTTTCCTACTCATCCAGAGATCCTCTCCGCAAGGGAACAGATTTCCTTTGCACACGACTTCGTGTACGCGACGTTCGAGGTCCGTATTCCCTCGTACATCCCCCACAAGGGTGTACAAACGTCTTCCATATCCAACATCTCCCACTCACATTTGAGGGGATTGTAAGAGAACGTCTTTCCCTTAGTTCTTTCATCTATCATACCGAGAAATAGACCGTGCGACCGTCATGCGCGTAAAGTCTGTTGTTGTGCACTTGTTAGAGATACACAACGACCTCGAAGGTGCAAAGTTGAGTAGTTCAACGCATGCTTTACCCTAGATTATTTCTTCACATTTCTTGTACTTTATATCCAACAATTGAATCCCATCTGGATTACAATTGGCTGGCCAGCTTTGAATTATTAAAGTCCAAATGCGAATAAGAAATCAATCATCCTCTTCTTGCGAACCTTCTGATCTTGACTTGATTCGCTTTTCTAACGTGCCCCGCCGAGCCGAATTATCATAGCCCATTAGCAACACGCTAAGATAGCGATCATCTTGTCAAATCTAAAGGAACCAATTGGCGTCCTTGAGGGTAAGAGTTAAGACCCGTATGGCCTTTGAGTCTCACATAATAGCAAACACTATTGCTACTAACTCAGTGGTCGAAATGCATACGTGGTATGAACACGTATTACAACATCACTCCTTTCCCAGGGAGAGTATGTCTTAATGATGTTGTACGGATGAAAAGATCAGACACCACAGTGCCTATCTTTTTGAGTCCCCTTACTACTCGTGAAATATTCACGGACTCTCATCCTGCATAAGACAGATAGGATTTAAAATCCTACGAGATCTCTTTCAAATATCCTTGTGATACAGATCTCAGATCTTTTGTAAGCATCCATATGATGCAGATCTTTCATTCGACTATCTTGTTTAAGTCACGACTCTAAATCATTTAATGATTTTGACTTTAAACTAGTCTCATCTCTATCTTATCCATCTGATAAGATAAGGCGGTTGCTCATGTGAGAGAGCCAACCTTAATCTGTCCGACATACACACAATAAAATAGCTGAGACTTAAACACAAATGTACATAAAATCATTTGTAAGAAACTTGTATGCAAAATTAAACTTTGATCTTCTATAGACATGGGAAATATTACATGATACAGCTCAGCACCTACGCATTCCCATAGATGATAAGTGTTTAAAAAACACATCTCTGGGGATCGCCTTAGTAAGGGGATCCGCTATCATCTCATGCGTGGATATGTATCCTATGTCTACTTCCTTCCGTTTGTCATAGTCCTTCGCAAACTTGAATCGAATGTCAATGTGTTTGGTCTTACAATGAAATTTAGGATCTTTGACGTAAGCAATCGAAGCTTGACTATCACTGTATATGGGAACAGTGCTCGAGTCAGAAGCATTCGTCAGCCTGTCTAAGAATTTCCTAAGCCAAACAGCTTCTTGGACCGCCATGCTGAATGCTACGAATTCGGCTTCCATGGTTGATAAGGCGATGCAGGTTTGCTTCTTGCTGCTCCAGGATATTGCACCATTCCCGAGCAAGTAAACAAAGCCTGAGGTAGATCTTCGCTCGTCAAGATCACCCGCCCAATCAGCATCGGTATAGCCTTCGAGTCTCAAGGTATTGCCTTGATAGCATAACGCATAGTCCGCAGTCCCTTTGAGGTATCTTAATATCCTCTTAACCGCTTTCCAGTGTGCTTGTCCTGGGTTGGATTGGTAACGGCTTACCATACCAACAACATAGCAAATGTCCGGTCTGGTACACATCATGGCGTACATCAGACTCCCGACAGCACTGGAGTATGGAACTTTTTCCATAGCTTTCTTTTCTTTTGGATCTTTGGGACACATTTCCAAACATAGACCCTCGCCTTTGCTTATTGGAGTATCAATTGGCTTGCAGTCCTGCATATTAAACCGTTCTAAAACTTTCTTTATATATGTCTCTTGAGAGAGAGAAAGAAGTTTCTTGGAACGATTACTTGAGATCTTAACCCCAAGGATATATGCAGCTTCACCCATGTCTTTCATCTCAAAGACGGATGAAAGCCAAGCTTTGATATCCATGATAAGATGCTTATCATTTCCAGCTATAAGTATGTCATCTACATAAAGAGACATAATTACATACTTGTTTTTAATCCTCTTAATATATACGCAGTTGTCTTCGTCGAGCATGGAGAAACCATACGACAAAACGACTTCTTGAAAGCGCATATACCACTGCCTTGAGGATTGTTTAAGACCATATATGGATTTACGAAGTTTACAAACCTTATGTTTGTTTTCTTCTTGTACAAACCCGTTTGGTTGTTCCATGTAGATATCCTCATCAGTTCTCCGTTAAGAAAAGCAGTCTTTACATCCATCTGATGTAACTCGAGGTCCAAACAAGCCACCATTGCCAGAATTAAGCGAATGGAGGTAAAACGCACGACAGGAGAGAAAGTCTCTTCGTAGTCTATTCCTTCCTGTTACGTGAAACCTTTCACAACAAGGCGAGCTTTATATTTCTCGATGGAGCCATCAGCCTTATGCTTGATTTTGAGAACCCACTTGTTCCCAATGGCTCTACGTCCCTTAGGTAAATCAACCAAGTCCCAGACTTGGTTTGTTTTCATGGATTGAAGTTCTTCTTCCATTGCCGATATCCATTTATCTTTAGCAGGGCATGTGACGGCCTGTTTGAAATTTGCAGGTTCGTCATCATCTTGTAGTAATGTCATGAATGTTTGAGAAAACTCATCCTCAAATCTCAGAGGTGTTAGCCTCGTTCGATTACTACGTCTTGCTTGAGTTTGATCACTCCCACTTAGAATGACAATACTCCCACTTGGAATAATATCACTCCCACTCGGAATAGGATTGGTATCGTTCGTATCATCCATTGGTGAAGTTTGAAACGTATTTTCTTCTTCACCAAGAATTCTCCCACTCGAACGTTCCGATCCTTCTTGATCCCAAGTCTCAAACAAGGATAAGTCTTGACTTATCTCACCCTGTCTTGGAAACTCATTTTCCAAGAAGACAACATCCCTCGATTCGAATTCTATAAGACCCCCATTGTCCTCTTGACCGACGAAAGCATATCCTTTGGAGTTTTCAGCGTATCGGATGAAGATACACTTCCTCCCACGCGGCCCAAGTTTTCCATATTTGTGAGAGGATAAATGCGCAACCCCAAGGTTTTAGAATGCTTAAGTCTGGAGTTCTATTTCTCCATAACTCATAAGGAGTAGAACTTACCGACTTCGAGGGTACACGGTTTAAGATGAACGCTGCCGTCAATAATGCATCACCCCAAAAGGTGATAGGCAAATTTGCATGTGACATCATTGATCGGACCATTTCCATCAATGTCCTATTTCTTCTTTCCGCAACACCATTTTGTTGTGGAGTATAAGGCATAGTTATTTGATGAACTATGCCTTTTTCATCACAGAGTTCCTTAAAACTCGTTGATTGATATTCTCCACCCCGATCGATTCGCAAGACCTTTATCTTGCGATCTAGTTGATTTTCCACTAAACTCATATAGTTTTTGAAGCAAGTTAAAGCTTCATGTTTGTGGGAAATCAAATAGATGTGACCGAAACGAGTGAAATCATCAATGAAGGTGATGAAATAGGACTTCCCGCGTCTTGTCTTAACATTCATTGGACCGCAAATGTCCGAATGGATCAGCTGTAATGGAACTTCGGCCCTTGTGCCAGTTCCAAACGGCTTGCGACAAGTTTTCCCTACAAGACAATGTTCGCAAGTTGACATTTCAACTTTTGAAACATTAGATAGCAAGCCACTTTTGGCAAGTCTATCCATTCTAGTTGGTCCAATATGACCAAGTCTTGCATGCCAACAAATGATCTCAGATTCAGAGTTAGAAGCATTTGTCAAATGAAAACTTTCATTAATGGAAGAAGAATCATCATACATTGTGTTTAAAACAATTAATCCATTACAAACATTACCAGAACCAATCAAAGAATTATTACAAACAAGGTCAACATATTGTTTATAGAACCTCCACTCATAATCTAAAGACATTAACATGACCACGGATACGATATTTCTTCTAATATCTGGAGCAAAGAGGACGTCGTGCAATAATAAAGTCCGGTCGTTGTCGAGAACTAGCTTGCATGTTCCGACGCCTTTGACTTCAACACGAGTGTTGTTGCCGACGTATATCCACTTTGTTCCTTGAGTTATCCTTCGATACTCTACGAAGAACCTTCTGTCCTTCGCTACGTGGTCTGTGGCCCCTGAATCAATCAACCAAAAATAGTTAGATTCAGCAAGAAACATGGAACTAGAAACACATATGTAACTAGCCCTACAAGTTACCTTATCACTTCTATCCGTACATGTACGGGCGAAGTGACCGTACTTGTTGCACTTAAAGCACTTGATCTTCTTCAAGTTTTTCTTCTTTGAGTGCACATTCTTTTGCCACTTTTTGTTCTTAGTCTTCTTTGAGGTTTCCGGTTCTTGCTTTCGTTCTTTCACAAACCTTAAGCGTTTATTCTTCCGCTTATTTCCTCCATGTGAGGAACTAGCGGCCACGTGCACTTCTGCACTTGGTTTTGCGGCTTGAATCCGCTCTTCCTCGAGTTCGAGGTGTTTCGATACATCGCTTAAAGTTTTAATGCACTCATTATGAGTGAGATGCATTTTCATGTTATCCCAGCTATCTGGGAGTGAACGAATGACTGCTTGGATCTGCTGTTCGTCAGACAGCGTAACACCCGCATCCTTTAATTCAGATATAAGATTCGCCATGTGGCGGAGATGCTTTTTCATAGAATGATCTCGCCACATCTTGTACGAATCAAATTGAATATTTAAGGAGCGGAGTTTGGTAACCGAAGTTCCACCAAACTTTATCTCTAGCTCAGACCATATGTCTTTGGCTAGGTCGAATTCCCAAAATAGACGCATTATGTCATTGTCCATGGCGGACAGTAACGTAATACGTGCTATTTTGTTCTTTCGAGTACAAGTATCATAAGCTTCCCGGTCCCTCTTGTGTTGGGCCGTATTGCCCAACTCAGGTTCTTCCATTATGTTTTGGAGTGTTTCGAGCACATCTTGCTCCTCCAAAACATATTGGATTTTTATTGACCAAATTGGATTTTTATTGACCAAAGTTTATAATTGTCGCCGTTGAGCTTTTCACCTTTGTTAAGCTCTGCGACAATGTTCTTAGAAGCGGTAGACATATTCGATTCAAAAAAACTGCAAAGAGAATGAAAAACACGATCAAAATTCTATGCATAAAGTTTCGATTCTTTAAACACTTGATAAGTTCCTTGGATGCGTTGAAATGTTACTCTAGAATCGAGAAGTTCACTACGTTCCCAACTACCATCTAGAAGTAACTTTCAAAGTATCCCTCTTACTTATCTCAAGTAAAAAGAAATCAAAAATAATACCCGTATGGTATTAGCAGCGGAAAAATACTTTGAAAAACATATCTTTCAAAATGGAATAGGTGAGAGTTTGCGCAAAGAATTTTTAGCGCAACAATTGCCAAGCCACGAGACCTGTTCTACACACCCATGGGTTAGATGACCATGGCCGGATCGTGGTAGGACTTGGAATTTTAAATTGCGCTATCCCGATTTAAGGACGGGACATAACCTATTTGAAAACATCTTTGTCAAAAATTTGAAAACACATTGGCTAATCTCCGTAGAGTAGAGCACAATGTCATAAGTTCATTGACTAATCTCCGTAGAGTAGAGCACAATGACTTGGCTAATCTCACATGAAGTAGAGCACTATGGCTAGTCTTCAAGGAGTAGAGCCCAAGGAAAAAAACTTCATTAAAATGTTAGCCCCGTATGGACTAATCGGCACATTCGAGTTTGAATAAGGCCTTTTGTCACCCCGTATGGGTCAGTTGGCAAGTTTGCAGTCGACCCAGACCTTCTGTCGGATTGGTCGACCAAAAACACCAAATTGGTCGACCAATTTTGGTCTGCAACATCTTCCCGGCCAGGGCCTCTGCCCTGGCCGAGGCTTGGCCAAGGGCCGGCCAGGGCCTCTGCCCTGGCCGGCCAGGGGCCCTGGCCCCTCGGCCAGGGCCTCTGCCCTGGCCGAGGCCGGCCCTGGCCTCTGCCAGGGCCGGCCAGGCCCTGGCAGTGGCCAGGGCGCCGGCCCTGGCCACTGCCAGGGCCGGCCTGGCCTTGGCCGGCCAAGGCCATTTTGGGCATTGGCCGGCCATGGCCCCTTTGGCCATGGCCGGCCACCCCCTTGAATGGGGTTGCCGCACACATTCCTCCCCCTTGATGGGGTGGTCGCCGGTGGTTATTGGCCGTAGCCAACCCCCTTCGCAAGTGGAGGGGGGGTGCATGGCCTTCATAGCCCATTTGGCCATGGTGCACATGCACCAAATTTCATCTTACCCGATGGAAATAACTACCATCATCTTCCTCGATGAAGCACCCGTTCGTCAATGAAGCACCCATTCGTCGAGAAATTAGTTATTTCCTAATGGACGTGTGCCAAAAATGAAAAATAACATACTACGTGAACGGTCGGTTCTTCCCGTCACGGAGAGTTCCTACCATATCCGTAATAATAGGAGACCCTAACGTGAAAAGAACAACTGCTGCGTTCTCTCCGTCACGAAGCGTTCCTACCATATCCGTAATGGTAGGATACCCATTCGTGAAAAAGACAACGACTCGTTCATAGTTTCGACGGGGCGACGGTTTTGACCGGGGCGAACCCATATGGCTCTGATACCAATGTAGGATCCTGCCAAAACAGAGTTAGGATCGATAATTAAAGTTGAGACTTACGCTTGCGTATGCGGAACGGTAGTCTCGGAACTTTGCCTTCGGATTCGCCACGACGGATCGAGTCTTCTCACGAACGGAGTAAGGCTACTAATCCACAATCTAAATCTCTATTTTAGATTAAGAACTTGGATAGAGGAAGAGAAAGGATTTCTGCATAGCTTCGCTAGAATGAAGTTGCATGCATGAATGCCATGCAAAAGGTGTAAGAAATGGCTTACCCTTGGGTCTTATTTATAGCCCCTAAGGTAGTTATTTTAGGGTAAATTGTTCCTTTGGAACAATTCAATTAAGGTGTACCATGATACATGGCACATTATAAGCTTAAGTTGTACCATATGCATGGTACAACATAAGCTTAAGATATTCCCCCTTTATTAGCCATATGTCGCATGCACTTATGCATATATAAAGCGACTTTCCTACTCATCCAGAGATCCTCTCCGCAAGGGAACAGATTTCCTTTGCACACGACTTCGTGTACGCGACGTTCGAGATCCGTATTCCCTCGTACATCCCCCACAAGGGTGTACAAACGTCTTCCATATCCAACAAGTTGATTGGTGTCTCATCCTCTGGCCTGCTCCCTGCTGATATCTCCGTGGAGAATATCCACGATCTTGACCAGTCGATGTCTTCCCTCTGGCCTGAGATGTTCCATGTCTTCCCTCTGGCCTGAGATGTTCCATGTCTTCCCTCCCGCCATGATTGGTGTTCCCTCCAAATCTTTTAAGCCTAATGCTTGGGTCCTTAATCTCATCCTGAAGTCGTGTCTTCTACCGAAGTATGGCTCCTTTAGCTTGCCCTCCCAGCCGTTTCTCAAGCTTATCTACGCTCTTTTCATGGGGAGCGAGATAAATTGGGCTCGTATTATCTTAGACAAGATGGATTCCTTCGAGTGCATAAGGAAATCCACCAAGTCTGCCCATATTCCTTATCCTTGCCTATTGACTCTTGTGTTTCGTCACTTCGGCGTCCCTCTCCCTCCAGATGACCAGCGTCCTTTGGGTCCTCCCCTGAACGCGACTGCCGTCAAGAAGTCTCTTGCGACGCTGTGTCATGTTCAGAGGACTACCCCTGCTGCTGCTCCTGCTCCTCCTTCACTCTCTGAGTTTTCAGTTTCCCTGAGACGTCAGGAGTCTCGTATTTCTCGGTGTGAGGATATGCTTGCTCGCATCTGCGAGTATCTGGATATTGACGTTCCTCCGACGCTTTCTGATGAGGAAGTCATGGACGTTGATGAGGATGAGGAGCGAGATGCTTCTCCTGCTCATGCCCCCAAGGGTACGTCTGCTGGCACTTCTTCTGCTTGTGCTCCCGAGAGCACACCTGCTGTCACCATTCCTTCGGTGGATACTTCTGCTGGTGCTCCCGAGACCACTCCTGTTGCCACTCTCCCTTCGATTGACGCTCCTGTCGTTCCCGAGACTTCTACCACTCCAGTCGTTCCCGAGACTACCACCTCTTTTGGAGAGCCTGCTGCTGCTGCTGATCCTCCCTCCACCTCCTGAGCTTGCGTTGGAGGACTCTCCCATGTGCACTTGGATGATATTTTTGTCGTGAGAGAGTGGGGTAGGATAGCTGGGTGGTGATGTCTTTTTGATGTATTTTTGGATGTTTTGATAATACATTTTGATGTACATTCGTTTTGATGTCCGTTGAGACATATGTTGTATGTTGTGCACCGATCTGATGATCGCTTATATGTGTGTTGGCGGATGTATGCTTTTTGATGTACCATGTTATATATATATATATATATATATATATATATATATATATATATATATATATATATATATATATATATATATATATACATCGTGTTGCCATTTACTTCAGTGTGCACTTTATATTTTTTTGTCTCTGATGTTGATTTCGTCGCTCGACGATTATATTGATTTAATAGAATTCTTTCTATGAAAATATAGAATTGTTTTCCATGCACTAAATTCACTAAGAATGTTGATATTGGAGAGTATGTTCCATAACTCAATATGTGAAATTGATTTCATTTTTGATGATTTCATTTTTCGATTTTCGACTATGGTCTCATTGGCACGCTTTGATTTTCTTCGTGATTTTACTTTAGTGTCATTTGGACCGTGGTCGTATTCTTCGACTCCCGTGCTTTTATTTTTTAGCCATTGTTGTTGTCATTAATCTCCTCCCGCTCTTTTTGCTAATGCCAACGGGGGAGAGAATTAATAATGACGATGTGCTAAATGATAATTTAAAGCAATTTACCGTTAATCTAATTTGATATGTTAGATTCAGGGGGAGTTAAAATATAAAAATGGATTTCAAATTCGATACTTCAATAATTGGATTGACATTTTATTCTTTCCTCGTCTGCTTGATGCGTATGATTATTATTTAATTTGGAATTAACGTGTCATCAATACAGGGGGAGTAAGTAAATTTCATTTGAATCATTAATATTGATTATTATTTATGTTGGTTTGTCATTACCAAAAAGGGGGAGAATGTTGAGTATTGATTCCCCGGATTTAATTTTGATGATGAACAAACATAAATATCGTGAACTAACTCTTTGTGAGCGCAGTTATGGAGATCGTCGCCAAAATTCTACATATATCAAAAGCGACGTCTCAAGACTTCTCAAAGCCCGTGATCGTGTGCCTGAAGCTTCGTTGAAGCTCTAGGAGCATTATTGAAGTCATGAGATTCGGATTGAAGCTTTGAAGACGGTTCGTTTAGCTTATGTTTATAGTTTTCTAGCTTCTTTTCGTAGAATGTTAAGCCTTGAGTAGGTCTTACATTATAATCTTCATAACGCTCATATCATTAGAGGTAGGATTATCTTAGAAGCCCATACAAACTTTCCCGAAGCTTCACGCTTCATTTCGCGGCTTCTAATGCATCTTAGTTGGTTCAAGAAGAAGAACCGACCGACTAGATTGTCATCTAGTCGGTCAGTAATCCTTCTTGAACCGACTAGATCTCCTTGCTCAATTCAGCCTCTTAACTGTTGACCAATTAGTCGGTCCAAGAAGGTTCACCGACTGACTAGTTGTCAAACTAGTTGGTTAGGAATCCTTCTTAGACCGACTAGTTATGTCTTTCACTTTTCAGCCTGAGCTACTGTTTACAGTTAGTCGGTCCAAGAACATTCATCAACCAACTAGTTGTGAAACTAGTCGGTTGGAATTTATTCTTAGACTGACTAGCTCTCTTTGAATTCAGCATATTGTATTTCAACTCTTAGTCGGTCAAAGAACACTCGCCGACCGACTAGTTGTCAAACTAGTCGGTTGGCAAGTCTTCTTAGACCAACTAGTTCTAACTCCTGAAATTCATCTTATTGGCTGTGAACCATTTAGTCGGTCCAAGAAGAATCACCGACCGACTAGTTGCAAAACTAATCGGTCAGTGATCCTTCTTAGACCGATTAGACTGCTTCAGAAATAGATCCGTTGGAGCATTAAATACACGAATTTTCCCTCTCTCTTCTCTCTATCCTATATATACTTGTGATGCTTCTTCATTGCATTCCAGGCTGCCATTTATTTTGTTTTAGAGAATCAAAGAGAAGCATTCAACTCCATTTCTAAAGCTTCCTCTCTCACAAAGAATCTCTCCAAACTCCTTGAGCCCTAATTTCCTCAAGAGAGATTCTCTTCATTGTGAGCCATTCAAGCCAAGAGCTTGATTCAAGGTCACCAACTCCATCCTAGCCTTCGATCGTTGTTCATCTTCTTGGAGCTAGGATTTGGTGACATTCTTCTTCCTCAAAATCCTCCTTGCCCTAAAATCGTAAGTTTTACTCAAGGCATAGGATTTTGTTGGTAAGTGTTTTATATTTCATTTACTTTGATATTAAGTTTTTCTCTCGGTTGTGAGAGAAGTTTGTGATCCCGGTTTGTGGGAGTCACATTTTCATTTGTGTATGATTTGATCTTGTAGAGGTTTTCTACAAGAATTTCATAGTGCAAAACTTGGGTTAGTGGTTTCTAACTCAAGTAGCCGGAGGGGATCCGGGTGTTTGGGACGTAGGATCACCGGGAACAAGCCGTGGAGACTTGGGTGGATCCAAACCCGTTATATCGCTTTGTTTGCAATTGTCTTTCTTTGTTGTCAATATTTTCATTCCGCATTGTTGGTTGAGTTTGCAAAATATTTAGGAATTATACTCTTGACTATTTTAAAGTACTATTCACCTCCCTTAGTACTTGTGCAGTAGCTATCAGGGCATTACATCATGACCATGATCCCAGTGGTACCGACAATACTTCTGGAAATCTCGCCTTGCTGGGTCCGACTTCATTTCACTGGGTGGGTCCGGTAGCAGCCCGGCCCTTGTCGCCGCGACCAACACCTCTATTATTGGGGCGTTGAGCTGCGTGTATTGGGCCCGCATGGGTCCTTCCAACCTCGGGGTTGCCCGCGCGGGTTCTCTGGCAGGGGCGAATTCTCGCACTGGGCCTGGGCAATCCTGAGGGCGACGCCCCACCGGGTCGCGTCTTGGCTGAGCCAGCTGGTCCCGGACCTAGGGCATATCTTCTTGCCTCAGCCTAGGATAGGACCGAGGCACGCCTTCGGACGTCCCCCCTGGGCGACTGGGTTCTTTGCACCGAGAGCCTCCTCGCTCAGTGTGTACCTCTCCGCCTGAGCGACTAGCATGTCGTAGTCGGCAGGTGGGTCTCGCAGCAAGGATTTGTGCAAGCTTCGATTCCTCAGCCTGGCCTTGAAGGCCAGCATGAGGACTTCATCGCCGCAGGCCACCACACCCCGCCTCTCTCCTGGAAGCGGTGCATGTACTTCCCAATCATCTCCTCTTCCTTTTGGACTATTGTGCAAAGGTAGTCCGTGGGCATCTTCCTTATGCACCTGGCCCGGAATTCCTGGCAGAATTTGTGAGATAACTCGCCAAAGATCTTGATGGACCTCGCAGGCAAGCCGTAGTACCATTTCAAGGCCGAGTCCCGCAGACTCTGTGGGAAAATGCAGCAAAGGAATGCATCGTCCACGTCATGTGTCACCATCGCCCCTCGATATTGCTGCACATGCAAGAGGGGGTCGCCTTTTCCGTTGTAGGTCGCCAGTTGGGGGCCTTGAACCTTGCAGGTCTCGGGGCCGAAGTTATCCATCGCACCAGTGGCGTGGCTTCCTCAGGGTAAGTGGGGCCCTCAGGTGTGCGCTCCCTCCGCCTCTCTGGGGTTCGGCTTCGGTCCCGCCTTGGCTGTCGATGGCCATCACGCCCCGGGGAGGGAGGTGATGGTCGTCGTAGAGGACTCCTTCCACACGGCAGTGATCCGACTGAGGGTGGACTTCGGGCATTCCTGTATCACCAGCCTGAAGTCGATACCTCCGGGATCTCCCGATGTTCCTGATTCTCCCTCCAGAGCCTTTCACGCTCGGCGGCGAGGAAGCGGAGTTGCTGACGGATGGCTTCCTCGTCGAAGCGATCTGGGGTGCGGCTTCGATCTCGGCCTTGGTGGCGGCAGTCTCCCCGCTCCAACGGGGAGAGGGGCCGTCGCGGAGGGTTTCTCCCTCAAGGCGGGGACCCGGTGGAGGGTGGGCTATGCCCGTTCCTGCGCCACTGGCCTGAGGTCGACATCTCCGGGATCTACCGGTTCTTCTCATTCTCCTGCATGAGCCTTTCGCGCTCCGCGATGATGAAACGGAGCTGGCGATGAGCAGCTTCCTCGTCGAGGCAGGCTTGCTGGGCGGCCTTGGTTGCTTCATCTTGACGCCTTTGAGCAGCAGTCGCTTCCTTCTGGCGCCTGCACAGCTGCGCGACCTCCATCTCTTCGTCCAAGAGCCTTTGTTGGGCCGCTATCTCCTCGATGAGCCCTCTCTGCCCCCACTTCTTCATCGAATTGAGGGTGAAAATTTCGCCTCACGTTCGGGTGTTCAGAAGGGCCGGTGGGTGCTTCGGTCCTGGTCGCCGCGAAGCCTTCCATCATCTTAGTGAAGGCCTCGAAGCTCTGCTGTACATCACGGGCCAAGGCCTGGACAGACTCGATCTCCACCTTGGGGGTGGATTAGTCGCTGGAGTCATTGGGTGAGAATGTGATTCTTGGTCCATAAGATCTTTGCGTGGTCAGGGTTCCGGTTAATGGGTATGGAGCTAGACATGGGTGTGACCCTTCGTTCCCATAGACGGCGCCAATTGTTGCGGGGTAAAACTCGCGTACAATGAATTTGTATTGAGGAGAACCAAGTGCACGATGGTTATAATTGGGATGAGGATTAGGATAGGCTGTTTGACAGGTGATTAGTGTAATGATGAGGCTGAGTGCGTCGCGTAGACCGACCACGGGATAGATTCCGCTAGGAGTTTGCCCCAACGACCGCACTGTCGGAGATGACGCTGAGCGCGACCGGTGTTGACAAGCTCGCATGCACAAGGAGCAACTCATCAGAAAGGCTGGGTTGGGGTCCAACCCTTAGCCTCTCCGATGCCTAAGTCAGTAATAGGACTTAAAGAGGGGGCAAGGCACGTAGGTCGGACTAAGAGTGAGTCGACCTTACGTGACGAGCTATCAGTTGTGGAAGAACAAAGATATGGAAGACCTTTGCTCTTGTGTGTGAGTAATGAGATTTGGGATTAATTTGCCAACCCCTTTCCCCGGTGGAGGGAAAGGGGTATTTATACCTGATGGAGGCGGTTAGGTGAGGCTGACCTGGTGTGCTGACTCGACGCACTGAGCTGGCCTATCTGTCAGCGGAAGCTTCGGACGAGGATGTCAGGGTCAGAGGTGTCAGCCATGCTTTTGTCAGACGGTGCAACGGCCAGGGGTGCTCTTGACAGGATGTCAGGGACGAAAGCACCGAGTGTCAGGGGGCACAGCGGCCAGTGGGCACTTTGTCAGGTTGTCGAGCGACGGAAGTGTCAGAAGCGTCCTTGTACTAGGTTGTTTTTCCTGTCCAATGTGACGAAGGGTCGTCGAAATGCGTTTGAGGATCGCAGCCGTAGATGAATCGCTAGGTCGCTCCTGGCTGATGATGAGCGATCGGTCGCATGCCTAGCTTGCTATGCCCGGCGAGCTCAGAGGGGAACTGGCGTGCAACCGACGGGGACCTTGGTGGAGTGCGCCCCTCGCACCAGTCATGGCGGGGTGTGCCCCTCCCCCAGTCTAGGTGGAGTGCGCCCTTCTCCTAATCGTATTGGGCCTTAGGGTCGCCAGACGCCTAGCAGACCGGGGGGAATGAATGAGTGGCTTGGAAAGGCGGGGCGGGGAGCGTCCTGCCGCTGGTCTAAATAGGCTTCGTGAAGGAGGGGCGAGCTGGACAGGTATCCGGCGAACTTCGATGGAAGGTCGGACTATCACGATCTTTAGGTCGTAACAGGGTAGACTCAGTCGGAGCCCAGAGGTCATGGTCAACCGCACCGACATCAAGGCAGTGGCAGTGTAGTTCTGATGCTCAGCCATTGATGGTGTTGATGAGGCTTTGATTGATCCAACCTCCGTCATTTGACGCAATCACGCCTTGATCGGCCAGTGGAGCTTCAATCGGACGATGACGGGGACGAATCGGTCGAAGGTGAAGTCAAATCGATCGATTGGTGGAGCCAGAATCGATCGAGAATAAGGCATAGGGTTGAGCTCCTCCGGTGCTTGCCCAACCCTGATCGAATGGTGACGGGACTCCGATCAAACAACGATGGGGCGATGGGGCTCTGATTGGACGACAAGGAAGCTCGTATGGTCGAGCTCCTCTAGTTTGACGAGTCTCGTCGGGTAGAGCTCCTTTGGGTCGAGGTCTCCTGAGTCGAGGCTACCCTACTTGGACTTGGCTTTAGGAGCTCTTTCAATCAACGTCAAGATTTGACGAAGACCCGATGGATAGAATAACGGAGGTCGAGCTCACCTAGGCCGAAGGTCGCCTGGGTCAGAGGTCACCTGGGTCGGATTCGGCTGCCCATCAGTCGCAGGGATTCGGCGGTCGCGGTGACTTTCGACGTCGGTGATAGGCTAGGATCAACGAAGACGATCGCTGAAATTTGGAAGCTTCAAAGCGTCCATCGAATCATCGCTATTTTATAACCTGAGTAAAGCAAAAGGAAGAATGAAATCAATAGACGCTAATGCTCTTTGATGGATGCCCCGAAGGCATTGAGTTCTAACTAGCGGTGAAATTAGAAAACTGCTCAGCGGCTCCGTGAAAATTGTTCAGATTCATCGAAGCACGGAGCTCTGATGTTAGCCGAAGATCAGATCGAAGCTCAAACAATGGATCATATTGAGGTAGGGTTTCGGACATCAAATGGATGAAGCTCGGACCATCGATTGGCACAGTTGCATATGCTATTATCTCGCTACTTGGCAGAGACCCGAGTTCAAGCATGGCATTCGTTGTGGGCGAAGGCAGATCTGATTGATTGCAGATAATGTTTAGTCAACGATTTGGCCCCACTGTGGTCGCCAATGGTTGAGTGAGCTTCTACGAAGTTTGCATGTTTAGATCGAGCTAGGATTGCCCTTGGAGTTTGCCCTTTGTTGGCGAGCTTCCTCCTTTCCCTGGATGAGTCATAGCACCGACATGCTGAGGTGGTGTCTCTACAATTTTCACAGAGAAAAATATAGCTTTAATGTTGATTATTTTATCCAAATCCTTAACACGACAAACTTCAGTGGGAAATTATAATTTAAATAACGATCAAATGGGGTATGAATTCAAAAATAAGAGGAGGGAGGAAAATAGCTTCCTTTGACGTTTCCTCGAAAGTAGGCCTGTCAGGCCTTTGATTGGGGGGTTGAATCAACATAGTCCTCTACTTAGCAAAGACAGTGATGTTGACTCATGTTTCCCACAGACGGCGCTAACTGTTAAGTCCAAAATTGGCGATAACGGGATTTGGGCTGAAGATGGTTCCTTCATTGGGATGGAGCCTCATCAGCGGTTGAAGTGGGACCCGTGATCAAGCGTCTTCAGGTCATAGTGGGCTAGGACTGGACTACACGGATGGATGTCGACCTAGCTTCGCGGCATCTCCTTTATCCTGCATCATAAGAAGATCGTTAGGGGGCCGGGGTTTCCTATTTAAGTTTAACATAACTAATATCTTTATTAATGTCTATAAATCTCTTATTTAAAACAAGACATTTTGTTTTAAGAATAACATTCTCATTTTTAAGTTATTATTAATTTCAATTAATTTTGCATTAATTAGAAGAAAATTATCTAAATTTGAATAATTTTATAAAGAAGTCTCATGATCATTTATTTATAAGTCATGTTCAGTTTATTTATAAGTCTCATGATCATTTATTTATAAGTCATGTTCAGTTTTCAATGTTTTATACATGCTATTTAATTTCTTGTATCTACTATAAAGTTAAAGACAATTAATAACTCAGTATCATCTAAGTTAGAGATTACCTCATCCTCGTGTGTCATAAAGCACAAGTGGGCATTTTTTGTTAGTCTTCTTCTTCATTATATGATGAATCTTCATGATTTATCTCAAAAGCGTGTCATATTTGATGCATCGATCTAGAAGTTGAGACACGGTTGTGTTGCATATTGGATCCACCAATGTGGTTTTGAAGATAAACAAACATAATTAATTGTGACTAATAAACATATGTTGTAGTTAAGGAAATCAGTGTCAATATAGATAAAGTCATATCAAATGAAGATGATGACTCGGATCATTGATGCAAGGGCATCAATCAATGAAGCATGGAAATCAAGGAGTGAACGCAAGGAAATCAAAGTGTTGGACTCAACAAGCTCGATGGAACTCTTCAAGGAATTCAATAGGAAGTGAAGAGGATTAATATGTAAATCTTTCTCTTTCTTTACTTCATTGTTGAATCAGCATGTTAAGCCTTGAATATACTTGATAGAATATCATTCATAACACTCACAACACTTTAGATCATATATCATTGATTCTCATAGGGTTAGAACTTACATAAGCTTAAAGAAAAGCTTTTCAGCCTATCCAGGCACCTGGTGGTTGGTCTTCAAACGCCTGGTGATCATGCATAGTCAGTTCTCCAAAACCCTACCATGTACAGACGCCTGATGTTCTCATTCCAAATGTCTGCAGAAGTGCGTTAGACGCCTGGATGATGAACTCCAGACGTCTGAATAACTCAAGCCAAACTTCCAGTATCTCGGCCTCTGATGTCTGACAGAAATCAAACGTCTGAAGTTATACTTCTAGACGTCTGCACAATATGTCAGGTGCCTGGATAATATACATCAGACGCCTGGTTATTTATGAGTAAAATTTCTAGTAGCTCAAACTCAGCAGTCAGTCATGTTCATGCATCTAAAGGTGCGTTACCAGACGCCTGTATAGTTTACTAGATGTCTAGATGATGTACATCAGACGTCTGGGTATTCGGACCAAATATTTCAAGTAACTCAGTTCATCACTATAAGTTTGATCAAGCAGCTGATGCCTTTGAGCCAAACATCTAGACAGTGGACCAACCGTTTGGAAAGTCTTCTTCAGACGTTTGCCAAGTGTATGTGACTGTATGTATGACACAGTCAGAACAGTACAATAGGTGTCTGGCATGTCTACTTCAGGCACCTGGTGTTGAGAGATGTATGCCCTTAAGGCAATTTATCTATGTAAACATCTAGTTCATAAATGAAAGTAAGGTTTTTGGTATCAATTATTTGAGTAATCCTCTTTTATATATTGCTTGGATAATTTCCTTAGACTCGTAGTAAGGTCATACATGTTTCGAGATAGAGATCCCGATTATGAGAAATGTCTGACCATTAGAAGCTTGAGTCTTAAAGTGTTTGTGGTCATATATGCATCGAGATAGGGATATCGGCACATCGGACAGACCATTGTGTCTTTGTCTTGTTGGTCTCATAATCATGTGACTTGGTGAAGTTGGAGACAAGACACAGGTGCTCATTAGAGAATGAGTCCACTGAACGACCGAAACCAAGAGTTATCAAATGGATAAACAATAACTAACTGTCATTTATAACTTTTAGTGATGATAGGCAAGTTGTTTTTTAGGACTTGAGATCATTGTACGAAGCTGTGCGTGAACAGTGTCGCTTAGATCTATGATCTAGCTTCGAGGTAAGGCCTGCTGAAAGGTCTTAGGTTGGGTGACACTTGAAGCGTACGAGGTACGTAATGATCAAGATAGGACTCGTCTCTTACGTTAATGGGAAGTTAGTGTTGCAGACTCAATACGGCTCTTGACAAAACCTTGGCCAAGGTATGTTGTAGGATGTACAACATGAATGTACCAGAGACCGAAGGATACTGGCCAGTGCTAGTTAGTAGGGTTGACAGCATTCTATACCCTAGGCTACGTAAGTGACATAGTCAAGACGAAGGGACTAAAACTACGGTATTCATCACAGAGAAGGTCAGAGTGATCTCGACGACACTTTGTCGACGAAGTTAATCACGTAATTATGATGCGGAAACAGGGACGACACCTGATGCTCATGGTTACTGTCGTCTAGGGACTTCGAGTCCCAGCCTGTAGTAGGGTCAGGATGTAGGGTCTCACACCGAATAGTATTCACATCTTAGTAATAGGAAGATCATTAAAAAGTAGGGTCCCACACTGAGTAGTATTCATGTCTTAGTAATAGGAAGATCGTTAAAGAGGAATGCCTTCGATGCAATGGAATGATTAAACTCACAAGTCAGTTGTAAAATGAAAAGCTAAAGAGTTTAGCATTTGGGACATATTAATACTTGGTATTATATTGACTTAGATGCATGGGAACGAAGGGGACATCCTGAGAAATCCACAGAAAAAAACCGTATCCAAATCGGAGCTCTAACGAGCCCAGAAACGCAAAAACTGCCAAGGAAAAGCCCTTATTGGGCTTGCGGCTCTGACTCGCACCTGGCGGGTCAGACCCGCCAGGAAATAGCTGGTTTGTGCAGTTTTTTGCAAAAACGAGATTTGAAGTTTATTTTTGACAATTGAGTGGTCAAATGAAATCGGAATTGGATTCCGTTTTTTCTAAGCGATCGTTGTCTCGAGATCATTGATTTGACAGATTGTTTGAAAGTCAAAACTCGGAAATTGATTTATGGTGGATTTTAGACGTTTGGACGTCTTATGAAATCAACCCCATTACGACATATTATTGTCCTACATTGTTCCTGGTAAGAGGGGGGCGACTCCCTATATAAATTGGGGTTAGCCCTTCTCATTGAAACCTGCACCAAGTCTACAATTTGTGAAGCTCCTGATTTTTGAGCATGCCCGATCTGGACTTAAATCATTCTTCCTCTTTAGTTCTTTATATCCTCCAGTCGGATCCTAGCAAGACTACGAGGAGGTTGGGATCTGATCCAGAAATCTCTGGCGTGGGTCTACTCAAGTGAAACTTTTTTTGGAAAGTGATCGGCTCGGAGGCGCGGTGCAACTAGGGAGGCGGTTCAGCTTGAGGTGAGGCGTGGTTCGGTTTGGAAAGCAGCTCAGCTCAAGGCGCGGTGCGAGAAGTCGGTGATGTACATCTTGCTTGTACCAAGGCAAGATTCCGGGTGAGTCCTTTTTTATGCCTTCCATATTTTGCAGTAGTTAGACCTTTCTCAGGTTGGTCAGACCCAACCCGAGTCAATAGATAATCCTGGCTAGGGAGCATGTTTCCTCAGGGTAGCTTTTATTAAAAGAGTTTAATAATATTTTGCTGCTGCTTCTTTCATATTTTTGTTCGTCCGACTTAGGACGGGCTAGAATATATGCCCTAAGGGACCTTGAAAATCCCAACATTGGTATCAGAGCCATGTCTACTTTTGTTCTAATGCTGCAACGAATATGATATGCATGTTAATTATGTGATAATTAAAACCTTTAAATCATATGATGATCTTAAGAAGTTTAATGCTTTAATTTTCTTGCTTATTTAGTAATCAAAAATTTAAATACCTTGTTAGGTTAGCCATTAAAAATCTTCTAATCATTATAAGATAATTTTTAGATCTTTTTTTGCTATCTTGTTTTAATGCCTAATGGATGATTAGGGTAGCAGCATATTGACTCAAATCCTCATAGTTGATAAAGACCTAATAAAAGTCATTAAACAAATCCATAAAATTCTGAATTTTAGGGATCCACTAGTTGATAAGGATTAACTAGTATTCATAAAAGCCAGTAGTTAATAGTTACGCATATAAATGATTAGCAACCTTCAATGGACCATGATACCGGTCAATGTGCATGGCTAAGTTTGTTGGGTCACCCTAGCTTGACTAGGAGTAAGTGACCCTGGCTTAATTTCCTGACCGTGTCCGCTGGACCGCAAGGACACAAATCATTATTATGCAACGCCGTCAACTATATCTAGTCAAATACGTTAATAAATCTTTTATAAGATAAAATCGTAACCCTCCTTACTTTTGGAATTTGGAAACCGGGAATTCATCGTATGGTTGTTGAGTCAACTCAAGTTGTAACATGATTTTTCTGTGGAATCAATTCCATCCAATATATGATGAAGTTCAACTTAACCCAGCCAGTCGCGTCGTGAATATAACCGAACGCCGGTGTAAGTTAGGACTGAACAAGAAAGTAATGTAGTGACCCTGTGCTATGAGGAACAAACACTAGAGGGGGGGTGAATAGTGTTTTATAGAATTATAAGGAATTTATGCCAAATAAAACCCTACTTAACCAACAAATACGGAATATAATAATTGAACAACAACACAAGGAATAATGCAATGCAAACAAACAATATACCCTGGTTCGGTGCCACCCAAGTCTCCCCGACTTGTTATCGGTGCCCTACTCCAGCAACACCCGGATCTCCTTCGGATACTCTAGCAAACCGCTAGAGATTTCCTTTAGCCCACTTGCGAAAACCCCACAAGTGTAATCGACCTACAATCGATGTCCGTGTATTCCACAACCCGGAAACACGCAAAGCCCTTAATCCCACAACCTGGGACTAAGCTCACTCTCACAAACCGAGAGCAAAACGAAATCTTGACTCCCACAACTTGGGATCAAGCCAATCCTCTCACCACCGTGAGTATACAACAGATATGAAGTATAAAGATGAAATATAAAACTTCTTACCACAAAATCCTATGCCTTGAGAAATACTTACCAATTTAGGGCAAGAATGGATTTTGAGGAAGATGAGATCACCAAACCCTAGCTCCACCAAGATGAGCAACAATAGATGGCTAGGGAGGAGTTGGTGACTTGGATTCAAACTCTTAGCTTAAGAAGCTCACAAGGAATGAGAATCTCTCTTGAGGAATTAGGCTCAAAGAGTAGAGGGAAAGATTCTTGTGAGATGAGAGAGCTTGGAATTGGAGTTGAATGGCTCTTCTCAAAGGTGTGAAAATGTCTCTTATTTCAGCCTTGGATCCCTGGTTTGAAGCACTCAAACATATATATGGAAGAGAGAAAACGGTCACAAAATTCGTGGCATTAAATGCTCCAACGGCTCTATTCTGAAGCAGCTTAATCGGTCTAAGAAGGATCACTGACCGATTAGCTTGGAAACTAGTCGGTCGGTGAACCTTCTTGGACCGAGTAGAAAGAAGACAGCGAAGATCAAGATATGAATAACTACTCGGTCTAAGAAGAAACACCAACCGATTAGATCGTCATTTAGTCGGTCGGTGAACCTTCTTGGACCGACTAATAGGTCAACAAATAGGCTTGAATAGATTAGGACAACTAGTCGGTCTAAGAAGGATTTCCAACCGACTAGATCGTCATCTAGTCGGTCGGTGAACCTTCTTGGACTGACTAATTGACCAACAGTGAATGTGCTGAATTTAACTAGGATGTCTAGTCGGTTCAAGAAGAATTTCCAACCGACTAGATCGTCATCTAGTCTGTTGGTTCTTCTACTTGAACCAACTAAGATGCAAATGTGATCGAACACGGATATACACCCAGAGAACGGTTGTAGTTTTACCGCAAGTGCACGGTGTAGCAGCGAGCGGGTTATCGAACACAGGGAGGACGAATGACCGTGCTTGTTCCAATCAACCTGGCTATTTAAGAAGAGAGAAATTTGCCTTTGGCGATCCTGTCACAATCGTCAGACAAAGTACGGAAATATCAAATCAAATAAAGAACGTCTAGGGAATGGGGAATTCCCGCTACTCACCGTCTTTCATAAATGTGGTTCATAGGTATCAAAATTGCTAGAATAAGATTTTGGATGAACTAGTCGCAACTGAATGTAGAACCAAGCTCACGCTCTCGCGCTGTTGCCGGCCTATAGCTATCCTAGGTTTGGGTCCAATCTCTTGCAAACCCTAGCCTAGGGAAGCTAGCATTAGGATCAACATCATCGTTCAATCACGCACCGAGCCCAATCTCTTGCAAACTCGGCCCACGACCTAGTTTGGGATAGTTCCTACCCGTCCAATCTCTTGCAAACGGGTATTGGCGCGGAATTGGAACCGGAAACCCTAGTATCGGTCCAATCTCTTGCAAACCGATACTACGGAAATTCGATTCCAACCCAATTCGGATTTCTAGGGTTTCATATCGAATTGGGATCCAATCTCTTGCAAATCCCAATCGGTATGAACTCCTAGCCATCCGTAGTAAATTGATCCCGATCTAATCCCTAATAGCAATTCTAGCAAAATTCCTACCAATTCATCACAATCATGAAATATGGCTTGTAGGGTACATCCCCACGCCCCAAGACGTGGCGACTACTCACAATTCATAGCAAGATCACAAAAATAATCAATGAAATAAGCAATAGAATTCATCACAATATTGAGATATGCAATAAAAATAGAATTTTTAGAGAAGAGAAAACACAAACCAATGGAGTTCTTCAAATAATTCTACAAAAATCAACTTTTGACTCCTCTCCAATCTCAAGAATAAAGCTAAAAAGTTAATCTAAAAGGCTACAAAAAATATAAGAGAAAATCTCTCCAAACTAGGGTAAAAACAGGGGTTAAATACCCCCCAAAATCGTCCAAAAACTGTGACCAAAATACCCCTGTGCAGCCTGTTTTCCGCAATTTTCGCTACAGGCAGCGCGTCGCACTCGGCCGAGTGACAAAAGTCGCTCGGCCGAGTGAAAACCCTGTAATTTTCCAGTAATTCTTGATCTTCAGGGGTCTTCACTTCGAGGGCGGCTCGACCGAGTGAGTTGTCGTCACTCGGCCGATGGCTTCATGGTACTCGGGCGGTCGGGATTATCCACTCGGCCGAGTGGGTCTTCTGAAGCTCAGGCAGCCGAAAAAACAGTAACATGGCGATTTTTGAATGGCTTCGTCTGGGCGCCACTCGGGCGGACGGGGTCTCGTCACTCGACCGATGTGGTCTCCGTCGCTCGGCCGAGTGCACATATGAATCATGTCTGATCTGGTCGGCCGAGCGGTGTCTCGCTGGTCGGCCGAGTGACTCCTTCACTCGGCCGAGTGGGACACTAAAAATGCCCAGATTACTTGTTTTGGCCTCCTCGTCACTCCTGCGACGTCCGTTCTTCTTCCGCTCCTCTCCAACACCAAAATACCCCTCGGGGAGGTCGTCGGTGACCGTCTGGAGTAAGCGCATCTCGAGATCACTCCAAATCGCGCCAAATCACCTGAAATGCGACAAAAACAACAAATCGTGAAAAGCATCGCAATATCGTCGATATATCGTGAAAAACATGATTTGGGCGATCTAAATGGCATACAAACATGCGGGAAAAAGGTGTAAAATAAGGAGTGATCAAAATCCCCCAAGCTTACCTCTTACTCGTCCTCGAGAAAGATAAGTAAAAGGCGAACCCGGTGGATTCGGAAAACGAAAACGGCGAAAAATGAAGAATGAAAAACGGAGAAGAATGAAAAACGAAATAAAAATAAAGAAGAAAGAAAGAAGCGAAGAGGTAAGCCGCTAGATCATTTTCTCAGGACGTGGGTTCCGCTTACTCGTATAGCATGCACTGAATGAAAAACACATGTCAAAGAGTTTTATTTTGATATCATAGTATAATGGTGCTAATAGAAATAGAAACCCCACGAACAACAATATAATCATGAAAAACGGAATAATCTTATAATTAAAATCGTCTGAATCATTTAAAGCGGTATACAAATCACAGATCACACACTTTTCAATTGAATGCTTTCTATCAGGAGTATAAGAGTATCACACTATAGAATAGAGAGAATAGAAAAGTATGGATTTCATGAAATGAGTGCTAGGCTTAGATTTCTGGACTTCGTAAAGCTAGAAATAATCTCATTGAGTATAAAATATTACTTAGCCTAGGTTGTCGTGCAACGTCAAGTAGTCACACTCTCACACATCAATGGATCCCCTCCCCCAAGCTTATCTATAAGCGTGGTGGCATAAAAAAATATTTACATCCCCATTTTTATAAAGCTCCAAAAGTAATAAAAACGAACACGAAAAGAGAGAAGAAAGAAAGAAAGTGAGATGGGATCTTTTATTGAGGATTTTTCCTCTTTTCTTTTTCTTTTTCTCTTTTTCTCTCATTTTTTTTATTTTTTTTTATTTTTTTTGATGCAATAGCATATATACACAACGATCACAACTCAAAGAGAGATAATGATATACAAGATTATTTTCTCTTTTCTCTTTTTTTTTTGAATAAGAAATTTGGAGCTAGGAATTAATAGCGGGGGAAATGCCATATAATAGAATCGCTAAGGGGAGATTCACCAATGATTTTAAAAGTAGAGAAATGATGTTCAAGATTTGTGGAGAATGAAATGAATATATCTCTCGGTTCACTCTATAAGACATGCACGACAACTTCAGCAGGGTAATCTAATCTACTCAGTTTCGATCACAAAAAAGCTAACTAATCCAGATTTATCATAGCTAACATCATTCAATCATCCTGAAGTGAAATGTACAATTCATGCATATAGAAGTGATATAGGAAAAGAAATCAGTACTCCAGATATAGGCATTCAATGCGTGAATCTTGGTGTGTTTTCTGTGATAGCATACATATGAATATTCAGACTCAGCTAATAATAAAATTTCATCCATTTTCATGTGGAAAAAGTGTGGGTTACTATCTCTAGATGCAAGGCAAGTCATAGCATATGATATCAGCAATAAAATCTAAGACATGACAAATAAAGCATGCATATAGAATAAGCTAACTCTACGTCATCATCATCACAGAAAAGTCATCTCTAGCATGAGATGAAAAAGAAAGAAATGAAGATAAAGGGAAAATAGAACTATTTACAATGCGGCACACAGAAAAATAAGAAAAACGTGATGCATGGTAAAATGAGAAAAAGTGATGAAAATAAGTGCAAAAGCGGAAAATGGCGTGAAAAACTAAAAATAAAGGTGGCAAATCGAAAAAGATCGTGAGAACTCACTCCCCCAAGCTAAATGGCACAGTGTCCTCAATGTGCAAAGTGTGGCACACCGAGAGACAAGTAAATGGAGGGGAAAGTGAGGGGGCATGCATGATGAAAAAAAAATGAAAATAAAAAGAAAAATAAAGAAATGAAAATATGATGCGGACATGATGCATGCACAGATAGGAGTGATACAGATATATAGATGTGTCACCAAAAACTCACCCTCTCTCCCAAAAAAAGATATATAAAGATATGGTCGAAATGAGAATCCCAAAAGTAAGTGAGGGGAGGGGGGTGGACAAAAATGCAACAGGACCCAGCAGAAACGGGCAGCACAACGGCAGGAATAATCGATGGCATCAAGGGTGCCTAAGAAGGTGGTGCTGCGCCATCTCCGTCCTGAGGCGGAGGTGGTGGTGGTGGCTGGACAGGCCGCTGAGCGGGTGTGGGTATGGAAGTGGTAGCAGGCTGAGTGTGTGTGGAAGTGTGGGTGGGAACCTGCTGGGTGGGTGGGGGTACGCGGGGGAGACGCTCCAGGACCTGGGTAAGACAGTAGTGAATCTGCGGGAGCAGGTCAAAGCGGCCAGCCATCGCAGAGACGGTGGAGGACAGTGTCCTAAGGTCGCCTCTGAGGCCACTCACCGCCCCCTCTAGAGCACGAATGCTCTGAAGTACAGTGTCGGGGGGAGGTGGTGCAGAGGGACGCACCGGTCGGGGCTGTGCAGGGCGGGGCTGGCGTACTCGGGTCGCGTATGTGACGGGCTCAGCGGGGAAGGGAACGAAAGGCGCTGCGCTCGCAAATGTGGGCCTGGCCTCAGTGTGAGGCCGGGGCACCGGCTGGTGAGAAGTGGAGGCAGCAGCAGCGAAAGAAGAGTGAAAAAGTGACAGCGAGGCGGCCAGAGAGGTCAGTGGCACAGAAGTGTGGACAGACGCCACGACACTCTCGGAAAATACAACAGTAGTGGAGACAGAGGGCTCTCCGTACTCAACTACGGTCGACGGGCGCTCGGGTGGGGCAGAAGAAACAGGCTCAGCAGACAGAGGGCCAGTGGTGGTGGTGACAGCCTCGGAAGCAGTGGAGGTGGGCTCAGCTAAGGTACTCCCGACACCGACAGAGGTGTGGACAGAGGTGTCAGGAGCATCAGAAACAGCGGGGATAGGCTGAGGGGCCACGGGGTCAACAGGGGCAGCAGGCTCGGCAGGGAAGTCCTCGTCGGTCATAAGGACAAGCAAGGTGATCAGGCCGCCGCAGCATATCGGTGAGCGAGCGCCCACCGATACAATGATGCGGTCCAAAAACCAAGCCGCGACATCAATCACGACGGCGGGGACAAGCTCATCGCCATCCCTAGATAGAGCTCTGGGACGTGTCATCGCGTAGAGCATGTAGAGCTCTAGCGTAGACATCGTGCCCGGCTCATATCTGGCCAAAAAGGTCGTCGCCATAAGGCGCTGAGCAATACGGAGGCAGGGATGGACAATGGCCGAGGCCTTGGCCCTACTAGGGTCAAAGGCAGCGCGGAGACCCGTAATCCGGGCCCAGAAGGCACCGGCGTCGAAGGAAGGTGGGGGGATTGGGTGGGGCCGTAACCGCGATCGGCCCCGGGGACATCGGGCCACGAGAAAAATGCTCTCATCATACCGAGAGTGACCTGGCACTCCCGGTCCATGAACCGAAACGAGCATCCCTCGTCGGTCCGGGCGATCGAACTAAGTACCTCAAGTGTCGGACGGGTAAATGTGTCCACCGACACCTGAAAGAAATCTCGCCAGCCCACATTGTCGTACAACGTGAGCATCCCCTCTAGTACCCCCAGGCGTCCTAGGTCGGCAAGGTGTGCAAACCTGGAGGGTACGATCGAGCGCTGGGAGATACGCTCGAAGACGGCGTGGTGTGCGTCGTCTCGGAACGTAATCCCGAGCGGCCCAACCAGTGGAGCCGGAGGTGGTGGCTGTGGAGCGGCAGGGAGTGGCTGTACGGGCTGTGCGGGCTTTGTGGGCGCTGCAGGCTGTGCGGGGTGTGCGGGGGCTGCAGGCTGTGCTGGGTGGATGGGGTGTGTGGGAGAAGGCGGAGGAGAGTCCTCCAACTCGTGGGAGGGGCCGGCGTCATCCGACCGCTTCCGCTTGGCGGAAGCTCTCTTCGACCGCGGCCGTGTCCGGGGCGGCATATCGGCCCCGAGCGCGCGCCGAAAAGTGTAAAAAGTGCGACGTGTGCAAAATAAAGGAAAGAGTATACCCCGACACGCCGCGAGTGCTAAGCAATGGAAGCGTGCGAAGACAGCGCCTCCGCGAAGCCCAAATCAGTCCGTAGAAGCTCCCCTGGGCTCCCCTAAGCTCCCAGAAACAACCTGCGCATGAAATGGAGATATCAGCGAGTAATATTCAAAACGTATGGGGCATTAGGGGTATAATAGATAGATATAGAAATCAATTTGGGTTTGGGGTTCGTTTAACGCGTGGATCCTCGAAAAATACACAAAAAGAGGAGAAAAAGGCGAAATAGGCGATACCGGAGGTGGCCGGTGTGGTGGCCGCCGGCGGCGACTCGGGCGAGGCGCGGCGGAGCTCGGCCGACGGTGGCTGGCCGAGCGGCGGCGCGGCGACCGGTGGTCGGGCGAGTGAGGGCGCGAGCGAGGCGAGCGGGCGAGGGGAGCTGAAGGGTCGGGCGATTTGGGTTTTTTTTGCGTTTCGAAAAACGTGCCCCCCTCGGCCACTTATATAGTAAAAGTTACGACTCGGCCGAGTGACTCGGCCGAGTGGGATTAATGGAAAATCCTCCCCGCTTACGCTTCGGCCGAGTGGCTTTGCCAGCCTCGGCCGAGTGGAGTAAGTCCATTCGGCCGAGTGGCTCAAGCTACTCGGCAAGACTCGCCCTAGGAGCGTATCCGTTTTACTCGGCCGAGTGGAAATATATACTCGGCTGAGTAGCAGTTATACTGAAATCAAGAAAATAAACAGAGAGTTGGGTACAGCAGACTTCCCTCGTTCGTGAGCGGCTCGGCCGGACGAACTTGTGTACTCGGCCGAGTGACTAGTATACTCGGCCGAGTGAGCCTTGTGTTCTGCTGTTTGTCTTCGTTTGGGCTCTAAACTCCGTCTTTCTTCCTCCAGTCGATTTCATCTTACTCCTAAGCATCGAGCGTCTTCCTGGGGCGCTCCTCGTCGTCTCGTTCATCCTCCTCATGATGGATTTACCTATCTCCTCTCCTGTCAAGAAAAATAGGACCCGTTATCACAAAATTTTTGGGCGAACGACTCAAAACACTAAAAATTTCTAAAACAAAAATAAAGAAAAAGTAAAAATAAAGCAATAACCGTCGGGTTGCCTCCCGACAAGCGCTCGTTTAAGGTCGTGAGCTCGACCCCCTATGATTTTCAATTAATGTGGGATGTTTGGTGCATATGAGTTGCACCCATCAAACTTTCCGAGGAGAACGCTTGGATTCGGAAGTTGTGGCGGCGTGTTCCCCCGCGGTGGTCTCTCGTCTCAAATTGTGTTGGGGGGGCTCCCCCAAGCTAGCGTTTGCCCCGGTCAACGGCTTCACCGGTGACGCCGATTTCCGTATCGGCGGAGCTTTCTTCGGAGACTTTTGTTTCGAGAGTCTGCAGAGCTCTCGAATCCTTGCGACATCAGCGTCGCCTTCATCATTTTCAGCGGAGAGGTCGGGGGAATCATCTATCTTCTCATCTCGGCCTAAATCCGGGCCTTCCTCGAAATCCTCATCGAAAAGAGCGCCAATCGAGTGGGGGATCGCCTCTTCAATTACCTCATCAAGGAGGTCCATGTAGTCAAGTTCCTCGTGGTAAGGCATGTGTTTCATAGCCTTAGGAATGTGAAGCTCCACCTCGATGTTACCGACATTTAAAGTTAGGGTACCTTCGCGCACGTCGACAATGACTCTGGCGGTGGCGAGGAACGGGCGTCCAAGTATCAATGAAGTATCTCCCTCCTCCTTAATGTCCATGATCACGAAGTCACATGGCAAGCATATTCCCCCCGGGACTTGTAGCGGGATGTCTTCGGCGATCCCTACCGGCCTTGTTATTCGCCCATCGGCCAATTGTATCCGCATGTCGGTAGGTTTCAACTTCGTCCCGGTGTTTAGCCTTAAGAACATGGAGAGAGGCATGAGGCTCACACTAGCCCCTAGATCTACCAACGCCTTTTGAAGAGGGACGCCGCCCAAGGTGCAAGGAATCCGAAAACTCCCAGGGTCTTTAAATTTGGCCGGCTCCTTCTCTCTCTTGGTGAACCAAGAGCCCTCCTCGGCTAGCATGATCTTCTCCTTCCTCTTTCTCCCCGAAATCAAATCCTTTAAGAATTTAGCATATGTGGGGATCTCCACGATGGCGTCGAGGAAGGGAATGTTGAGGCTAACCCCTCTCAGATACTCGAGAAACTTTGCTAGCCTTTTCTCCATTTTCGCTCTAGCAAGCCTTTGGGGAAATGGGACTGGTGGCATGAAGCGCCTTTCCTCAATCAATTGCTCCGCTCTAGATTTCTCCTTTTCTTGTGGCTCTTTCTCCTTATCAACTTCAACTACCGGCTCAATTGGCTCCAAATTTTCCTCCACGGGCTCCTCGGTAGGAATCATGGCGGGGGAGGTATCCTTCCCGCCTCTAGTAGTAACGGCAACTAAGGCATTGATGTGGCCGGTGTTGCCCCGTGGGTTTTGCTCGGGTTGCGCCGGCAATCGTTGAGTGCTCCGATTGAGCAACGCCAATTGCTCTGATATTTGAGCCACAACGGTATTAAGGGAGTCTTGCCCCACCTTCAAGGTAGCATTGACCTTATTTTGCTCGACCATAAACGCCTCCACTCTAGCTTCGAAGTCGGATCGTTGTTGAGCTTGTGGAGGGTTTTGATTTTGATTCCTCCACCCTTGATTGTATCCGGGCGGCCTATATGGTGGAACTTGTTGCTTCGGTTGGAAATTTTGTTGTGGAGGCCCCCTCGGCGGATAGTGTTGTTGTTGGGGTGGTGGTGGTCGAGCTTGTTGAGGTGGTTGTTGTGGCGGGTTCAAAGCTCCTTCATTGTTGGCGTAAGAGAATCCGGGATGATTTCTTGTGGCCGGATTGGCCCAATATCCTTGGTTCCCCACGAAATATTGTACTTGCTCCAAGGATCCCTCTCCTTGCTCTCCTCCCACATACATGGCTTGAGATTGGTCTTGCCAATCACTCATTTGGTTCGTAGGAGCGGAGGTGTAAGGGGTTCCTTGGGGCTCCGTGATAAACTTCTCCAGTCTCTCCACTACCTTGTGGAGAGAATCAAACTTGCTTGTAAGCTCCGCTACGACCTTCGCCTCATAGATACTAGTTGGCTTCAAGGAGGACGTGGAGTGTCCTCGCTCATCGCCCCATTGTTGGTTGTTTGAGGCCATCTCCTCAATTAGGGCCGTAGCTTCCTCGGGAGTCTTTGACAAGATAGCACCATTCGCCGTGGCATCAATAATTTGTTTGGTCCCCGGTTGGAGACCGTTGTAGAAGCTATGAACTAGCTCCCAATCTTCAATGCTATGGTGCGGGCATTGATGCTGCAGATCTT